>OX336336.1:26575557-27175557 GCA_946902875.1 Nematopogon swammerdamellus
TGACATGGCACCTAGTTCACCCGGTGCTATGGGCTGACATCACGGACGTTGTAGGTGATACTTCCGTGTCCAACCGTGTCAGTTTCCATAAAAAAAAAAAAAAAAAAAACACTCAGACACTCAGACACTCAGACAGAAAGCAGACGTTGGATTTTATTATAGGTAAGAAGATAAGGAAGGAAGGATTATGAACGAACCTAAGTAATACCAGTTTGTTGTAAACTGAAAATGAATCTTTACGAAGCGATCTGTTTTTGCTGTCCGATTGAATTGAAAATGTTAAATATAAGAGGAGTAACTAAATAGTTAGGTATTGATTATTCAGTAATAAATTAGTAGAAAATATAATTTATGGCAACATTGTTGAATTCGGGCTTCAATGATATCTGATATGAAAAGACTTGGCTCTGCATGGGCTCTTACAACTTTTTACGGTGGAAAGGTTGCGTGCGAAACTTGGCATCTTTTTATATTATATGTTTTTGTTGGGATAAATATTTATCAAGCAGCAAGTAAGGCACAAAGATCCACCTGCTGCATGACTCGGTGGAAGGACCGTGCCAAGGTGAGAGGTGTCCAGCCGATCGCCTTTTAGCACGGTATCTCGTCTTTATCCCTTAGTCGCCTTTAACGAAATGCACACGGAGAGGTGCAGTGGGGCTATTCTTTTTAAGTATTACTCTGACCGATTACGACTACTCCGATTGTTGCGGGATACAGCTTGTTGTTTTTTTATAGACAGCCGGCGCGGGTGTCTGTGCCCAATACTTCAACGGAAGATCAGACACAGCCAATAACACCATTCCTCGCGAAACCACGCTCAGAGAGGCGCCATGCAAGCTACAAAGCGGACAAAAAGGTCGTCGTATAATTTATTGACACGCCTTTTTTATGTGGGTGGCTGAGCCGGAGGGGCAAAAGCACATGCTCCGACCAGCCAATATCACCTCCGAGAAGGTAGGTGCCATACCGATGACTTCCCTGGATTGCTGGCTATGCTGGACTAGAGGAGGACGCAACCGAGGCTGCTATGCGGCCATCTTACATCCAGTACGGTGGTACCAATCCAATTGACTACAATTTTAGCCTACCACCTAGTAAGGGGCAAGGGAAGAGACCTACAGTTTTACACCGGTTCCGAACGGTGAAGCAGCAGGTGTAGGTATGTACGTACATTTTTTCGTCAGAAAAAACTCATTGGTACACGCCGACCGAATGGGAACCTCGGACCTCTCGCATGAGAAGCCGATGCCCAAGCCACTCGGCCACCCGCCGCTCAGGATTTTGAAGATCCCCAGGTTATAGGTGGTGGGGAACACACTCACCGGAAGACCGTTTCATTAATGCCAAAAATAAAATTTCTCGGAAGCGGAAGTCTAAGAAACTAAATTTAGCCTAGAACCTAGCCTCTGAATCTAGCTTCCTTCTTAAATATTGACCTAGCCTACGCGACGTACAGTGCAATTCCATCTACTTACTTATTTATCAACGACCGTTCGCACGGGGTCAGTTTTATTATTCCTATATATATATTTATTTTCAATCGTCCTTTTGGTCCGACGGATATGCCAATCCATTTGTCAATACCATTGTGCGATTTGTTTAAACTGCTCAAATAATTTGTTGAACTTGGAATATCGTGAATCTTTTTATGCAGATTGACTTTTCCGTAATTAGCTTTTTTGCAGTTTTGCCTTATTTGCAAAACATCGCCTTTGAAAGTACCTACCTACCTACCTACCTACTTTTTTAATTTGATTGGTATTTGGCTTATCATGGTTGGCATTCCCGGTCACTATGGCCGACGATTCGGACAGGCGCGTGAAGGCAGTCCATACTACATGCGGTCGGCCCAAAGGGACCGCGAATGCCAACCATGGTAAGCCAAATACCAATTGAACCGGTAGTTTCAAGAAGGACAAAATTTCTCAATTCGACATTTTGATGAAAACTTCATCTCTAAAGTTAGACACATCTATTAGCTTCAAGAAGGGAACGAAAGCCGTTTTCGCTGCGGAGATACATGCAGCTTTTAGTATCAGTTTGAAGAAGGGAACAAAACTTCCTGTCTTCAAACTGATTTTCAAAATATTCATACTACAAATTATAGCCTCTACTGCTTTGCAATATGACTGGTTTTCCTTAATATATTAGGCCGTTTGATTAGACTGAAGTTAGCTGTGTTTTGTCAGCATTTTGACAAGTGATCACGCACTTCTTGGTTTGGCGCAATGTGTTAGTTATTCAGTTACAAGTCACGTGAGACCTGAAAATAACAATAAATCATAAAAAGAGGAAGACTGCATCTCTTCTCCCCGTGTATGTCGTGAAAGGTGACTTTCTTTTCTATAATTTTTTTTTTTTTTTTTTTTTTTATTTGATTTACGTTTTTGTTTATAGACGTCCAGAGATACCAGCCTTTCGGCTACAAAATCCAGACGTCTACTACCTGCACTCTTGCGAGTACAGTGATCATGTATGCCAGATCGAGGCCCCATAGCTGCTCTATCGAACATCCGTTCTTCCGAAATAATCCCATGGGAAACACAGGCTGCGACCTTTCCCCAGCCGATCCGAGCCACCACCCGTCCACCCGAAGGAACCCCCGACCGAAGTCGAGAGCCGGGGGTGAAGCCTTCACTGCCACTGGGGTCAGCACCCTATCCAACCGCAACCTGTGCCCAGGGCCTCAGCGTTTTGTACTAGCCCAAAGGCTTTTGTTTTCACCAGCTATGTATATGCGTGGAAGTGCATATGACCACCACCTAATGTGTACCGGGGATCCACCGGTCTCGAATGACAGACTTACGTCAGCGTCATTAGCTCGTGAGAAGTCCATCCCACATCCACATATAAGTGTGTGTAGCACCGACATACCGATCTACATTATTCGCATGTCTACCAATTCTCCACATTGGTTACGGAGCTCTAAGTGGCTCACCACTCGCAGCTTTCGCTACTTATTCCCGTGTTAGGTGCTTTAACTACACAAGTACGGAAGCACCAGGGAATCAACGCTAAACCACAACCCCTGCGAGACCAACTCCAGTGTTCCGTGCAGAAGCACGAAGCATTCTGGGGCTTTTAACGGAACCCCGCAGTACTCAACCCAGCGTTTAGGGTGGTATCTCATTTGACCCACCGACCTGAGTGGAGTCAGCAGCGTGAGCTAAGAGGAGGCCGAAACCCCCAACTTAGTACTCATGTTAGACTAGCAACGTTTAATGAGTAATCGTCGAGAACAAGTTCTCTACCACACATTATTTCTAACAGTGACGCCCGTTACACCGCCCAGTTGCGGGATAGGGTAGCCAACTGCTAGTTTTAAGGGTAGCCACCGTGTGGTCTGCATAGGGAAACGTCACGGATCCTAGTACCCAACTCCGACACCTTGGACGACTAAACGCCTCTGCGACCCCGTACAAAGGTCGCTAATAGGGGTCTATGGATACTGGTGGCCGGGCCCGACACCTTGGGTAGACCGAAGTCTACCACTGCGATCGCTCCCCAGCGACTACCCTAGTGAAAGGTGACTAAGGGATATGACTCCCTTCTTATATTACTAGGTGGTAGGGTTTAACCCGCCTGGGTTGGTACCACCGCACTGAATAAAAGGTCGGCCGAAACGGCTATGTAAATAGTTTGTGTTTTCCGTCCAGTTCAGTGTAGCCGTCACGACCGAAGGGCAGCACTACTGACGTGGCACCAAATTCACCCGGTGTTATGGGCTGACATCACTGATGTTGTAGGTGATGTAGCCAACGGTGTCAGTTCCAATAAAAAAAAAATGTCCGCAAAATCATTCAGTATCTACATAGAGGAAGATAAGAAGGAGTTTTAGCTGAACATACTAACGTGGTGACCACTACTGCTGAGACGTCCGAAGATGATTGAGGCGACCGAAGACGATGGACGATGTTTACGATATTTCATTTTCCCTAATTTTCATTGTAATTTTCAATAAATAATACTTTATCAGTAACTTTTTGGCTCCATTTTTGATATTTAAATTCATTAGGTTTGAAGAAGGGAATAAATCCAAAACATTTGAATCATTATACCTCGGTCTAGGACTATTCCGCACCGCCGATACGTCGCCAGACAAGCCGCCTTCGGCGAGTCACCGCGGAGCCAGATCCCCGCCTTGACGATTCACTTCGAACATATTCGACCCCGGGTACTATTTGTCGCAGGGTCCAAGCCGCCACCGCCGACCCAAAGCGAGCCAACTCGACGCGAAAAGTTCATAAATCAAACAATTGTGTAAATTGTTGGTTATTTCTCGGAGAAGGGCCGAAGTAGGTACCTGGATTGTGTGAGGGTTTTAGAAAAAAATTCGGATGTACCCTATTATGTGGTGTACACATTTAGATAACGTTTGCTGTTGATATTCGTGTTACGAGTTACTTGAGGATGCGAGGGAGGATGCAATGTTCACCGCAGTTTTGTGTTAGAACATTATAATATTATACCTGTAAATATATATTTATAGTCTAAGTACGCGTCATTTGTTGTCATTGTAGATTCTAGTAGGTAGGTATGATATGGTTATTAACAATATGGTTCTTCTTCGGGAGATAATAATATGATCACAGGGATTGACTACATTTCCAAGTACTTAGTACTTAGATAGGTACTAAACTATTTATTTGGTATGGGTTTTAAGTATATTCTCGTGAGAAAGGACCATCCGTTTGGCCTGAAACATCGAGCCGCATAGGAAAAGTACCGTGAATAAAGTGGTAGAATATTGAAACAAATTTATTGAAGTTTTTACGAGTATTCGATTATTGTATTATTTTATTGGTATTAACGACACGACGATTTATTGTAGTCCTACACTCGCGGCGTGCTTAGGCTTTTGTATCTTTAGTATTTTTAGTATCTATTAGTAGTATCGAGAGCTTTGGTTTAATACTTAGATATTTATAGTCAACATATTTTTTTTAGTTAGCAAATCTAACATTTTGTGTATGTACTATTCGAAGAATTATTTTAAAGAGTTGACTGCTCAAAATGTGGTAGCAAAGTCGTGTGTCCTGCCTGTCAACTTCTCCGTTCAAACCACAGAAATCCTACTTCTCTGATCTGTGGTTCAAACCAACATCGCAAGTCACAATGTTTTATTAGTACCGTATATAAGTGTTATTATTTATTGTTTATTTATCATCTCTTGATAGTACGCTGCGCTCAGATGTGTCATACATAATGTACATTGTAACATTCCGCCAATTCGATTATCACAGCGAAGAAGAACTGACAAGAAACTTCACTGGAATTTTTTTTCACTGGAAATTATAGTAACTTACAAATAAAATTACCCATACTACCGCTCACAAGAGAATCATTATTTACAGCATAATGAATACTTACCGCTCTGTCTATTTAAATTATTTGCATCTGGTTTAATAGTGAAATCTTTAATTTTGATAAGATATCAGTTCAATAACAATTTAGCAAAAAAGTAATTCGCTACGACGACTACGTCGACGTCAACATTCGTAGTAGGCTAACGGAGGAAGTTAGTAGAGAGAAGTTGCAGCATCCCATCTAATTTCTAGTAAAACAGTCAGTGCGGGGAGTAGCGGGAGGCACAACTTTTTTCCACTAATCACACCAAAACTATCTGGTTCTCTAGAGAGCACGTTTAGTGTGATGCTATAAAAATATATGGTCTTTTGTAAGATCTACTGCGTCCAATGTAAACTTTAAAACGTACATACATACATATCACACACGCTGAATCCCGACAATCGGGGTAAGCAGAGTAATCGGTGTTGTGCTGCAAGAACTCTGGTTAATTACAGCACAACACTGACCACCACGTTTCGCAAAATATTCGAACAAGATTCAATCGATCAAGCAGCAAGTAAGGCACGAAGACCCACCTGCTGCATGACTCGGTGGAAGTACCGTGCCAAGGTGAGAGGTGGCAAGTCTGTCGCCCTTTAGCACGGCATCTTGTCCTTATCCCTTAGTCGCCTTTTACGACATGCACGGGGAGAGATGCAGTGGGGCTATTCTTTTAAAGTACCGGACCCACACGGTACGATGGTGAAACCACCCAGTTAGTGAAAAACACGTACCCTGTCTACTTAGACTAACTCCTCTACTACTTTTTTCCGTGGTATAGTCGAACTGCATAGCCACACATGTTAAGCCGGGTCCAGCCAGATGGGCCGGTATTGTTTTAGAACGTACAATGCAACCATTGCTCAAAAGCGTCAACCCCTAGCCCCTATCCAAAAATACTGTTTTTACTCGTTATTTCTTTATTTCAAAGACTTCATTCTAACGGTCCGATTTACGTATGGTGGCAGCAGGTGTAGGCTAGGTAAACTCATTTATGCACGTCGGCCGTATTGGAACTTCCGAAACCGCGCCGACCAGCTACCGCTATATATAAATAGTTTAGGAATTTATAGCAAAAAAATTAAGCTAACATCACAGAACAGCGATCGGCGACCGTCATCCCTCAGCCGGTAGCCCGCGTCACCCCTAGACCGGGGGACACGGTTTCTTGCTATGTGGCTAAAATGTGCCCCCTGAATATTTTTTATATAATGTGAAAGAGAGCTCTCATGTAATTATGCATATTTTCTTTAAAAAAAATTATTATATGATAAGTCTAAATTAGTAAATCGTGGTCGTTTTTGAAGCAATATGGTATTTCTATTCACATATTATCTGTTTGTGTTTATATACGTAGGTGCATTTTCATAGTGACTGGAAGTAGTAGATATTAAATTTTTTTTAGTTGGACCATAATACTTCTGACCTGTGGCTACACTCAATAATTGGTGGTGCTACGGATAGACGTCCAGTCGGAAAGTGAAGCACACCCGGGCGCGGTTGTAACTTAGACGGGTTATTTTATTAGGTGGAGTGGAAAACTGTCGTAGGGTTGGTAATTGGTAGCACCGCTACGTCGATTGCGAAGCGAATTTGAAAATATTTCGTATTTTTAAGTATATATTTTATTAAATATTTTATAACCAAAGGGAAGCACTGACATGACACCTAGTTCACTAAGGTACTACTACATTTTATATGGGCTACTACATCAAGAGTGTAGTAGGTGATGTAATGTAGCCAACCTTGTCAGATTCCATAAAAACATTTTAATTTGTTCTGTTCTGTTTTGTTCTGTTTTGTTCTGTATACATAATTATGTAGGTTATGTATACGTATGTAATCATTTATGTGCTGACACTTTATGCCGGGCGGATTGAACCGGTTCAGGCAGATCACGGCAGACTTTTGGGAAACTTTTCTTACATATTGTGAAATTCATTTAGCACTATAAGAAATAACCTTTATCAGTTAGGAATTACCGAGTTGAATGTACATATGAAATAACCAATCTAAATCCGTTCAGTTGTTCTCGAGTTAGATAGATAGTTAGAAATACTCTATTGCTCCAAAAAACATTTTACAGAAACAAACAAGCACCATACTCGTATTGTATAATTTATATGAGGCGTAAATATAGTTTGTGTTTTCCGTCCAGTTCAGTGTAGCCGTCACGACCGAAGGGAAGCACTGACGTGGCACCAAGTTCACCCGGTGTTATGGGCTGACATCACGGATGTTGTAGGTGATGTAGCCAACCGTGTCAGTATGCATAAAAAAATGTAGACTTATCCTTCCGGATATTTCTTCCAGTCAACATACACACAGACGACACGTAGCGTTTTATTTTATTACTAGCTGTGCACGCGGCTCCGCTCGCGTGAAATTGGTTTAATAGTAAATCTGATTGAAGCACAAATATGTAGTCATGAAGAGCAAGGTGGAAGGACGAGCTGAGTTCACGTAAATGAAATACCTACTCTCTCAAAGAAAGTAACCCCAATCACATCATATATGTAGGTATCATTATTGGCTGAAACATGGACGAACGGTCGGACAGACAGAAACCTGACCAATTTTCTCATTTTTAGGGTTCCGTACCTCAAACGAGGAAAAAAACGGAACCCTTATAGGATCACTTTGTTGTCCGTCTGCCTGTCTGTCTGTCAAGACCTTTTTTCTCAGGAACGGGTAGAGAGGTATCAAGGTGAAATTAACATCAAATACTAAGGTCTACGTTTCCTCGGAGGTGTAAAAAATTCTCGAAAAAATTTAAGCTAGTTTAGTCAACGCAATCCCTAGATACGGCCATTGAAGTCATATATTTTGCTACTGGCAAATCAAATCAAAACATATAGAGTACTTCCCGTTGACTAAGCTAGCTAGCATAATGAAATTTGGCAAAAAGCAAGTTCTCACAGCACAAGTAAAGGATAAATCCTAAAATAGTAAATTTGGAGTTATGTCATATAAAAACAAAATTTGTTGTATATTTCAACTACAAGAGTGTCTAACAGTCAAACCATTGCTGTATATATGTAGTTTTTATTTAGAAAGGCGTTTCGTGATTTTCCAAAACACAATAATTTTTGTATACATACATAATACAAATATATTGTGTGATGGTACGGAACCCTCGGTGCTCGAGTCCAACTCGCACTTGGCGGCTTTTTTATTAACTGGCACACTTTTTCATTTACGAAAATTTCACGGCAAACCACATTTATATTCATAAAGAAAGCATATAAAATTTCGAAACTAAAGACGAAGAAATTGGCTACTTCGTACTTACGTAATGTAGCGTACTTACTTACGTATTAAAAGTATTTATCAGTGAAAACTCTCATTTTAACTGAGGATGTCAAAATGCCCTTCGAACTCCCTTCCCTGCGAACTCTCATTTAATTTCTTGAGGTGTTCAAACAAATCAGTCAGAAAATGTCATTGTGGATAATCTATCTATATAGATAGACGAAAAATTATGCTTGCTCTTTTCTTCCGCGGTTTTCATACACAGTTTGAATGAGTTACTTAGAATTCGCGGCACACCTGGATGTCACTCGCGGCACACCAGTATGCCGCGGCACACCGGTTGAAACCCCCTGCTTTAGGTATCGAACTAAATTCATTGATAGGTGCATTATGCAACGAAATATCGTTACATTGTTGAAATAAATTATATAGATTATACAGCTTAGTTACATATTGATACAAGTATTTTAGTGACTACAAAGACTTATACTTATTATATACGAGTAAGTGTGTGTAAAGAGCCTTTTTAAAACTTTAATACCTACGTAATTTGTATCAACTTAATATGTTCGTACATTAAACATAATACAATGTACTCGTAGTATAATTTTAAAAAAATAAGAAAAAAATATATGAAATATTAAGATACCTACTATAATTTTACATGGAATGCGAACCATGGAGCAACTCATGTTCAAGAAATTCACTTATCAAACTCGGAAAGAAAATAAAGTCGTTCACGCCAATGGGCACTGAACGCGCGACCTTCCGGTTAATAAGCAAGGCCGTTACCACTTATCCACGAGCTACTCATAATAACATTGCAACCCGAACCTCATAAATTTAACTTGGGCTCATGCAAAAAATAAAGCGTGCGAAAATAAAGCGTGTTCTGCGTGCGACTCGCTGCATACAGCTCGCACCCCAGGGGGTGTCGCGGTCAGTAGTACTGGGGTCCAGTTGACTTGCTTTAAGATGTCCTCGCGTCGAGTTGTACTTCGCGGTGAAGAGTCCCCAAAGTAAATTGGGCCAAATTTGAAAGGACCGCATGGCGACTCGGCGGGAGTCAGTCGGCGGGGTCGAGACGGCCGCGGGGAAAGGGCCCATTCCGATTATACCTAACTACTGAAAACGTATATAAATCATTTTCTATCGCCATAGTACTAGAAACACAGTCTACTTTATTCCATCCATAGATCCAACATCAGAAAACAGTAAAATATAGAAGTTATACAGTTTTTTCGCTCTACTGGAAAATTACGTCCGATGAATTTATTTCTTTCTTGAAACTGCCGCCCGGTTCAATTCGTTCGTTCGTAATTTTTGCAAATTTTTAGCTATATCATTAAGACCACTGAACTTAAAATTGTAATATTTTTAGAATCCTTACAGATAGCTCTTTCAAATGATACCCCACACGATATGTTAGTTTAAAGGACTTTTTTTTGTTGGTATCAAATTGGCCCCCATATTTTGACGAGCGGCGATGTTTGCGTCATCAAGATCTATCATTAAGAACAAATTTCAAGTAAAAAGTTGAAATTTGTTCTTCGAAGAAACGTAGAAACGTTACTTAGTTTTCGAGAAAAACCTCGGCGACAGACGGACGGACACCGGTGTGAACTTATAATGGTTCCGTTTTTAGGTTTCCGTATCCCGTACGGAAGCCTATTACTAAGCATCCGTCGTCCGTCTGTCCGTCCGTCTGTCCGAGGGCTGTATATCTTGAACCGTAATAGGTAGCCCGTTGAAATTTTCACAGAATATGTGTTACTATGGCGGATATAACAACAAATAATAACAAAAAGAAAATGTTAAAAATTAACGGGGGCTCCCATACAACAAACGTCAGAAAAATCGATTAGTCACACTATTGAATAATAGATGGCGCCACAGGCTTTTATACATTGCATTATTGAAAGACAAAAGATAGGCGGATAATAGCGGATAGATACAGAAACCTCCGTGCGCGTTTTCCTTTTAAGGTACGGAACCATAATAAACAAACATCCGATTTAGGTATGAGTTGTAAATTTTATTACAACTATATTCAACATGCGAAGTTGCGAAGCAAAATAATAATATTTGATCAAATAGGTGATTAGCGGATTAACATAACGAGTATTATATTATGTCACACCTGGTTCCGCGTGTAGAAGTAATGATAAGTCGGTCACCGGTGCGCGGCGAGTGTGACGGTCACACGAGGTCACGTGCGGTGGGCGTGTCGGTAGATATACATTTACATATATATATTCATTAGATTTTTACATTCCCACACTCAAGTATTTTGCTATACAATAATGCAGTCAGCCTTTGCATGGAAGAAATATCTGTAGGGGTAGTGTAGTAGGGGGTGTAGAATAATCCAAAACCTCCTATTTACAGATAAATATCCAATTCTTAGGTTAGTTTAATAATACAGATAATTAAGGATAAGGATAATAATTCTTAGGTTAGTATAATAATAATGGATAGTACGTGTCTAGTACCACCACCTATCGCTCGTAGCTTGCCTCGCGTCGTTCCGGAGAGCTCCGTAGCCACGGCCTGCACCCGCCGGCGCGCTTGGAGGCTTGTCTCCCGCCGCCGGCGGTATTACCGTTTTTATTTTTAATTTTTGTATTAATTTTGTGTATTTTTATTACTTTTTATAGTTATAATAATATATGTAAAATTAATATAAATGTATATATATAAAAATGTGAAATAAAGAATATAAAATAAAATAAAGATAACACAATATCTACAGTACGTAATTTATAAATTAGTCTGTTTCAAGTAATCTGTGGCTAGTTTTATAAACTGCCTACGGTTACAGTTGAATTGTTTATATTTATATATATTTTTTTTTTTATGGAAACTGACACGGTTTGCTACATCACCTACAACATCCGTGATGTCAGCCCATAACACCGGGTGAACTTGGTGCCACGTCAGTGCTTCCCTTCGGTCGTGCCGGCTACACTGAACTGGACGGAAAACACAAACTATTCACATAGCCGTTTCGACCGACCTTTCATTAACCCGGCGCATACCTGGTGAAAATACTTACACCGTATGCCTACGTGGGTATTTCATACCCAAGATTCTTATCACTACATAATGAAGAATAAAGAAAAAATTGTATAAAATTTTATTGCGTTCAGATTAATTAACTCATATTATTTTCATTTATACCAAAATAAAAGACAACAAGTAGAAAATAATAAGTTTATTAAGTTTTATATTCTGTAAGACGTAACATTTTGGAATTTCGGCACGTTTCAAATCATTCTTCGAAAATTTTAATTATAATACATATTAGAGAAGAAAATCAAATATTTCTTGGAACTAGATTATAGGCACCATAAAAATAAGCACTAATACATTGAAATGTCCTTGTGCATATATGTCAAAATTATCTATAATAAACATCCGCGCAATCTTGACATATTTATTTGGCGTGATCCATGCATATCGACTCGTTTCAGGATGAGCAGGTGTGTTTTCTTTCCTGTGCTCACTCGTTGGACACTCTTGACATCTCGTGTATCTTGCGGTCTTTTATGGTGGCTGATATGATGGTTCTCCGCGGTGATCTTTCAGCGAGGTGGTCGCTTTCGTCCTCGTCCTCTGAATCGGACTTTGTGTCTGTCGGAACAGAATCAAACAGTTCACGCAGTCGTTTCTGTTGTTCTTTCTCTGCCATTGTGCTGATAAAACTTGAATCAATCAAGATTATAGAAAAAAACGTATAATATAAAACAATATGTTTACCGAAAAAGGTGACGCCGCATGCCTACGTGGGTATCTCATACCCACGCGCAACTTTGTCTCCACGTCTACTCACCCCGAGCCACCAGAGGACACCGATTTAGCGTGCAGGCGACGAAGAAATTCCCACTCTCCAGCTACCGAGAACGCGGACTGGCCACATCAATTTTTTCTGTGTAAATTTAAAAAAATAAAACACCTTGGGTATGAGATGCCCACGTAGGCATGCGCCGGGTTAAGTGCGGTGGTAACAACCCGGGCGGGTTAAACACTACCACCTAGTAATATAAGAAGGGAGTCATATCCCTTAGTCGCCTTTTACGACATACACGGGGAGAGATGCAGTGGGGCTATTCCTTTTAAGTACCGGCCCCACACGGTACCTACTTTTATTATTATTATAATACTAGCTGAGCCCGCGGCTCCGCTCGCGTGAAATTCGTATTCCAAAGAAGAATGTAAGTAACTAAGGGCGAGGCCGAAGGCCGAGCTGCGTTCAGGTAATCGATAAACCTTCTTAAAGAAAGTAACTAACTAAGGGCGAGGCCGAAAGCCGAGCTGCTTTCAGGTAAACGATAAACCTTTCTCAAATAAAGGAAGTAAGTAAGGACGAGGTCGAAGGCCGAGCTGCGTTCAGGAAGACGACAAACCTTCTGGAAGAAAGGAAGGAACTAAGTGCGAGGCCGAAGGCCGAGCTGCGTTCAGGTAAACCAAAAACCCTCTTCCGCCTTCGGGCCTCGCCCTTAAAGACTTCCTTTCTTCGATAGAATATAATATCGTTTACTCAATCTATTTATTTCATATAAATAAAAAAGTAATATTAATAACTAAAGAATTAAACCTACCTAACAAACATTAAAATAACTATTAAAACGGGCATATTCAAATGTTCTTAGAGCACTTGCGGCATTACCCCGCTGGATGGCAAGGCTTACCCTTTGAATGAAGTACATAAGCCCTTGATGACGGGACACCAGTTGCGTCAACCAGCTCAAGCCTCTTTTGGCTTCACTGCTCCACGGACCGAGGGTTTCAACCGCAAACGCAACAAATTCGAAATCTTGAATTATATTTCTATATTTGCTGCGTTGGAGGCTCTCCGCCCCAGCCTCGGCCGCGCCAGCCGCTCTTGAAGATGTCCTAACGTGACTTGGAGCCAATGTGAGAACAAAAGTGGCGTCCCACATCAAAGAACTACCCTTAGTCCATGGCACTAAGGTCTCTAGCATCGGGCCTCTTGCCATCCAGCCGGGAATAACCGCGAGGTTCTAGGATGCACGGTATATTTGCCGTTAGAAGCGTGGACTTTATAATAAAATTTAAATTAAATTAACTCAATCTTCTATTATTAATTAACTTTATTCGAGATGGTTTAGCTTCTTCCTGAACGCAGCTCGGCCTTCGGCCTCGCCCTTAGTTACTTGTTTTCTTCGAGATGGTTTATCATTTGTCAGAACGTAGCTCGGCCTTCGGCCTCGCCTTAGTTGCTTACTTTCTTCAAGATGGTTTAGCTTCTTCCTGAACGCAGCTCGGCCTTCGGCCTCGCCCTTAGTTACTTGCTTTCTTCGAGATGGTTTTTCAATTATCTGAACGTAGCTCGGCCTTCGGCCTCGCCTTATTTACTTACTTTCTTCAAGATGGTTTAGCTTCTTCCTGAACGCAGCTCGGCCTGCGGCCTCGCCCATAGTTACTTACTTTCTTCGAGAAGGTTTATGGTCTTCCAGAATAGAGCTCGGCCTTCGGCCTCGCCCTTAGTTACTTATTTTCTTCAAGAATGTTTTTCTTCTTCCTGAAATCAGCTCCGCCTTTCGCCTCGTCCTTAGTTACTTTCATCGAGAAAGAATATCGTTTACGTGAGCGCAGATCCGCCTTCGGGCCCGCCCGAGGGCCCGCCTTTAGTTACTTACTTTCTTTTTTTTAAATACGAATTTCACGCGAGCGAAGATACAGGCGCGCAACAGATATATAAATTTTATTGCACCAATGACAGCGACATAACTTCGACTTTCAATTATTATTTTTATTTATCAAACAATTTGTCACCGGCCAGCTCACGTCGAGATGACAGTTCTCCGTTGTCAACATGACATTTAAAATTGTTTTTACCTTTACTTTGGACTACGTGATTTTAAACGCGCAATAATGTTTATAATTGTTAATTTTTTTTTATTATTGTTAATTTTTTTTACGTATTATGTTAACCCGGCATATAAACTGCCACTATACAAAGTTTCGTCTAATTCCGTTCAGTGGTTTTTGCGTGATGCGCGTACAGACAAACAAACAAACAAAAATTTTAAAAACTGTTCTAACATGTTCAGTATCTCATTTTAAGCCACACTGGTTAGTTTTTTTCCGAATACATTCAATGTACAGACTTTCTTACCTCTACGATTTTATTATATGTATAGATTGTTTCTGTAAAATGTTTTTGGATCAATAAAGTATTTCTATTTATCTAGATACCGTTTCAAGAATAGCGACAACCCACCGATATTAGATCGCGGAGTTGAACAAGTTTTTTTTTTGCAGCATCTAAACTGGTTCGTCGACATTCGCAACGGTAAATGCTTGAATGAATAACAAAAACAAATAATAAAAAAAATTGGCAAAGTGCGTCAACGATGACGAAGGCAACGCACGCCTTGCCAGATCCTTGACGCTTGGCAGATCCTTTTGCCTAAGCCGGCCGCTGTGTCGACAAACGCCTCAATAACGAGGTCACTGGTATCCATAGGCCTAAAGATTATGTGAACGCTTGTGCTCATAAAATTTGCAAGTTGAAGTGGCAGTGGACTAGGCACGTCCGTGCCTAGGGTGTTTTCGAATGGAATTCACGTACAAGTGTCAAGCAAACGTAGCGGACCCCCCCCCCCCCCCCCCCCCCCCCCCCCCTCCCCGACCAGGTGGACCTCGGCGAGGTGGACAGACGACCTAAAAAAGGTAGCCGGGAGTGGATGGATGAGAAGAGCGGAAGACCGCGTGTGGTGGCCTGTCTTGGGAGACGCCTATGTCCAGCAGTGGACCGATACGGGCTGATATACTAATTTAAGCGGCGCGAGTAGCCGAGTGGTTTGGGCATCGGCTTCTCATGCGAGAGATTCTTCATATTAGTTAAAATTTCATGATTTGTTAAAATTCTTTATACTCTTTTCGGTAGATGGCGTGGCGCGCATACACTTTTTAGTTTCTTTTATGGGAACCCCCTGAAATTTTTTTACTTTTTCTGATTTTTAATATTTCTTGTTATATCGGCCATAATAAATAACACATATTCTGTAAAAATTTAAACTGGCTACCTATTACGGTTCAAGAGATACAGCCCTCGGACAGATGGACAGACGGACAGACGGACGGACAGACAGACAGACAAAAAAACTGACAGACGGAGTAGCGTATTTGGAAAATATACCTTTACCCGACGCACCATAGTGTTGAGCTCGGGTATACATTCAAGAAGTAGCAAAGCAAGTTTGTCACTTGAAAATATACCCGAGCGCAACACTTTTCTCGGGTATACTTTCAAGTAACGAAACTCCGCTTGGCTTCCTTTAATGTATACCCGATCCCAACACGATGATGCTGTTATTAATATTCCGTATGAAGGAAGGAAAGTGGTATGAGTGATGTTTTGGTAGTTTAAAAAAAAAATAACCAGGGTTAATATAAAGAAGACCATGAGAAGCCGATGCCCAAACCACTCGGCCACTCGCCGCCCTGAGCGCGATTTCCCTACAACGCCGTTGAAGCCTGTGGGCGTGGCCTATGACTTACATATCTATGGAGGGGAGTAAGAAGGGCATATGTCAAAAAATCACGATTTTGACTTATATATGCAGAAAAAAAGAGAAAAAAAAGAGCTTTCGAACAGTATAAGAGACATAAGTCAATTCCATTTCTAAGTGGTCAATCCAAAGGGCATATAATGTAAAATTCATCAACTCAGAACGATAGTAAGGTCGCATCTCTATTTATGCCTATTTTACTTACCATAAAGATCTAGCTGGAACTGACTCTAAGGGCATATGTCACTTACTTGTGTGACTTATGCCCTTATTCACTACCTGAAATATGCATCCACGTGACACAATTGCTTGACTTACGCCTATGCTTGAACAAAATGCCGATGTTACACATACTTACACATAATTTTCGATTAACGATGAAAGAATTGCTGTATACAAAGTATGTTTCTGTACCACACTCGGTGAAACAGAAAAATTTATAAGGATAGTGATTTAAAAAAAAAAAGTATTTCTAGCATTCCCTCTCCAGATCGCCGAGGTAAAACCCCTTCGGCTACCAAAAAAAAGAAAGGGTTATCGATGAAGTTAAATCTCATATTCTATCGTTCCCAGCACACGAAAGTCATTACTCATTATACAAGGCGTTCTATTGACAAAAAGTACTTGCCATCTCACCTTAATCTGCGATCATGTATGTATTGTATTTGTATCGCGAAAATGTAGAAGCTCCAGTATCGAGAAGAATTTACGAAACAATGTTTCATTCTCTGAAGCTATCTTTTAAAAAACCTCAACAAGATACATGCCATCATTGTGATACCTTTGACATGAAACTGAAAATAGCAAAAGGCTCTAGAAATGAAGTTGAAATGATTGTGATCAAATCTCAAAAAGATCAGCACCTTGAACGTGCAGATAACGCATAAATTATGAAACGCAATGATAAAGAAGAAGCCAAAAACAATAACAGTATAAAAACCTATACTTTCGACTTGCAGCAGTGCCTTCCCACACCCTTTCTAGTATCATCTGTTGCTTTTTACAAGCGCCAACTTTGGACATTCAATTTACCAATAAATAATGGAGCCACTGGTAAAGCAGTAAATTACAAGTGGCACGAAGCCGTTGCTGGACGCAGAGCAAACGAAATTGCAAGTTGTTTATACCACTTTTTGCTGCACAAAGTTTCGCCCACTGTCACACAGGTTACATTTTATTCAGATACGTGCGGCGGGCAAAACAAGAATTCACACGTTGCTGCGATGTTCCTGAAAGTTATTGAAGAGTCGACTCACTTAAAGCCAAAGTAATAAATCACAAATTCCTTATTCCAGGCCACACTCATATGGAATGTGATGTAGACCATGCTCTAATAGAAAAACAGAAAAAAAAGTAAAATTCCTATCTACTATCCTCATGATTGGTTCCAGCTGGTACGATCAACAGGAAAAAAAGATACCATTTGAGGTACATGAAATGGGACGCAACGATTTTTATCCTTTTTCAGAACTGCTTTCCAACCAGCTGGTTGCAAGTAAACAAAATTTCGAACGTGAACCATTCAAGTGGCACGATTTTATATGGCTGCAGTACCAATCAGAATCACCAAGATGTCTGTTTTATAAAACTGAATTCCATCAAGATTTGTTTAAAGTTATAAATCTAAAACGCCAGGGAAGACGCCGAATGCAATCACTGAGAGGTCTTCGCTATTACGATGACGTAGGAAACCCGATATCTGTAGAGAAAAAAAATTAGCTAATGGAACTTCTTCCATTGATTCGTCCAGTTTTTCACAACTTCTATAAAAAACTTACCATCCAGACCCAACCTCCAGGATCAAGACCCTGACTTAATTGATAGCGAAGAAGATTAAGTTCAATACTGAAAATGGCGTAATATAGAGGTGTCGGTTTAAATAATAGTATGTAATATTATTATTGTGTTGAACATTTTCATGGGAAAAATAAAAATTACATTGGTCTGCCCTCACGTCGTTTAATTTTAATGCCAGTTTTAATATTTTTCTAACATTTTAATACATTATGTGTTTGCTTGTTAAGTTATGACTGGAAAATTGTATTGAGATTATGAAAATTTGGAGAGATATTATGGGCATAAGTTATACTTATGGCATTATGACCTTAAATATTTTAATGGGTCGATTTCGTTTTGGATGATAATAAGGGCATAAATTATATTTAAGTCGTTACAACCGCAATATTTTTTTACTCGGGAATTTATTTTTGTTCCATATGAAGGACATAAATATACTTATGCCATTACTACCGACAAGTTTCTATAGAAAAGTTAACTTAACGTGGGCGATATTAAGGGCATAACTTACCTAAACCCTTATGATCAACAAATTTATATGAGAAAATATTTTTTATTGGGCAGTAGTATAATTGACGATGGCACTATACACCAGATATAGGTAATGTAAATAGGCAGAGTGGCCAGATTCTTGAGTGTTCATGCTTATGCTGTAAATATTAATGTTCTTGTGAGCGGTAGTATGCGTTAATTATTGTAAATTACTTGAATTATAATACTTATATATAAGGTACTAACAAAACATTGTGACTTGCGAAGTTTGTTTGTCAGTTCTTCTTCGCATTGAATTTAGAACTGGCGGAATTTTCGACATGTCCAATCGTAGGTTACCTACCTATGTTTGAAATTATACAATAAACAATAAACAATATAGGCATAAGTCCTGGAAAAAGGGGAAAACGTGGAAATTGCTTGGTTATGTCGACACGTAGTTGTGAGAAATACTTTTATACGTATGTATGTTCTAAATTTCATATGAATATCTCTGGTATCTGTCTAAAGGTGCACTAAACTACCTTAAAACAGCTATTCTGAAAAATCACATTTTTTGACTTATGCCCAATTTACTCCCCTCCATAGATATGTGTGCTGTGCGTGTGCATTTGTTTTGCGCGTGTGCCTTACTTCCTCCTCTTTGTGTGTAGGGTCGATACTAACACACACACACACACATACGAAGCGCTAGCAGCTCTGCGTGCGGTTATTGGGTTTCAAATATTATTATTACTTTCGCCTCTAGGAGGCGCGCGCGGTATTCGATGCTCTGTGGTTCCGTACCTCAAGAGAGGCAAAAACCCTTATAGGATAACTTCGTTGTCCGCCTGTCTTTCTGTCAAGACCGTTTTTCTCAGGAGCTGGTAGACGTACAAGTTGAAATTAATATCAAATGCTAAGGTCTACGGTTCCTTGGATGGAGGTCTAAAAATATAAGCTTCTAAGTCAACGCAATCACAAGATACGGCCATTTGTGTCACATATATTGCTACTGGCAAATCAAATCAAAACCTATAGAGTACTTCCCGTTAACCTGGAATCATGAAATTTGGTAAGAAGCAAGGTCTCACAGCACAAATAAATGAAAAAAAATCTAAATTTTTTAACTTGTAGTTATATGACTTAAACATTGTTTTCTTTGTTTTGTATGTTTTTTTTTTATGGAAACTGACACGGTTGGCTACATCACCTACAACGTCTGTGATGTCAGCCCATAACACCGGGTGAACTAGGTGCCATGTCAGTGTTTCCCCCTGCACGTCAAGACCCTTTTTCTCAGGAATGGATCAAGATATCAAATTGAAAATTATGAATCCCTTCGAGGTATAGAATATGTAAGCTTCTAAATCAGCGCAATCAAAAGATACGGCCATATAGGACATATTTTTTAATAAGCGCAAACTCACTCAAATAAAATCAAAACCTCTAGGGCATTTCCCGTTAACCTAGAATCATGAAATTTGGTGAAAAGCAAGGTCTCACAGCACAAGTAAAGTATTGTGTGATGGTACGGAACCCTCGGTGCGCGAGTCGAACTGTCACTTACGGCTTTTTTTTTTTACTTTTTTCGATGAAAGGTATGCTGCCAAAAATTACAAATTTAAAAAACCCCCGACCCTTAAAAAGTCAAAAATAATTTTCGTTTACTCACTTAAAGGAGTCGGTAGACCGCTCGGAGTTATTATATTTTATTTACTTAGCGGTCCCCCGACTCCTTTAAGTGAGTAAACGAAAATTATTTTTGACTTTTTAAGGGTCGGGGGTTTTTTAAATTTGTAATTTAACTTTTATTTAAAGCTTTTTTAAAAAAACCGCATGAAAATCGGTCCACTTTTTAACATAATTAATTTTTTTATTACTTAATTACTTGATTACTTGATTACAAACATAGCTAAGAACCATCCCGATTAAACAAGCTTCCTAATAAAAAAAACCGCATCCAAATCGGTCCGTCCGTTTGGGAGCTACGATGCCACAGACAGACACACACACACACACACACACACACACACACACACACACACACACACGTCAAACTTATAACACCCCTCCGTTTTTTTCGTCGGGGGTTAAAAAAAGTTTCATTTGATCGGTAAGTATACCGGAAATTCATTTCGACAGTGAAAATCCATAAAATCCATCCTATAGTGCCACCAGAAAGGGGGGCCTCGCAAAATATATCTTGCCCACATCAAATTTAGGTCTTGCGCCGCCACTGGTCCCGTACCGGATACGGAACCCTAAAAAAGGAGGTTATCAATTCGACACATACCTATGTATGTAATATTAATGTAACTGCAATATATTCACATATGATAATCTATTATACTCAAATCAAAACAAACGTGCAGCTCGCACAACAAAATTTTATGGCTTAGTGAACGGAGATTTCCTTTACTAAGCCATAAAACTTTATTATGCGAACTGCACGTTTGTTTTGATTTGAGTATAGGTCTTCCAAAACAATATACAAAATTTTATGTATGTTTGTATGTTTGTCCACGCATTTCTCCAAAACTATTAATCGGATTGTGACCATTCTTTTTTTATTGGCTTACATTTACTTCAACTTAGGGAACAGTGCAAGTTTCATCAAAATCGGTTCAGTAGTTTTCAAGATATGGACTGTTAAGTGTGTCAAATGGGAGAATAATTCTTAATTAATAAAATATAATATCATATATTTAATAGTTGTTCTTTTTAAGTCGGCTCAATGTTTTTTTTAGTAAATCTCGTCAACTTGGGATTGATAATTTTACATGCACATTATTGGGTATTGGCAAATTATAGTGGTGAGATTCCGAGGCATTCGTCTCATTGGCGACTCCTGTACGCGCAAAGAACCTTCAACCACAGACGCATCGTTGGATCAATTAACCTGTTGTACCTGTACTACTATTGCCGCTGATCTCTGACCAACTCGCTTCCTTCATCCCTCCTCCACCTGTACGCCTTCGTCAAACCCGCCATACAACAAACACCCCTTTGTAGTCGACAGAAGAGTTCTTCGAACTGCACGATTCTCTAAATCGTTCTTCTGTCGCACTGCAAAGGGTTGTGGAATGGGATTACCGTGGGGTTACAAGGGTGGGATAAGGTGGAATATCTTTCCATAGTGCAAACACTAACTAAAGTAAACTAAACATAACAATAACCGGCCGTAATAAAATTAGACACACGTCGTGGTACGGACGGAACCCTTGGTGCGCGAGTCCGACTCGCGCTTGGCCGGTTTTTAAACATCTATATATATCTTATGTTTTTTTATATAGAAAGCGCGACATGTGGCGCCGTGCCATCCCTAAGGTTTCTAACGACGCCCATGGACATTCGGTCGCATGGGTTGCGAATGCCATGCCGGCCTGACAGTTGCCTATTCACGCCTCCCGAGACTATACTTGGGAGGAAATATGTGGGCAGGGAGAGCGTTCCAGAGTATACATAGCAGTTCTGTGGAGGAAAGATCTACAGAAGTCCAGCGTATAGGGATGCAATCCCTGCCGAGTGCGCGTTGTGCGGAGGTGGAAAAGGGACAGCGGGATCGCGTTAACAGGCTCCTCCGAGCATAACCCACGGAATAAGCGATAGAACACACTTAGGGCGCCGACATCCCTACGGAGTTGCAGTGGTTCTGCATTTGGCTGAGTCATCCCACAAGTGCGAGCAGTACTCCAAGCAGGACCTAATCTGCGATTTATAAAAAACAGCTTTGGCCCGGCGGCGGCGTGAAGTACCGCCGCACCTTATTGAGTACGCCCAGCTTTTTAGAAGCCAGCTTGGCACTATGGCTTGGCTTTGCCCTCGATATGGCGCCGAAAGTTTAGGTCGTGCGACAGTTCGACTCCGAGGACCCCGAGGTGGTCGCTTAATTTTAGCGACGTGCCTCGGAAGAAAGGAGCTGGTGTGAACGCCGTTCTTGTCGCACTGAACGCGCAGACTTGTGTCTTGGAAGCGTTGAACTCGACCAAATTACTACTGGGCCCCATTCGGAGATAGACTGAAGCGTTTGTTCGAGTTCAGTCAGACACAAGTCTACGCCTCTTCTCATCCACAACATCCCGTCTGGCTGAAGGGTGACTGGTGTAGGATCGTGTACCGTACTGTCATCCGCATAACAATCTATGTTGCTGAGTGGCAGCATATCATTGATATGCAGAAGAAACAGTATGAGTGACAACATAGATCCCTGTGGGACGCCCCGGCATTCACTGACATGGCGTGCGACGAGTATCTTCTTCTATATATACAGGGTATTTCAGGCAGGATAGAGTTTCGTAACTTCAAGGTTCGAAAAGGGTCCATATTTGAAGACGAAAAGCTCTGGAACTTTTTTCCTAAATTCGGTCATTTTATAGTACTTTTTGGTGGAAATAGTTTCATCGAGCTTTGATGGACAGTTAACGTCCACCTTTATTAAATAAACATAAAATTACTAAGAATGTAACTTCATGTAGGTAAATTCTAAACACTTAAATTTGAATGACATCAAAAGAAAAAGGGGACTGGCTAGGTCATTGCACTTCCTGGATCTAGAGAGCACTTTTGCCAAATCTCACTGTCCATCGAGTTTTTATTACAATTTTCAATTTTTTTATGAAAAAAACATACTGAATTTCGATTTGAGTGATAAGGATATTTATTCTTCTAATAATGTGTAGGTACTTTCTATTCCTGAAGTTTCTCATGCCTATCCTGAAACACCCGCTGTTCGTTGGTAAGCGCTTGAGAACGGCTGGACCGATTTTCGTTGTATCTACTTATTTTTAAATTTCGAATGAATATTTTATTCAAATTGTATTTGCTGCCAGTTCTCATGATATAATTATGTACTTTGGACTACGTGATTTTAAACGCGCAATAATGTTTATAATTGTTTATTTTTTTATTTTTGATATTTTTTTTTACGTATTATCCTAACCCGGCATATAAACTGCCACTATACAAAGTTTCGTCTAATTCCCTTCAGTGGTTTTTGCGTGATGCGCGCACAGACAAACAAACAAACAAACAAACAAACAAACAAAAATTTTAAAAACTGTTCTAACATGTTCAGGATCTCATTTTAAGCCACCCTGGTTAGTTTTTTTCCGAATACATTCAATGTACAGACTTTCTTACCTTTACGATTTTATTATATGTATAGATAATTTCAGTTCAGATTCGTCAGGAATGACGAATGTGGATAACCACTAATGGCACTTTCGTCAGATTCCGCTTTCGGCATTTAAAAAACTAAAAAAAAAACATTGAAACTACTTCAAAAATCAACTAGAACTAAAATGTGCTAATTAGAATTTTTTTTGTTCATATTCGGACCCTTGAGTGGAAAGGGTACAAAAGAAGATCTGTTTAGTGGGCGGGCAGTCCATTCAGTCTCACCCATCTCAACGGTCAAGGTGATCAGCTCTTGATGTGAATGCAGTTGATATTTCTGCGAGTATTTCCGAGTCGGGCAGTGAACTCGTCTCGAGATTTCAAGGTTGATTGAAAGTTACCTTCGTCGTTGCCATGCCATTGAATAAGGCTGTGGATATCTATGAAGGATGTAGTCGTCAGTACCGTAGTAAGGCAGAACGAAGGGGGAGGTATAAAGTAAAGGACAAATTCAGGGGGGGCGGCAAATTCTTACGACCCAAAAGAGACCATTAATGAATAAGGCGAATCGAAAGAGCCAACTAAGTGAGAAATGTTTCTCTCACTTTTTAATCCCCGACGCAAACGGGTGTTATAAGTTTAACGTGTGTGTGTGTGTGTGTGTGTGTATATATGTGTACGGGTGTGTCTGCTGTGGCATCGTAGCTGCCAAACGGATGGGCCGATTTGGATGCGGTTTTTGTTGTTGTTAGAAAGCTGATTTAATCGGGATGGTTCTTAGCAATGTTTTTAATCGAGTAATCAAGTAATTATGTAATCAAAAAATTCATTATCTTAAAAACTGGACCGATTGGCATGCGGTTTTTTTATTTTATTTAAAAAAAGTTGAAATTAAACTTAAATTATTAGAATTTTAGGTTTGGGTTATAAAGGGTTTATATGTGTTACTAGCTTCTGTCGCGGTTTCTTCGCATACTATTTTGACCCTAACCTCTAAATCGGTAGCTGTACCTATCTGTGCGCGCTTCTGTCAGGCAAAATGTTAGGTCCAGGGGTATCTGGGTGTTAAAGAGTAAACACACTGAAATAAAGAAATAATGAGAAAGTAAGATTTTTTTTTTGTGTACATACAAAACAAAACACAAATTGGTAAAAAACATCACACGTTGTATGAGAAACAATGATTCTGATATTGATAAAACTTCACTAGATTCAAGGCTCTAATTTCAGATACACACCATTTCATTATAACAACAATAGGAATAATAAAACCAAAATGTTTTCGGTACGAGAGCATGCACGCTGTTGAAGTATTATGGACATTAGATCAATAGTTTTAGGGGTGGCAGCGAAAGACAATTAGCCCCCTTCAAAATAATCTCACAGCTATGGCACTGCTGTTTTGATAACCTTGGTTGAAATCATGTTTGTACCTAAAATATACTTGCAATTACGTTGTGTGTGTATGTGTGTCCATCTCGAAGGATTAACAGATTTTGTTTTATGGAAACTGACACGGTTGGCTACATCATCTACAACATTCGTGATGTCAGCCCTAAAACCTTGGTGAATTAGGTGCCATGTCAGTGCTTCCCTTTGGTCGTGCCGGCTACACTGAACTGGACGGAAAACACAAACTATTTACATAGCCGTTGCGACCGAACTTTCATTCAGTGCGATGGTACCAGCCCGGACGGGCGGCGGGTTAAACCCTACCACCTAGTAAGGTAAGAAGGAAAGGCACCTACAGTTTTACGTGGAAACCGAACCACGGTCAGCCTCCAACGGTCGAACGATCACCCATCCTAGTTCAGACCGTGCCCATGATCACAAACGACAGTCGAACGATCGCATCATGGAGCTACCGGGGCTGACAAAAGATATAGCTAGCTACAGTGGCGATGCTAGACCAAAAATTTAGACGTCAGCGACATCAGCTTTGCGAGGCCTATTTCATTTCCCAGTCAGAAAGAAATCGATAAATAGAATGAGACCGATGTATGAGTATATGAGTTTTATTGCTAATCAAATGTTCACAAAAAATACATGAACACATCACAAATTTAAATAAATAACACAACAAGCAATAGCCCAAAGTGTGCGACCATACTTTGATGAGAATTTTTGGGTTCGCGCGATTCCAAAGGGAGTCAGCTATTAGCTAGGGTAAACATTACACACATAACTTATAGTTCTAAGAATTATACAGGGCAACTAGCATTGGGCTTTTGAGAACCCATCCGTTCTCTAAATCGTTTCTTTGTCGCACCGCTAGAGTGTGGAACTGTCTTCCGGCGGGTGTATTTCCTGAATCCTTTAACCTGGGTGTCTTCAAGCGTCGTATTAACGGGCTAGACAGTCTAGCAACAGTCCGCAAATCTGCTGGTATAGCACCTAACTGAGCATGGTTTCGCGATGAGAGGTTATTTTGGCTCTGCCGACTGCACCATTGGTCTCTCGGCACAGCCACCCATGCTGGTTTACATTTAAAAAAAAAAAAATTTTTTGCGAGACCCCCTCAGGCGCGTGGGCGTCGGCGGTCGCCGTCGTTGCCGACGCCTAGCGCCGCCACTGGCTAGCTAAAGCAGAAGGGTTAACGTGCATGAGGGTTTTGAACCCGGTTTATTTATATTCCTTCGAAGCCTCTTTGTGCGCGTGTAACCTGTAAGTCGGGTTTCTGTTTCTAGTCAGGCGCAAGGTTTCAAGGTAGGCGCATTCCTACTGCCTGCATACGATGCAAAGATTCCTTTATTGCGGATACTTTATACATTATAATATGTACAAAAGCTATAAAAGGGAAGCACTAACATGGTACCTGGTTCGCAGTGATAGGCTGACGTATCGGGTGTAGTAGGAGTATCCTTAAAAAACCGGCCAAGTGCGAGTCGAACTCGCGCACCGTGCGTTCCGTATCGCCATGTCATGGTCGGCGCCACTCACGCCATCTATGGCGTGTTATGAAATGCTTCATATTAGTTAAAATTTCATGATTTGTTAAAATTCTTTATACTCTATTCGGTAGATGGCGCGCGCGCATACACTTTTTGGTCTTTTCTATGTGAACCCCCATGAATTTTTTACTTTTTCTTATTTTTATTTTTTGTTGTTATAATATCGGCCATATTAACACATATTCTGTGAAAATTTCAACGGGCTACCTATTACGGTTCTAGAGATAGGTACAGCCCTCGGACAGACGGACGGACGGACGGACTAATAGGGTCCCGTACCGGATACGGAACCCTGAAAACAACGAATCTTACAGTAGTCTCAAACGATTTGTAAAATTGATTTAACACTGTGTTTATAAAAGCACGGTTGACAGCTGTCGATAGGCGCCAACTGTCGGCCGCACCAAAGAATCATAATATACTCCACTCACAAAATTAAGTCGCTCACTTAACGCATTTCCGCTTCATTCACTAAATTACTGCCGATATCGATGGCTAAGATGTTACACATTAAAATAATTTCCTATACAACCATATCCTTAGTTTTGCTAGAAAACGTCAGTGAAAACTCCATATTATAAAATACGGAGTACCTACTATAGTTCTAAGACTTATACCGGATGTTTCAGAATAGGGTTTCGTAACTTCAGGGTTCAAAAGGTGTCCATATTTGAAGACGAAATGCTCTGCAACTTTTTCCCAGATTCGGTTGTTTTATAGTACTTTTTGGTGAAAATCGTTTCATCGAGATTTGGTGGACGGTTAACGTCCGCCTTTAAATAAGAATAAAATTACTAGACTACGTAACTTGCATGCTTAACTAGTAGAATTGAACTACATCTAAGTAGGTAAATTTATTCCAAAGACTTAAATTTGAATGACATCAAAAGAAAAAGGGGACTGGACTAGATCATTGCACTCCCTAGACCTAAACAGCACTTTTCTAAATCTCCCCAAACTCACTGTCCATCGGGTTTTTATTCCAATATTCCAGTTTTATGGGTCAAAGTCAAAAT
Source organism: Nematopogon swammerdamellus (assembly GCA_946902875.1). Classification (NCBI taxonomy): domain Eukaryota; kingdom Metazoa; phylum Arthropoda; class Insecta; order Lepidoptera; family Adelidae; genus Nematopogon; species Nematopogon swammerdamellus. Next base: position 26,603,056 of record OX336336.1, read on the forward strand.
TTTTACGCATTTGCACTATCGAAAATTTTCCAAGTGATTTTCTCCAAAACTATAACTGATAGAATTTTACAAAAATTCATACAAACTAATTAGTTATTTGTCCAGTATGGCGCCATAGTTACAGAATATTATTCAATAATAGAGTAAATTAAATATTTTCTCCAAAAACGGGAGAAATTTACGCGAAAAATGAATATTTTTTTTGGTAAGGGTGAATTTTGAACGTAATTTTGAAAAACTTATAGGTAATTCGTACCGTGTGGGGTCGGTACTTAAAAAGAATAGCCCCACTGCATCTCTCCCCGTCGCATGTCGTAAAAGTCGACTAAGGGATAAGAAAATCCGTCAGCCTCGGTAGCTCAGTGGCGCGGTTGGTTAGTCAACTGTTATTAAGCAACGCTGAGCGCGGTCAGTGATTGGATGGGTGACCGCTCGACCGTTGGAGGCTGACCGTGGTTCGGATTCCACGTTAAACTGTAGGTCCCTTCCCTTCTTACCTTACTAGGTGGTAGGGTTTATCCCGGCCGGGTTGGTACCACCGCACTGAACGAAACGTCGGTCGAAACGGCTATGTAAATAGTTCGTGTTTTCCGTCCAGTTTAGTGTAGCCGACATGAAATGAAGGGAAGCACTGACATGGCACCTAGTTCACCCCGTGTTATGGGCTGACATCACGGATGTTGTAGGTGATGTAGCCAACCGTGTCAGGTTCCACAAAAAAAAAAATAAAAAAAAAATTAATGGTCATTATCATATAATTGGCATGCCTTTTCATATAGACGCTGTAATGAAATTGCTGCAATAAGTATGCTTATTTACGGTTTGAATTATTTTATGAGATTTCAAACAATTGTGCTACTTTGTTTGTGCAACCGTTTTCATTGGCAGTATTGAAGACGAAACTTGGTGCGATTTCGTTTTCGAGGACTAGCAAGGCTAGAGGTATCGTAGTTTCTGGAAAATAGAGCATAGCTGCCGTATTGAATTAGTTTCGATGTCAAACCCAAAGTGAGTCGACGTGGTCAGGAACTTTTTCGCACGAAATTAGACGAATTTCAATATAAGTTTTTAGATTTTTACTAAGATTTATAATGCGCTAGGTGCAAAAAAGCGCGGACTTTTGTGTAGTGTTAATTTCAATACTATACATAGCGTAGTTTATGAGTTATCAACATTTGGGTCTTTCTCCGGATGGGCAGAATAAGCGAGTCCGGATCGAAAAGTCTTATAAAATGGATTCGTAATACTTTTATATTTTTTTATATTGTAGATATGATTAAAATATTGGGGGGGGCCTGTGTCCTTTTTTAAATTAATTAATTAGAAATGCGATAAAAAAAATTAAAACTGCTGAAATCTTGACTTCACTGGCGCGTCCGGACTACACTTTGCGGTAGAAAAAATTTTTTTTCTTATCATCTATAAGGAATTACGCTACTTTGTATATGTTCTCTAAAACCTAGTTAGTTATGCTTTAACTTATATTTTTACTAAGCATGAATACGCTTTAGAAGACGAAATACGAATTATTTTATCTGCGTCCGCTAGTTTCCTTTGATATCGGTGGCGCGCACGAATACGCTCATAGATCCTATACTATTGTAGCTGCGTGCATAGCTGTTAAAGCGAAAAAAAATATCAGTCGCGCCGCTTCCGTGGCGAGGACAACACGTCTGTGCGTTCCTGTGCGGCCGTGTTATTAAGGTATGTAATCGTTTTCGGTGGCTTGGTAAGCTATAAAATTGATTTCGCTGAACCAATTTTCTCGTTATTTATTTGACATATTACTATTATATTTTAATTAGAGATTGTCTTATTAGTACTAGATCTCCAACTTAGAGAGCAATGCTGTATATATAGGTTATATTTGCAAATATTTTAGATTTTCCTTACTTTTTTGATTTCAGTGTCAATGACTTCGGTGTTTTCGGTGGAAATAGGTGCACCGAAGTCAATTTCAAAACCACCGAAAGCAAGAAACATATTTTTTAATTAAATAGCATGCCTATTATAACTTATAAACAAGATAACTTATGTATTTGAGGATTAGAAATGAAAAAAAATTAAATTCACATAAAGTTAAAAACATTTAAAACTACAAACTCTACGTAGCAAAACCTAACTTACTGTATTCTATTGCGTCATTGAGAGTTTTCGTCGAATGAAGTAAAAAAAAAGAACAGTTTTTCTATTAATCGAAGTTACATTATGCCGTTTACACTGTATTAACTAAATAACTTTTGAGACTAGTATATATTTCTAATATGTTTTGCGTTACGGTAGATCAGACTTTAGGACGAACTTCAGCTTTCCGAAGGCAGCCCAACCCAGTTGAATGTGTCTCTCTACCTCCTTGAGTAGGCCTTGTCGACCTACCTAGCCGAAATATTTGTCCGAAATATACGTATTCCTCCACTTGTTTGATCACTTCACCGTCGATCAGAATATCCCCCTCCCCCATAACCTCCATCGTCATGACGTTGGTTTTATCCCTAACCTTACTTTTGAGTAAGGTTATGGAGCGTATTGCCAACTCAGCGCTCTGACGTATCTAGAAGACTGTAAACTTCTCGATGACAAGCAATACGGCTTCCGCAAGCAAAGGTCGACTGGAGATCTTCTTGCGTACGTCACGCATTTGTAGGCTGAAAGGCTCGATGGTTTTGGGGAATCGCTGGCGGTCGCCCTGGACATATCCAAAGCATTCGATCGCGTCTGGCACCGGGGACTGTTAAGAAAGCTTACGGTGTCCCTACAAAACTGTGCACTTCGATCTCCAGCTTTTTGAGTGGTCGGTCGATCTTTGTCACCCTAGATGGTGCCTGCTCGGCCGACTACTCAATTAATGCTGGTGTTCCACAAGGATCCGTGATGTCGCCTACGCTGTTTCTATTATTCATCAACGACATGCTCTCGCTCGGCGAAATAAATTGTTACATGGACGACAGCACGGTGCATCAAGGGTTCATCAAGGACTGGAAGGGTAGAGAAGCCTCAGCAGCAAACGCGAGACGCGAAACTGTTGCTCGGGTTGACCAGGTTCTCGAAAAGTATCCTCTTGGGGGAAGAACTTGTCAACTTCAACGTAGCCAAGACGCAAGCTTGTGCCTTCTCTACTAAGGCTAATCCGTTTCCTCTCCAAGCCTCCAAGCCTCCAAGATGGTAGTCTGGGCGTCCTGGGTATGGAAGTGTCCAGGGACGTTGGGTTTCGATCGTTCATAGAGTCCAAGGCAAACTAGCGTCTAGAAAATTAGGGATCCTTTACCGATGTCGGCGATTTTTCACGCCGGTCCAAATGATTAGGTGCACTGTATAAAGCACAAGTAAGACCGGTGATGGAATATTGCAGTCGTCTTTGGGAATGGGAGGGTTCCCCTGAGTACCTTCTTTCAGCCTTGGATTCAATTCAGCGACGAGCCATTCGCATCATTGGTGACTCTGTACTCACAAAGGACCTTCAGCCTTTAAAGCACAGACGTATCGTGGGGTCATTGAGCCTGTTTTATCGGTACTACTATGGCCGCTGCTCTGATGAACTTGCTTCCCTTATCCCTCCTCCTACTGTTCGCCTTCGTCAAACCCGCCATACTCTCGCGGAACACCCCTTTGTAGTCGACAGAAGAGTTCTTCGAACTGCACGATTCTCTAAATCGTTCTTGTGCCGCACTGCAAAGGTGTGGAACGGGCTCCCAGGGAATATCTTTCCCCACTCCTACAATACACGGATCTTCAAATCGCGGGCAGACTTTCCCCAGCGACATTAGTCCACCTCCAAGCTGGACTGGCACCTCCTCGGCGGTGAAATTGGTTGCGCCTGAAGCTTCGACCTCGGGCAGAGCCACCCAGTTCGGAAGTAATAAAACAAATCCAGGTTCATCCTCAGGCCGACGTTCAGCGAGACCTCGTAAAGGTCGCTGAGCGTCTCTTGAAGCTGAACCCGGGTATGGGCGAGGAGGACAATGTTATCCGCGAAACGGAGATGACTGGGAAACTCCCCATTGACTTTTATTCCAATGTTCTCCCACTCAAGCGTCTTGAACACGTCTTCGAGTGCTTTTGTATGGAGCTTGGGTGAGATCACGGCCCCTTGCCTCACTCCCTTACCAAGAAAAATTTTTTTTAAATAAAAAGCGCGACATGCGACGCCGAGCCGCCAATAAGGTGCCTAATGACGCTCATGTAAATTCGGTCGTACGCTGGGCTTTCGAATGCCATGCCGGCCTGACAGGTGCTATTCACGCCTCTCTTGAAGGACCCGAGACGATACTTGGGGGAAATACGTGGGCAGGCAGAGCGTTCCAGAGTTTACCAGTTCTGTGGAGGAAATACCTGCAGAACCGATTGGTACGCACCCGTATAAGTCCAGCGTATAGGGATGCAATCCCTGTCCAGTGAGCGTTGTGCGGAGGTGGAAAGGGGACGGAAGGATCGCGTTAAACAGCTCCTCCGAGCATTTACCATGGATTGAATAAGCGATAGAACACACTTAGGTCGCCGACATTCCTACGGAGTTGCAGTGGTTCTAGATCGCGGGACACGTTGGGGTCATCCACTAGTCGCAGGGCTCGACTCTGGATCGAATCCAAAGGCGCAAGCTGGTATTTAGCTGAGCCAACCCACAAGTGCGAGCAGTACCCCAAGCAGGACCTAATCTGTGCTATACAAAAGCAGCCTTTGGCCCGGCGTGAAGTACCGTCGCACCTTATTGAGTACGCCCAACTTTTTAGAAACTAGGTTGGCCTTGCCCTAACTAGATTATGGCGCCGAAAGCTTAGGTCGTGCGACAGTTCGACTCAGAGGACCCCGAGGTGATCGCCTAATTTTAGCGACGGGACCTGGAAGGAAGGAGCGGGTGTGAACGCCGTTCTTTTCGCACTGAACGCACATACTTGTGTCTTGGAAGCGTTAAACTCGACCAAATTAGTACGGCCCCATTCGGAAATAGACCGAAGCGTTTGTTCTTCGCCTCTTCTCATCCACAACGTCCCGTCTGGCTGAAGGGTGACTGGTGTAGGATCCGTGTACCTACTTTTGTCCGCATAACATTGTATACTGCTGAGTAGCAGAATATCATTGGATGGGGCGGGTATTTTCATGCAGCCTCACAGTCACCGCCGTTTACCGATACAAGTTTTGGAGTATCTCGACGTATCGGTGGTCGATTTATTATTATAGTATTACGTGTGATTATCCTTTTCAGCTTTGCCGTGATAGCGGATTCAAAAGAGGAACGCTTAGCTAAAAAAAGAGTGGCTGAAAGACTTAGAAAAGCTAGAAATAAAAGCGACCCCATACTTTATGCACTTAACAATGAAAGAGACCGGCAACATCACAAAAAAATGTTTACAATATAAATCTACTCAATACCTACTCATATCGAAATTGCACGCAATTGTAGTCGGTATTGTTTGTTCTTTTGCACAGTTGCATAGTGTTTAAAGTGTTAAGTTATAAAGTAATTACACGATTTGATTTCGGTGACTAAAATATTGATTTCGGTGGACATCATATTTTTTAAATTCAATAACTTCATAACCGTTCAATCAATTTCGTTCCCTCCACTACCATTTGATTCTAAATTAATTCTAAATTATGTTTTGCCTGTGAGAATGTCTAAATTCAAAGAAAAAAAAAGTGCCACCGAAGTCATCGAAATATTGCGACGGCGGAGAAAGACCCATTTACTCACTGTGTCACCTCACAATTGTGACACTATTGTGCTACTTTTGTGTCACCAGTAGCACAATTTCTGCGTACCATTTAAAGGTCGGCTTACAGTGGTACTCGGCTGTAGATAATTTAGAGTTCCGAACATCGGGTTCGCTTTGTTGTTACTTATACAAGTTGTTTGCTATGTTCAGATGATTTTTTTTGTATTTTTTGTAATATTTAATCAAATATAAAAATGTTATCCCCTTTTTTTATAATTGTAATATGACCTATTTCCGATATTTTCCCCCCTTTAAAACTCGTCAGTTAAAAAAAATACCTCATATACGTGTAAAGAACAAAGTTATGTAAATTTTTTTATAAACAATGTGTTGAATAGCTACCATACATATTTTTTTTATTTCGGCTCTTTAATGTAACCCAAACTTTACAGTTGTGTGCTACCATTTTTGTATCACTATTGCGTCACCGTAGCACAGATTGCTGCGCGGCTTTTGTGTCACCGTTGCACAACACTTTGTGTCACTATTGTGTCACTTGCGTCAAAATTTTGACTTTGACCCTTATATGAAGAAAAATATATGGAATTTCGATTTGAGTTATAAGGATGTTTTTCTTCTAATAATGAGTACTTTCTATTCCTGAAGTTTCTCAAGCCTCTCCTGAAACACCCTGTATAGGAACACGAACAATTTTCATAGTCGTATCGACCGAAGTTGCATTCAGTGCGGTGGCACATACTTGTCGCACATCTTGTCGCATAAAGTCCTTAAAAACTTGGAAACTATAAGCCGAAGTGCGTCCTCACGGTTATGTATGACGTACGGGTGTGAAACGTGGACGCTGTTGTCGAAAAGTTTAAAGTTGCCCAGCGAGTAATGGATCAAACTCAGAATCTGTACTCTGAGGGAGCGAGCTATGCTGCTGGGAATATCGCTACGTGGTATGGTGCGTAACGAGGCAATCCGCCGACGCACCAAAGTAGTCGATATTGAACACCGGGTGGCTAAGCTCAAGTCACAGCGGGCTGGGCACGTCAGCCGAAGAGACGACGACCGTTGGAGTAACCGTGTCCTACACTGGCGGTCGTGGACAGGAAAACGGAGTGTGGGAGACCACCGGCCAGGCGGGACGACATCAAATGCGTCGGCGGAAAGCAGTGGCTCCGTACAGCTGATGGCCTGGAGGAAAATTTGAGAGGCGTATGTCCAGCAGTGCACGTATACACGCTTACTGACAGACTGATGTAAGCCGGCCGGATTAACAATATTATATCACTTTTGTAGCTTATGAGCTGAGGATCGCGAGGTGATAATTTGATGGTTTGGGACATCCTGTAATATTATTATAAGCGAACATATAGTAACAGATCACATATTATCATTCGCTTTATTTACTTAATATTTATGATACCTATGACTAATGTGACTTCCCATATTTGCAAAATGATGCGGCAACTCAGCCTAATCTTCCAAAGAAATAGCGGCCTTTCGGGATGATCTCAAATAAAACATTGTCAATGAATTACTTACTATTAACATACCTATTGTGAAATCTTGCAAGTAGTATGCGGTTGAGAAATAGATGGTAACTATCCATGAATCATCAAGTTACTCACGCACAAATGTGCCATGTCAGTGTTACGTTGTAATTATATCAGGCTACCGAACTAAATATTTACTTAGGTAATGCGCCTTCTAGGAACATTTGGAAACGCCCCTTTTGATAGTTATTTTAATGTTTGTTAGGTAAGTTTTAATTCTTTAGTTATTAGTATAACTTTTTTATATTTTATGAAAATAAATAATATTATACTTAAGTAAATTCGTGATGTCAGCCCATAACACCTTGGTGTGAACTAGGTGCCATTTCAGTGCTTCCCTTCAGTCGTGCCGGCTACGCTGCAGTGAACGGAAAACAAGAACTATTTACGTAGCCGTCGTTACATAGGATCGTTCGGTGCGGTGTGCGGTCGTACTTACCAACCCGGGCGGATTTTATAAATTTCCAAACTCACGTACTCATATATACACGGTGTTAACTTTTTTCGCGACATTTCAATTTTATTACTGAATAATGAACCATTTCGTATACTGATTATTTTGTGGTACTTAAAAATAAAATCTAAAATAGTTTAAAAAAAATTGCATATTTTATTAATAATTTTACCTCAGCGACAATTTCTCTTTGGAATGGTGTAGCGAGCGCCGCTCGCCGCCGCGCTAGCTGTTGTATCGTGTCGATATCAATGTGAATTTTTTGATTTATTTGAAAAATTACCCAGCTTTCGATTTTTTTGGTAATGCAGTGCGATTCCTATTACGAAATACCATGTTTTTATACCAAATATAGAAATTGAAAATTTTAAAACCAAAGCTCAAAAAAAAATATTACCCCCTTTTTCGGCATCAGTTTGTGACCCAGAATAACCCCCTTTCGGGAATGTCGCCTATTTAGGTTAACACCGTGTATTTTGGTGGGTTTCTTCGTACATGCAAATATGGCAAGAATTTATTCTGGGTAAAACGATGTTTATCTAACTCACACGACAATTTTTATACGTGAGCAGAAACAAAGAAGATGGACTGTCGAGATTACTGCGTATATTGTGGTAGGTATAAAGTCGGTACCTACTTACATTTTGTTATCAAGCAGGTACAATTTCTTGCACGTGGAGAAAAAACCGGCCAAGTGCGAGTCGAACCCGCGCACCGAGGGTTCCGTATCGCCATGTCATGGCTAGCGCCACTCACGCCTTCCATGGCGGGTTTATGAAATGCTTCATATTAGTTAAAATTCATGATTAGTTAAAATGATTCGTACTCTTTTCGGTAGATGGCGTGGCGCGCATATACTTTTTATTAGGTTTCCGTATCCCGTACGGAAGCCTATTACTAAGCCTCCGCCGTCCGTCCGTCCGTCCGTCTGTCCGAGGGCTGTATCTCTTGAACCGTAATAGGTAGCCCGTTGAAATTTTCAGAGAATATGTGTTACTATGGCGGATATAACAATAGATAATAAAAAAAGAAAATGTTAAAAATTAAGGGGGGCAACCATACAACAAACGTACCAAAAAATCGATTAGTCACACTACTGAATAATAGATGGCGCCACAGGCTTTTATACATTGCATTGCTGAAAGACAAAAGATATGCGGATAGATACGGAAACCTCCGTGCGCGAGTAAAACTCGCGCTTAACAGATTTTTAGTTTCTTCTATGGGAACCCCCGTGAATTTTTTAGTTTTTTCTTATTTTTATTATTAGTGTCATAGTGTCATATATATGTCAGCCTCGATAGCTCAGTGGTGCAGACAGTCAACTGTCGCTATTGAATGTTAAGCAACGCTGGGTGCGGTCAGTACTTGGATGGGTGACCGCTGACCGTTGGAAACTGACCGAGGTTCGGATTCCTCGTAAAACTGTAGGTCCCTTCCCTCCTAATCTTACTTGGTGGTAGGGTTTAACCCGCCCGGGTTGGTACCACCGCACTGAATGAAACGTCGGTTGAAACGGCTATGTAAATAGTTTGTGTTTTCCGACCAGTTCAGTGTAGCCGGCACGATCAAAGGGGGAAGCGCTGACATGGCACCTAGTTCACCCGGTGTTATGGGCTGACATCACGGACGTTGTAGGTGATGTAGCCAACCGTGTCAGTTTCCATAAAAAAAAAAATTAGTTGTTATATCGGTCATAATAACACATATTCTCATGTCATATTTTCAAATTATAAAAATACACGATTTGTTTGCTTAAACTGTTTTTTAGGGTTCCGTATCCACACGGAAGCCTATTAATAAGCCTATGCCGTCTGTCTGTATGTATGTCCGTTCGTCCGTAGTAGGGCTGTATCTTTTGAACCGTAATAGCTAGCCGGTTGAAATTTTCACAGGATATGTGTTATTATGGCGGATATGCCAACATAATAATAAAAAAAGCAAAAAGTCAGATATTAAGGGCGGTCCCCATACAAGCAACGTGGTGAGAATATATTAACACATATTCACGGTACTCATTAAACGTGCGTACATTGAAAGATAAGTAGGTAGTTATTAGCAAAAAATATAATTTGGTACCTAATTAATTATAAATAAAACACCATTTAGAGGTCGTTGAATACATACATACATACATATCACACACGCTGAATCCCGACAATCGGGGTGAGCAGAGTAATGGGTGTTGTGCTGCAAGAACTCTGGTAAATTACAGCACAACACCGACCACCACGTTTCGCAAATTGTTCGAACAAGATTCAATCGATCAAGCAGCAAGTAAGGCACGAAGACCCACCTGCTGCATGACTCGGTGGAAGTACCGTGCCAAGGTGAGAGGTGGCGAGCCTGTCGCCCTTTAGCACGGCATCATGTCCTTATCCCTTAGTCGCCTTTTACGACATGCACGGGGAGAGATGCAGTGAGGCTATTCTTTTTTTTTTTTTTTTTATTGCTCGTTGAACCGAGAAATAATTCGCAATTACATCGGAGGAGTGGTGTTACTGGCTACTATTTGTGCCAAACAAGGCATAAGTTGTACCTGAAATGACAATGGAGCGACCGTGCTAAATGAAGTTGTATTAAATGATTTTTTGTTTAATTGAATTTTTAATATTTTTCAATTTTATTAATAAATGTTTTTTTTATTTTTAGCTCGACATATGGCGCCGAGGCACCCATGAGGTGTCTGACGGCGCCCGTGGACATTCGGTCGTATGCGGGGGTTGCGAATGCCATCCCGGCCTGACAGGTGCCAATTCACGCCCCTCTTGAAGGACCCGAGACTGTACTTTGGGGGAAATATATGTTTATTAAATTAGTATATTTGTTTTAGGTAGGAGGTAGGTAGGTATTTAGTATTTTATTTTTAATTTAATTCTATAATTTTTAGCAAGATGGCAGTCGAAATAATTTTTTTTTTTTTTACTATTTGATTTGTCCGATCCAAGACCGCGCCAAACAGAAGGCGGGTCCGATGCAGAAGGCGTTCTACGTTCGAAGCACTGCTACTTAGTTCGAGATGTCCGGGACCCACCGGTGGGTCCCGGGCAACGAACACTTTAGATGATAAAAAATGTTATAGGGCTTATTAAAACGGCTTAGCATTTTGTTTGGACTTTCCAAGAAGGTATCAAATATACAAAAAAATATATTTATTAATCTATCGCCAGCCAGGCAACCTATTAATGAACCTATGATGCAATTTCAGTTGGACTTGACAATTAAATTTTAGGTCTTGCATGGTGGACAGAGGAGGTGCTAGAAGTCTGTGACGAACAGACAGACAGACGGACGGATATACTTGCTCCCATCATTAGGTACCGTTTTTAACCGACTTCAAAAAAGGAGGAGGTTCTATGTTCGGCTGTATGTATTTTTTTTTATGTCTCCAAGGTGGTACCATTTTTTTTTTGGTCAAGATCGGATTGGAAACCACATACCTACATTAATAGCAAATAAAAATTACTAAAAAACTGTGAAATAAAAAACTATTTAAAAAAATATAAAAACCGCCTTCAAAAATGTATGAAATAAAAAAATAAAAATCGAACCCTAGAGTTGAAGGCGGTGGTGCTAAAGCAAGCAAAAATACCCGACCGCCTTCAACTCTAGGGTTCGATTTTTATTTTTTATTTTTATTGTCCCATACTCAACGTCAAGCCGGAGCCAGGGAGTAGGCCAGTTTATGACTACCCAGGGAAATTTTTTTTTTTGTAAAACTACAGGAATTCTGGTTTTGTTTGGGATACTGATCAATAGCAGAGTTATTTAGGCTACCAATAAATTTTTTTTAACAATTATATTTGCAAATTTGTAGTCGTATAGTACCTAAAAATGTCAATTTTCAACGTTTCTCAAAAAATGCTCATATCATAAAAAACAAATGACTCCGATTTTTTTTCTTATTTTTCCCTGGGTACTCAAACTGGCCTACTCCCTGGTTCCCGCTTGACGTTGAGTTTTGGGACATCCTGTATACATGCACCGCTGCTTCGAGGTTTAGAACTTGGTAGCAGCTTTTGCCGCGGCCGATGTAAATTGGATCAGCCGTTCGCGATTTCATCCGTTACTCACAGACAGACGTTGTTTTTCCCGTAACAGTACATTTTACTCGTGTTAGTAGGTGAGCTTTAAAAACATGAACCGTTTCGATATAGCCTAAATCACAATTAATATTATAATTCACCGCTAGATATGATAAAAAATAAATACATTTACGAAAGCTTACATTTTTAGATAAATCTGTAGTGATATTTCCTATTTATATAATTTTACATAAAAAAAAAATTCTTTCGTTTTTCGTAGTCAAACTTATAGATAGATAGATAGAAAATTAGGTATTTATTGCTCCACAAATATTTTACAAGAATAGGTATCACAATGAATAAAGGTACATGAGGTGCAGAGGCGGACTTATCCCTTGACGAGATTTCTTATAGGCAACCTTTAGGTGTGTGAAATGCCCCACCCGCTTTCTCCGACAGTATGCAATAAAAAAATCGGAAAATTCAACAGTAAGATAGATAGATAGAAAATTCTTTATTGCTCCAGTAAACATTAAACAGTAACAAATACATTGGAAAATTTACATAAGGTGCAAAGGCGGACTTATCCCTTACAGAGATTTCTTACAGTCAACCTTTGGATGTTTGAGATTCGATAATATAGTGGAATGTAAGTAGGTAAAGTACGAAATGTAATTCGAGATCAAAAAGGTAAACAAAGGTGTTGCCAATTCAAAACCATAGTCTCATTTGTGTAGTTTTCGAAAAGTACCAAAATAGCATGTTAAAATTGTACGCGTATCTTAAACACGTAAAACAAAATATGGCACACAGTTTTCAGCTTAAAAGTGACGTAAAAAACAATCCAAAAATAAAATATAATTATTTTAAATAAAATCACGCAATTTTTTTTATTATACTGGCAATAAGGCAGAAGCTCTAAACATTTGGCTCTTCTTAACCAGAAAATCGATAAAATAAATGGTTCGAACAATTGAAATGTGTGAGCTCGACCACCTTATTGATACGGTGACGGATCAGTGTATAATAAATGTGACTGATTCGGACTCTTCATCGTCAAGCTCGTCAGAGTTAGAATCAGAGAGTGAATCAATTTTATGTTTGGTAAAAAAAAAATATTAAATAAAAAACATGAAACACCTTGATAATACAAATCTTTTAATTTCATTAAGAATATTAAATTGCTATTCAATTTGTAAATCAATCCAAATTGATCAACTAAAATCGATCCACGAGAACGCAGCTTTAGACTCTCTAGAAAAATGTTGACTACCCATGAAACATCACTTTGACAGTGACATTTCTTTGTTTACATTTTTGATCTCGAATTACATTTCGTACTTTAGTAGCAAAAGAGTTGCGTGACAATTAAAGATAAAAATAATAATAAGAATACTTATTAATACATACATATAAGTACATGCTAGTAAAATATAAGCCATACATGTTTAATACTTGTAAGTATGCATAATTTATTGAAAATTACAGAAAACACCTACAAAATGATCATATTTTATTCAGCGTGCGGTCGATTTGGCTACACCACCTAGAACATCCGTGATGTCAGCCCATAACACCTTCTTGGGGAACAGGTGCACCGTCAATGCTTCCCTTCGGTCGTGGCGGCTACACTGAACTGGACGGAAAACACGAAATTTACATAACCGTTTCGAGCGACTTTTCATTCAATGTGGTGGTATCAAACCGGGCGGGTTAAACCCTACCTAACCTAACCTAACCTATTAAGGTAAGAAGGGAAGGGACCTACAGTTTTACGTGGTCAGCCTCTAACGGTCAAGCGGTCCCCATCCAATGACTGACCGTGCCCAGAATTTAATCATGATAGACAGTCGACCGACCGCACCACTGAGCTACGAATTCGTTTTCGCGCGCTTACGAAATAAATATCACGATGTCTCCCTCCTCCGCCCACTTTTACTGCTATGTTCAAATCTCAAGGAAGTTTTGGATTGTGGATCACCTTAAAACATTCTTACTTCCTAAACTATCCATCTCTTCCACTTCCTACGCACCGTAGATAAAGGGTTCTCAAACTTTTTTTTCAGGTTTAATTTTTAATTTTTATGGAAACTGACACGGTTGGCTACATCACCTACAACATCCACTATGTCAGCCCATAACACCGGGTGAATTAGGTGCCATGTGAGTGCTTCCCTTCATTTCATGTCGGCTACACTGAACTGGACGGAAAACACGAACTATTTACATAGCCGTTTCGACCGACGTTTCACTCAGTGCGGTGGTACCAACCCGGCCAGGATAAACCCTACCACCTAGTAAGGTTCCTACAGTTTAACGTGGAATCCGCACCACGGTCAGCCTCCAACGGTCGAGCGGTCACCCATCCAAGTACTGACCGCGCTCAGCGTTGCTTAACAACAGTCGACCGACCGCACCACTGAGCTACCGAGGCTGACAGAAAGGTACCACTAAAACCAATATGTTTGGCGGTATAAATATTATTATTACCTTTACTACACGAAGGTAATAATAATATTGATCTTCTATATCTACATTCTTAAATTCTTTTGGAGGTTAGCATCACACCAAAGTTCAATTAATGATTTACTTTTCTAGAATTTAAGTGATTTCCGAAACGAATCTAAAAAATATGTATTTCTTATCGAATTTAGTTCGGAAAAATGTTGTTTAAAATATTCTTGGGAACTCACCGTGAGCTCCTGACAGTGAGTTTTTATATCGCTAAGAACAACATCAGAATTCAAATTCTATTTATGTTGATCAACAAAACTTTCTACATTAGTATTATGGCCCTTTTCAGGGTTCCGTATCCGTCGTACGTTACCGTATTACTAAGCCTACGCCGTCTGTCTGTCTGTCTATCCGTCCGTCCGTCCGTCCGTCTGTCTGTTCGAGGGCTCTATCTCTTGAACCGTAATAGGTAGCCGGTCGAAATTTTCACAGAATATGTGTTATTATGGCCGATATAACAAAAAATAACAAAAATAAGAAAAAGAAAAAATTCACGGGGGCCCATAGAATAAAACAAAAAATGTATGCGCGCGCGCCATCTACCGAATAGAGGGTGAAGCATTTTAACTAATCATGGCATTTAACTAATATGAAGCCATCTAGATGGCGTGAGTGGCGCTAGCCGTGACATGGCGATACGGAACACTCGGTTCGCGAGTTCGACTCGCACTTGGCCGGTTTTAATTATTGCCGCTTATTAAATTAATTTTGTAGAGCATAACGTTTCATTTGTTCGCGTACCACCTCGAAGTATTCCGCGTACCACTCGCGGTACGCGTACCATAGATTGAGAACCGCTGCCGTAGGGCGTAGATCAATGTTCAACATCAATATTCTATCTTCTTACATGCTCGTATATACCTAATCAAATAACTGGTTAAATCGCCTATCCTGAAGAAACGAATTAAACTGGTTTATATGTTGTCTTGTCGCCGATAAGAAGCTAACCTTCATTCATACATAATACTTCCGCAACTATCTTATTTATTTACGTAAACAAGTTCACTCACACCATCTGCAATGCAACAGACACAATAGAACCTTGTCATAATTACTATAATAAATAAATACATAGCCACACTGCATGTACGTTTTGTACCGTGTGGGGCCAGTACTTTAAAAGAATAGCCCCACTGCATCTCTCCCCGTGCATGTCGTAAAAGGCGACTAAGGGATGTGACTCCCTTCTTATATAACTAGGTGGTAGGGTTTAACCCGCCCGGGTTGGTACCACCGCACTCAATGAAAGGTCGGTCGAAACGGCTATGTAAATAGTTTGTGTTTTCCGTCCAGTTCAGTGTAGCCGGCACGACCGAAGGGAAGCACTGACGTGGCACCAAGTTCACCCGGTGTTATGGGCTGACATCACGGATGTTGTAGGTGATGTAGCCAACCGTGTCAGTTTCCATAAAAAAAAAAAAAAGGAAATTCGTCCATTAGTGGGGGTCAACTTTTTTATACATTTTGAAAATATGTTCTAGAATTTATGCAATAAATTATATTTTCTTAAATTGCATTCCATCGGGTTTCATTTTCAACGCTTTTAGATACGGAACCTTAAGAGAGACCAATGGAAAGTAGACACCCATGTTTAAAGGGTTCCGTGCGTAAAACCCAGAAACGCTATTCGTCGCCATATTTCGACGAACTCATCACTTCCATCTATCGACATCGTGGTGCAGACAGTCAACTGTCGCTATTTTAAGCAACGCTGGGTTCGGTCAGTACTTGGATGGGTGACCGCTGACCGTTGGAGGCTGACCGAGGTTCGGATTCCTCGTAAAACTGTAGGTCCCATCCCTCCTAATCTTACTTGGTGGTAGGGTTTAACCCGCCCGGGTTGGTACCACCGCACTGAATGAAAGGTCGGTCGAAACGGATGTAAATAGTTTGTGTTTTCCGTCCAGTTCAGTGTAGCCGGAACGACCGAAGGGAAGCACTGACGTGGCACCAAGTTCAACCCGGTGTTATGGGCTGACATCACGGATGTTGTAGGTGATGTAGCCAACCGTGTCAGTTTCGATAAAAAAAAAAAATGTCTTCCCGTCGAATGTCGTAAAAGTCCATTAGTGGGGGTCAACTTTTTTATACATTTTGAAAATATGTTCTAGAATTTATGCAATAAATTATATTCTCTTAAATTGCATTCCATCGGGTTTCATTTTCAACGCTTTTAGATACGGAACCTTAAGAGAGACCAATGGAAAGTAGACACCCATGTTTAAAGGGTTCCGTGCGTAAAACCCAGAAACGCTATTCTTCGCCATATTTCGACGAACTCATCACTTCCATCTATCGACATCGTGGTGCAGATAGTCAACTGTCGCTATTGAATGTTAAGCAACGCTGGATGCGGTCAGTACTTGGATGGGTGACCGCTGACCGTTGGAGGTTGACCGAGGTTCGGATTCCTCGTAAAACTGTAGGTCCCTTCCCTCCTAATCTTACTTGGTGGTAGGGTTTAACCCGCCCTGGTTGGTACCACCGCACTGAATGAAATGTCGGTCTAAAGGGCTATGTAAATAGTTTGTGTTTTCCGACCAGTTCAGTGTAGCCGGAACGATCAAAGGGGGAAGCACTGACATGGCACCTAGTTCACCCGGTGTTATGGGCTGACATTACGGACGTTGTAGGTGATGTAGCCAACCGTGTCAGTTTCCATAAAAAAAAAAAATCGAGGTAGAGAGACTTGCGCGTCACAACTCGATGTCTAACAAAACCACTTCAACTGGATTAGAAGAATGTAATATTTTTATGCTACTTGTGCGCATGTGCGCAAATCGATGCCGCGATGCATCCCAGTGTCAACAGAAAAAGCATTAGTTAAACTAATATTTAAAATGCATTATCATATTTTACGTGACACAGGTTCAAGGATAACGGATGCGTCTATTGGACAAATAAATTAGACCTCCACGAGGTTCTACCATGTCAGTCTGTCAGGCAGCTGGACATACGCCTCTCGAATTTTCCTCCAGTCCTCACGGCAGTCCTTCAGCAATGCGGAACTAGTAAAAAACTAAATAAAAAATGTACTTTACATGAATATAGGGGACCAATTTAGTACAAATAAAGAGAAGTTTAACATATCGTGTGGGGTATCATTTAAACGAGCTAACTGTAAGGATTGTAATTTTTTTTTTACAAATTTAACGCTATCTATAAAAAAATTAAGTCAATATAAAAATTACTAAAAATATAGGTCATACCACATGGGATTATCCAAAATCGTTAGGATTAATATACGTCCTGTACACTAAAACCTGATATAATTAATTGGTTATAGGGCTATTTCTATATTTAACTGAAAAGTAACATTTTAAAATGTATATACAGCCTCGGTTGCTCAGTGGTGCGATCGGTCGACAGTCGGTCGTATTATAAGCACACCTGGGCAGCGCTCAGTGGATGGATGGGTGACCGCTCGAGCGTAGGAGGCCGGCCGCGGTTCGGATTCCACCATTAAACTGTAGGCCCCTTCCCTTCTTACCCTACTAGGTGGTAGGGTTTAACCCGCCCGGGTTGGTACCACCGCACTGAATGAAAGGTCGGTTGAAAAGGCTATTTAAATAGTACGTGTTTTCCGTCCAGTTCAGTGTAGCAGGCACGACCGAAGGGAAGCTCAGACATGGCACCTAGTTCACCAATGTGTTTGGGTTGGTATCACGGAGTATAAGTGACATGATCTGTAATCAATTTAAGAGTCGACGACACCTTGATTTATTAAATGACCAGCCACTTACCATACCTAAGATCACTGAATCCATGTCTACTAATTGCAGTAGCGATTCATGTAGACCAGCGGCGATATGGCTTGACTAGACCACACGTCAGTCAATAACAGTTAAACCGAACAGTAAACCTGTTGTTTCGAATTTGGAACATCAATTAGCGTAACGAACATTGTTTCGGCATTTTCAATGACAGTTTAAAGTTCCTCTGCAGGAGTGACTGCTCGTGTTCGGAATTCGAAATTATGTTTGTTGTACGGTGACGTCTCGCCGCTGATTCGTATTCTGTAGAGCGTCATTGTTGAGTTGACCACGCTCATCCTCCAGTGACCGGAGGCGTACGGGACGATAGTGGTGCCCTTATGATTGGATATCGATAAAATATCTGTTCATCGTTACATTGCTGTTTTGCAAATTGCTTATTAGGGCTTACCTATGAGTGTGCTATTGGTGAAGACTAGCTTTTGCCCGCTGCTTCGATCGCGTGAAATTCGTATTTATAAAGAAGAAAGTAAGTAAGCCCGCTACCGTACCTTTATTTCGGCGCGCTGACCAATTCGAGATCGCATATGAGAGCCACATCTTAGCGTAACCGAAACGGAATGTTATTTTGCCTATCCTGTGTCACGTATAGTTAAATGTGCTTGTACTAAGTTTCAACGAATTCGGATCATCGGTTTAAGAGTTATGGAAGAACATACATACATACATACAGAAAATATTTCTAAAAATCGTCAATTTAGTTTTAGCATCATAAATCGAGTCTACAAACGCAGTATCTCATAAAAACAAAGTGACTTACTCCATGATCATCCCTTTCAGATTTATTATACTTAATTGATAATTGATTGATATCGCCAGTGGACGGCATATCTGACAAAGAGTATTGCCAGTATTGGTATGGTAAACATTGCCTAAGCTGTGTTTTAAATTCGATAATTTGTCAAGATTTTATAAAAATGTCGATGATTGTATGAAGGTACCGATTCATCAAGTTTTAGGCAAAACAATCTAAGATTAGTTTCAAGGTGTTACTCGAGGAAGAAGCCCATTATTACTCTAATAATGTCACAGTTCCGTAATTTTGCTGTCTTGCGCACCTTCTGAATTCCAAATTTGAGCATTTGTGTTTCTGATGTAGCGAGCATACAAACATGTTTATTGCTCATTGAGATACAAGTTGTGCGACTGAACTCTCAAAATCGCGGACACGCGACAAAATACTTGAAATGAAATGAAATGAAATGAAACTAAACTTTATTGTACACCGTATAAAAAGGTTACAAAAGGCGAGTTTAATGCCTTGCGGCATTCTTTACGAACTAACCTTTGGGATGTGGAAAACACGTAGGGGCGGACAATGCAGTACTAAACAGGGAACAGTTGTATGAAATATAAATACACACATATAAAAAGTGTACAAAGATACATACAATCAATATAAATCCTTATATATACATAATTACATATATACAATAAGAAATATACATATTATAATATACCTACATCAGCTCTTATATACTATACATACATACTTATATACAAACTTATGTTCTTGTATTGTGTGTGTGTGTATGTCAGCCCTACAAGGAATACATTTTTGTGCTCGAAAATCTGCATACATGATACAATAGGTGCGGTAATTTAGGTTTTTTACTGATTTTGTGTTTTTTTATGAATTATCGGTAAACAAGATCCTCAAAATATTCTCATACGAATAGAGGATGCGGGTAAGGAAGGATGCGTATTTTAGATGAGCCACGTGTGAGGATATGGATGAGGGTGCGAATAGCATCATGTTTCTGAGGATAATCCCGTATTTGAGGATGCGGTTAAGGATTATCCTCTACAATTCAGTCTAGCCGACATGAAATGGCACCCGGTGTTATCGGCTGAAATCACGGATTTTGTACGTGATGTAGCCAACCGTGTAAGTTTCCATAAAAAAAACCGTCGTAATAATCACACTGCTTCCATCTTTTCAATCGAACTACAGCGCCAAACAAATTAATCGACAATCGATAAATCTATATATCGATTAATGCATCATTGATCCCAGTTGTGCAACAGTCATTGTCTAGTATCGGTGCGATCTGGCGAGACGGTCAGGGTCGGTGTGACTCGTCACTCGTATAGGAGCAGCCGGCCGGACCTCGTAGTATTGCGAAATGCTATAGCTCCCCTCGTCAATACTAATCGAATCACCCAGGGTCCAAGGTGCGAGGCCTTTCAACGGAATTTAACTGGTGCATCGTAGACAGTCAGTCGACGGCATTATGCGTCCACTGCTGGACATACGCCTCTACAATTTTTCTCCAGTCCTTCCGGCCTTAAGGCCCTGTAAACCCGTATTCACCCGTACTGCTCTTTCAAGGCGCCGCTTTCGCTGGATGGAATAGGATGCAACACAATCAATCAATCAAAAATGAGGTTTTTATTTTTGTATTCCAAAACTACGGGTGGAAACCGTCAAAAAAAAAGTCAAAAGCTACGGATTTAGATATACGAGTATGTATATTCAACATATAAAAATCTATTTTTTCCAAATTCTTGATTTGGTCACGTTGCCTCAAATACTATAACTAAATTCAGAGGCATGTTCATGATTTTTTTCTATCGAGCGAAGTTAATCACATCGTGTTTTCAAAAAGCTATCGATCTGCGCTGATAGATGAAGTTTTACATACATATGTATATTAAAACTGAATCTGTCAGGTAAGTAATATTGGCGATAGACTTCTTGAAATTCGAGTCAGACGCAGCCTCATACATACATACATACCACACGCCGTATCCCGACAATCGGGGTAAGCAGAGTAATCGGTGTTGTGCTGCAAGTACTCTCATAAATTACAGCACAACGCCGACCACCACGTTTAGCAAAGTATTCGGACAAAATAACTATCAGGAAGCAAGTAAGGCACGAAGGCCCACCTGCTGCATGACTCGGTGGAAGTACCGTGCTAACGTGAGAGGTGGCTAGCCTGTCGCCCTTATGCGCGGCACCTTGTCCTTATCCCTTAGTCGCCTTTTACGACATGCATGGGGAGAGATGCAGTGGGGCTATTCTTCTTAAGTACCAGCCCCACACGGTACTGCAGTGGGGCTATTCTTCTTAAGTACCAGCCCCACACGGTACAGTACCAGCCCCACACGGTACTGCAGTGGGGCTATTCTTCTTAAGTACCAGCCCCACACGGTACAGTACCAGCCCCACACGGTACTGCAGTGGGGCTATTCTTCTTAAGTACCAGCCCCACACGGTACAGTACCAGCCCCACACGGTACTGCAGCGGGGCTATTCTTCTTAAGTACCAGCCCCACACGGTACAGTACCAGCCCCACACGGTACTGCAGTGGGGCTATTCTTCTTAAGTACCAGCCCCACACGGTACAGTACCAGCCCCACACGGTACGCAGCCTCACATCACCTTAAATATGAAACTAATTGTACCAGCCCACCAACTTGTTGCAAATCCGGCGTTCGTTTTGGAAACCCCGGCCAATGTTTTTTCATAGTGAAATAGCTCTCTGGAATTATTTTACGTGTGTACGTGAAATAAAAGCTAACTTTTTCTTATTGCTCGCCAATTTTTTTTTTTTTTTTATGTAATCCGGTATGGGTGGCTGAGTCAGAGGGGCCAAAGCACATGCTCTGACTAGCCAATATCACCTCCGAGAAGGTAGGTGCCATACCGGAGACTTCCCTGGATTGTTGGCTATACTGGACTAGAGGAGAACACAACCGAGGTTGCTATGCGGCCATCTTACATCCAGTACGGTGGTACCAACCCAGTCGGCTACAATTTGAGCCTACCACCTAGTAAGGGGCAAGGGAAGGGACCTACCAGTTAATTAACCAGGGAATTACCAGTTCGATGGAGTTCAACGCGCTACGCCCGCAGTTTTTTTTATCAGGGTCAGCGATTTAGCGTACCTACCTAAGAAGTGCGTCTTAAAGTATATATATATATATATATATATATATATATATATATATATATAACTATCTTAAAAATAAGCGCGACAAAAAATTATGACTTTGATTTTATACCAATTTACAGGCAGACGATTCAGCGGAAAATTAAGTAAAGTGTAATAATTAAGGGTAAAAATTTTGTTAATGGAATAAGGGAAAAATTGTGTTGTTTTTTTTTTTATAGAAACTGACAAGGTTGGCTACATCACCTACAACATCCGTGATGTCAGACCATAACACCGGGTGAACTAGGTGCCATGTCAGTGCTTCCCTTCGATCGTGCCGGCTACACTGAACTGGACGGTAAATACAAACCATTTACATAGCAGTTTCGACCGACGTAATTTCATTCAGTGTGGTTAAATTGTTAATGGAATAAGCGAAAAATGTTGTTAATGGAATAAGCGAAAAAAAAATATTGCGTGCGCAGAACAGTGAAATCATAATCTGCTAAGATCCAAAAATTATATTACAAATAAAAAAAACCTCCTATACATCAATAATCCTTAAAAAGTAAAAATTTATCTTGGCCTAGTTAATTAACGACGTCGAGGGACCGAGTTTAATGTTTTTACTTAGCGGTCCCGACGCCTTTAATATATTACTAAACGGAAATTATTTTGTACTTTTTAAGTTTTTTTTATTATTATTTGTAATTTAAGTTTTATTTCAAACTTTTTAAGAGACGTAATTTGAACTTGTAATAATTTCATTAGGTTAGGCTAGGTTACAAGTAGGTACATACATAAATTAGTTTTGCGAGAAAGAGCGACAGACTAGCCACCTCTCACCGTAGAACGGTCCTTCCACCGAGTCGTGCAGGGGGTGGGTCTTCGTGCCTTACTTGCTACTAGATAGTTATCTTGTCCCTAATACTTTGCTAAACGTGGTGGTCGGTGTTGTGCTGTAATTTACAAGAGTATTTTTAGCACAACTCCGATTACTCTGCTTACCCTGATTCTCGGGATACCGCGTGCGTGATATGATATGTGCATTGTCACAATTTGTTCTATCCGATTACACCCACGAAGAAAAACCGGCAAAAACCTTCGCTGGGTATTTATTTTCATAATTTTTTTTATCTTTATTTTAAAGAGGCTTTGGTGAACACAGTGACCATGCCAGCCCCATTGGAAAAAAAATTCATACATATTATTACAAGTATTTTAGTGACTAGCTACATAGTGAGATCGCCTGCAGTCTATAATTTAACATATGTACAGCTTGAGAGTTTTTTTTATTGAGAGCGCGACATATGACGCCGAACCACCCTAAGGTGTCTAAAGACGCCTCTGGACGTTCGGTCGTGTGCGGGGTTTGCGAATGCCATGCCGGCCTGACAGGTGCCCATTCACGCCCGTCTTGAAGGACCCGAGACTGTACTTGGGGGGAAATATATGGGCAGGGTTCTGACTGCAAAGGGTGTAAAGAGCCTTTGTCAACCTTTGATACGTAATTTGTATCAACTTAATTATGTTGATACATTCATTACACATATTAAAATGTAGTATAATTAATTGTCAAAAATTATTCAATGTTTATATAAATATTAAGATACTTTCAAGATATTTCAAGCGGCGGGTGGCCGAGTGGTTTGGGCATCGGCTTCTCATGCGAGAGGTCCGCGGTTCGAATCCAGTCGGCGTGTACCAATGAGTTTTTTCTGACGAAAAAATTTACGTGCATACCTACACCTGCTGCTTCACCGTTCGGAACCGGTGTAAAACTGTAGGTCCCTTCCCTTGCCCCTTACTAGGTGGTAGGCTCAAATTGTAGCCGACTGGGTTGGTACCACCGTACTGGATGTAAGATGGCCGCATAGCAGCCTCGGTTGTGTTCTCCTCTATTCCAGTATAGCCAGCAATCCAGGGAAGTCTCCGGTATGGCACCTACCTTCTCGGAGGTGATATTGGCTGGTCGGAGCATGCGCTTTGGCCCCTCTGACTCAGCCACCCATACCGGATTACATAAAAATAAACAAATCTAGTTGTCAATGGGTTAATAAAATTGAGGTACCTACCTACTAATCGTACCTAGTCGAGTGTTAACTAATTTTAAGCAGTCAGGTAAGTAGTATAAAATAATAAATATGACGAATCCGAGTGCAGTGTACTGTCTGCGGATGATGAATAAAGAATATATAAATAATACTAGCTTTTACCGGCGGCTCCGCTCGCGTGAAATCCGTATTTAAAATGAAGAAAGTAAGTAAGGCCACTATTTATTTCGGCGCGCGTAACAATCGGTTTGTATGAGAACCACATCTTTGCGTAGCCGGATCTGAATTTTATTTAGCATATCCGGTGTAACGTATAGTTAAATGTGCTTGTACTAAGTTTCATCGAATTCGGATGATCGGTTTAACAGTTATGCAAGAACATACATACATACAGAAAATATTTCTAAAAATCGTCAATTTAGTAGTATCATACATAGTGTCTACAAACGCAATATCTCATAAAACTAAGTAGGTAACTTACTCCATGACCATCCTTTACAGATTTATTATTAGAAAGATTTGTATAAATATTGATTATATTTGAAGAGCCAAGGGGACAAAGGGGTTCAGTCACATTTATCAAAATTATCAGGAGAGTGATTTCAAGATTAAAACCATTGTAAAAAAAGGATAATTGATATTTAAAGTCAACACTAACACAACTAATAGGTTACTTATTAGTTAACTAGACACATTTTAGAAACATTATAAATTTTTTCTAGTTTACTTAGAAAAAAAAGATTCTCTCCCTAACTCCCATTCGTTATGGGGAAAAAGGGGCTTAGTCCGGGACTTAGCTCCTTCTTCCCGTAAATTAGTAGGGTAGTTGATGAAGATTCCTTTGTTAGAACGCCTGCTTGATCTGATGACAGGCATGACATTATTAGGTTTCCGTATCCCTCCTCTGTCTGTCTGTCCGTCCGTCCGTCCGTCCGTCCGTCTGTCCGAGGGCTGTATCTCTTGAACCGTAATAGGTAGCCCGTTGAAATTTTCACAGAATATGTGTTATAATGGCGGATATAACAACAGATAATAAAAAATAGAAAAAGAAAAAAATTAAGGGGGGTTCCCATACAAGAAACGTGTTTTTTTGTTGTTGTGCGGAAACCTCGGTGCGCGAGTCCGACTCGCACTTTGCCGGTTTTTTTACACTGACATTTCAATAGTAGTATTGCCAGTAAAATAACTTTTTCCCTACGTAATTATTTGGACTCGGTCCCTTGGACTGAGCCCTTTCTTTCCTGTCACTAAGACACTGTTTCTAGCTTGTAGACGTGGACTTATATCAGCCGTTTGGAATACGAGTACCATAATATAGATCACAAAAATATCTACGACTTTGCATCATTAACTTAATTTCGCCAAAAATGTGACTGAGCTCCTTTATCCCCTTGGCTCTTCATTTGTATTACAAGGTGATTATACAATTAATATTAATATAACATGTAAATAATAATAAACGTAAATATAAAATTAAAATAACTAGAGTTATTAAATTAATTAGTTTTTTTTTATTAATCACCTTTGTGCGCATTAGTCTAGTGTGCACAAGGAATGAAAGGCCATAGCACCTTGGTGAACTAGGTGCCATGTCAGTGCTTCCCTTTTGGCCTTGCCGGCTATATTGAACAACATGAACTATATTTAACACAGCCACTTCAACCGACCTTCCCCCAGTGCATTTGTATCAATCCGGCCGGGTTAAATCACCATTTAATGTCATGGGGAGGCACCCACAGGCTACAGTTTTACGTGGGATCGGAACCACGGTCAGCCTTAACGGTCCAACGGGCACCCATGCAAGTTTTGACCGCGCCTGGGTGTGCTCATGCTTCAAAATGTCTATACATTACCTACATTATCTAAAGCATGCAGCGCATAGATATCAAGCGAGAGTTGAATTAATCTATGTTTTATGGAAACTGACACTGTTGGCTACATCACCTACAACATCTAAGATGTCAGCCCATAAAACTGGGGGAATAAGGTGCCATGTCAGTGCTTCCCTTCATTTCATGTCGGCTACACTGAACTGAACGAAAAACACGAACTCAGCCGTTTCAACCGACCTTTCATTCAGTGCGGTGTTACAACTAGTAATATATAAGTCAATGGTTACAACCCGGGCGGGATAAACCCTACCACCTGGTAAGGTAAGAAGGGAAGGGACCTACAGTTTTACGTTGAATCCAAACCACGGTCAGCCTTCAACGGTCGAGCGGTCACCCATCCAAGTACTGACCGCGCTCAGGGTTGCTTAACAAACAGTCGACCGACCGCTTAACGACAGTCGACTGAGCTACCGAGGCTGACATTTGCAATTTTGCTCGCAATTTTTCTAAAGATAAGCACTCGTAAGGTTACCCTCAAACCAATTTATTCATTCAGTCATTGCTGTCGACTTTCCATGTTAGTTCTAGTTTGTAAGAAAATGTTTAAATGTAACCCAGAAATACTAGAACCACTAGGGTCAATACACATAATCTATTCATTTAATTACACACATCGATAAAAATTTTGCGCGTGCGTTTGACGTACAATTCATTAATTAACGTAACCCAAGCGATACTAACCGTTTCGCGTAGTCGCGTGGGAAGGCCACACTTCGGTGCGGTTGCATTCTGCAGCAGCGTCGGCAGCATCCCGCGCGTTGCAACCCTCAGAAACAAGCTTCACTGCTGACCCCACTCCCACCAGCGCACATAACAGCAAACTCAATCTACACATTTTGTTTTGTATTCTCCAAACGAAAAAAAATTATCGTTAGAAAGAAGCGCGCATATTATTATCATCGGTCTATCGAACGATTCGAAATTCAAAAAAATGCGTTCGAAAAAATATGGCGGATGACGCGAGACGCGTAACGGCGGAGTGTCGCGCGTGCGGGAAGCGACGAAGAAGTGTGCTGCCGGTAGGTCCGGCGTCCGAACAGTCAAGTTCGTTCGAAGTTGTACTACATTACTTGGGGGAAAATGACGCGGCATGTAAGTGGTGATAGGTGCTAATGAGCACGATATGGTTTTCCGATCACCTCAACCGGCTATCGTGACTAGTAGCCAAAGAATATTTACCGATTACCTTAGAGCAGTTAGTCATAATAACTATATTACCGAAGAACACTAATGGCATATTGAATGGCACAAATTACATAACGATATTATATTATTTCGAAGAAAATAATTAAGGGTTAGGTTAGGTTAGGTTAGGTGAGCACCGAATGTGGTGTAGACAACGTATCTTTCTTAAAATATCATTGAATGGCTCAAATTACATAAAGATATTATATTATTTCGAAGAAAATAATTAAGGGTTAGGCCCGAGAGCGAAAGAAGGTTTATCATTTACCTGGACGAAACTCTGTCTTCGGCCTAGCCCTTAGTTACTTTCATCGAGAAAAAAAATCGTTTACTTGAAAGTAGTTTGGCCTTAGGCCTCGCCCTTAGTTACCTACTTACTTTCTTCGAGAAGCTTTATCGTGTTCCTGAATGCAGCTCGGCCTTCGGTCTCGCCCTTAGTTAATTACTTTATTCGCGAAGGTTCATTTACCTAAACGCAGCTCTACTTAACTGGTTTCTTTTTATTAGGATTTAGTATCACAAAATATTAATTTTCATGTGGTTTTGAAAGAATAATTTTGTCATCCACGTGGACGAAGTCGCGGGCTACAGCTAGCTAAAAATAACAAGCTATCTATCTACGTACGAGTCTACAAATGTTACAGATTTCTGATTACATAGCCCTTAGTACTGCATCCTCTCCGCCCCTACGCGTTTTCCACATCCCAAAGGTTAGTTTGTAAAGAACGCTGCAAGGCTTTAATCTCGCCTTTTGTGACTCGTTTACACACTGGTGAACAATAAAGTGTATTTTCATTTCATTACATTTCATTATCTGTAACATCACACCAATTATGATATTTCACTTTGCTGTTAAGTTTTGTGTTTTGGAATCACAGAGCATCAAATCCGCCCGCGCCCCTACTAGAGGCGCCCTAAGCGATGATATTTGAAACCCAATAACCGTACGCTGAGCTGCTAGCGCTTCGTATGTGTGTGTGTGTGCTAGTATCGACACTACGCACAAAGAGGAGCAAGTTAGGCACACGCACAAAACAAATGTACACGCACAACACACATATCGCTGGTGATCTGGCAGAAAGTCCTGTCTAAATTTTTTTTTTTTTTTTTTTTTTTATGGAAACTGACACGGTTGGCTACATCACCTACAACGTCCGTGATGTCAGCCCATAACACCGGGTGAACTAGGTGCCATGTCAGTGCTTCCCCCTTTGATCGTGCCGGCTACACTGAACTGGTCGGAAAACACAAACTATTTACATAGCCGTTTTGACCGACGTTTCATTCAGTGCGGTGGTACCAACCCGGGCGGGTTAAACCCTACCACCAAGTAGATTAGGAGGGAAGGGACCTACAGTTTTACGAGGAATCCGAACCTCGGTCAGCCTCCAACGGTCAGCGGTCACCCATCCAAGTACTGACCGCACCCAGCGTTGCTTAACATTCAATAGCGACAGTTGACTGTCTGCACCACTGAGCTATCGAGGCTGACGATCAATTTTTGCCAAATTAAGATTTTGGTGGTAATATGTCTTATATAATTTTTTCCACAATGTCAGGACAAAATTCAGGCGACTTTATTCTAAAATAAACTAAAATAAAATAAAATTGTACGTGTTTTTTTTTTACATTGTATGACCCTAAGTTCTGAACAAAACAGTTTAACGTCTCTTGAAAAATTTACATTTTTGAGATAGGACTTTCTGCCAGATCACCAACGATATCGCTGGTGATCTGGCAGAAAGTCCTATCTAAATTTTTGCCAAATTCAGATTTTGGTGGTAATATGTCCTATATAATTTTTTCCACAATGTCAGGACAAAATTCAGGCGACTTTATTCTAAAATAAACTAAAATAAAATAAAATTGTACCTGTTTCTTTTTTACATTGTATGACCCTAAGTTCTGAACAAAACAGTTTCACGTCTCTTGAAAAATTTACATTTTTGAGATAGGACTTTCTGCCAGATCACCAACGATATGTAAGTCATAGGCCACGCCCACAGGCTTCAACGGCGTTGTAGAGAAATCGCGCTCAGGGCG
Organism: Nematopogon swammerdamellus; assembly: GCA_946902875.1. Lineage (NCBI taxonomy): Eukaryota > Metazoa > Arthropoda > Insecta > Lepidoptera > Adelidae > Nematopogon > Nematopogon swammerdamellus. Next base: position 26,632,091 of record OX336336.1, read on the forward strand.
CCTCTAGGAGGGGCGGGCGCGCGCATTTGATGCTCTGTGTTTGGAATACTTTGCCTAATAATAATTAGGAGCAAACTATTACTGCAGCCTGCAGCTTCGCATAAACATGCTTTCACGTGCCAAATAATTTCAGTGAAACCAAATGTGAATTTATTGAGTATCTCTCGATTCGATTTAGCGATTTTTAGGATATGTGTGTGTGTGTGTGTTCTTCGGTACAAGCGGCGGGTGGCCGAGTGGTTTGGGCATTGGCTTCTCATGCGAGAGGTCCGAGGTTCGAAGCGGTCGGTGTGTACCAATGAGGTTTTTCTGACGAAAAAATTTACGTGCATATCTACACCTGCTGCTTCACCGTTCGGAACCAGTGTAAAACTTTAGGTCCCTTCCCTTGCTCCTTACTAGGTGGTAGGCTCAAATTGAAGCCGACTGGTTTGGTATTACCGTACTGGATGTATGATGGCCGAATAGCAGCCTCGGCTGTGTTCTCCTCTAGTCCAGTATAGCCAGCAATCCAGGGAAGTCTCCGGTATGGCACCTACCTTCTCGGAGGTGATATTGGCTGGTCACCCACCCATACCAGCCACGTGTGGCAGCCACCCATACCGGATTACGAAAAAAAAATGTGTCTAGACTTTGCTAGTTTACGCCCTTTGCAACGGTATATTATATATCACATGTTATACAAATCATTCACTATGTGGCCAAAATTTATTGAACAAAGTGCCCGCGCAACCGGTACATGTTCTAAATTTTAAAATGCTCCGGAAAACGCTCTCAATACGGGAAGCGACTGAAGCGACCACCGATAATAAAAAATGCCCCTGTGTCGTTCTGTTCTGGTCTCTGTCCCTAATTTTGACCACGAAGTGAAATTATTTGTATGACATGTGGTCTACCGTTGTAAAGGACGTAAACTAGCGAACTTTTTAAAAGAAAACGAAGCTCTCAATTGCTGTCACAATTTTTTTTAATTAATTAATAAATTAATATTCTGTCATATTTTTACTCGTTCTCGGGACTTTGGGAGGTCATAAGTCCTTTTCATGATATTAACTTCATCAAATAATATTTTTTCTAGAACAATGATAGGTACATCGTAAAAACCAATAAGTTTATTTCGTGCTGATACAATCATAAACAAAAAAGTTACCAGGGTTCAAAGCTGGGATTTTGGTAATTTTCAAAAATTCTGAAAATAAATCGTATCTCGATACCACGTGACACCTGATAAAAGGTATCATGGTAAAAACGTTGCAAATGAACTCACTTACCTAAAAAAAAAATTGTCGGTCGATGTGCCGAACAGTCTGCATATCGCCGAATTAACATTTCATAATTTTTCAACATCTCAAAATATTATAAAGAAATTTACAGCATTTTAAAATACTGCGATTCCAAGGATTCCACGCGAAACTGAAAGTCCCTTCCTTTACCTTACTAGGCGATAGCCCGTCCGGATTGGTACCACCGCCCTGAATAAGAGGTAGGTAAAAGCGGCAATGAAAAAACATTTGTTATACATATCTATCTGGTCAATGATGAGATAAGTGTAGAAATAATATAGGAATGTAAAGTCATAGCGGCACGGTTGCCTGAGTGTTAAAATTATTGGTCAATAGTGTCCGACCGAATATTCGGTTTCGGCTTTCGGCTTTCGGCCTATCGGCCAATATTTGCAACATTCGGCAAACTTACGGTTTCGGCCGAAAGTAGTGGTCACTTTCGGCCCAACCGAAAGTTGTTAGACAGACAAACCGACCGACCGCGCGCACGCGACGCGACGCGAACGCCGCGACGCGATTACGCGATTGGCGGATTTGGCGGCCGGCGGCGCGCAGGCACACACTGCCTTAATACTTAAATACCATACATACTTTCGGCTGCGGCTTTCGGTTTCGGCTTTCGGCTTCGGCTTTCGGCTTTCTGCCGAAAGTAGAATTTTGCCGAAATTCGGCTACGGCTTTCGGCCGAAATTCGGCTACGGCTTTCGGCCGAAAGTGAAAATACACTTTCGGTCGGACAATATTGGTCAAGTTACTAAATATCAATAACACAAGCTAGGTTACTAATCGTTTATAGAACTGGTTGATAGCCCGTATTACGCATTTTAGTAATGTTCGGAACAATTCAAATCATTCGAGAGTGTGTAGGTAAACTAATTAAGAAGATATCGAAGCTACAATTTTTATTTTTATTAGGGTTCCGTATCCGTCGTACGGGACCCTATTCCTAAACCTACGCCGTCTGTCTGTCTGTCCGTCTGTCCGAGGGCTGTATCTATTGAACCGTAATAGGTAGTCCGTTGAAATTTTCACAGAATATGTGTTATATTAAATATTATTTATAATATATTATATATAAATATTATATTTTATGGTCTTAATATGTGAAAAACGTTGCTAGGTCTTTACATACTCAATTTTATCTTGTTAATACCTTGTGTTCTAGATGTAACTCGTAAATTCCTGTTGGTTTTTCCAAATTCGAAAAATAAAATAAAAAATACAATGGCCTATATAACAACAGTTTTTAGGGTTCCGTATCCGGTACGGGACCCTATTACTAAGCCTACACCGTCTGTCTGTCTGTATGTCTATCCGTCCGTCTGTCCGTCTGTCTGTCTGTCCGAGGGCTGTATCTATTGAACCGTAATAGGTAGCCCGTTGAAATTTTCACAGAATATGTGTTATTATGGCCGATATAACAACAAATAATAAAAATAAGAAAAGTAAAAAAAATCACGGGGGTCCCCATAGAAGAAACAAAAAAGTGTATGCGCGCCGCGCCATCTACCGAATAGATTATGAAGCATTTTAACTAATCTAACTAATATGAAGCATTTCATAACACGCCATCTAGATGGCGTGAGTGGCGCTAGCCATGACATGGCGATACGGAACCCTCGGTACGCGAGTTCGACTCGCACTTGGGCGGTTTTTTTTTATAACCTCTCCGTAAGTTTACATTGAAGCGACTCGCCATACCTTTTACCCCTGGGTAGGTCCAAATGTTAACGGACTGGGTTGATACCACCGTACCGGACGAAAAATACCGCATAGCAGTCTCGAATAAAATGTAAATAGGTTAAGAATGCTAAAGTCTTAAAAGACTCGCAAAAGGGCAACAGTACAGCCACCTCTCACCCTGGCACATAATGCAACATAATGAATCTTCGTGTCTCGTCTCGTCTCGTCATATCTTATCTTATCATCTCTTCTTATCTTTATGAAGAAGATTTCCTCACCAATCTTTGAAGATTGTGGGGTGCCTGAAAATGTTTATCATGTCCTAGTGGAGTGTGCAAGGGGTGCGGCCGAGAGGCAACAAATATGCATACCACAGAGCACGGAATACCCCCCGCGCGCGCCTCCTCCTAGAGACGCCCTAAAAGTCGTATTTTTAATCAGACGAAGTAAACTGACGTTTGCTGGGATGCCAGGTTTTGAGAAAAAATAAATAGTGTTGTGACACAAACTATCGATAATAATCACTCACTCAATAATTAATATAAAATAGCTATAAAATATAAAATAAATCATAAAAAAGCGATAGGGGTTTTCAGGATCTAATAGATGTGTAATCCAAACATATAAAATAGAAATTAAAGTCATGCTAAGGATTTAGAAAAGCATTTTATTAACAGAAAAATGTTACACCCTAAGAATGTTGAATTAAACTGCTAAATCGGAACTTGAACTCACGACAATTAGAAACAACAAAATTTTTACCAGAATCACTGTTTTTCTAGTATAATTTTTGGAAAATTATTTTATCAACCTGGGGAAATTTTAAAAATAGCATCTGGCAACTCTTCTCAATGACAGATAAGTTGTTTATATAATATTTATGAGTAGATAACTATTAATTGTGTTATTTTTTTTTTATCAGAAACACTGTTTTTCTACTATAATTTTGGGGAAATTATTTGTTAACCTGTGGAAATTTGAAAAAATCGCATCTGGCAACTCTCGCCAATGACAGATAAGTCGTTTATATAATATTTATGAATAGATAACTATTAATTGTGTTATATTTTTTTATCAGAAACACTGTTTTTCTAGTATAATTTTGGGGAAATAATTTTTCAACCTGGGGAAATTGGAAAAATAGCATCTGGCAACTCCTGTCAATGACAGGAGCAACATTATTTTGCAACATTATTTTGCAAAGTGACATTTTGAATTGATTTTGAAAGCAATCGGTCCAGTAACTATAAAGTTCAAAAAGGCGGCCACATTTTTTAATTTTGACAACAGATTCGTATTCAGGGCCCACACATACACCCATATATCGATTTTGAAAGTAATCTGTCAAGTAACTAAAAAGTTCAAAATGGCGGCCACTTGTTTTAAATTTTGACTACAGATTCGTATTCAGAGCCCACACAGACACCCAGATATCGATTTTGAAAGCAATCGGTCCAGTAACTAAAAAGTTCAAAATGTCGGCCACTTTTTTTAAATGTTCACTACAGATTCGTATTTGGTCTAGAAATAAGATTCAGGCGAAAAAACGTCAACATTCGAGAAAATATGAAAAAATAGGTTGTTTTTTTTTTCCGGAAATATCGACTTAAGTGAAAAACGTGTAAGAATAAAAGCGTCTTATATTTTGTTTAGAAATAAGAATCCGCCAAAAAACATAACCAATCGAGAACATTTTGGAAAAAAAAAATTTAGATTTTTTTTTCTCCCGAAATATCGATTTTATTGAAAAACGTGTAAGAATAAAAGTGTCTTATATTTCCTCTAGAAATAAGATTCAGGCGAAAAAATATCAACATTGGAGAAATTAAATCAGGAAAGGGGGCGGAGCCTTCCATACAAATGCCGTCCTGCATAATTGAGAATCGCGGCGAGGTATAAATCGGGAACCAATGATGGTACGACAACAAATTAGGTCTTGTTTTTCAAGCAGTTCGATACACTCTTAGATTATTTTATCACATCTTCCCCGGTTTTCCTGTAAATTGAGTAGAAATAAAAATTTCTGAAAAAAATTATATCTCCATAACCGGCCACTCTAGAGAAAATCACATAAGAACAAAAGAAGCTTGTATTAAGTCAATAAATACGATCCCGAAGAAAAATCAAGTCCCTGAAATTTCCCAGGAAATGTTCAGAATTCCCAAACAAAGTGGTGGTTTTAACAACTCCATATTATATCCTCTCGCGAACTTTACCTACTTTGGTACCAAATCACACTACCTAATTCCGATCCCTGAATCTGATGTCAGCCCATAACACCGGGTGAACTAGGTGCCATGTCAGTGCTTTTCCTCATTTCATGTCGGCTACACTGAACTGGACGGGAAACACGAGCTATTTACATAGCCGTTTCGACCAACGTATCATTCAGTGCGGTGGTAGAAATCCGGCCTGGAAAAACCCTACCACCTAGTAAGGTAAGAATGGAATGAGGCGCAACCTCTCGAAATGAACAGTCCAATGCATTAAAATGTAGAACCGGACTCACTGGACTTCAGCCTCTTAATGCCAAACCCAGAAAACAAAAAAATATACTAAAAGTATTGTTTATGATCGCAGATGGCCAAACCATAAAACAAGTTTAGATTTTATCGTAGCACATCACTATTACATTATATAAGGCAACATTATTTTGCAAAGTGACATTAGCTACTGTCAGTTTACTTCGTCTGATTAAAAATACGACTGCGATAATATTTGAAACCCGATAACTGGACGCAGTGCTACTAGCGCTTCGTATGTGTGTGTGTGTGTTAGTATCGACACTACACACAAAGAGGAGCAAGTTAGGCACACGCACAAAACAAATGCACACGCACAACACACATATGTAAGTCATAGGCCACGCCTACAGGCTTCAACGCCGTTGTAGGGAAATCGCGCTCAGGGCGTCTCTAGGAGGCGCGGCGCGCGGTATTTCGTGCTCTGTGATGCATACCAAATAATTTATGTAGAAGGTTACATACCAGCTCTCGCAAAGCCCACGTCAGAAGAAGCTGTACAGATTTATTGTTTGGTACAGACAATCATTGCAAGAAGGTAGAATAGTACCTAATTGATTAAGAAAGGTTTGATTATTTTAGTTTTAGTAATGTCTTTATTTGTCTTTGTGCGTGTTATTTTATGTTTGTATATATCTGGTAGGTATGTTTGGGACGACACTCCCATCCCATTCATGTTTTTTAACCGACTTCCAAAAAAGGAGGAGGTTCTCAATTCGTCTGTATGTTTTTTTTTTTTTTTATTTTTTTTTTTATTTTTTTTGTTTTTTTTTTTTTGTATGTTTGTAACACGATTTCTCCGTCAATTGAGGGCCGATTTAGAAAATTCTTTTTTTGTTAGTTAGGTCATACTTCCGAGGTGGTCCCATTTCAATTTTATCGAAATTGGTTCAGTGGTTTTCGAAAAATCAGCATAATACTATGGTGTGTGGTTACCTTCAGCAAAACTTGTGATGTGGTCGTTTTCGGCAATTTTCAGTTTGATAAATTAGTATGGTGTGTGGTTACCTTCAGCAAAACATTTGTGATGTGGACTTATTCAGCAATTTGCAGTCTGACACATATGGCGAATAATTCTGTACCACTTCAATCGATTTCGATTATTCGATTTCGATTATTCTTTTTTATGTAATATTACTAAAAAGAATGAAATAAAAACTGTTTTAAAAAATATTAAACCGATTTCCAAAAAACAAAAAAAAAAAAACTAAAAAGTATTAAATACCTAATATTTTGAAATTTTCTCTGTCCTGTTGAAATACATGAATCGATATACTAGTGATACATATTCGGACCCTTGTTTCATGAATATTCATATACCAAATTTGAAATTTTTTTATCTTTTCCGACCGGCGTTTAATTTATTATGGTACCTGGCCAGTACCTACTGTACCGAGTACCATCGAGCTGGTTTGATGATGGAGACAGAAGGTGGCCATAGGAACTCCTAAACTACACATGATAAACCCATCGTGTTTGGGCTCGTTGCATTTGTCTTCACGAGAAATTTACTTTAGACCTAAAAGATTCTCAATTCGACGGTATGTTTTCTTTTTTTGGATGTTTGTTACGCGATTACTCCGTCAATTGTGGGCCGATTTTGAAAATTCTTTTTTTTTTTATTTGAAAGGGGATAACCCTGAGGTTTTTGAAGTGAAAACTTCTTTAGCGGCTCTTGGCACTTTTTTAGGTGGGTAAAAATGTATAACTCGCGACATCGCGTCAGCGTCATTTTTAAAATGAAACCTTAAGTCATTGCGTTAAGGGTTAAGTTAGAGTGGCACGGGATCTGCCGGCACTCCCGGAGTGCAACTGTTAAGTAGGGTTCCGTAACACGTTTATGTCTGTCCATTCTACTAAGTTCTGCAAAATGAATGTAGGGTTCCGTAACATATGCATGTCTATCCGTTCTACTAAATTTTACAATTTTCAACCAAGGTCCTCCGACGGTTATTTTATAATAAAAGTAGGCTTCCGTAACACGTTTATGTCTGTCCATTCTACTAAGTTCTGCAACATCACCTACAACGTCTGTGATGTCAGCCCATAACACCAGTGCCATGTCAGTGCTTCCCCCTTTGATCGTGCTGACTACACTGAACTGGTCGGAAAACACAAACTATTTACATAGCCGTTTCGACCGACGTTTAATTCAGTGCGGTGGTACCAACCCGGGAAGGTTAAACCCTACCACCAAGTAAAATTACGAGGGAAGGGACTTACAGTTTTACGAGGAATCCGAACCTTGGTCAGCCTCCAACGGTCAGCGGTCACCCATCTAAGCACTGACCGCACCCAGCGTTGCTTAAAATTCAATAGCGACAGTTGACTGTCTGCACCACTGAGCTATCGAAGCTGACGTGGTCCTATTTTAATTGGGTCAAGATCGGATTGGAAAGCGAGGCGGAATCGCGAGGCCGAAGGCCGAGCGATTCCGCCGAGTACATTAATAGCAAAAAATTACTAAAAAAAACTGTGAAATAAAAAAAAAGTTTTAAAAAACATAAAACCGACTTCCTAAAAAAAGTAAAACTAAAAAACTATTTAAAATAAAAATATAAAAACCGCCTTCAAAAATATATGAAATAAAAACCTAAAAAAAAAAACGAACCCTAGAGTTGAAGGCGGTGCTAAAGCAAGCAAAATGATGCATGAAAGAAAACATGAGCGGATGATAATATCCTTTGTGATTTGTGTAGCCTTTTTAGCACCGCCTTCAACTCTAGGGTTCGTTTTTTTTTTTAGGTTTTTATTTCATATATTTTTGAAGGCGGTTTTTATATTTTTATTTTAAATAGTTTTTTAGTTTTACTTTTTTTAGGAAGTCGGTTTTATGTTTTTTAAAACTTTTTTGTGTTATTTGTATTACTGTGTGATTTAATTTGTTTACGATAATATGTTGTTAAGGGAAGGGGCTGATATATTCGTAAAGTGAATAAAGCCCAAAATTTAATTTAAAAAAATTTTAAAAATCTCTTCTTATCTTATCTTATTTAAGACAAGCTGTGCCCGCGGCTCCGCCCGCTCTCATATTTCACTTCACTGCTAACCTCGTAAGCTATTTAGCGTGATAGTAAGTAGCCTATAGTTGATGGGAAGAATCAAGCTATCCGTAGAATTTTGTTTTATTAAAATCGGTTCAGTGGTTCTCGAGTTATAAGCGGACAGACAGACACTCAGACACTCAGACAGAAAGCAGACGTTGGATTTTATTATAGGTACTAGCTGTGCCCGCGGCTCCGCCCGCTCTCATATTTCACTTCACTGCTAACCTCATAAGCTATTTAGCGTGATAGTAAGTAGCCTATAGTTGATGGGAAGAATCAAGCTATCCGTAGAATATTGTTTTATTAAAATCGGTTCAGTGGTTCTCGAGTTATAAGCGGACAGACAGACACTCAGACACTCAGACAAAAAGCAGACGTTGGATTTTATTATAGGTAAGTTTAATAAGTTTATTTATTTATAAGTTTAAGAGCCTGCGGTATGCGTAAATATTTGTCTATGTGTACTTTTATATTTTAAACTTACTGCTGTATGAGTCCTCGTCTGATTACGAATAAATAATAAAAAATAATAATAGCACGTGTGAGTTGCATGTATCTATAACAGTAACTATTAAGTAATCTGTGCTATAACGTACACGTGTACGGGATATGATTTTAACACTTTAAGGTCGGTCTCACGTATAGTAATAATAAAATAACATAGTGGCGGCGCGGCGGCGCGCCGCCGCCGCTCCGCGGCGGGGCGGCGCCTACGCATTATTTCTGCTCGGTAATGTATTCTAAGGTTTTATTCGTAATGCGGAAGTAGGTAAGCTTTAAAGTCCTTTGTTAGTGAAATATTTTTACGTAGTACTAGATGTAATAGTATGTTTTTTTTATGTGATCCGGTATGGGTGGCTGCGTCGGAGGGGCCAAAGCACATGCTCTAACCAGCCAATATCACCTCCGAGAAGGTAGGTGCCATACCGGAGACTTCCCTGGATTGCTGGCTATACTGGACTAGAGGAGAACACAACCGAGGTTGCTTGCGGCCATCTTACATCCAGTACGGTGGTACCAACCCAGTCGGCTACAATTTGAGCCTACCACCTAGTAAGGGGCAAGGGAAGGGACCTACAGTTTTACACCGGTTCCCTCGCCGGTTCCGAACGGTGAAGCAGCGGGTGTAGGTATGCACGTAAATTTTTTCGTCAGAAAAAACTCATTGGTACACGCCGACCGGATTCGAACCTCGGACCTCCCGCATGAGAAGCCGATGCCCAAACCACTCGGCCACCCGCCGCCGCTTAAGTATGTATAGATGTATGTATAGATGTATTATATTTGAACACAAATACACAATACAAGGACAAATTTAAACTAATACAAATTAAATCTAAAATAATGTTAAAGTAAGAAATGTCAATTTCTGTTAACCATCAGTTCGTCAGCCTCGGTCGGTAGCTCAGTGGTGCGGACTGTTGGAGGCTGACCGTGGTTCGGATTCCACATAAAACTGTAGGTCCCTATCCCCTTCTTACTTTACTAGGTGGTAGGGTTTAACACGCCCGAGTTGATACCAGCGCACTTAATGAAAGGTTGGTTGAAACGGCTATTTAAATAGTTGGTGTTTTTCGTTCAGTTCAGTGTAGCCGGCACGACCGAAGGGAAGCACTGACATGGCACCTAGTTCACCAAGGTGTTAAGGGCTGACATCACGGATGTAGTATGTGGTGTAGCCAAATGTATCAGTTTCTATAAAAAAGAATCAGTTTTACGTAGGTAGGTACTTATATTTATTTATTTATCTCTTTTTAGAGTGATGAAGAAAAAGAAAACGGCCAAATCCGAGTCGGACTCGCGCACCTAGATTCCCGCAGCACAAAAAAAAAATTAAAAAAAAAAAACAAGCTTCTTGTATGTACCCTTAATTTTTGACCTTTTCTATATTTTTTAAGTTGTTATATCCACCATAATAAAGAAAATTTAAAACGGCTACCTATTACGGTTCCAAAGATACAGCAGTAGGTAGGACAGACAGACATACAGACATACAGACAGACGGCGGCGTAGGCTTAGTAATAGGCTTCCGTACGGGATACGGAAACCTAAAAATTGTTTTTAAATAATACCTTAATCTTATAAACTGCATGATACAAATATACAAGAAACGTATTAAGATACAATGTTTTTATCCAATAAAACGAACAAAACATTGTTAGATAATAAAATACTAAATACATTTATCGTTAGCTGAAAGTGGGTTAACCTGGCAGCTCCTATGGAACCGAAACGGAGCCCATATATTTTTTCCGCCAATTATCTTGGGCCCGAAACGGACCCCATCTTTATTCTCAAATTACGGTCGCACGAATTGGTCTATTGCTCTTTCAATCGTTGATGGGGGCTATAAGTGATACCGGCAATTATGAACTAACCATTTTTCTTGTCTCCAAAGACCAATTATGAATAATAAAACGAACGCTAGCTGTCAGCTGACAGTTTCTTTGTTCTCCTATTTCTCACGAGTTTCGAGGTGACGCACTTCTGCGAAATTATTTATTATAAGTGTATTCAAGTGCATCTATGAGCTAAAGGTTAGTAAATAGTGTTATTTATTAGTTATTCTACCAATAGAAGATGCATTACGAGTTCGGGTGGCGACAAAAGTCATATTTTTCGTCGCTCAAAAATGTTTGTTTATTTTTGTATGAAATGTGTAAACATGACTTTGGGGGCATATTTTTCATGGAAATATAGCTTATTTTTCCAATTTTCTTCGCATTATTATACAAACATACGATCAGTTGCAAAATAAAAGAAGGTTTAGTTCAAATAATATATTTATAAAATTGGGAAAAAATATCACGCGCGTGCCATCTCGGAGTTTACGGAATGTCCCAGGATGTTCATGTTGAACATCCGATTTCGCTGATTTCTGTAAAGAAAACGTATATTATACTTTACTATTTCTAAAAGTATGTTTCTTTACGAGTATTCTGATATAAATATTGTAAAGGTATGTTTTGAATTTATTTTATAATGAATTTTTCAAAAAAAAATTGGGATTTTTTTTTCTACCTAAAATATCTGGTACTTCTAAACAAGGTAAGCCTCACTGTTTCACATGGATTTTAGGAAATTTTCTAGGCTTTCTAGGACAGAAGAGTTTATAGATCTAACTTTATTAGTTTCCGAAATATCTGCGTTTATGTCGAGGTCGGCGCTCATGTGCGCGCGCGCCGTCCGCGGGCCACGCCCATGCGGGAGTCTGGGGGCTGTAGACATATTATAACGCGGGAGCGTACAGGTCTGCCTAAAAGTCTATTTTGATTATACAGAAATGTCGAATAAATCGAACTCATCCAAGAAAACAGGAGGTCTCACGATAAAAAAATTACGACGATACTTAACTGAGTATTGAATGTTAGTTTTGCTTACTTAATGACTTTTTATTTCAATATAAATTTCTATAAACAAAAAAAAAGTGCGTTCACCCAACGTTTACCTACGTAGATAAAGAACGTTCGTTAGAAGTTATACTGATCTCTGTGGTATAGGGTTTTTTGTTATTGCAGTTTTTCATTATTTTTAGTTTTTTGGGGTTTTTAAAGTTCTTTTAGTTTTTTAGTTTTTTGAGAGCCCCGACCCGTCTCTGTGTTACAGGCTTTTTTCTGTTATTGAAGTTTTTTCATTTTTTTTTTGTTTTTTTGTGGTTTTTGAAGTTCTTTGAGTTTTTTAGTTTTTTGAGAGCCCTGACCCCTGAGGGGCAGTCGATTTTACATACCAAACGCTGTGTCCCTACAATCGGGCAGAGTAATCAGTATTGTGCTGCAAGAACTCTGGTAAATACAGCACAACATCAACCAGTATTCGTACAAGATCAAGCAGCAAGTAAGGCACGAAGACCCACCCGAGGACCCACATGCTGCATGACTCGGTGGAAGGACCGTGCCAAGGTGAGAGGTAGCTATCCTGTCGCCCTTTAGCACGGCATCTCGTCCTTGTCCCTTAGTCGCCTTTTACGACATGCACGGGGAGAGACGCAATGGGGCTATTCTTTTTAATTACCGGCCCCGCATAGTTTTTATTATCACATAACCGGCCAATAACGTGACGATACGGAAACCTCGGCCGCGAGTCCATCTCACACTTGGATGGTTTTATTTCGAGAAAGGTAATAGTGGAAGACAGTCTGAAACAAAAACATCACCTGTTTTTTGTGCCAGCTTGGGCCTTGGACTTATTTTGAGTAATAAATATGTGTTCTTTTTTCTCACTCATTCACCGGTCAAACCAACGAAAATGTCACCCCGGCTCCACGGTCATCAGGGCATGTTATGCAATCATTTAAATGAATTTATCGCTATCGATCTTGACCGATGCCTCCTTATACAGGTTGTTGTAACGGCCAGTACATTAATTTCACCAGCGCAATCCTCGTTTTTCCGAGACAAAAAGTTTTTTTTTTATGGATAGATCACCTACAACGTCCGTGATAGGTGCCATGTCAGTGCTTCCCCCTTTGATCGTGCCGGCTACACTGAACTGGTCGGAAAACACAAACTATTTACATAGCCGTTTTGACCGACGTTTCATTCAGTGCGGTGGTATCAAACCGGGCGGGTTAAACCCTACCACCAAATAAGATTAGGAGGGAAGGGACCTACAGTTTTACGAGGAATCCGAACCTCGGTCAGCCTCCAACGGTCAGCGGTCACCCATCCAAGTACTGACCGCACCCAGCGTTGCTTAACATTCAATAGCGACAGTTGACTGTCTGCACCACTGAGCTATCGAGGCTGACTGAAAAGTGCTAAAGTTTTTTTCTAACGTGTCTAGTTTTCGAGATATAATTTTTTTTTATTTATATTTTCGTCAAGTTATATTTGACGCGCGCGGGTGGAGGGTCCTGGCCTGGCGCGGGAACAGTCGGGGTCGAAAATCTCACGCCCTGCGCCGCCCCGCGCATCTCCTCTCTCTGCGCACTCTTCCCTGCTCGCTCACTCACCGCGCCCCTTTCATTCCCACTTCGTGCGGAACATTAGATCCTTTTTACACTAAACGAATCAATTAGTTTGTATGAAAACTGAATTCAGTAAAAAGTTACTTGCCTTTTTTGTTATTATTGATCCCAATAATCATTTTCTAAATAATGTAGTGGCCATTACAACAGCCTGTATAGCCACCTCACCGTGTCGTGGACTATCATTCCTTTTTTCGTCCAACTATAAAACCATATAGTTATTTTTCTTATATTATATTTTACATTCCCACACTCAAGTCTTTTGTCACTATGTACCTACCTACTTATATCTCACAACCTACGAATCTCAAACATCCAAAATTTGACTGTGATATTGTTTATTGTTTATTGTATAATTTCATCCATAGGTAGGTAACCTACGCTTGGACATGTCGAAAATTCCGCCAGTTCTAAATTCAATGCGAAGAAGAACTGACAAACAAACTTCGCAAGTCACAATGTTTTGTTAGTACCTTATATATAAGTATTATAATTCAAGTAATTTACAATAATTAACGCATACTACCGCTCACAAGAACATTAATATTTACACCATAAACATGAATACTGATAAATCCCTGTAAGGAAGGGATGAGTCCGCCTTTGCCCCTCATGTAAATTACTTAATGTTTGTTTATGTAAGATGTTTTTTGGAGCAATAAAGTATTTCTATCTATCTATCTATCTATCCATTGCTGATGTGAAGACTAATGACCACTTAGGTATCTCACGATGAGTCACATTGGTCATACATAAACATAATACATAACACGGAAGATAAAGTAAGACAATATAAAACATTGACCGTGGGCTGGGTCTCCGATTTGGCAATTTTGAATTTGTAAATTTTTGATTGAATTTTAATTAAGTAAAACGGAAATATTAAATGTTGATAACTTATTATTATTACCTAGTTTATACATACATATTTGCAACAACAAAAAAAAACCGGCCAAGTGCGTGTCGGGCCACGCGCAGTGTAGGGTTCCGTAGTTGCGGAACCCTATCAAAATAAATTATTTGATTATTTCTATAATTTTGTAGGGGAAATAAATGAATGTTAATTTGAAAAAGTTCTTCAACAGTGAAATGATGGCTGTCGTCCGTACATTTATAAGTGGTCGACTATTACTCGTCAACCAGCCTACCTAGCTGTGATAGTTTTCCTTTTAATTTCGACATATAACTACTAGGTACTGCTGTGAATTTTTTCACCTAATAACAACCGTTTAGCTGGCAGGGGGTGGGGACACTTGACTCTAACAAAAATTAGCACTTAAAAGCTTAATAATTTCGCAAACGGATCCCTAAATCGAAAAAATGCTTTTCAAAAACGCGCAATATTTTCCAAAGACCTATCCAACGACATCCCAAACGATGGGGTAGACGTGAAAAGTAATGCATCCCCACTTTACGTGTAGGGGAGGTACCCTAAAAAAAATATTTAAAAATTTTTATTTTACCACTTACAACTTTCTAGTACTAAGGGTCTCTGAGCTAAGCCGCGGACAGACAGACGGACGGACATCTAGGGTAACTATAAGGGTTCCTTGTTGACTACGGAACCCTAAAAAACTATAGACAATTTAATCGGTGTTCATCCGTATGGCCTAGACGTCGGCTCAGCCGGTCAATGGTCTGGGCTTCGTCGGCTTCTCTTGCGAGAGGTCCGAGATTCGATTCCGGTCGGCGTGTATACCGATGAGTTTTTTTCTGAAGGAAAAATTTACGTGCATACCTACATCTGCCGCTTCATCTTTCAGAACCGGTGTAAGACTGTAGGTCCCTTCCCTTGCCCCTTACAAGGTGGTAGGCTCAAATTGTAACCGACTGGGTTAATACTGGACGTAAGATGGCCGCATAGCACCCTCGGCTGTGTTCTCCTTTTAGTCCAGTACCTATAGGGAAGTATCCGGTATGGCACCTACCTTCCCGGAGGTGATATTGGCTGGTCGGAGCATGTGCTTTGTGCCCTCTGACTTGGCCACCCATACCGGATTACATTTAAAAAATCATTGAGAGTTTTTTTTATATCGTTAGGTTAGGTTGGGTTTAGACAAGGGTTTAGTTTTTTATTTATATTTTAACTAATACATAGTTTTTTATTTATATTTTAACTAATACATGTACCGTGTGGGGTCGGTACTTAAAAAGAATAGTCCCACTGCATCTCTCCCCGTCGCATGTCGTAAAAGTCGACTAAGGGATCGTCAGCCTCGGCAGCTTAATGGTCCGGTCAGTTATTGGATGGATGACCGCCCGACTGTTGGAGGCTGACCGTGGTTCGGATACCACGTTAAACTGTAGGTCCCTTCCCTTCTTACCTTACTAGGGTTTATCCCGGCCGGGTTGGTACCACCGCACTGAGCGAAACGTCGGTCGAAACGGCTATGTAAATAGTTCGTGTTTTCCGTCCAGTTCAGTGTAGCCGGCGCGAAATGAAGGGAAGCACTGACATGGCACCTAGTTCACCCGGTGTTATGGGCTGACATCACGGATGTTGTAGGTGATGTAGCCAACCGTGTCAAGTTTCCATAAAAAAAAAAAAAAAAAATAGATGGCGTGAGTGGCGCTGACCATGACATGGCGATATGGAACCCTCGGTGCGCGACTTCGACTCGCACTTAGCCGGTTTTTTATATAAAGTGCGTTCATGTGACTAGATAAGGAAGATGCCTATCTCAACACTCAAAATGACCAGCTGTGACTATCTACTACGTGGCGTCGTTCATAGGTAATGAGAAGGTCAGATAGGCTCTGTGTGTGGGCCATACCTACCAAACATATTGGCTAAACAGGTTGAGACATTTTGATTTTAGATGTAGATAGATTTTTTTTTATTGAAACTGACACGGTTGGCTACATCACCTACAACATCCGTGATGATCGGTAAGGTAATCGGTGTTGTGCTGCAAGAACTCTGGTAAATTTCAGCACAACACCGGCCGCCACGTTTCGCAAAGTATTCGAACAAGATTCAATCGATCAAGCAGCAAGTATGGCACGAAGATCCACCTGCTGCATCACTCGGTGGAAGTACCGTGCCAAGGTGAGAGGTGGCGATCCTGTCGCCCTTTAGCACGGAATCTTGTCCTTATCCCTTAGTCGCCTTTTACGACATGCATGGGGAGAGATACAGTGGGGCTATTCTGAAAACAATAATAATAATTTAATAAGCTACTTATCTAACTACACTTTGCCCGGTTACGGAACCCTAAAATCACTCTGTATAACGGTATACTTGTCACGGATAGTCCAATGATATTATTTACCTTGTATATTTACAATCGAATTGTCATTATATTGTCAATGTGATTTGATTATTATTCTAAGTTGGTTTGTGTCCTTGGGTCCTTGGGCACGGCCGTTCAAACCGGTTAAAAAAATGTTGTATAATAAAGGGAAATGAATTTATTAATAAAAAATAATGGATTAGATAGGTCAAGGTAGGGTACACAGAACACCTAAGTAGAAGCTTACTTGTATGATCTGTGGTAGGGTATGTACTAATTCTGTTTATATAAATTTATTTATTATATTACGTTTATTAACTTTCTTTATAATTATTCTGTTTGTTTGTCAGGAGAACTGGACGGACAGACACACCCGCAGAGCATTTGCAAAGTATTTAGGACAAAGATAAACCTATCAAGCAGCAAATAATGCACGAAGACCCACCTGATGCATGACTCGGTGAAATGACGTTGCCAAGGTGAGATGTGGTACCTACCTGTCGCTCTTTAGCACAGCAGTAGTCGAGAGGAGAGATTTTTTATTTTTTATTTTTTATTGTTAGCTCGACATATGGCGCCGAGGCACCCATGAGGTGTCTAACGGCGCCCATGGACATTCGGTAGTATTCGGGGGTTGCGAATGCCATGCCGGCCTGACTGGTGCCCATTCACGCCCCTCTTGAAGGACCCGAGACTGTACTTTTGACAGTGGTAATGTAGCGCACCGATATAACAATTCAAACGGGTAATCAATTTGTTACCTAGCCAAATACCTTTTAAAAAGTTCTAACCTTATCCACTAATTCTAATAATTGAAAACGTAAATTGCTAGATATATAGTTAAAAGTCCTTCAAATTCAACCGTTACGAGAATAAGTCTCGTATGATTATTCCAAACAAGTGGTCACTGAATATGTCCGGGTAGGTAGGTGTATGTAGGTACCTACATAATTATTTCTATAACCAAATTATTGCCTCATTCAGGTTTTAATATTATTATGTTATATTCTAATAGAATTATTGAACTAATGAAGTAAATATATTCTAATGACCAGCTGTCCTCGCGGATTCGCTTCGCGGTACCTCGTCCTCCATCATAACTTTACAGAAAAAGTACATTTTTTTTTTTTATTCAAACTTTTCCTCGGCTACATCATAGTCTGGTCTGGTACTACATCTAATGCGTATTAAATAATACTAGCGACGTTATTAACGCAATCATGAGTCACAGAAGGCTATTTGTTGGCGACTAGAATGTGGATTATTTTAGCAATGTGATAAATCGCATAAACTAACTCGAATGCGAATGCTCTCAGCCAAAGATATACCTACGAGTAACGCAAATCAACGCATTCATTAATCTCATTCAGGTAATGAGAACTCATACTTATATATTTCTATAGTGACATTAAGAATTTCATAATTCACGTCATATTATACCTCTATGTAAATGTAAAAAACATTGTGAAACATGCAAACAAAATTATTAAATAAAATATATTTTTAAAATTTATAAAATATGAAAATAAAAATACTGAATAAATTATTTAACTTATTTGCCTTCATATTCTCGGGTATTTATATAATTTATTCGCCACATTACTATCAGTTACTGTCACTAGTGACAAATGTCAAGAGAGGATCAGGGTGGCACCTGACCAAAACTACATAATAGTGAAACGTATTTTCTTATAAACCCTGACCAGGAATATATGAGGGGCCGCCATATTGCGGAATTTCGTTGGAACTAATTTCTTACACTGGTCTACTGATGGGTCGATCCCGGGATTAAATCTTTATGGGCGGGATTTTATCATAAAATCCCGGATTTAATCCTATTCTAGGACCGAATAAGGATTTTATGTTTTAAGGTTGGAATCCTTGCCCATCAGTACACTGGTCACAACTATGTTTGATGCTTGATAATCTGTTGTCAATGTCAAAATCGCTTCTGAACTGACATTTAGGTGAAACGTTATGTCATTGTAGTGAGATTGTCATGAATTGGCCGCCGTAATGTACAATTAGGTAATTATTTTTTGTTCTATCTAGGTGTATCTCAAGCATCTATTTACCGAATAGCAAACAAAAGAGGGACGTAAATATTATTCGTTCTGAACAAAAAACACTTTTTTAACTTTAAAAAATACGAAACGTTCGAATAGAAATAGCTTAGGTTAAGTTTTTCTGAACTAGAATTTTTATTAAAAAGTTTAGTGTTTCAGCAAGGTCGATTAATAATTTTTTTAATAATTTGTACACTTTGCTTCAGGACATATCTGCAGATACATGGAAAAAATTTTGTGAACATGTAAATGTCAAGGATAGTTCTTTTTACATTGACATCAAAATATATATAAAAGATGCATTAAATTAAAATACATTTTGTATATCTTATTGTGTATTTCAGTGCAAAAGTACATTTTGAATAAAAACATCGGCCAATTCAATATGTGCGTACTATACTGAATGTTGCTATATAAATCTAAAAAGTGGCTCCATATTGACAGCTCTCTTAGATTCCTGGTCAGGCTTTACCTTATTTCTGCACTACCGGTATAATATAATAATATATTATACAGATGTTAAAACGGCGAGTACATTAATTTCGCCAGCGCAATCCTCATGTTTTTCCTAGACAAAAAAGCAAATAAAGTTTTTCTCTAAAGTGTCTAGTTTTCAAGATATGAATTTTTAAAATGTATGTTTTCGTCTAGTGTAATTTAATGCGTTGTTGCCTCTCCGCACCCTCCGCCTGCCAACCTCCAGTCCTCCACTCACAAAGCTAACCCTCGCCCCTCCCGCCAACATTTCCGTCCGACGCGCTCACCGTCTCACCCGCTCTTCCCCCCTCCGCGCCGCCCTATTGGCATTAGATCATTTTTACACTAAAATAATCAATTAATTTGTATGAAAACTGTAACTTTTTATTTAAAGGGAATTCAGAAAAAGTCATTTGACTTTTTTGTTACTCTTACTTTTTTACTCCTAAATTTTATGTACTCGCCGTTTTAGCACCCTGTATATAAAATACTTCGAATAACAAAATTTATTATTTTGTTATAAAAAATAACCATAACCCTAACAACGCTTAGCAAAAGAAAAAGTAGATGTTATACATAATAAAGTGTATTAAAAAATTACAATAACCAATGTTACCCTAACAATACCAATATTTGGACGGAACGCTCCACTACACCGCTACAATAGCAGAGAGCATTTTATTATGGTTGATCAAATTAAAATCAGATTCAGTTAGCAGAAAGGAAACGAAAAATGAGAGTTTTTAAAAAAAAAACTTGACAGTCAGAAACTGCCGCCCTGATCCTTCCTTTGACGGGCATTTTGCACGGCACGTCAGTGCACCTGAGTGCACCTCCGCTGTCTGTCACTGTCATGCATGGATGGAAGAAAAAAATGTTGTTTTGTTTTGCTTGTAGGATGCAAGGAAGGGTTAGGAAGGGATACATTTTTCCAAAACGCGATTCAAACTCAAAGTGTGGAACATATACATACATTTACTCTTTGGTGTAGAAAATCTAGCTTAGCAAGTCTTATTCAGCAGTCATCAGAGTAAAGAATAGTTCCCGTAGAAGCGGGAATGGAATAAAGTGGTCTCAGGTCAGACTCCGAAGAAATGAGCCAGTCACTAGCGCCTAGCAGGAGCACGGTTTACGTGGCCAACTTGCCGTTCTCCCTCACCAACAACGATTTGCACAAGCTCTTCGAGAAGTACGGCAAAGTGGTCAAGTTTGTATTTTCATGTTGGTTGATTATCACTAGGCTTGCCATAATTTTCCAGACTCAAGTCCGGACGCCACACTGATCCTCAAAAACAAGGGCCTCCCCATTCCGGATGGGTAGCACCACCGCACTGAATGAAGGTTGGTCGAAGCAGCTATGAAATATAAAATAGTTCATGTTTTCCTACCAGTTCAGCACGATCAAAAAGGAGGAAGCACTGACATGGCACCCAGTTCACCAAAGTGTGTTGGGCTGATATCACCGCTATTGTCGGTGGTGTAGCCTGTCTAAGTCAGGTGCATAAAAAAAATTAAAAGACTCAAAATCAGCACAATTCGCGTTCAAGTCGCGTAGCACTGGCGCGGAGGAAGAAATCGATTACTGCGAGCGAATATAAAACAATCTGGATGTGATTGACGGAATAAACCTGACAACATTGGAGCAACGTAGGGAAAGGGGTGACCTCATAGAAACATACAAGATTCTCAATCAGCATTATGATTGTCCAGAACTGGAGAACCTCTTTACTAGAAATACAAATACTCATCTCCGAGGCCATAGCTTGAAGCTGAATGTCACTGTCAGCTCAACAAATCCAAGACGAAACTTCCTGTCAAATAGAGCAGTGGAAATGTGGAACAAACTGCCCGAAGATGTCGTACAAGCACCCACCACCAATTCCTTTAAAAACAGGCTCGACAAACACCTAAATAAAAAACACCAAACTAAACTAACATCAAAATAACAAAGCACCAGTGAAATTAGACATGAACACATCAGCTTAGGCTGTTCGTTCATCAAATAAATAAATAAATAATTACGAGTTCGGTCAAAAGTCCGGACATGGTTGCCAAATCCGGACAGTCCGGGCTAAATCCGGACGTATGGCAAGTCTAATTATCACTAGAAGCGCTGCCGTTCCAAATTCGACCCATTTCAAATTACCTGTGTAGGAAAATATTCTATTACACTTGGGGGAGGTTTAGAATGTTTTAACCTTCTTTTATGAAACCTTACATGGTTGGCTGCCCTGTGATGTCAGCTCATCACCTTTGGAGGAAATAGGTGCCATGTCAGTGCTTCCCTTTGGTCGTGCCGGCTACACTGAACTGGACGAAAAACACATGAACTATTTACATAGCCGTTCCAACCGACCTTCCTCATTCGGTCACCTCATTCGGTGCGGTGGTAACAACCCGGGCGGGTTTAACCCTACCGCCTATTAAGGTAAGAATGTGGAATCCGAACGACGGTCAGCCTACAACGGCCGAGCAGTCACCCATCCAAGTACTGAGCTACGGAGGCTGACAAATAACTATAGCATGGACGGCCTACCCTGAGGCGAACGCACATACGCACACATATGCATTTCTCTAATACAAATGCCTGACATGCACATATGCATGGGCTGAGCACTACTACACTCGCAGAATTTTATGCTCACCGTCATGCGTGAATGTATTTGTACACCTCAGGTTAGAACAAACGATTTATAAATAGTGATCTCATTGCAGAGTGACAATTGTAAAAGACAAAAAATGGCGAACGTCGAGGGGTGTCGCGTTCGTTCTGTATCTGCGTCGCGAGGACGCGCAGGCGTGCGCCCGCGACATGAACCGCAAGGATCTGTTCGGCCGCACTATCAAGTGCAGCATCGCGAAGGACAACGGCCGCGCGACCGAATTTATTAGAAAGTAAGTAACTATTATATGAAATTTTGCAAACATTAAATGTTTGCAAAATTTCAAATAACTTAAGAATTAATTTTATTCTTAAGTTATTTATTACTATTGAGCGCAGAATGAATATGCCATTCTGTATATTATAAAAGTCTTTCTGCGAGACAGAAATTTTCTAGTGCATGAGACTAGTTTATTGCTGTGTATGATTTTATGTGTACTTAAATAAATATTTTCATTTTCATTATTAGAAGCAAGAGCCTCTTCTGTTCCAGTGACGAAACATCCACCTATTTCCAATTTCCCCCCAAGTATAGTCTCGGGTCCTTCAAGAGAGGCATGAATATGCACATGTCTGGCCGGCACAGCATTCGCGACCCTCGCATACGATCGAACGTCCATGGCCGTCGTTAGACATCTTATGTGTGGTGACACCACATATCGCGCTTTCTATGAAAATTTAATAAAAATATTGTCCAATCGCTGGTCTCTTGCTTCATTGCAACCTTACACCTGCAATGGGCCCTGGTGTGTTCAGTGAAGCCAATGAGGGCTGTGTTCGTCATCTGATTCCGTACATGTTCTATCTGAATGTGCACAATGAAAGCCATCAATGTCGTGTTTTATTTTGTATTTTATTTGTTTCTCAGTCCAGACATCGTTACACAATCTCCTTGTAGGTTATGACCCACTGACACTCCCTGCGCCACAGATTACGTAATACCTAGTTGCTTCGTAACAGATAAATCACTCCATAGAAAAAGTTCCATACCTTCGGCTTTAATAGCCTACTGTTTCACGTCGCCAATCGTCGCGTGCGAAAATGTACCTAAACGATCGAGTGTAAAGTGATTATGGCTTTGCAGCTGCGCACAGTTGCGTGGGCGACCGTGTAGGTATGTTTCGCGCGGCTGTCGAATTTTCACTGAATTAGACCGCCGGCGGTCCACCGGGCGGTAGGTAGTTAGCGCGCGCAAGTACATAGTGCGTGAGGCCTGCCCGCGCTGTCAAACCTCCTCTACCCTATACTTCAGTGTTCAATATTTAAGTCAGCTTAGTCTAACACTATCTAATGCGATTGGTTGCAGAAAGAACTACCCCGACAAGTCGGCGTGCTACGAATGTGGACAGGAGGGCCACCTCAGCTATAAGTGCCCCTCGAATGCGCTCGGCGAGAGAGAACCACCGCCCAAGAAGCCCAAGGTTAAGAAGAAGAGCTCCATCGATGATGAGGTATGATTTTTAAGTATGAGAGTTAGGGCCCCTGAGCAGGCCTCACGCACTCTATTTACTTGCTAACCATTTACCGCCGGTGGTCTAATTCAGTGGAAATTCGTCAGCCGCGCGAAGCATACCTACACGCTCGCCCACGCAACTGCACGCAGTTGCAAAGCAATAATCACTTTACACTCAATCGTTTAGGTACATTTTCGCACGCAGCGATTGGCGACGTGAAACAGTAGGCTATTAAAGCCGAAGGTATGGAACTTTTTCTATGGAGTGATTTATCTGTTACGAAGTAAGTGTACGTCCTGGGTGCGCGGAGCGTCGGGCGGGGCGTGCGCGTCCACTCCAGCGGTCAACGCTGCGTTCATTGGCTGGCCTCAGTGCACTGCAAGCGTGCAGCGGGCAAGGTAGCGTTTTACGTTTAAATCTTGAAGCGACATGGTTGCACGCTGACTTGACCGCACTGAACGCTCCATAGAACGCTCGAAAAGACATACTGGTTTGAATTGCACGCGCACGCTCCGCTGCCTGCTCGAGCGCCCGCTCCCCGCTCCGCTCACAACGCTGCGCACTCAGGACACTAGTAGCGCGCGCGCATGTTTGAATTGCCCGCTGCACGCTCCGCTCCGCAAAACGCTGCACGCAACGCTGCACCCAGGATGTACCCTAACTATTAAGTAATCTGTGGTATGGTTATGATTATGATTTAAAGTGTGAGAGTTACGGCACCTGAGCCCTGTTGTCACTGCAACCTAGGAAGGTTTAAAATGTGATCTCTCAAAAGCTTAGAGCTCTCCCCCAAGTCCGATTTCCGCTATGAACCGAGTTCTTAGCGGAAATCGGACTTGATATTCTTGGGGTTGAGTGCCTGTATTTGGCATGGGTTAAAAATTTAACCGCCAAGAATAAAATAATGAGGTATTGCCTGTATAGCCATCGATGTGTGACAGTAGTGTAATGTTATTGTTATTATTCAGTACTGAAATAATTTATTTATGTTTAAATTGTTTGCAGACACTTCGAGAATATTTAGATTCGGACGGTGAAGTGGATGATCACAGAGATTTTGAAACGTTAAGCACAGCCATACGGATAGAGGTGAATACAATATAATTTATATGATTTTACCTTATTAACACTTAACCCGTTGACTGTGGAGCGGTCGATATCGACCGCTAGAGCACTATGTACCGTCAACTATGGAGCGGTCGATATCGACCGCCGCGTTGTCAGCGAGCTCCAAACGGCATGGACCGAACAAAAGATTTTTTTCATTCTATCTCACTTAGCCGTGTTTATTTGAAAGAGATAAAGTATAAAGTAGAATTATTTAGCTACACATCGGTACCACTAACTAACTTGATATGTCCCGAGACGACAGATTAGGAAACAAAATTCTTAGTCTCTTAGTCCAGTCATTATATCCAAAAACCGACCCTACCCGTGAATAATCAGTTCTTGGATTTTTTTTTCGTAGGTCCTTCGGGGGTGTCACTGGGAGTGTACATTCAAAAAGTAGACTGAATCAGGCTCCTGTGTATATTCGAAAAATGGTTTTTCTTGAATAACTCGGCCATTTTTTATTTTACAGTAAACCAATTCTCTACAAGTTTGGTCCTCACAATTCTCCTCAAAATATCGATTTTGGGGGAAAATAGGTGGGAACAAAAATGTTTCTAAATTTGATTCTCTACAGGAAGGAAAGGGAAGGTGTGGATCTAAGCTTGCGATGGCTTCACCGAACATATCCGGGCCCATCGGCAGTAGAGGGGGTTTTTTTTTTATACTAAGCGCGACATGTGGCGCCGAGTCACCCATAAGGTGTCTAGCGACGCCCATGGACATTCGGACGCAGGCGGGGGCTGCGAATGCCATGCCGGCCTGACAGGCGCCCATTCACGCCTCTCTTGAAGGACCCGAGACTAACCGGGTATTAATCGAGGCCGGGACTAGCGAGTGGCCACTCTAAATTTCCCGCGCATGCTTCACGTTTCGGCTCGCTTCAAGCTCTCGTCAGCTAGTCTGCGTCTGCGTAGTCCTCTTGCTCCGACTTTCACAGCGAAGAGATCAGTCTTGAATCCGTTTCTCTCAATCCGGTCTACTAAGTTGCAGTACTTGTTAAGTTTAATGTTGTGGTCCTTCGGTTATGTTACTTTCCCATGGAACTATAAGTTCAACAAGTACTACATGCTTTGTCGCTTTTGAGAATATGAGTATATCCGGTCTTAATGCTGTGGTACAGATTTCCGAAGGCATTTGGTAATGCTTCTCATGTGTGTCCATCAACAATTCTCAATCCTTTGCTGCTCCCAAAATTGAAGAAGGTTTAGTCCT
This sequence comes from Nematopogon swammerdamellus, assembly GCA_946902875.1. NCBI lineage: Eukaryota > Metazoa > Arthropoda > Insecta > Lepidoptera > Adelidae > Nematopogon > Nematopogon swammerdamellus. The sequence continues at coordinate 26,657,809 of OX336336.1, forward strand.
ATCTTTGGGCAGCTTATTGGCTCCAGGTTTCACAAAGTTGACCTTCTGGAAGCCGCTACTGGTTTGCCCTTTCCTGGTCCGTGCAATTGACAGGTTGATGGCCTTTCTGATGATTTGGAGGACTTTATCATGACGGTAGGAATACTGGCCTCGCTCAAGTAGTATTTTGCATCCGCATAACAAATGTTTGGCCGTGCCTACGAACTCCTTACATGATGGGCATAGTCTATTTGTAGATTTCCCCCATCTAACTAGGTTACTCGGGTCGGGGAGAGTAAGCTGGTAAGAGGTTAGTCCTCTTCATTTATGCCGTAAAGTTGACAATAAACGAGATGATGAAAATATTTTGAATTTGTCGCTTTTTTCAAATTGAATTTCCAAAATATCGATCCTAGAAGAAAAATTGCGAGGACCAAACATATATTATTGTTAAAAAAAAATTTACAATTATATTTGCAAATTTGCAGTCGTAGTACCTAAAAATGTCAATTTTGAACGGTCTTCAAAAAATGCTCATATCATAAAAAACAAATGACTCCGATTTTTCCGATACCATTGGAATCTCCCCTTTCTCGAATTCTCCCCATTCCCAGACACAGTGTTTCCTCGAGCTTCCATCTTGCAACTGTTTCCGCCGCCAAGCTCAAACACGTACCGAGAGTAACCAAAAGTGCGCGGATGCATCTCATTAATTTTTATTTCACTATTATGATTGTCGTTTTGATTTCAGCACCTGAAGAAGGAAACGGAGGAGTATCGATACCGGGTGGCGACGGGGGAGTACGAACAGACTCCAGACGCACAGCCCAGGAAGAGGATACGGAGGGATTCTTACTTCAGCGACGAGGAACAAGTCGAGGGGTAGCGTGTACAGTTCGACCGAGTTGTTTTATGACCTAAATGTACTAACAATGTATGGCAATTTGAGATTTCAATAAGAATATCCGAATCTATATCAGAATTGTTGTTTGTTGTTTATTTAGCATCTATTGGCAGTACACTGCGCTCAGATTTGTCATATTTACATTGTAACATTTCGCCAGTTCGAATATCACAGCAAAGAAGAACTGACAAGAAACTTCACTGGAAATGTTTTCAATGTACACTTATTCTACTTTACAAAAATGTTTGCCACTGCCTAGACACGCATGGGCTGATTTATGACAGATGCTGCAATTCATGACAAAGTGAAAACATTTTTAATATGAAATTGTATGAAGTTATATACCCACCACACTGCCACATTCAGTCTCCACAAACAGCGCCCGTTCACGAGCACCACACCTGGGCCAGCCATCGCCTCCCTCAACCATATTATAGGGTGGGAAACGACCCCGACGAATATCCGGGCTTATGCGGCGCATGATGAAAGCCTTGGCACACACGACACCGGACTTATGCATTAGCAGCCAGTGACTTTCGTGTATCAAGGGTTTCCACCGAAAACCCTAGAAACTCATGAGGGTTTTTAGGGACTCATATGGGACCGATCATATACCACGTGGACAATTTTTGACCCCCCCCCCCCCCCTGCCCCCTTGTGGACATTTCCCGACCCCGAATGAATGAGAAAGTAGTACTTGCGTAAATTTAAAGTTTCAATAAAATTGAGGGTAACATAAAATAAAGGGCCGAGAGACAGTGTGCGGCTGTGTGTACCTACTCAGACGAGCGAGCGGCTAGAGAGCGCTTCAACTAAATCTTCCCTTCGCCGTTATGTTGGCTCCACTGTCTATCTGTCAAAACAGCGTTGAGGGTTGCTGTGTACAGATTTACCCGTAATTATCGGTATGTACCGTATTTATTATACGGTAAATACCGATTACATTATTAGGTAATATAATCTTCACAATCTGGCAACACGAATTTAAGCACTGACAGTGGATCCAACATAACGGCGAAGGGAAGATTTAGTTGAAACGCTCTCTTAACAGCAGCCCAGTTCGTGACATTGAAAATCCACGTGGACAGTCTCCTCCTCACTCCCCCCGTATTATACAAACAAACAAACAAAATCATTTATTGTGTAAATTAAATTAAAAGATACATTCATGTGTTTTACAGTACGAGGAAAGAAAGTACAAAAAAATCTTTTACACGATGTGTGCTCAGAGCTAGGCACTAGGCTCGCACCTGTATCGCTAAGCTCCGTTTGTTTTTAGGTGTGGGGGTGTAGATTTTGTGTTATATGATTGTAGGTACGAAAGTATACATTTACATATTATGATATTGATAATAAATAAAGTGTGGGGTTAATATTTATTTACGGGTAAATACATTTTACGTATTATAATTTTAAATATAGTTTTTAATAAAAAAGTTAATTAAATTAATATAATAGTAGATAAGTTTGTAAGTTTGGATTAATGTTTGCACGTTGTATATTTTACTGTTGAATATAGGTAAGCATTTTTTCACATTCAGTTTGTGAGATGGTAAGTAGCCATTGTTTAATTTTGTTTTTAAACATATTTTTGCTGTGTATTGTTTTTATAGGGGGAGGAATTTTATTATAAAGATTTGACCCTAGGAAGGAGGATGTGTGCCTAAAGAAGGAAGTTTTGTGTTTCATTCTCTGGAGTTGTAGATTTATGTTGGCTCGTGTACAGAAGTTGTGTGAGGGTGTTAAATGTAGATTTGTATGTTTATGAAAATATGTGCAGAGCCTCTCCATGTAGGTTTGACGGACATTGAGGAGATTACTCTCAGAATATAACTTGTCAGTGGAGTATCTGAAGGGTTTATGGTGCATTACTTTAAGAATCGAGCGCTGGGCTCTTTCTACAGATAGTAAGAATGTTTTAGCCGATCCTCCCCAGGCAAGGATACCATAGTTGATTAGGGAGCCACATAGGCCGTGGTACACAGTTCTTAGAAGGGTTGGGTCTGATATTTCTCGTATTTGACTGAAGAAGTTAGATTAGATTAGAATTATGTTTATTTATTCTCATCAGCTTATGCTGCGGCCTTTTTTAGTGCTGTATTATTTTTATAAATAATCAAGAGTATTAAATCCTTCATTTATCATTCATCCTTCAAAGAATAGCCCCACTGCATCTCTCCCCGTGCATGTCGTAAAAGGCGACTAAGGGATATGACTCCCTTCTTATACTACTAGGTGGTAGGGTTTACCCGCCCGGGTTGGTACCACCGCACTGAATGAAAGGTCGGTCGAAACGGCTATGTAAATAGTTTGTGTTTTCCGTCCAGTTCAGTGTAGCCGGCACGACCGAAGGGAAGCACTGACGTGGCACCAAGTACACCCGGTGTTATGGGCTGACATCACGGATGTTGTAGGTGATGTAGCCGACCGTGTCAGTTTCAATAAAAAAAAAAAAAAAAAAAAATTTATGAAAAAGAAACTGAAAATGCATTTATTATAATGAGGTCGCATGAAATGATTCTGTGAGAAGGTAAAAAGAAATAAAACATAATTTTTATTTCATACTATTATTTATTATTGTTTTATTTTTGTTGTACAGTGCTTTTAAATGTTTACGTAGCCTGTTAAGGCGGAAACAAGACTCAAACTGACAAAAGAAGACTGACCTTTTGAGTCTTATTTGCGCCTTAAGGAGTTTCGATGACATCGTCGCTTGTGAGGCCAATTTGCCAATCTGCCAGATTGGCTAATTGGACATAAAGGTACCAATATACGGAGAATGGGTGAATACACGTTGTGGCAAATTTTCATAACTGTATCTCAATTAGGTTCGAAGATATTGAAGTTTGAAATTAAATTAATTAATGAAGTTTGAATTAAAAAAATTAGTTTTTTGCTTCTCCTGTAAAGTTACGATTTTGCAGATTGGCAAATTGGCCTCACAAGCGACGAATCATCGGGCAGTTATACCATTTGTCAACTATTCCGTTGCAGAAGATTTGTTGCAACTTGAAGTTTACTATTTACGTTCACAAACATTTAATTGTTCAATTCTTAATACTTTTTAGCATAAATCTAGATTGAACATAGTAAATCTAAGGTAAAATGAAAAATTTCACAATGCTACTCAATGTTTACTACGTATATAATATACTTTGTTCACATACACTGTGACTACTTACAAAATACTCACTTTTACATTTTCTTCCCAAATATGTCACTGTGAGGCAAAAAAACACTTGAAACATTTAACAAAATGATTTGAAGAAAATAAATTACCCATAATAAGAGACACACAGAACAGGTAAAGATTACCGCACGGTAATATTACCCATGGTTACCCATTGGTGTACCAAACTTAATTGTAAGTTTCACCCCATAAACAGTTTTATTATAATTGATGATGATACAAACATCTCTCATAAAATCTTTTGATCGAATCAAAAATTTATTGATCAAAGTATTGCCTTATCTAATACATTTTGGACTTACGGTTCCTAGCTAACTTAACAAGTACTGCAACTTAGTAGACCGGATTGTGAGAAACGGATTCAAGACTGATCTCTGCGCTGTGGAAGTTGGAGCAAGAGGACTACCAGCGAAGTTGCTCTGCAGTCTCTTCAAGAATCTAGGGCTGCCAAGATCGACGCTAAGCTCATATATGGAGAGAGCTTCGAAAACGCCACTGGAAGCATCCTACAGAATATGGATAGGTAGAGAGAGGGAGGTCGAGAGCGGGACTGGTGGTTTCCCCGCGTCCTAGTCAACGCAGACTAGCTGACGAGGGCTTGATGCGAGCCGAAACGTGAAGCATGCGCGGGAAATTTAGAGTGGCCACTCGCTAGTCCCGACCTCGATTAACACCCTCCTCTACTGCCGATGGGCCCGGATATGTTCGGTGAAGCCATCGCAAGCTTAGTTCCACACCGGCACGATCGAAGGGAAGCACTGACGTGGCACCAAGTTCATCCGGTGTTATGGGCTGACATCATGGATGTTGCAGGTGATGTAGCAAACCGTGTCAGTTTCCATAAAAAAAAAAAAAACCTACGTCATGAGTTGACATATCGACGCGAAGCGGCGTTTTCGACGTGAAGCGTCGCTCTACGACAACGCTGGCCTCTGTGTTGACACAATGTCAAAAGAAAACACGGTTGTAGCGGCCAAAGACCGAGCGTCAGAGTGCACCCCATCCACGCTCCAGTTAGTTATATACGTGCGGCCGTTCTGAACGAATGATGAATAAAGATGTACATCTTTATTCTTTATTCATCATTCGTATGGTAGTACACTACGCTTGAATTTGTCCTGTTTAGTTTTTACAATCCGGTTCGATTACACCCACAAAGAAGAGCCGGCAAGAAAATTCGCAGGGTCTTTTTAACGTCTTCGATTACAATACATTGTGACTAGCTACACAATAGACACCTTATCTGTCGGCTTATCAAAATCAATAGTCAGTACCGCTCATCATCCTTGGGTTTGAGTGCTTGCATTTGGCATGGGTTAAAAAATATAACCCCCAAGAATACGGCTTCTACTGTGAAAGAGCACTTCACATTCACAAAGGATATGTACGAGTGTTTCATCCTCTTTTAAACTCAAGCCACCATACCGGATTATACAAAAAGAAGTCCCGTCATTTTCGTGATTTTTTCTAATTTCATACAAATAATATTTTTCCGCACCTCTCCGCTCCACTGCAGTACAACGCCGCACGGTGCGGTCTAACCCCTAACCTAACCTAACCTAACCCCTAAGTCCAAAATGTATTATAAGGGTGGATCAACTTTTTCTTGTAATGTAAAAACCAGCTGAAAAGTCAAATAAAAAAAAACTGTTTATTACAAATTATTACTTAGTTGAAAATCAATAAGTATAAAATTTTAAATAGGCAACTGAAATAAAAGTAGAGAACTATTTAAAATAAAACATCAACTAGATTTTTAGGGGTGATCCAGGGGACAATTTTGTCCCCAGTTTTGTATGGAAAAAAGGGGTTGTCCCCAGGGTAACCAATATATATTTTTTTATTATTCAAAATTCTTTGTGCAGCTTCTTTCTTATTAATCAATAACTTATCTGAGAGTTGCTGTAACTATTAAAATATGGTGAATTTATCAAGATAATATCCTGTTTTCAGACAGATACCAAAAACAAGAAAAAGTTGATTCACCCATCAACAGCAACAGTGTACAAATTAAACTAATTTGCCGTATCTGCCTAGTGCAACCTAATATTAAAATAATTAAAGTCTACATTAAATCTCGCTCAGTGAACTGCGTGCGACTTAGCACTGTATTTGCGCCTGTGAGCGGCGGACGCGAGATGGTCGCGAGCTTGCGCGACGTCGCGCAGGTTGCGTCGGCACCGGTCGCAGTAGTACGCACCGGACGGCAGACGCCACGCGCTCAGGTCCGCGCGTCCGCTCAGCCCGCGTCGCACCGCGCTCAGCACGCTCTCTCACACTCCTGCGCATTGTCAACGGTTACAACTTTTTTTTTCTTTTTTTATGGAAACTGACACGGTTGGCTACATCACCTACAACATCCGTGATGTCAGCCCATAACACCGGGTGAACTTGATGCCACGTCAGTGCTTCCCTTCGGTCGTGCCGGCTACACTGAACTGGACGGAAAACACGAACTATTTACACAGCCGTTTCATCCAACCTTGCATTCAGTGCGGTGGTACCAACCCGGGCGGGTTAAACCTTACCACCTAGAAGGGCAAGAAGGGAAGGGACCTACAGTTTTATTATACACGGTCTTGCAGTTGCCCCTGTAATATTTTTAACTGACATAAGGGGGTTATTCTATATTGTGAAACTAAACAACTTCTGTGAAGGAAAAACATTTTTTGAAACAAAAAAAAAATATTTTTTCCATACAAATTTTAAATACCTATTCTCAAAATGTATGGAGAAAAAAAGTTTTTTTTTCATCCTACGACGACATCAAGTACGTCGGCGGAGAGCAGTGGTTCCGTACCGCTGAAGGCATAGGCATACACTTAACAGACACCTCTATGTAATTGGAGTAACGGACAGTCCACTGTGCAGAGCATGCCTGCAGGTGGACGAGACACTGTGCAGAGCATGCCTGCAGGTGGACGAGACACCCACCCACGTGCTCCTGGAGTGCGAGGAGCTGGCAGACTTAAGGGCGAAGGAGCTGGGAGGCCCTACTACACTTCAAGAGGCGTGCCAAGACCCAAGGAGAGTGTGCCGCCTCCTGGAAGAACTCGGCTGGTTGGAGTAAGGCCGTAGGACGCGCAAAAGGCCTGCATTGGAGCGGGCTTAGGCGCGGAGAACGAGTCGGACAGCAACCGCTGAAGGCAGGGAGGACTGGAGGAAAATTGGAGAGGCGTATGTCCAGCAGTGGACGCTTACATGTTGACTGACTGACTGACTGACATGTTTGCATGTATGTTTACTGTGTGCGGTTTAGACTTTACCCGTTTGCTCCTGAGGTTGATCCCAGCCCTCCCCCGTACCGTGCACCCAGCTGTCGTCCATCCCCTCCTCCGCGGCGACCACCTCGTCCGGCCCGGCGGCTTCCTCCTCATCCAACACTGCGTCGTCGTCGTCATCGTCATCCACCTCGGTGACCTCCTCATCCAGCTCGATAATCTCCACGTCCTTCCCGGCGACCGCCGCTTCCGCTCCCGCGGCCTTTTCCGCCCCATCTACCTCGGCCGCGTCTATTGCGACGACGTCGCTCTCGACCGATGCATCGTCGCCCTCCGCCGCACCTTCACATATTTTCTTTATTTATAGCTTTTGCCCGCTGCGAAATTCATATTTAAAAAGAAGACAGTAAGTACCGTGTGGGGCCGGTATTTAAAAAGAATAGCCCCACTGCATCTCTCCCCATGCATGTCGTAAAAGGCGAATAAGGGATAAGGACAAGATGCCGTGCTAAAGGGCGACAGGCTCGCCACCTCTCACCTTGGCACGGTACTTCCACCGAGTCATGCAGCATGTGGGTCTTCGTGCCTTACTTGCTACTTGATCGATATAATCTTGTTCGAATACTTTGCGAAACGTGGTGGTCAGTGTTGTGCTGTAATTTACCAGAGTTGTTGAAGCACAACACCGATTACTCTGCTTACCCCGATTGTCGGGATTGAGCGTGTGTGATGTGTGTGTATGTAAAGTAAGTAAGCCCGCTACCGTACCTTTATTTCGGCGCGCGGAAATATTCGGTTTGCACGAGAGCCATACATCTTAGCGTAACCGGAACTGAATTTTATTCAGCCTATCCTGTGTCCCGTATAGTAAAATGTGCTTTCATGGTAAAAGTTCGGATGATCGGTTTAAGAGATTTGGAGGAACATACAGAAGAGATTTCTAGAAATCGTCAATTTAGTTTGAGGGCTGTTTTATGACCATAGGTAGGTATAGATAACTGATAAAGCAAACCAGGTACTCCTGAGCCTATTTGGAGCAAAAAAGTTAGATGACATTTTGTTCTACGGTGAACTTTTTTTTTTCCATACTAAACTAAATAAAGACACTCCATTTTACGAAATGCTCCCGAGTACTTTAAGAAACTTCTCTGTTCATGCATGTTCTTGCTGAGACACTTACCTGCCGCTTCGCCGTTTCCAGTTTTCTCAGCCTTCGCTGCCTCCTTATCTGTCGACAATCAAGAGCAGATATTCGAATATGTTGACAAAACTTTATTGTGTTCACAGATATGCTAATTCAGACAGTGCGGTTGGATCTAGTGGTCGCATGGACAATAATACTGGATCGATCATGCATAGGCGAGCGGAGTAACCACGCACGGGCGCCAGGCTGAGCGCATGCGAACTGCATCTCGCTCACTCACTCGATCACTCGGCACTCGATCGCGTTATCTCTTTCTCCTCTTTAAGTGTGTGTAGGTGAATTCGTAGACGAGGAAAGAAATACTGTGCGACTGCGTGATCGACAGAGATGGAAAAACATCGCATACGCAACGTTCCCCGCTCCCTCGCCGTCTTCTTACACCTTTCCCGGCGACCCCGGTTTGCTTTGTTGACGACGTTAATGATGGATCCAGTATTATTGTCCATGAGTGGTCTGAACCGCTCGGTCGTCGACGTGAAGTGGGTCCCCATACGTACATTCAGTATACACGTATTCATAGAACCATGCGTTTTAAGACACGAGCGGCAGCCGCCGACCGACCGCCGAAAAACCTACATTCGCGCGAGTCCAAGTGTATGAATAGCTATAGTTCAGAATGCTATATTATATTCACCGCACGGTTCATCACCCAAACATTTCGTAACCAGTCGGTGCAACCGCGCTGTCTGAATTAGCACCAATAGCGCTAAAATTAAGCCAATCTTCACTTCCTAACCTCTCAGATGCCTACGGGATGTTGGTCGTCACCTACACAAACTATAAAAAATTACTACAAGACCACAAAATCTGCTGTAACGCAGTGCTGCCACTCTTAATACACGAAAAAACCAAACTGTACACCGGAAAGTTGCCTACTCTGCGGAGTCATCGCCATTTTGTGACGACACAAGCCAGCGGGAACGAAGGTATAAAAGTTACCATTAATGCCTTCGTTTCCACATTGGTCCCGCTGGCTTTATGTCGTCACAAAATGGCGATGACTCCGCAGAGTAGGCAACTTTCCGGTGTACAGTTTGGTTTTTTCTTGTATTAAGAGTGGCAGCACTGCGTTACAGCAGATTTTGTGGTCTTATAGTAATTTTTATAGTTCGCGTAGGTTCAGTGCAAGGGGCGAACTTGGCGTACACCGATTTCGCCGATAAAAGTGATTAATATCTCGCATTTTAGTGTGTTTCGCATATTATGTATGTTAGTGAGAACAGACACAGTAATAGTTTATCGAAGTGTAAAATTATTTTATCTCATGATTGTCTTTGTCGTGATCCAATGACACGAAATCCTTGAAAGTCGTCAAAATTTTAACACACACACAAACAATGTTTTCATGAATAAAAGGTCAGTTTAGTACATGCTATAGTTTATTACATAGCCAATTTTATATTGATCCAATGATATTAGCACAGCATAGGGATGTTTTTTTTTTTGTGAAAGCGTGCAATCCCTGAACATTTGCAAACTGCACTAAGAAAGCAAAAAAAGCCCGACATCCCGGGAGTACGCGATGCGCGGGCGCCGACATCTGAGAGGGTTAAGGTAGAGTGTTTTCATTTTACGAAGGCACGAGGGGTATGAGGTAGGAAGTGGTGCGAGACCGCGCGGAGCTCAGTAGGGAACGACTCGGTTCGACGGAGCGACGCGGAGACGTGTAGAACGTGTATACCGACCGGGCACCGAGTTCGTGCTCTACTAAGCTCCGCGCGGTCTCACACCACTTCCTGCGTCGTACCCCTCGTGCCTTCGTAAAATGAAAACACTCTTACAAGACATACTTTCATATTTATTTATTTATTTATTTATTTATTTATTTATTTGGGAAGCTTAACAGCTACAATGTATATATAAGAACATTTATATTATAATGTACTGTGAGGGATATTTTACCATAATCACAAATTGTTGTCACAGGCAAAATGATCGGCACACTATTGCCATAATAACTATCGCAACTGCAAATTTATTTTCATATTTTCTTATTAAAATGCTTTATATAATAAATATGTATTACAAAAGGCGGACTTATTGCCTAAGGCAATCTCTCCCAGTCAACCAGGCTATTGAAACATTTTTAAATGTGTATTATCGTTCTTTCAATTCACGACCACAGCACTATAATTTACTACATCATGAAATTTTTTGACAATGTCATAAAAATTTCATTGTACGCTAGTATTTTTTTTCTAACAGTACGCACTGACAGATATGCCATAATATATCTTCTTCAATTTAGCTTTCCTTCGTTCGTGCCGGCTATACTGAACTGGACGGAAAACACAAACCATTTACATAGCCGTTTCGACTGACCTTTCATTCAGTGTGGTGGTACCAACCCGGGCGGGGTAATTTATTTTAGAGAGGCAACCTTGGCTCATACATCTAAATACGGTTCAAACTTGTTGGTTTATCTTGAATTGTTTTTTTTTTTTATTTATTTACTTATTCTTTTACACCCATTTTCTTTTTTATTACTTAGTGTCCACCATGCGACGGTGCTTGCACCTCTAGCAGGTTCGGTGATGTTATCGTTTAATGGCACGTAGGGTGGGTCATCCCTTGAGTATTCCCCCCCTTTACTGAAGATGGCTATTTTTGTAACCATTTTTTGTAACGCAGGCAGGTCTGCTATTGTTTGACATTTCAGTCTCCTTATGTCATGTTTGGTGTCGGTCAAAGCGACAGCAAGTGTGTTTACATGATTGACAAGCTGTGCCCGCGGCTCCGCCCGCTCTCATATTTCACTTCACTGCTAACCTCATAAGCTATTTAGCGTGATAGTAAGTAGCCTATAGTTGATGGGAAGAATCAAGCTATCCGTAGAATTTTGTTTTATTAAAATCGGTTCAGTGGTTCTCGAGTTATAAGCGGACAGACACTCAGACAGAAAGCAGACGTTGGATTTTATTATAGGTAAGGATTAATCGTGAGTGATACTTTTTGCAGTAGTTTTGTGCTTCTTCTTTCACTGTTGCCATCTCGAGGTATTCGAGGATTTCTGCGTTACGAGCGAACCATGGTGCGTCTATTACCATGCGCAGGACTTTATTCTGGAAGCATTGCAATATTTCGATGTTCGAGTTACTAGCGGTTCCCCACAGCTGGATCCCGTATTTCCATATTGGCTCAAGTATGACCTTATAGACAAGAAGCTTGTTCTCCAAACTCAAACTTGACCGACTTTCGAGGAGCCATTCAAGGCTGTTTAGTCTCATGTTCAATTGTTTCTTCTTAGCTTGAATGTGCTCTCTCCAAGTTTGCTTTCTGTCTAAGTGAACACCAAGGTACTTTACTGCATTTTGGTGAGAATAATTTTTTATGTTAGGTATTTATCTAGTCTATTTTTGAATTGGTTGGTACTAAGTGAACTTATTAATTCCTCTGGAAGTTAGTTCCACTCGTCCACCACTCTATTTGTGAAGAAATGTTTGCGAATATTGATGTTAAAGACAATTAGAAAATATCCCATGTAATGTGTACGGGACATGGACATTAATATTATAAGAAACTCTGGAATGCTCTTCCTCCCGATGTGTATCCTTCAGTGTATGACTTAGGATCTTTCAAGAGAAGTGTAAAAAGGCATCTGTCACGCCGGCACGGCATTCGCAGTCCCCCGTTCTAAGCCGAATGCTTTTGGGTGTCGTCGGCTCAACGATCCACGCTGACGGCGCCAAGTGTGTCGCGTATCAATAAAAAAAAACCAGACAACACGCGGTGCAGAGCAACACAGATAGACTTCGTACGCGCGCAGCGGCACGCGAGTCGCGTCTCTACCAACCCAGTGACCTATTACCGAAATCAGTGACCCCAATTCTATGTCCCCTGTCAAGAGAATTGGCGACTGTGCGCATGTCTAAAGACGAAGGTGAAGGTGTGGAACTAAGCTTGCGATGGCTTCAGCGAACATATCCGGGCCCATCGGCAGTAGAGGAGGGTGTCAATCGAGTTTGGGACTAGCAAGTGGCCACTCTGTGTAGTTCTCCAACATGCGTTACGTATCGGCTCGCATCGAGCACTTGTCAGCTAGTCTGCGGTGACTAGGACGCGGAGAACCACCAGTCCCGCTCTCTACCTCCCTCTCTCTACTTATCCATAATCTGAAGGATGCCTCCAGTGACTAAATTATCATATTTGGTACGTAAAAGTGATTTTTGACACAAAAGTGGACTTTCTATAAATGTTAATTAAACCATCCATATTTATAAACGTAGGTATAGTCATAAAACATGTTTCCCTCCTCCTTTCACTACCCACACTTCTTTCTTTACGTTTATTCCTCATTAAGCAAAGGTTGACTGGAAGAGATCACTTTCGGTAAGTCCGCCTCGCGCACTTCTGTATTTTCTCGTTCCTCCTCATGTCGGTACTATTTTTCTTTCTGTGCAATAGTTTTTGTTCTATTCTAAATCATTGCCCTCAAACTGGCGACTAATAATCAATCTGTCTTGAGATGAGGATAGATTGTATCAAAACGACCCTCGGCCAATCTTTGCTTCCTCAATTGTATTCCTTCTGGCCTGTATCAAATTATTTTCCACAATGTGGCGACGGCCGGACGTTGCCGCAGATCCCGTCATCGACACATTCAATTTCTTTTCTTCGTGGAGACGAAAGGGATGCACTGACATGGCACCACGGGTTGACATCACGGGTTAAGTAGGGGATGATGCAGCAACGATCAGCGAAAATTGAGAAGTGCAGCACGCTTGGCTTTGGCGAAGAGAATGAAAGGTATGCTGAGGCTCGTAAGAACAAACTACGGAATTCATTTCGGATGTAGGTAATTAATCTAATAAAGATAGTTACTATGGGGCTGGCTAGAACGATACAAAAGGTATGGACGCCGGACTGTCAAATGCTTGTATGAGAACTAGCGTCGCCGAGTTGCGGGGAGCGGAGTGTACTTACCGATGATAAGATATTCCACTATTGTGCACACTAAACTTGGCTGTAGTGTTTTTACACGCAAACACAGAGCATGCGGGCATTTTAAACAGCTTTTTGCGAACGCGGCCGACGACAGACTGACGGGCCAGCGCGCGACCGTCCAATGAAACAAGTATGCTTTTACTTATATCGTGTTACGCTGGCGAGGATAGAGTTCGGGGTCCATACCTTTTTTATCGTTCTAGGGGGCTGGCATAGTTGAAATCGACTAAAGTCCCATCGAAACAATAGAAGAAAAAAAAACAAAAGGCAGTCTGAGAAACTTTTTGCAAGAAATAAAAAATTTGCAAGTTGCCAGTCGCCTACACTACAACTGAGGAAAATATGAATAGAAAGTCACAACTCAGGCTGAAAAACAATTTACTACTTTACAAAAGGTTCCTAAAAGCAATATATGGAGCTATGGGGAACAGCTGCAAATTAAAAAAAAATAGAGATTCTTCAAAGATTCCAATCCAAGATTCTCAGCATGATAAACAGTGCTCCATGATATGTGGACAAATGCCAGGATTCTCAGAGACCTAAATATGCCCACTTTAAAAGTGGAAATCAAAACAAATTTCGAGAAATACAAAAAGATCATCGACAAGCATCCGAATGTACTGACTATTGGACTGATGTCAACAGAAAGGACCTTCATCAGACTGAAGAGAAGAGGGTTGCAAGACCTTATAACAACATTGATGGTTGTGTATAATAAAAATGGGTTTGCTGATGCGCAATCTCCACGAAATACTTGACTTCATACACACCTACTGATAAATGTCGGCCTGACAAAAAAGGAGGAAAAAAACAACAACCAAAAAAATCACCTCGTGAAGAGCATCATAGAATCCTTCGAAGCCATCACAGACGAGAGATTAAATACATCTTTAGCTCGCAATTGATTCTCATACTTGAGAACGAATCATCGGTGACGGGACCCTCGGCATGTGAACACGGCTCACACTTGACCTTATTTCACAGTCGGATACACAGGAGAAAGAAAAAGGTTGAGAAGTCAAAGCCGTATTGCTTCTTAGCTGACAAATGCTTCCACTCGGGAAGCGTCCAAAGATTTCGGGGGAGAAGAAAAGTGCCTATTTAAGGCGTCGCGTTCAACATTGGGAGGTTAGTAGTTGACTTGGACTTACCCAGCCCAAGTGATTTTAAAAATTTCCCCACTTCATCGGGCGCCATGTCTCCGACAAGCTCCTTGATGTAGCATCTCTTTGCGTCTCTGCACACCCTGTTGCTAGTGTTTCTGGCGGCCTTGTATAGATTGCAGTTCTCTTCGGTGGGCGTTCGCTTGTAGTTGCGCTTAAGCATATCCTTTAGAGCCATTTGTCCGAGGATTTTGTCGGTCATCCAAGGAGCGGGAGCATGTTTCTTCTTCCGAACTGAGCATACACATAAAAGGTGGTGCATAAGTCATCAACTTATCGGATGATGCTCTAATTTGTGCAAATTGCGTCTTATGTCATCGCGACGTTGACATTTGAGAAAGTAAACAAAAGTAGAAAATACATGTAGACAAACTATGGATTGCTATACTCCTAAAGAATGCGGAGTTTTTTCAAATTTAGGGAAGTTATCCTTCTTTAATTTCTTTAGGGAGTGTAGACCGCACCTCGCGGACGCGAGAGGCCGAAGCCCAGCATACGATGCGCTGTAGCGTTTTAAATTACTTATTGTAGAAAATATAAAAAAAATAAATGAATAAACATAGCGACAGCGCACTCACTCAATAAAAAAGACACTCAAAACTCAGAAATCCCTGCATACAAACTATTTGTTAGTTAAACTGTTTGTGCTGTGCTACCCTATTGTTTGGTTGGTCGGTTGGTAAGCGGAGAGAGGGGAGACAGAGGGCGGGAGAGGGGCGACAGAGGGCGGGAGAGGGGATACAGAGGGCGGGAGAGGGGCGACAGAGGGCGGGAGAGGGGAGACAGAGGGCGGGAGAGGGGCGACAGAGGGCGGGAGAGGGGAAACAGAGGGCGGGAGAGGGGGGATTTGTATGTAGGTATTGTGCTGTGTTGCCCTATTGGTTGGTGTGTCGGTTGGTAAGCGGAGAGAGGAGAGACAGAGGGCGGGAGAGGGGAGACAGAGGGCGGGAGAGGGGGGACAGAGAGAAGTATAACTTCTAACACTCGTACATAAGTACATGCACCTTTTTTTTTCGGGCATTCGTTTTCCTGCCTAACCTAACCTCTCTGTTTAACGATTTTCACTGGCCCGCAAGATCTCCCGATGTCACCATTCCAGACTTCTATGTTTGGGATTTTTTTCCACGTCATGGGAAGTCACAGGTCTTCGAGAATAAGCCACAAACCTTAGCGGCCCTAAAAGACAACATCCGACAAGAAGTTGAGAATCTATCGCCACAAGTGTTAAGAGAAGTCGTGGAGGATGCTGTGAAAGGAGCCCGCGCACACATGATTTAAAGCCCTCAGGCGCTGAATATTAAAGTGTGAGAGTTAGGGTCCCCGAGCCCTGTTATCACTTAATCTGCAAATCGGACAACTCCATTTTGGTAATTTTACAGGAGAGCGAAAAAACTGATTGATGAAAAATGAGACAACTCCCCAGATGAAATTCAAATTAACCATTTTAACGTCGTCCAACTCCAATACCAAATTATGTGAAGGTTATATTGCTTACAATCGTAAGCACGGTCAAAAATAATACTTTATAGTGATAGATCTACTTACCGAGCACTCAATGCACACACAACAATGTCTTACACAGTAATATTAGAATTTTTAAGAATATTTTTCTATGCAACAAACGCACAGCTCTGTCACCAACAGCGGAGTTGTCACAATTTCGGTGTTGCAACCAATATGGGATGGAGTTGCAATATATTCGTGCGGTCTGTATTTTCTGAAACTTAGGATTTTCGGAGTTGATAGCTTTGCAAGAATATAGATAATATTTAGACTAATAAAACGACATCAAAATGTCCGTACCCCCCAAAAATGGAGTTGTCCGATTTGCAGATTAAGCCATCGTGTTGTGATCTTCCGCACGTGCGTTCTCTTGCGGCGGTCGTTTGACTCGTATTATCTCCATGACTTAATGAAAAACAATTTAAACAATCTAAACATAATCAACAAACAGAACCAATTATTTTTATTTACTAACCTCAAAGGAAATCGAGTGAGGACATTTGCGCCACCTGTTACGATATATTTAATAATAGCCTAGGTAAATTTAAGATGCTAGTTTATATCCCCTGGCGTGCGAACCGCCCCGCGGGGGCGGTGTCATTTGCTGTGTCGGTAGTGCGACCTGCCCCCGCGGGGCGGCTCGGACGACTTCATACAAATAATTTATTGTAACGTGCAACATCCTTCTTAACTCTTCTAACGAATGTCTAGTAATTGATGAAAGAGTAGGCTACCTAAAAATACACACTTCTATGTGCTTGTCCTGTCAAATAATTATTGACAAGCGATCTTCAGTCGGTTTCTTCGCGTTCGCGGACGGTGACGTGTGCGCCTCGTGTTTTTAGTCGGTTTTTGTGGATTTTGTGGTGTTTTCTTTGTGAAAAACGATGGAAGGGTAAGTAATCTTCATTTACAATAGTTTCTCGGCGCTGAGGAACGATTTATTCGTAAAGTATCGTAATTTTGGTAACCCCCTAGGCAAAAACCGTTCCGAAAATTCTTGATTTTTTTAAACCAGTTTAATAATGATAGTGTTAAACACATTACCAATGAAATTATAGAAAATTTTATGTACATTTGGAAAATAAAACCTTTTCATATACGTTTAAAAGAAAAAAGTCTAGAAATATCGCCAAAAACGCAGAGCGCACCCGATTTTGACCAAAATTTATTTTGGCCAAAATGGCGCCGCACCCAAGGGCTGACAGCTAATCGGGTCCGCTCGCACTCGAGGGGATATCTTAATAAATTACAAATTAAGGTTAGTAAATGACTAGTAAACGAAATTACTGAAGTTACTAGTAAACAAGTTAGGATATCCTGTAATGTTTGCTGGTAAAGTGTCTAAATAAATTAATAAAATAAAATAAAAATAATTGCCATAAACCAAACAAACTATATTTCTAATGTGTTTGTTTAGGGTTTTACCGCTATTAGTTATTATATTACACATTATAGCAATGTTACTACCAAACTAAGTTTATTTTTTTGTAAAGCCACAGGCATTGAATCGTGCTGAAGTAGATCAAAATATCAATATAGTTACTATGAGGCTGGCATAGCCAGGAATGGCTAAAGCCTTAAGCAAAATAAAGATTAAAAAAAAAGCAATGTTTTCGATCACGCAGTATACAACGTGTCCCAAAATCAACATCAAGCGGGAACCAGGGAGTGGGCCAGTTTAAGACTACCCAGGGAAAAATAAGAAAAAAAAAATCGGAGTCATTTGTTTTTGATGATATGAGCATTTTTTGAAAAACATTGAAAATTTACATCTTGGACAACATTTTTAGGTACACGACTACAAAGCAAATATAATTTGTTAATTTTTTTTTATTGGTAGCCTAAATAACTCTGCTATTGATCAGTATCCCAAATAAAACCAAAATGCCCATAGTTTTATCACGAAAAAATATTAAGAAAAATTTTCAAAGTTTTTCAAAAAATGCTCATATCATAAAAAAGAAATGACTCGATTTTTTTTCAAATTTTTCCCTGGGTAGTCACAAACTGGCCTACTCCCTGGTTCCCGCTTGACGTTGAGTTTTGGGATACGGTGTATAACTGAAAGGGACTCACTTTCATCGACGTTTCGTCCCTCACTCTGGAGAAATCATCAAGACTCCAGGTCGTCGCAGTACCGCGAGTCCTGATGATGTCCCCAGAGTGAGGGACGAAACGTCGACGAAAGCGTGTCGCTTTCAGTTATACCGCGTAACCGAAAACATTTCTATAGTGCGACAAGGCTTGAAATGAACGTGGCTGACAGCGGAACTAACGCCGCCACAGTGTTGCCAGATGACCGTCTCACGTTTCACCCGTTCACGCGTACGTTAGTATTTTTCTTAGTCTGTGGTGTTGTTAGCAGAAATCGAAGTCTATCTGTTATTTTATTAGTGAGCTAGTCTTTTATTTATTTATTTATTTATTTTTTAATGAACAAGCAGCTCTAGCTGATGTGTTCATATCAGTCTTTTTTTTTTTTGATAATGAATGATTGTTTTAATTTTTTTTTTTTTTTTTTAGTTTTCGTACTTGGGCACTGTTGCTATTTGTTTGTTGATGTACTTTTTATGTATTTATCTAATCGGTTTTTGAAGGTGTTTGTGTTTGGGGAGTCAATCACATCCTGTGGGAGTTTATTCCAGGCGTTCACCACTCGATTTGTTATGAAGTGCTTTCGGATGTTTGTGTTAGAAGCTGTCTGGTTAAGTTTTTTGCTGTGACCACGAAGGTGATAGTTCTGGTTCACGTCAAACATTTCAATTAAGTCTGGGCAATCATACTTTGAGGTGAGTATTTTGTAGACTTCAATGAGGTCTCCTCTGTCGCGGCGTTCTTCCAATGTGGTCAGTTCAAGTATTTTTAATCTTTCTTCGTAGCTCAAGCTTTTTAGCTCGTAGGGAATTTTGGTGAATCTTCTTTGAACTTGTTCCAATTGGTGGATGTCTTTAACAAAGTATGGTTGCCATATCTGGAATCCGTATTCCAATTCCGTCTTCCTAAAATTCAATACATAAAAAATTTGTAAGTACCTACCTACCTACCTCATAGGTACATACATTTTCTTTTGCAGCGATATTTTCCCCTAGTGTAAGGAAATTTTCAAAATTGTCAACCCTAATGCTGCAGCAGCGCCCTCACACAAACGTCATTCACGTTCATTTCAAGCCTTGTCGCACTATATATAATATTTTTCTAACCTTCTCAGAGGTGATTTGTCGGAGTTCGTCAGCCTCGATAGCTCAGTGAGACAGTCGACTGTTGCTATTGATTGTTAAGCAACGCTGGGCGCGGTCAGTACTTGGATGGGTGACCGCTCGACCGTTGGAGGCTGACCGCGGTTCGGGTTACACGTAAAAAACTGTAGGTCCTTCCTACCTTACTCGGTGGTAGGGTTTAACCCGCCCGGGTCGGTCGGTACCACCGCACTGAATGAAACGTTGGTCGAAACGGCTATGTAAATAGTATGTGTTTTCCGTGCAGTTCAGTGTCGCCGGCACGATCGAAGGGTAGCACTGACATGGCACCTAGTTCACCCGGTGGTGTTATGGGCTGACATCACGGATGTTGTAGGTGATGTAGCCAACCGCGTCAGTTTCCATAAAAAAAAAAAAGATGTTGGATGGTCGGAGCGCACGCTCTGGTCCCTCTGACTCGGTCACTAATACTGGATCGCATAAAAAATGAATTTTGTCTTACCGCCCTCTGGATTCATCATCATGCGCAGGATGTGGTTCTTCTCCTTGGCAAGGTGACGCTTGCCGTTCATGTGCGTTGTCAGCTGATCGGAACAGCTCACACCGATCTGACCACAACAGAGAAAGAACAGTTTATAACAATTTATTTAATCACTAGAATAGAATAGCATTGAATATTTATTGGTATATCAATCACATATACAAATCACAAACTCACATTTACACATTTTCAAATTTTACATTTTAGAAAATAAAATACAATTTAACGGTATTCAATTCAAAAAATTCAAACATAATAAGACATCGGGATGTCCCTGTACGCTGCTTCAGGAGAACAACGTTCGCTCGAGTTCCTGAGGCAGCGTATCAGTGTGGCCCATCCAGCGAGGCAACGCCGCTGGCGTCCTCGGTACAGTGCCCACATCGTCACACCTGGAGGAGGGTTATTAAGTTTTGTATTGGTTATAGGTTTATATTTTATTTTGTAGTTAGTTTTTAGTTTTTAGTAGTTTTTAGTTATAGTTTTTTATTTTATTTGATAGGTAGTTTAAGTTTATTTAATAATTTTAATTTATTACTCTGAAATTTATATTAATAAAAAACCAAAGAGTTTGTGCGTTACTTATAAATAAATCCTATTAAAATTAAAATTATTAATAATAAAAATCGCCAGTCAAATAGGTGCACGTCAATAATACATTAACTATAAAATCAAGCAGAAACTCATTCGTTAAGGAATTCCTCGACCGAATAGTAAGCCTTCTCCACCAGAAAGCGCTTCAGTCTGCCGACAAAGCTGTTGAATGATTTTTAATTTCTGTGTTTATTTTATTATAGAGCTTTGGCCCAATTACGAGAACCGATCTTTCAGATCTGGCGAGTCTGTGTTCAACGGGACGGAGATTCGGAGACAGAGAGGACTATCTTTGACATGTACATACCTACTATGTATTTTTATTTTTATTTATAATTTGGCTCTTCTAATAAAAATAATATTATCAGTATAAAATAAAAAATATTTAAATGATTTTCGTTGGTAAGGACTTGGATGTACTTGAGAATGTCTTGATCAATTTGGCAATTTTTTTTTAATGTTCGAATGAGCTTTTTGGAGGAACAAAAATTTTAAAAGTTGCAGTGAGCGGAACCATGGGCTCAGCTATTTCGCATAAATGTTATTGTTAAAACATCCACCCGCTGTACGATATCGACGTTCAATTAAAAAAAAACCTATTAAATGATAATGTTATTCACACAGACAGGGTTCCGTAGCCATGTTACTTCTTGCACGTATAACAATCACGCGGTCGCACTGGCACGTATCACGCATATCACGCCATCTATCGGTGAACATTCATTATTTTGTTAAAATGTTTTGATAATTCGGTAGATGGTGCTCTAGTGCATATTACAATAATTTTACGGGGACCCACAACCACAAACACAAAGTGTCGCACAAATAAAGGCCTTTCAAAAATGTCAAGAACGCCCAACCTTGCACACGTTGCAGTAGAGCTCCGGTGGGACCGCCTTGGGCGCCGGCTTTTCCTTCTTTTCGCCCGCGTCGCCGGCGGGCGCCGCCGCCACCGCGCCCGCGTCGAACTTGAGCGCCCTCTTCTCTCGACGAATCAGCTGCTCGCTGCAAATGGACACATTAAATATAAGGTGCTTCGTTATTTATGTCAAAAATTTCGGAAGGGTTACATAGACACTCAAATAAACACGAAAGAAATCACTTAAAGTGATAAGTCCGCCTTTGCACGCTACTGTTATCTTTTTTCTGTGTGAATTATTGTTAGCTTCTGTTCTTCTTCTGTATGTTATCTTCTGTCTTGTGTATGATCTCTGTGTTTTTGTGTGCAATAAAGCATTTCTATTCTATGCTATTCTAAACACGTTACGCAAAAAAAAAAAGGTTTTTGCATTACTTTTCGAGAAATTTAACAAAACATGTTTGCTACCTAAACATTAACCTGTGTGTAACAGTAGGTAACTTACATTGTACGGGGTCAATGATCGTACTATGTTCAAACGCAGAACAGCTGTTTGTTGTAAGTAAGTCACAAGGTCTATGATTGGTTTTTACAGTTACTTATTTAATTTTATTTTTTTGTTAGAAGAAAAAATGCTCCTATAAACATATGTTTTCTTCTTACGTAAAGTGTTTATATCCATGTTAAGATAATGGTCACCAAATCCCGGGAATAGCACTACCTACGCCGATCACTGGTTATTACACGAGTACAGTACGTGGCAGTAAATAATGCGCACCGGACTTTAGAAGGAAACAATCCGGTTGTAGAGCGCTGTCTTTGTTGCACGAACTCTGTACGACAGGGACGACACTAAAACAAAAACCTTGTATCCAAATTTTTTTTGTAATAATTTACTGCAATGAACAATTTTTAGATACAATGCCAAAAGTTTTTGTTTAAGCTGTAACTTTCTTCCCACAATGATTTGAGACCGACCGCCATAGTAACAAATGACAGTCACGAAAAGAGCTTTCCAACGGTATATGTCTAGCCATTATTGGTCGGTGGGCAAGCGTCCCATACATTTTTGCCCATTTAAAAATTTTTTTTTAGAAAGCGCGGCATTTGGCGCCTAGTCACCCATAAGGTGCCTAACGATACCCATGGACATTCGAGGGGCGGACTGCGGGGGTTGGAATGACATGCCGGCCTGACAGGTGCCCATAAGGTGGTGCCGTTTAACCAGACCGCGTCGCCGCCACCGCCCTAAATGAAGGTCGGTCGAAACGGCTATGAAAATGATTCGCATTTTCCGTCCAGTTCAGTGCAGCCGGCGCGACCAAAACGGAACCACTGACATGGCACCCAGTTCACTAAGGTGCGACGGGCTAAAATCGCGGCTGTAGTTATTGTTGATGTTGTCAACTCATATATGGTACTCAAGGATATGGTACAGAACAATGCAGTGTGAACCATTAGAAATTCTCTGGTTTGTCACGCACGAGCGACAGACCGAGAACAGAAATTGTAATGGTCCTGAGATTTGGATCCGGGCACATTCCAACAAATGGTACAATGTACCTCATGAAGATAGCACAATCACTATCACTATGTACCGTGTGGGGTCGGTACTTAAAAAGAATAGCCCCACTGCATCTCTCCCCGTCGCATGTCGTAAAAGTCGACTAAGGAATAAGAAAATTCGTCAGCCTCGGTAGCTCAGTGGCGCGGTTGGTTAGTCAACTGTTATTAAGCAACGCTGAGCGCGGTCAGTGATTGGATGGGTGACCGCTCGACCGTTGGAGGCTGACCGTGGTTCGGATTCCACGTTAAACTGTAGGTCCCTTCCCTTCTTACCTTACTAGGTGGTAGGGTTTATCCCGGCCGGGTTGGTACCACCGCACTGAACGAAACGTCGGTCGAAACGGCTATGTAAATAGTTCGTGTTTTCCGTCCACTTTAGTGTAGCCGACATGAAATGAAGGGAAGCACTGACATGGCACCTAGTTCACCCTGTGTTATGGGCTGACATCACGGATGTTGTAGGTGATGTAGCCAACCGTGTCAGGTTCCATAAAAAAAAAAAAAAATCACCCAACTGCTGCACGTGTGGGATAGAAGAGGACCTACTCCACATACTGCTGGAATGCGCCCGGAACCATGAACTGAGGCAGAAGCTATTGAGGGACTTCTCACCTATAGACTCTACCTGTTTTTTAAAATACATGAAGTCTTGGGGGAAAATTTTGAATTCCTTCTAAGTTTTTTTGTAAAGTCACAGGCATTGATTCGCGCTAAAGTAGATTTAAATATCAATATAGTACTATGGGGCTGGCATAGCCAAAAATGGCTAGATCCTTGAACAATATAAAGAATTTAAAAAAATCATCAGTAGAGAGAATATTTAATAAAAAGTATATTACTTAGGTACCGTATATAGTATATTATTATAGGTACCGTGTGGGGCCGGTACTTAAAAAGAATAGCCCCACTGCATCTCTACCCATGCATGTCGTAAAAGGCGACTAAGGGATAAGAACAAGATGCCGTGCTAAAGGGCGACAGGCTCGCCACCTGTCACCTTGGCACGGTACTTCCACCGAGCCATGCAGCAGGTGGGTCTTCGCGCCTTACTTGCTGCTTGATCGATTGAATCTTGTTCGAATACTGTGCGAAACGTGGTGGTCGGTGCTGTGCTGTAATTTACCAGAGTTCTTGCAGCACAACACTGATTACTCTGCTTACCCCGTTTTTCGGGATTCAGCGTGTGTGATATGTATGTATGTATATTACTTACAGTCGGGCTCTCGCTGAAGGCTCCCGGAGTTTAGCGTTCTTCGGTTCCTTTCTCCCTTCCACCACGCTGTTAAAACATCGCAACAATTTATTTGTCATTCAGTCATAAACAAAAATAGTTCAGTTTCATATACTCATTTTATTTAATTGGAAACTTAAGTTACAATATACACAAATAAAAATAGTAAAGTCAATTTAAACTAATTTAAACACATACACACCCATCCAACAATGGTTGGGTACAGGGTAAGTTTTTGGTGAAATTCCCCGAAATGTAACATCGTGTCTGAGGTCAAAAAATGTATATAGATAAAAATTGTGGACTCTTGAAACGAGCTATCGCAGGAGGTCATAAGTGCTTAAAGTGTAAACAGATTTAAAAATGTTAGATAAACAACTAAAAAGGCAAAAAATAAACAATTCAATATACAACAAAATTTTATTTAAAATATTAACAAGTCAGCCTCGATAGCTCAGTGGTGCAGACAGTTGACTGTTGCTATTGATTGTTAAGCAACGCTGGGCGCGGTCAGTAGTTGGATGGGTGACCGCTCGACCGTTGGAGGCTGATCGTAGTTCAGATTCCATATAAAACTGTAGGTCCCTTCCCTTCCTACCATACTCGGTGGTAGGGTTCAAACCGCCTGGGTTGGTACCACCGCACTAAATGAAACGTTGGTCGAAACGGCTATATAAATAGTTTGTGTTTTCCGTCCAGTTCAGTGTAGCCGGCACGATCGAAGGGCAGCACTGCCATGGCACCTAGTTCACCCGGTGTTATGGGCTGATATCACAGATGTTGTAGGTGATGTAGCTAACCTAAAAAACTAACAATAAAATACAAGCATCAGCTTCAAGCTGTTAGTGCTACAAATAATAATAATGGATGAACTCACGAAGCGTGCGGCTTCCCGGCATAGTGCGAGTCCGCGTGAGCCTTCGAAGTGATCTGAACGTCACACAGCTCACAGTACAGCTCCCGGGCTTTCAGCGGCTCCTGTTCAGTTCAGTCAGATGTTCAGTCCTAACCGTTCGGTCAGTTAATCAGCCCATGCAGTTCGGTCAGATATTCAGTCCATACAGTTCAGTGAGATGTTCAGTCCATACAGTTCAGTGAGATGTTCAGTCCATACAGTTCAGTGAGATGTTCAGTCCATACAGTTCAGTGAGATGTTCAGTCCATACAGTTCAGTGAGATGTTCAGTCAATACAGTTCAGTGAGATCTTCAGTCCATACAGTTCAGTGAAATCTTCAATCCATGCAGTTCAGCGAAATGTTCAGTCCATACAGTTCAGCGAGATGTTCAGTCCATACAGATCAGTGAGATGTTCAGTTCATACAGTTCAGCGAAATGTTCAGTCCATACAGTTCATTTAGATGTCCAGTCCATACAGTTCAGCGAGATTTTCAGTCCATACAGTTCAGTGAGATGTTCAATCCATGCAGTTCAGTGAAATGTTCAGTCCATACAGTTCAATGAGATGTTCAGTCCATACAGTTCAGTGAAATGTTCAGTCCATACAGTTCAGTGAGATGTTCAGTCCATACAGTTCAGTGAGATGTTCACTCCATACAGTTCATTTAGATGTCCAGTCAGATGTTCAGTCCATACAGTTCAGTAAGATGTTCAGTCCACACAGTTCAGTGAGATGTTCAGTCCATACAGTTCAGTTTGATGTTCAGTCAGAGGTTTAGTCCATATGGTTCAGTCAGATATTCAGTCCATACGGTTCAGTCAGATATTCAGTCCATACAATACAGTCAAATGTTCAGTCCTTACAGTTCGATGAGATGTTCAGTGCATACAGTTCAGTCAGATATTCAGGGCTGAAATCAAGAGGTTCAGTAAAAAAACACAGATAAGTAGCTACTGTGAATTTTCGAACAGTAGATTATTATGCCTGAAATTACTCATTAACACCGTTGAATATCTTCAAAACCTATCTTGATTCTTACACAAAAGTAACACGTACAACATCAGTACAAAATTTTCAAAAAAAACGCGACCCGGCGTATGTGCGTACGCCTCGGTCCGTACTAAACAAGAACCCCGCGTTTGCCGCGCACAAACGCGGGGCGACGGCACGACACCATGTGCGCTCCGGTACGTTGATCCGTGTCCGCGGCGGCACGCACGGCCAGCAGCGGCGGTGGATTAGTCGCGCGTTGGCGGGAACCACGTTCCAGCCAACGGGAACAATACGACACGCCCATTGCTGGCCTTATCGCGTGAAGGATTCATTTGTTTTTGCAGAGAAAAATCTACTTATATAAAGTATACACTCGGCCCTCCGACGAGACGGTTTCCCTATATATATATATGCCCCGCAGCTCCACAAAAAATCATAAGTTGAAGTTTTCTTTTCATATTAATATTCTCAAAAGTCGGGGCGACATATTATGCGAAAGCACACCTCAGTAAATCTGCGTATGTGCGATAAATTTTGTCCTTCATGGAGACAGTACATGCATTAATATTTTTCTTAAATTATTTTGAATTAGGGTTTATTTTAAATTCTAAGTTCATAGCAACCTTTACACATGTCCTGTGGATTTAACCCCCTTAACTAGGCAGCACATGTCCCGCGACACTAGCGCCCATCATTTTTACCGGGCGACACCGTTAAGAGTAATCGCATGCAACTTTTACGTGCCGCTCAAGGTCCCAAGACAAATGTTGCATAATGTTGACGGCTTGTCCCGGAACAATGAGCCTTGTGAGTTGATGTCGAGCGACATCTCGGCCACTGATGGTTAGTGTGGACGATGAGGGGTATGCCCCAGATATTGCCGCAGAAGTTTCACAACTTCATCGCATAGTGAATTACTACGCTTAAAAGTTTGCGAAAAGTTTCCACTGTCTGCAAGTGTAAATTTTTTACGTCACTGTGCGAAGCAAAAAGTGGGGTAATGTTTTTACCCATCACTTTGATTTTCTTTTTTTGACAATGAAATGGATAATTAAGCCTCCTTTATTTCGATTCTTATAATGCAATGCGTAGAACCCCAATCCCTGTGTCGTCCAAACCATGTGAAGGGTCGAGTGTAATATACAAGATATTAAAATAAAAAATAAAAATATTTCGTTAGAAATATATCGATCCAAAATACGGTCTCATAAGGCAATACGATATGTTCAAAGCCAGCCGACGTGATTGCTTCGATCGTCGCGGATACCTCGGGGCACAACTCTTCGGTTTCCGCAATCGCCAAAGCATCGGCGTCGGCCGGTAAAATGGTCATCTACTTTTCTGTACTTTCGTAAAATCATATTGTTCATTTAGCATTCTTACAGCAGTAAAACTGCACTCAAAACTTGTCACAATATGTTCTATCTGTTTTTAAATTAACGTGGTTGTTATACATTATTAGAAAATGTATCAGCTTTACTCACGGTCATCTCCGAGCTATGTGGGTCGACGTTTTGGGCCTGTCTGGTGCTACGGTTGGCAGAGAACTGTCAAAACGTCGAACCACATAGGTCGGAGACGACCTTTGAGTAACATTTTCTAATAAGTGTTCTATCTGGTTCGATTAAGCCCAAGATAAAGAGCCGGTAAGAAACTTCGCCGGTTTTTTTTTTGGACAATTTTTTTAAATTAATTTAACGAAGAAGCCAATACTATCCCAAACCCTGCTAGCTTCAGGTATATATACTAAGATTCTCCCAGGACACATAAAAACTAAAATATTTTACCATTCTGAAAACTATACTGCTAGCATTTTTTTATGATATTAATCCTTGAAAAAAAAAATTTATTTGCATATAAAAATGTTTTTATCATAAATTTGTCCACCTAGTGGGCGTAGGTGTGACCGCGTGCCTCGGGAAAGACCTATGTCCAACAGTGGACCTATACGGGTGATCATACAAAAAAAAAAATATTTCAGTACGATTTTAGTTGCAACAGAAAGTAGACTGACGCACAACACATCGCGCGTCCTTAATCGAGCGTACGCGCGAACACATGTCGGATCACACACGGCGAGCGTACATGGCCGTGTCATCATAGTGGTTACCTCATTCGCATTACCGCCGCCAGAGTTCATAACCCATTTCCTTTGATTTTTCTGGTGGTTCTTGGAATTGTAGTGCATGCGCGCTGCAAAGTAATGGGACGTGTCAGTCAATGGAATTGTAAAAAAAATTCAGTACAGTAATCACTTTCTTAGCATTACAAGAGCATAGAATTGCAACACTTGATTGCTTTATTACTACACTTTATTTAAAGAAAAAATATAAGATACACAGAGTTGTCAGCAGCAGTGAGGTATGAAATACTCAAAGGGGTGATGGCATAAATTGTTTTGCGACTTTTAATTGTGAAGACATATTATTTTCTTCTATTCTCCATACATTTGGAGGATGTTGTTGTTGATTTGGTTTGGAGTTGGCTCTAGGCCGGCAAACTAGTCCTAGGATATCCCCAAAAGGATGTTGTTGTTGTTTTGGTTTGGGGTTGGCTCTAGGCCTGCAAACTAATCCCGCTTGGTTGGGGACCTTCGTACAAAACCCCGCAGTCTCCAGCTACCCCAGCCAGCCTATGTCTTCCATGGAAGCCACAAGTCGACCGGGGTGTCTGCAGGCCGCTTATCCCTTAGTCGCCTTTTACGACATGCACGGTGAGAGATGCAGTGGGACTATTCTTATTAAGTACCGACCCCACACAGTACCTCCCCAAAAGGATATCCTGTATATAAGTGATTTCTACCAGTCAATCTTCAACTGACAGTTTTTATTATTATTATTTTAGAAGACACAACGCAGAAGACGAAAACGAAAATCCGAGCAGGGTTTGAACCTGGAACTCTACCGTTGGTCGCAGAGCCAGGGCCAAATTTGGCAGGATGTGTGAAAAAAAAAAAATTAATTCCAGTTGAGTCTAGTTATTTCCAATCATAGCACATTTTCAATAGGTACCTAACATTATTTATTTATTTTTTATATATTTATTTGATGAACGAACAGCCTAGGCTGATGTGTTCATGTCTAAGTTCACTGGTGCTTTGTTATTTTTATGTTAGTTTAGTTTGGTGTTTTTTTTTTTTTTTTTTTTTTTAGGTGTTTGTCGAGCCTGTTTTTAAAGGAATTGGTGGTGGGTGCTTGTACGACATCTTCGGGCAGTTTGTTCCACATTTCCACTGCTCTATTTGACAGGAAGTTTCGTCTCGGATTTGTTGAGCTGACAGTGACATTTGAATTGGACATTGAATTGACATTACAATGGGAAAAATAAATAAAATCACTGTGGTATTTCCTGGCATCCCTAGATCAACCAAATTTAAACACTCACTACCTACATATATACTACAAACCTTAGATGAACAAAAATAATATTAATAATGTGTTTTATTTATTACTTTTAATATTTAAATTGCTTAGTTCTTAGATTTCGACGCTGACTGTTGTTCGGATTCCACAAACTGTAGGTCCCTTCACCTACCTTCTTACCTTAGTGGGTGGTAGGGTTTAACCCGCCCAGGTTGCTACCACCGCACTGAATGAAAGGTCAGTTTAAACGGCTATGTAAATAGTTCGCGTTTCCGTCCAGTTCAGTGTAGCCGGCACGACCGAAGGGAAGCACTGACACTGCACCTAGCTCACCAAGGTGTTATGGGCCGACATCACGGATGTAGTAGGTGATGTAGCAAACCGTGTCAGATTCCATAAAAAAAAAATAACAAAAAAAATGTATAACTGCAATTTTGTAATTTTTTGGCAATAAATAAATTGAAATCTGCAAGGATATTTCTCTATTACTGCAGGCGCTAGCAGTGGTGCGGCTATCACAGCAGTACCGCTACGAACATTCTGCAAGCGAGCAATTCCGTGACTTTTCGATACAGCATCACAATACCGCTGAGATATCGTCACCGCTGCTAGCGGCCGCCACTGATGTAGTTCCGCGCCGCTGACGATAGTATTAATTGAAGAAGAAGAAAAAAATAACTAATAATTAAACTTCAATTACAAATCTTAGGTTGGACAGACTCAATTTGTTTTTTAGCATGCATAAACTGAGCCCAAGTGAGAGGGATTTAGTAATTGTGTCGAATTTCGTGGTGCGTTCTCTCTCCCTTAGGGATGGATAAGATGAGAATGAGATTAGAGAACAAATTATTGTAAAAAGCCCTAAAAAAAAAAATCTTGGCAACAAAATGTAAAAAAAATATTTTATACCTAATAAATTTAATCAAATTAAATGATAGTTTAAAGGACTCACCAAACGCAAAAGTGTCAAAATCGATTTTGCACACTCCACAGTGTCTGGCCATGCAGAGGCGCAGTATCTCCTTGGGCAGATTCTTCAGGAGTTCAGGATTCACGCCACATTCTGTGACAGTACATTTTGTGTTATCCCTTTAAGCGCTCAAGTGCAAAAACGTTTTATACCCTAAAGCGAACATTTTATACAACACCGCGCACGCGAAATAGCGAGACGTCACCTTTCATTTTGGTAATTTTAAGAGTTTGTACTATGGCAACCCATGTCTGAAAAGCGGACGAATACGATGAGTTCAAAGTCAGAATTGAGAATTGAGAGCTGACACCCATATGACATACACAAATACTGTATTATTCCTCATTAGATAAATGCAAAGTCGCAAATGAAAAAACTATTTAAAAAAATATAAAAGCCGCCTTCAAAAATGTATGAAATAAAAAAATAAAAATCGAACCCTAGAGTTGAAGGCGGTCGGGTATTTTTGCTTGCTTTAGCACCACCGCCTTCAACTCTAGGGTTCGATTTTTATTTTTTTATTTCATACATTTTTGAAGGCGGTTTTTATATTTTTTTAAATAGTTTTTTATTTCACAGTTTTTTTAGTAATTTTTATTTGCTATTAATGTACTCGGCGGAATCGCTCGGCCTTTGGCCTCGCGATTCCGCCTCGCTTTCCGATCCGATCTTGACCAAAAAAAATGGGACCACCTTGGAGCTAGACTGAACCGAACACAAAAAAAATCATCGAAATCGGTTCACAATTGGGGAAGATATTGCTGAACATGTACATAAAAAAAAATACATACAGCCGAACATAGAACCTCCTCCTTTTTTGAAGTTGGTTAAAAAGAAAAAATAATATGTTATTTCGCCGATAAAATTAATTAAAGGTATATTACTTTTGTTCTTCAAATGAAGTGGCACAAGACCGTTGCATTCGGATTCAGATTCAGACCTACACTGGGGAGCAGGGAAATCGAGCCACCCAATGAAATCCATTACAATACATTATATACTTCTTTTATAAGCTGTCAGATTTACTTCAGTTAAACATCAAAGGAAAGAGCATTTATTAAGCTTCAATTTGACAGTAAATAATAAATAAATAAAATTATAATTTAAAATATGGGCATTTATTAAATAAAAAGGGTTGAATCTGGCGACGCGCGGGCTATATGGATGCGCTCATTTTCAAGCCTATCTAAAGGGCACTCGAGTGTCAATCCAAATCATTTGCATATCAGCGCATGCCGAGTAAACACCTCCACCTTATCGACACCAACTTGAAGATCGACGATGGATACCAGTGCAGCTCAAGCCGTTCAAGCTGTGGCACTCCATCAAACTGGGATGGGTCAACGTTGAGTAGCTGTAAGACTCAATCTGAGCCGCTCAGCTGTCCAACGAGTATACAGGTGATATCTGGAAACTGGAGCCTTCGATCGGAGACCAGGATCTGGTGGACTTAGGGCCACTACACGACAGGACACTACATTGTCATGAATTCTCTGAGAAATCGGCATCTGACTGCGGTTGAGCTGCAACGGCGTCTGCGAAACGAACGCCAGGTCAATGTAATTGAGTGGACCGTAAGGCGAAGACTCAACGAAGCCAATCTTTGATCACGAAACCCTGCTACTGGCCCCAAACTCACCCCACAACACAGATAACAGCGACTTCAATTTGCAGGAGAACAAGTGAATTGGACAGTCGACGACTGGAAGCATGTTCTCTTCACTGATGAGACCAGGATGTGCCTCCACGGGTCTGATCGTGGACGCAAGGTCTATAGAAGACCTGGAGAGCGATATGGTCAATTCTTCATCCAGGAAACAGTCGCGTATGGAGACGGCTCTGTTATGGCGTGGGGCGGAATCTTGTGGGAGGTGAAAACTGATCTTGTCATCGTTGGTGGAGAGGACTGGGAAGGTCGAAACAGGAAACTAACGGCTGATTCTTACATAAGGAATATCCTAGAGCCTTACGTGGTGCCATTTGCTGGGTTTATGGGCGAAGGATTCATCTTAATGCAAGACATCGCAAGGCCGGACGTTGCACGCATAGTGCAGGCGTATCTGAGGTCGTTGGAGTGAACTGCACGAACTGGCCAGCTCGAGGCCCAGACCTCAATCCCATTGAGCATGTCTGGGATGACCTAAAAAGGTGTGTTTGAACGAGAAATCCAGGTCCTGAGACGAGGCAAGAGCTGCAAGAAGCCTTGAAAGAAGAGTGGGAGGGATTCCTTAAAAATTTATTAATTAGAGGCCTTAGGAATAGAACGGAAAGTGTAATTAGAGTAAGAGGAGGAAATACAGAAAATAAAAAAAAAATCTCGATTATTTTTTTAATAATACTCAACCCAGCTCACTCTGAACATTGAGTTTACCGAACTCATGAATATTTGAAAATCGTTTTTTATTATAATTTTTTTTTTAATTTAAGGTTTTCTTTTTTTTTAATTACGTATCTGGAAAACACAATAAATGAGGAATCCATCAATATCACACACGTGAAGGTTTCAAAATCTATATTGCCATTAAATACCTGTTATAGTGAATTGCGTTGAGTGGCTCCATTTCCCTGCTCGCCAGTGTATAAGGAACCTTAAGAACCTTAACCTAAGGAACCGGGTAAGAAACCTTACAGAGCTTTTTTTAAATATAACTTACATTCTAAGTTTCATTATGTTAAATATAACATACTATAAGCAAAAAATTAAAAATATTAAGTCAAAATGTACCCATTAAAAAAGATAATAAAATAGAAAATAAAGAACATAGGGTTCAGTCAAGTTATTAATAAAATTTGTGTTTATGCATATAAACAATTGAATTATCAAAGTCAGCAGAATTTTTATTTACAGTAAGAAAAAAATTCACTTAACTTATAAAATGGATTGTCTAAGAAAAATATTTTCAGCTGACTTCACATTGTCACTATTTATTGATTTAATTGTATCAGGAACATTTTCGTACAATTTGGGTCCAATCACGTCAGGGTCTTTTTCAGCCATCGCCGATTTATGCGCAAGAGACTTGCGACATTTGACTCAAATACCACATTAATACCACCAGCCGGTCTCAGCGTTTGTGTGATACTTCAACCTTCACCAGCTAAGGTGAAATGATGAGAAGTGAAAATTATAAAGACGGAGGTACTCACTCTCCAAGAACCTCGCCGGGTTGTGAGGGCGCATGGGGCCACCACCGCCGCGGAAAGCGTTGCGGGGCCCAAACCCTCCCGGACCGCGAGGGCCCATCATCGGTGGGGGCGGCCTCATGCCTCCAGGAGGCATCCTCATCCCTCCCGGGGGCGGCCTCATACCACCCGGGCGCGGCGGGCGGCCGTAGGGGGCGTTGCGGTAGCCTTGTCCCATGCCATAGCCGCCCTGGTAGTTGCCGTACGCCTGGTTGTAGCGATTCCAGCCTTCCTGCGGCCTGATCAAGTATTCAATCTTATTATAATGTTGTAATGATATTGTTTATTGAGCAGTCTTACTGGCAGTTAGACTGCACTCGAACTTATCATAATTTATACAATTCTCCGTACTCATATTCTCAAAAGCGTCCAAAAAAGGCCACAAACAATATGATTTTCCCGTTTTCGTAATAAAATATTCATATTTGCTAATTAATAAAATGTATATATATATCCTGCTTCTATTGTGTTTTATACAAAGTTTATCTGTTAAT
Source organism: Nematopogon swammerdamellus (assembly GCA_946902875.1). Taxonomy (NCBI): domain Eukaryota; kingdom Metazoa; phylum Arthropoda; class Insecta; order Lepidoptera; family Adelidae; genus Nematopogon; species Nematopogon swammerdamellus. The sequence continues at coordinate 26,691,809 of OX336336.1, forward strand.
CTACCATTTCCTATCAATATTTAATTGGTCATTCAAGATATTTTGGTCTCAACACAGTCCCAATGGATGTTCCGTTTGTAAACACCAAATGGAACAAGGGCCCAAATGACTCACATGGCAACAGAGACTCTAGCTAGAGCAAAAACCCTGGCTTGATTTAAAACACAAGGACACAGGACTGAAAATTCCAAACATAAGATAATATGTAATCTTTAAAATACAATACTGAAAATGGTTACAGATGAATCTTACAGAAGGCGGACTTATTGCAGAAATAATTGTTTTTAAATATTTAAATAAAAAACGTCAGTAAGATAATTTTTTTATTAAACACACAAAATGCATCTTTAACCCTTCATTTATTACCTCAATTAAATGATCTGCCCTCCTTAATTTTCACGCGTTACCGGCGCGCCAAGGCCGCGACCGCCGACTTTGACAAAAACTCAAATATTTCGTGAAATACTGAAACAAGATCAATAAACTGTTTTGATCCATAAAGTCAATGAAATTGTCTATAGATCAATGTCATTGATTTTATGGATCAATAGAGTTTATTGATCTAGCTTCAGTATTTCATGAAATATTTGAGTTTTTGCCAAGGTCGGCGGTCACGGCCTTGGCGCGCCGGTACGCGTAATAATTAAGGAGGGAAGAGCATTTAATTGAGGTGATAATATTATAGTGAAAGAATTGTTTGCAAGAAATGCGTAATTTCGGAGAAAAAAAAAATTTCAAATACAAAATAAATTTTTCATACAAAATAAATTTTTTTTTTAAGGCACCAAAACATTCCTTTTGAATAAAACTACGCATTTCCGGCAAACAATTCTTTCACTAAAATTCATCTCTTAACTCGGTCTACACGATAAGCTTAGTGGCAATTTGCAACCACTGGACCCCTCTACTAATACATATCCCTAATCGCTTCCCAGTAATAATTTTGAAGCTGCAAGCATAGGGAAGTGAGTATTTTTAGCTAGCCTATTCTCTCATGAATAATATAAATAAGTCAGAAGAGATTAGAAGGATGTATGACGTTAGAATAAATTACGGTCTTAAATTAGATACGGTCTTTGGGTGCAGTTCGTTATCCGTCCAAATCTGAAGGGGCTAACTAATCTACCCGACTATGGCTTAAATATTTGGAAAGGCATAAATAAGGTTAAATTCGCCTTCCCGATGCCCTGATATTCTTGAAAGTTTTTTTTTTTCGCCGCCGATGCCCGGCGAACAGACCGGCGTAGTAGGTACCAATAACAGAAGAGCTTGTATGAATAACATTATGAGTGGAAGAGGCGGCAGAGATGATGGCACGTGGACATCCGTTCGCATCTCTGCCTACCCCACTGGAATACAGGCGTGTCGCTATGTATGATGCATGCATGTAATATATACCGAAGGTTGACTGACCTGAAATTACCATTGCCGCCGCCATTGTTGGGTCTACCATCAAAATTGTTTTCCGCCGGCGACGACATGAAAAACGGTTTGCTGAAGTCACTACGATTCATGGTGAACTATCGATAGCTAGCCAAATTCACGATGAAGCGACGGTACGAAGTACGAACGAGGGAGGCGAAAAGAAAGACACCAATTTCTATCGTTTGCGTGCAGCTTGCCGACGAACAGTGCACAGATTACCAATATGAATGAACAGTGAGTGAGTCATAGAGTAACATAGATGGTGGGGTTTGAGTGGGAGTGAGTGAACGAACACAGAAAAATTAGTGTTGCCAACTCAAATTTTGAAATTCTCCTAGATTGACTTCGAAAATCTCCTAAAAATCTCCTAGAAAATTTTCATCCTCCTAAAAAATTCTCCTGTTATTCAAATTATAAAAAAATCACCACATTGTTAGTGTTCCTTATCCGTACGGGACCATATTACTAAGCCTAGGCCATCTGTCCGTCCGTCTGTCTGTCTTACCTATAAAGAGCTGTATCTTTTTCAGCCTGTAAACCGGTCAAGTACGAGTCGAACTTGCGCACCGAGGGTTCTCTGTGCGTGTAACCGTCTACTGCTGGACATTCGCCTTCAATTTCCCTCCAGTCTCTCGGCCTTTAGCGGTACGGTTCACTGTTTTCCGCCGACATAGGTACTTCATGTGGGCGTCCCACCAGGCGGGTGGTCTTCCCACACTCCCTTTTTCTGTCCACGGCCACCAATGTAGTACATGGTTACTCCAACGGTCGTTGTCCCTTCGGCTAACGTGCCCAGCCCACTGCCATTTTAGCTTATCCACCTTGTTTCCAATATCGATTACTTTGGTGCGTCGGTGGATTGCCTCATTTATTACGCCCCATTTCGCGTAGCTATACTCCTGTTCCTATAGTGTTCCATCGCTCGCTGGGCAACTTTGAAAAAAACTATAGTTAGCGCTCACGTTTCACACGCTTACTAGGAGGACGCACTGGTCATAATGTATACGGGTCAGACAGACCTCGGGGCGAATTTTTAATTTCCGAGGCAGCTCAACTCTCGACCTCCTTAAGGAGACCTTGTCTACCGAGCAGTATTTGACCGAGATATTACGTACCTACTCTTCCTTCAACCTGTTCGATCACTTCTCCGCCAATAACGATTTGTCCTCCCGTTATAGCCACGATTTCCATTCTAACCACCACGTAATTCGTCTGTTTTAATTATTTGTTTTTATTTTTTATTTTTAACCACACCAAGTTTGACACTTGTACGTATTACCGTTTTTATGTTAGAGCAAAAACAAACAAAAAAAATTTAAACACGTTTCTTGTATGGGAAGCCCTTAATTTTTTTTTCTTATTATTTGATAAGATGTCCGCCAATAATAAATAACACATAATCTGTGAAAATGACAACCAGCTACCTATTACGGTACAAAAGATACAGCCCTTAAAGTAGTGCGAACTGACGGAGAGACTGTCGACGTAGGCTTAGTAATACTACTGATTATTGCAAAGAATACATATAAATAACATTGATTGGTATCAAAATGTTCTTTCGGTTTGGCCCGCCCGGTAGTCGGCTGGTTGGTCCATCGATGCACGCACACACTCACAGAGTGTCACGTTATCCTATCCAAAGAGCAAGAAGGTGTACCTTGGTCTTATCAAAAGACAAATCCTATCGTATATTGTGTCACTTGAGAGGTTGGTTGGTTGATTCACAGACAGTTCATTCATTGTGTTGTCACCGTACATTCCGACATATTTGTTTGTTACTAGTAAATAAATTTTAATCTCGAGTTTCTCACTCCTAAATATTCTCCTGTATAGTGATTTTCTTTCTCCTAAATTTTCTCCTACTCTCCTGACAGGAAAAAAGTTCTCCTAGCACCACTGAAATTCTCCTGAATCTAGGAGAAAATCTCCTAACATAGCAACACTGAAAGAAATTAGAAATTTTTCGTTCGGCATTCTGCTGACGGCTTACGCGTAAAATCCTTTGGGCTTCCGTCCGTCCGACCAAAGAATATAAATAATATTACTAGGGCGTCGTCGTCCGGTCCGGTAGTCCGGTTAGTAATCTGTGGTTCTGCTTAGTGCTTAGCGACAGCCATAGAATATTGTATGGGCGACAGCGACTGGCAAGCAGTGTTGCCGTTTTAGTGACTTTGTCACTAGATCTAGTGAGTTTTTGACGTCTTTGGTGACATTTTTTAAAGACTTAGTCACTAGAAAAAATCTAGTGGCTTTTAGTGAATAGTGATAAAATTTGAAGCACGGACATTGACTTGGCTGTATACCCTCATAGATTTTACCTGTTCTTCATCACATCATCACATCATAGATCATCGACGATCTATGAACTTGATCGAATTAATCAAAATAATCACTTTGACTGTATGTAAATTATATATTCTATATAAAAAATAATAAAAAAAGAAGAAAATATTAAAAAAAACATATCTATCAAATCATAATCATATTTACTTATTTCTCACTTGACTGAAGACGCCACCGACGACATCGGGGCGAAATATTTCCATAAATTAGCTTTTTTACTATTGCTATTACTAAAATATGTGTACATCAAAAATAAAGGAACAAAAAGTTGTAAAGTATTTAATTATAAAAAATATATATTTATAAAGTGTAAATTATGTAAGTATAAACATTGAATGAATAAATCATTGATTATTTCAAATTTTATTTTAATATAACTTATTTTAAAAATGGAGCTCTGATAAAAATATTTAGTGACTTCTAGTGACTCTTTGAAGTAATATTTTCCCCAATTCTAGTGACTTTATGGCAATAGTTTGGTGACTTTCTTTTTTCCTAAGCGGCAACACTGCTGGCAAGATTGACACGTAGTGTATGTCATTTCAGGAATTGGATGAAATGTCATAAATGGATTTCGCGTAATAAAAAATTCCAATTCCGTATGCAGCCGCGGTGAATTCAATAACATGTTCAAGAAGTTTAAGGATAAGTTGGCAGAGGAGGTGAAATCTTCGCCGCAGCGTATCCAGCAGTTCGCTCAGGCGGCCCAGGTTTGTTCAGTCTACACTAACATCTCCTACGAACTCCACCCTTCGTTCGCTAGATTGGGTCATCATTTTTTGTTTACCCAACAGAGTACATACACTTTATATGAGCGCCTTGAAGCCTTATCGCTTTAGTTTTATAGCGATTATTTTTGCAAATTTTAGGTCTGCTGAGTGAAGTACGTGTGAAAACAAATTCCTGACTTCACAATTTTTTATCGATTTCTAATTCTCGATATAGTACCTAAAAATACATTCATGGCCAAAAAATCCATTGTCTAAATATTACATTAGCCAGTCCTCTTATTCACCTACCGACTAAGTCCAAAACAGTACTTAAAATTAATAGCCCCACTGCATCTCTCCCTGTGCATGTAAAGGTGACTAAGGGATAAGGACAATTTGTTTTACCGATAAATTGTTTATCTGTTGGTAAAATTTTGTCATTGTTATTCCTTTGGTTAAAGGTTTATTTTTCTTTTTTTTTTGTATATTTTCATGTTTCTTAACCCATAATGAATTCAATCCCATAAGGAAATCTTTAATGGGCCAATTCATTCTAAGTGTCTATTTTGTATAACTTGTGCTGTTGATTTCCTGAAAAAAAAAAGAAAAAAAAAGATGCCGTGCTGAATGGCGACAGGTTAGCCACCTCTCACCTTGGCACGATACTTCCACTGAGTCATGCAGCAGGTGGGTCTTCGTTTCTTACTGATTCATAGTTATCTTGTCCGAATACTTTGCAAAACATGGTGATCGGTGTTGTGCTATATAAGTTACCAGAGCCCTTGCAACGCAACACAGATTACTCTGCTTACCCCCATTTGTCGGGATACAGCGTGTGGTATGTATGTGAGTCCAAATTATAAAAATATAAGTAAACTAAAGACTTAACTGTGCTCTGTCGGTTACATACTATGACTTAATTTCATTATTTTATTTTCAGGCTGCCGTGACATCAGCTTCGAGCAGCATTTCTGATATTACCAACAATGATTTGTTCTCTATCGGGGGAGATGGTAAGCTTTAATAATTAAAGCTTTTTATTTTGAAAAAAAAAGATTGTTTAAATTGATTTATTATTTTTTTTTTTAATGAACAAGCAGCTCTAGCTGATGTGTTCATATCAGTCTTTTTTTTTTTATAATGAATGATTATTTTAATTTGTTTTTTTGTTTTTTTTGTTTTCGTACTTGGGCACTGTTGCTATTTGTTTGTTGATGTAACTTTTTATGTATTTATCTAATCGGTTTTTGAAGGTGTTTGTGTTTGGGGAGTCAATCACATCCTGTGGGAGTTTATTCCAGGCGTTCACCACTCGATTTGTTATGAAGTGCTTTCGGATGTTTGTGTTAGAAGCTGTCTGGTTAAGTTTTTTGCTGTGACCACGAAGGTCTGGTCTTGTTCAGGTCAAACATTTCAATTAAGTCTGGGCAATCATACTTTGAGGTGAGTATTTTGTAGACTTCAATGAGGTCTCCTCTGTCGCGGCGTTCTTCCAATGTGGTCAGTTTAATCTTTCTTCGTAGCTCAAGCTTTTTAGCTCGTAGGGAATTTTGGTGAATCTTCTTTGAACTTGTTCCAATTGGTGGATGTCTTTAACAAAGTATGGTTGCCATATCTAGAATCCGTATTCCAAAAGCGGTCGAACGTAAGTCTTGTAAATTGTAAGCATTATAAGTGGCGACAACACGAGGAAGCTCTTTTTTATGAGATATGTCAAGGAGTTGGCTCTTTTCACTATATCTGTGATGTGGGGTTCCCATTTGAGATCGGAGGAGATGGTGATACCAAGGTCCTTTTGTGAATTAACTGGTGTCAGTTGTGTCTTGTCCAGGTAGTAGGGAAGTTTCAGGTTTTTCTTGCCCAAATGTAGAACTGTGCATTTTTGTGCATTAAGCTTTATGAGCCATTCCGAGGACCAATGGTGAATACTATTTAGATCTTCTTGTAGTTTATCGTGGTTGATGAGTGGGTTGTCGAAATACTTGGAGGCATCTGGGAAGAACTTGAATTGACACTCTGTGGTTGTGTGTAGATCTGTTATATATATGTTGTACAGGGTTGTTGCAATTACTGATCCTTGTGGCACTCCACTCCACACGGGTCTTGGCTCAGACAGTGTTTCACTTATTCTAACTTGTAGTTGCCTGTTGTTTAGATAAGCTTGGATCCATTCTAGGAGTTTGCCTCGTATTCCGAAATGCTCCAGCTTAGCTACGAGTCGTCGTAGTGGCACTCTATCAAATGCCTTCTCGTAGTCAAGGTAAATGATATCAACTGGGGAGCCTTTGTCCAACTCTTGCGTCCACACATTGAGGCATTCCAGTAGATTGGTTGTTGTACAGCGTTTAGCCATAAACCCATGTTGTTGTTTTACAATAATGTTGTTCAGAGCTAAGAAATCCTTTATCCTGGAATTTATTATTTTCAAGTGCAAGTTTACGATGCAAGTGAGACTGATTGGCCTGTAATTTATCGGATCTAGTTTGCTTCCTTTCTTGTATATTGGTGTCACTAGAGCTCGTCTCCAGTCGTCTGGCAGCTTCCCAGCAGCAAAGGAACTTTTCATTATTTTGCAAATTGGTTCCGCCAAGATTTCACATTTTTTTAAGATAACTGCTGCAATGCCATCTGGGCCCATCGCTGTATCTTCACGTAGGTTCCTTAAATATTTCAGGACATCTATTTCTGTAAACTGTACATCTTCAACAGAGTTTTGTACTCCTGTGGAGTGGATACATGGAACAGTGTCTGGAAGTGGCTCTTTAACATAATTTAATTCGAATTGCCTGGCCAGGGTATTGGGTATGTCATTTTCATTTGTAATAAATCCTCCTTTGCCATCTGATAGTGTCCACACACACTACACTACGGTGTGGACGTTTTGGATGATAGTTGTTTTCTTATGTGACCGTAGAAGGCTTTGCTACCCCATTCCAGGATTCCTTTCTCAAAGTCGAGTCTAGATGAGATTAGATTATTTTCATTTTCAAATTTCAAATGGTTGGCCCGCTGCACAAGGTTTGTGCCAGCGCGGAAATGTGACCGACTGTGACTTTATTGGTTAATGCTTATAATTGTATGTGCCCATTGATTATGTATGTTTTGTAATTCTATGTTTCCCAAATAAAATATAAGGAAGGTGTGGAACTAAGCTAGCAAATGGCTTTACCGAACATATCCGGGCCCATCGGCAGTAGAGGAGGGTGTTAATCAAGGTCGGGACTAGCGAGTGTCCACTCTAAATTTCCCGTGCATGCTTCACGTTTCAGCTCGCATCGAGCCTTCGTCAGCTAGTCTGCGTTGACTAGGACGCGGGGAAACACCAGTCCGGCTCTCGACCTCCCTCTCTCTCTCTTCCTATCCATATTCTGTAGGATGCTTCCAGTGATGTTTTCGAAGCTCTCTCCATATATGAGCTTAGCGTCGATCTTGGCAGCCCTTCTTCGCTGGCGACTTGCTCTGACTTCCACAGCGAAGAGATCAGTTTTTCACAATCCGGTCTATACTAAGTTGCAGTACTTGTTAAGTTTGATGTTGTGGTCTTCGGTATGTTGCTTTCCCATGGAACTGTAAGTTCAACAAGTACTACATGCTTTGTCGCTTTTGAGAATATGAGTATGAGAATATGAGTAATGCTTCTCATGTGTGTCCATCAACAATTCCCAATCCTTTGCTGCTTCCAAAATTGAAGAAGGTTTAGTCCTATCTAAATAAAAATGTAAATTATACGAAATAATGTTTCAGAAACGCCGACTCAGAACTCGTCCGCGCGATCCCTAGTGGAAGCGGGAGCGGTCGGCGGCGGTGCGCCACCGAACCATTTCCAGGACGTGTCGCTCAGCCAAACACCCTCGCCGCACGGCGCCGGTCGCGACGCACGAGAAGCCACTCCCACCAATGATGATCAGGTCGGGATGGGTGTATATCAACTTTTGTAACTCTTTGTCAGTCAGTCAGTTAGCGTGTAAGCGTCCACTGCTGGACATACGCCTCTCCATTTTTCCTCCAGTCCTGCCGGCATTCACCGGTACGAAACCACTGCTTTCCGCCGACGTACTTGATGTCATCTTCCCACCTGGTGGGCGGTCTTCCCACACTCCGATTTCCTGTCCACGAACGCCAGTGTAGGGCACGGTTACTCCAACGGTCGTCGTCTCTTCGGCTGACGTGCCCAGCACACTTGAGCTTAGCCACCCGGTATCCAATATTGACTACTTTGGTGCGTCGGCGGATTGCCTCGTTACGCACCATATCACGTAGCGATATTCCCAGCATGGCTCGCTCCATTGCTCGCTGGGCAACTTTCAACCTTTGGACAATACCGACCGTCAGCGTCCACGTTTCACCCCCGTACGTCATAACCGGGAGGACACACTGGTCATGTTTAAGGGTTTTAAAATTTTGCTAAAGGTCAGACCTCAGGGCGAATGTCTTAATACATATTTAATTAGGTCAGAGTCACAGAGTTACAACTCTGTGACTCTGACCTAATTAAATATGCTGACCCCCTTTCAATTTCGTCGCATTTTCGCCGAGTATAAATGAGCGAAATTGGGGCGCCTAAACTCCCAAAAACCTAAATAATGTATAAATATTTTGTACCTATAATAATGAAGTCAGATCATTAAACTCTATTTGAACTTATAGCCAATGAAATTACCCACGAAATGATGTGAACAAACGGGGATTCAATTATTTAAAAGCACAGATTTTTTGAACTCCATTAAAAACAAAACACATTTTTCTAACGTAAAACCTTCGTGCAAAAGTTTGCGCAAAGAACATATACCATCTGCAGGCAAGTCTATTCATTGTGTAAGTGTGTTGAAAAGTACGAGAACGAGCGTGTGGGTTCGCTGACGGGGGCCACCTCTCACCGACTACGCAAGCTGTCGTCTGGCTCGGCGGCCAGCGATGTGTCCTTCCGTCTGCCCAGCTACGACAGTCCCAACATGTACCATCTGCAGGCAACTCTATTCATTGCGTAAATGTGTTGAACAGTACGAGAACGAGCGCGTGGGTTCGCTGACGGGGGCCGCCTCTCACCGGCTACGCAAGCTGTCGTCTGGCTCAGCAGCCAGCGATGTGTCCTTCCGCCTGCCCAGCTACGACAGTCCCAACATGTACCATCTGCAGGCAAGTATATAGGTGTTTCGTTAGTCATGCCATTAACTTCGGGAGGGTTAGATACGCACCCAAACAAACACTTTATGCAAAAAAAAAACATATGTTTATAGGATAATTATTTCTCCTAACAAAAAATTTAAATTAAATAAGTAGCTGTAAAAACCAATCATAGTGACCTTGTGACTTACAACAAACAGCTGTTCTGCGTTTGAACATAGTACGGTCATTGACCCCGTACAATCCAAGTTACCTACTGTTAATTAAATTACCACACAGGTTAATGTTTAGGTAGCAAACATGTTTTGTTAAATTTCTCGAAAAGTAATGCTAAAACATAATATTTTTTTTTGCGTAACGTGTTTATTTGAGTGTGTATGTAACCCTCCCGAAATTTTTGACATAACTAAAGAAACACCTCATATTCTGATCAGATGGCAATATCGAACTGTTTCAATTTGTTCTCATAGGTAGAGAGCGGGACTGATGGTTCTCCGCGTCCTAGTCATCGCAGACTAGACGACGAGGGCGTGATGCGAGCCGAAATATAATGCATGCTGGAGAACAATATATTATTTTATGTTTTGAAAATAGACTAAAATCTTGTTGTAAAAACCTGAGTGCATCGACAGGCGAAAGTCCAGCGGTGCACTCGAGACATCTATCAAATGTGGTTTTGTTTTCTATGTCTACTCTTCTCCTCTTTCTTCTCTAAACCTTTTGTGATACTAACCTAGACTTAAGAAAATGAAATTGTTACTAACCTTACCAATAAAAAAAATTGGAATTTGAAAAAAAAAATTAAAAAAAGAACTACAGTGGCCACTCGCTAGTCCTGACCTCGATTGACACCCTCCTCTACTACCAATGGGCCCAGATATGATAGGTGAAGCCATCGTAAGCTTAGTTCGACACCTTCCCCTGTTTAATGAATGAGAGACAGTTAGGCGAATGGCAAGGGGTGCTACGAATCAATAAAATTGTTACAATGAAAAAAGGAAAGCCTAGATCGGCTTTAAGCATCTACATGAACACAGCTTCCGCCAGCCGCACTGGAGCCTTATACAGAATACAACCACAATGGTATAGTTAAGCGGCGTGTGGCCGATTGGTTTGGCGTCGGCCTCTCGTGCGAGAGTTCCGAGGTTCGAATCTGGTCGGCGTGTACCAATAAGTTTTTTCTGACGAAAAAATCTACATGTATTCCTACACCTGCTGCTTCACCGTTCGAAACTGGTGTAAAACTGTAGGTCCCTTTCCTTGCCCCTTACTAGGTGGTAGGCTCAAATTTTAGTTAAGTGGGTTGGTACCACCGTACTGGATGTAAGATGGCCGCATAGCAGCCTCGGTTGTGTTCTCTAGCCCAGTATAGCCAGCAATCCAAAGGAAAGTCTCCGGTATGGCACCTACCTTCTCGGAGGTGATATTGACTGAACAGAACATGTCCTCTTTGGTCCCTCCGACTCTACCCATGGCCTGGCCACCCATAAAAACTGAATTACATAAATAATTGTGCAGTTTTTATAATCGTTCAGTTCGAAAGAATTCACAAGCACAACCTTCCGCTCCCCTCTGCCAATTCCTGCGCCTAGCTTCCGGACTGACACTGACATATTATTATTATTAAATAATTTTCATTATTATATAATTTTAATAAGTTAAATTTATTTTCGTGGCAACGTGAAGTGGCGGGCGCGCTCCGCATTCCGCGCGTTCTTTCGAAGTGAACGGTTAAAAAAAACACACTATTGTGGGGGCTACAGAAGCACGCACCACACTATAAAAAATAAATTATTTTGTTTTGCAGTCTGACATGGAGGTGTCGGCGAGTGAGGCGGAGAGCGCACCGGGCGCGCTGAGCCTGGAGCGCGTGACGAAGGAGCAGGTGTACGCGGCGTACCGGCGCACGCAGGACCGCTACAGCAAGTACCGCGCCCGGTACGCCGACCTCGCCAGGCACTACAAGACCCTCGAGAGAGAGAACGCCAAGGCCAGGGTGGGTTGTTGTTGTTTTGGTTTGGGGTTGGCTCTAGGCCTGCAAACTAATCCCGCTTGGTCGGGGACCTTCGTGCAAAACCCCGCAGTCTCCAGCTACCCCAGACAGCCTATGTCTTCCATGAAAGCCACAAGTCGACCGGGGTGTCTGCAGGCCGCTTATCCCTTAGTCGCCTTTTACGACATGCACGGGGAGAGATGCAGTGGGACTATTATTATTAAGTACTTATTAAGTACCGACCCCACACAGTACGGCCAGGGCGGGTGCATTTAGGTATTTTTTTTATTGAAAGAGCAACATGTGAAAAATCTAAGTGAAATCATGTGAAATCGTTCTTGTATGTATATATTCTTTATTGAATACTATAATTTATAAAAATTGGGTACAACAGGCGAGCTTAATGCCGCGAGGCATTCTATTCTAACTATCCTTTGGGATGTGGGAGAAGTACATGTAGGCGAACAAGAATAGTTTGTGGCAATGTTTTCTACCAATAGTTTGTGTCGCACTGCAAAGCTGTCGAACGGGCTTCTGGGGAATATCTTTGCCTCCTTCTACAATCTTCAAATCGCTGGTTAATAAATAGCATTTCCCCAGCGACATTAGTCCGCTTCCAAGCCGGACTGGCACCTCCTCGGGGGTAAAATTGGCTGTGCTCAGGCACAAATGCAAAAATGTGGTACTACCCATAATGTATCTGACGACACATTTGGCACATGGACACATGGTCATTCGGTCGTATGCGGGGGTTGCGAATGCCATGCCGACCTGACTGGTACAAGTACAGTCTTGGGTTCTTCGGGCCGTGAATGGGCATTCACGGCCCGAAGAACCCAACACTGTACTTGGCATGCTAGACGCCAGAGAGGGGAATTTATAGAGGTGTACAAAATTCCACCGACTGATGCAGCAGGTGGGTCTTCGTGCCTTACTTGCTGCTTGATCGATTTAATCTTGTTCGAATACTTTGCGAAACGTGGTGGTCGGTGTTGTGCTGAAATTGACCAGAGTTATTGCAGCACAACATCGATTACTCTGCTTACCCCGATTGTCGGGATTCAGCGTGTGTGATATGTACAAAATTCTCACATGTAAATAGTATTGCCCTGAGCTGATTCAATTGTTCACATTGTACCAAAACGTTAATCTTCGAAGCCAAAGCATGGAATAAGTTGACCGTAATCCTTACCTATAATAAAATCCAACGTCTGCTTTCTGTCTGAGTGTCTGAGTGTCTGTCTGTCCGCTTATAACTCGAGAACCACTGAACCGATTTTAATAAAACAAAATTCTACGGATAGCTTGATTCTTCCCATCAACTATTTAGGCTACTTACTATCACGGTAAATAGCTTATGAGGTTAGCAGTGAAGTGAAATATGAGAGCGGGCGGAGCCGCGGGCACAGCTTGTACAATATATGTATGAAACTATGGATGAAATTATACTATAAACAATAAGTGCCTCCGACATACTTAATGTCGTCGTCCCACCTGGTGAATGGTCTTCCCATGCTTAGCCACCCGGTGTCCAATTTTGACTACTTTGGTGCGTCGGCGGATCGCCTCCACGTAGCGATATTCCCAGCGTGGCTTGCTCCATTTCGCTGGGTAACATTAATTGAAAAGGTACAGATTTGCATAAAAAATAAAGCTATTTAACTAATTCACAGGAATGTTGATTTTCAGTCGGTGCTAGTGGAGACACAGGACAAGGCGCTCCGACGAATATCAGAATTGAGGGAGCAGTGCGCACTTGAACAGAGTGCCAAGGTAAAGAGCTTGTCTATCATTCATCATTCATCAATGTCTCAAATGTTTCTTCATTTTTATGAATTTTTTTTTTTATTGAAACTGACACGGTTATCTACATCACCTACCTACAACATCCGTGATGTCAGCTCATAACACCGGGTGAACTTGGTGCCACGTCAGTGCGTCCCTTCGATCGTGCCGGCTACGCTGAACTGGACGGAAAACACAAACGTGTTAGTACATAGGTAGGTGTAGGTACATAGACGTTTCGACCGAACTTTGATTCAGTGCGGTGGTACCAACCCAGGCGGCTTAAACCCTACCACCGAGTAATATAAGAAGGGAGTCATCATGGTGGTCCAGTCTGCCCGTCTTCGCTGCATACCTCCAATATTTTCTTCCAGTCGATTCCTGGAAGTTCTTCCTCACAGTAGTGGTCCTTTCCCATTGTCTTCCATCTCGGTCCTGCATACATGGTGCACTGACTGACGTAGTGAGCACTGATTTCTGCCTCCCCACATTAAGCATATAGTGGGTCGTCATTAAGGCCAGTTTTGTGGAGAATGTCTTTTGAGACAGCTGTGCCCAGTAACTATACCTGTAATTTGGCATACATTTTGTCGGCTCCCAGCATCCATTTTGTTTACTATTGATCGACTCTATAAATAGCTTGGATTGCCGACATCCCTCTTGAGATTTCCATCAGATCTCCAGCAGATTCTGCAGTATGACAATGTGACTTTTTGTTAAATTTATCATTTTACTGTCTCAATTCTAATTTTTTCACAAAGTAAACCATATTTGCAGACTAATTACTATGGACAAAAATCAGAAACAGCAAAATAATGCAAAAAATCTGTACTTAATTTTAGGTTTTTTTCTTGGTGACGAGATAGCAAACAAACATTGAAAAAACATCCCCTAGACAATCAGATCATCTTTATTTAGTCCAATGTGTTGCCAAGTGTGAGAAAAAGTTGCTGTACTACATCGTTAAAATGACCACAAAAACGCACGAAAAAGGCGCATTTTGGCAGAATATATAATTGGCAGAGGTCAGACGAAGGGACACCCTTGTACTCTATATAATTTATAGGTTAAGTGCCGAAATCGCACAGTACATGGAAGTGACATTTTATGAAATATTTTTATTATTACAGGCTCACCTAGAAAACGCACTTCGTGTCGAATTAGACGAGAGAAACTTTAAAATAGAAGCCCTTAACACAAAGATAAAACTTCTCCAGTCGTACAACGGTGATGCGACTCCCGAAGACATCAACGAAACAAAGGAGGGTCCTTCAGACGCCGTCCCTCCTGCCGTACCAAACCTAATAGACCTCACCGAAGCTGAAACCCCTCCAGCAGAAGTAACCCCAGCCCCTGAGATCGCCACACTAAACAACAAACTACAGAAAATGGAACAACTAGTAGCAAAGTACAAGGAGTCCCTCAAAACATTCAAGGACAAAAACTCCCAACTGACCACTGAAATCCAAATTGTTTCAAATGAACTGGATAAGAAGGGAAAGGAAAATGAACAACTTCAAGCGGCAGTCAAGCAGCTTACTGATGCCAGACAACTATTGCAGGAGCTGAAGGAAAATAATAGTGAATTACAATCAAAAGTTGACAATTTCGATAAGATAAAAGCAGATGAGATGGCTGCAGTTAAAGCAGAACTAGAGAAAGCTCGCTCAGAAGTACAAAAGCTCAATAAACAAATTGATGTCTTCACCAAGCGAGAAGAAGAAAATGCTATTTCACTAGCTGAAAATAAGCTCAGCATTCATAAGGAACTTGAAAGCAAGGAAGCGGAAATTAAAATGCTTAAGGGAAATTTAAAGGCTTCCAGTAATGAAGTGAAGTCTTATGAAATGATTGTGGATGAACTCAAACAGAGTTGTTCAAAGTTAGAGGAAGAAAAAGTTAATCTAAACAGTAAATTGTCAGAATTACAGTTAGCGAAGAAAACCATTTCAGACCAAGAAACTAAGATCGAAGAGCTCCGAAAGCAGTCACAGAATCAAGAACAACGGATATCAAAACTAACAGAAGAGTACAAGTGTCTGGAACTGCAAATGAAACAGGAGACTGCAGAGAAGCTTGCCACGATCGATCGTAATAATTACTTGGAGACTAGAAATCAACAACTTACAGAGGACAACTCAAAGAAAAACAAACAAATTGTTGATTTGGAAAAGGAGTTGTTGCAGAATAACAGCAACGACAACCAACACGACGAAATCTGTGAGATTCTGCGCAAGGAGAGAAATGCAGCGCAGGATGAAATTAAAGTCTGGCAAGGCAAATACAATACTTTGGAATCAGAAATCAAAGAAGAGCGAGTGGAGTTAGTAAAATTGCAGTCGGAAGTAGAGAAATTATTGCACAACTATGAAAAGTTGCAACTTGAAAATATTGAGTTGATTGGAACAGTGTCTGAATTACAAACTCAAATACAATCTGAGACGGCTAAAAAAGAAGTGGCTGAGCAGCAGTTCCACGTTGTCAGTGAGGAGCTTCAAACTAAATTGACAACAGTGAAGAGAGAGTTGTCTAGTGCCTCTGACTCCATGAAAGCTATGGAAAAGGAACTACATGATAAGGTTATGCAAGAGGCAAAGTCCCAAATTATGGCCATTGAAGCGACTATCAGAGACAGCTATGAAATGAAAATGGCTGAAGCCATAAGTAATCACGAAAAAGCTGAATCTAGTACCGATGCAGATACGAATAAGTTAACAGAGGAAATAGAAGAACTGAAACAGAGTATCAAAACTCTATCTGAAGAAAAATTTCATTTAGAAAATAAGATACAAAACTACGAACAGCTAAAAATAGAGAAAGAAAGTGTAGAAATCAAAATAAAGGTTCTCGAAGGAGATATAGCTGAGTTCAATAATTTAAAACTTAGCTTTGACAAAGTTGTAGCCGATAATAAAGAGTTGCAAGTTAAAGTAGAAAGTTTAAATCAAGAAAACATAACCCTAAAATCGAAAGCTGACCAAATTATTAAAGAAATCACTACTCTTCAGGATGAACTGACTGGAGTTAAAGACTCGCATGATCACATTGAAAAAGAAAAGGACAAATTGGTATTGAGAATAAGTCAAATGGAGCAGGATGAAATAAGTAAGAGTGAGAAGGAGCGAACACTTTACAATGACAATTTAACCAAGAACGAGGAAGTTAAGAAAAATGTAGACAAATTGAAATTAGAGATGGAATCGCTGCTCACTGAAAAAAATAAAATGCACAATCAACTTCTCGAGGCTCAGTACAATTCAAAAGAAAAGGAAATAGAAATAACAAAGTTTAAAGAAAACAATGAGGTGTGGGAGCAAAAACTGGCGAGTATTCTTGAAGAAAATAACATTTTACATGAGAAATGTGAAAGGTTCAAGCAAGAGAAGGAATCCTTCCACGAAAGTGTATTAAAGCTGGAACAAAAGGTATCAGATTATGAAAAGAAGATCAAACTACAGGAAGAATCTTCTATCGAGAAAGAGTTTCTCGACCTAAGGATCAATCAATTAGAAAATGATCTTAAATTCGCTACTTTAGAAAAGGATAGGCTTCTTCAAGAGAGTCAAACATTGAAAAATGAAATGTCTAACATGGAGAGTGAAGGAAGTGAAAAACTTCGAGGTCTCAAGGAAGGTTTCGAAAAGGAAAAGTTCGAAAAGGAGCAATTGAATAAACAATTGCAAGAATTGCAAAAGAATGCCGAAAACGAAAAAAGTGTAAGCAATAAAACTATTGGCGACTTGAAGGCAACCGATAAGAAGAAGACAGAAACCATTGCTGAACTACAGAGAAATATCAGCGACTTGAATGTGAAACACTCAAACCTTGTGAACGAGGTTGAAAGTTTAAAAGAAAAGGAAAAACACTTAATTGATGAGCAACAGAGTTTAAAAGCTGAAAAGAATGAATTGAACGAGAGGATAAGGGACCTCTCAAAGATTGAGAGCGAGCATCAAACTCTTCAGCAGGAGTACGAGAAACTAAAGGAGGATAAAGGCCGGCTCGTGTCCGACATCGAAGGTCTACAGGTCCACTTGACTAAGGTCTCCAAGGACAACAGTCAGCTCAACGATAAAATCAGAGAGATGATAACCCACGACGAGGACGCCACAAACGACAGATACAAGGACGACGCATCCACAAAATGGATCCTAGAGATCGAGGAGCTCAAAGATGGCCTAAAAACGCGTCAGGATCAAATCGAGGACCTCGAGAGGCAAAACTCCATTCTAGTAGAGGAGAAGTTAGAGCTAGAGGATCAGCTGAAGTCGCAGAACAGCAAGGAAAACGGCAACAACAACGTCCATAATAATATGGAAAAGGAGTTGGAGATTACGAGGTTACGCGATAAGAACAACGACCTGTCGGAGGTGAAAATGCAACTGGAGAGCAAACTTGCGGACCTCGAGCTGATGGGGAGATCTGGGGACAGCAACGTCCTTCACCTCGAGCAGAAAAACGAGAAGTTGAGATTGTCGAACGATAAGCTGGAGCGACGGTTAGACGAAGCTCTGGTGAGCTTACGGCACCTACGGGCGCTCGAAGAGAACACGGAGTTGGAATACCTCCGGAACATTCTGTACGAGTACCTGACCGGTTCGGGTGCACACTCAGTCACGCTGGCGAAGGTGCTGTCTGCGGTAGTGAAGTTCGATGACAGACAGACGCAGCTCGTGCTGCAGAGGGAGAAGGAACGGCAGGGACTGGTGAGTTTCTTAAGTTTTGTTTATTACAATATGGCAGATTTACGAGGCAGTAATTTTTGTTTTTAATGAAAACTGACACAGTTGGCTACATCACTTACTACATCCGTGATGTCAGCCCATAGGTGAACTAGGTGCCATGTCAGTACTTCCCTTCGGTCATGCCGGCTACACTGAACTGGACGGAAAACATGAACTATTTACATAGCCGTTTCGACATACCTTTCATTCGGAGGTATCAACCCGGGCGGGTTAAACCCTACCACCTAATAAGGTAAGAAGGGAAGAGACCTACAGTTTTACGTGGAATCCGAACAACGGTCAGCCTCCAACGGTTGAGCGGTCACCCATCCATCCACTGATCGCGCCCAGGTGTGCTTTTGATCCGACCGACAGTCGATCTATCGTCTATGGGGAATGGTGTGCGCCGAGGTTCCAGATGTATGATGATTCCCAGGTTCTTAGATCTATTTCTTTGAGCGGTGGGCTGAATAACTTAATGATGCGGATAGTGAAGCTTTGATTGAATTGAGTTTGATGATTTCGGCAGTGTGTGGGGATGGGAAGTGGAGAATTTACTAAGTTAGATGTGAATCTGTGGTGATTCATCCTAATTTGCAGTGGATTGATGGTTGAGCCTATGTAGTAGTGCAATGACGGAATTCCAAGATTTTTTTTTTTATGGAAACTGACACGGCTACATCACCTACAACATCCGTGATGTCAGCCCATAACACCGGGTGAACTTAGTGCCACGTCAGCGCTTCCCTTTGGTCGTGCCGGCTACACTGAACTGGACGGAAAACACAAACTATTTACATAGCCGTTTCGACCGACCGTTCATTCAGTGTGGCGGTATCAAGGCGGGCGGGTTAATCCCTACCACCTAGTAATAAAAGGAGGGAGTCATATCCCTTAGTCGCCTTTTAGGTTTTGCAGCGTTTGTGGTTGCAGGGTGGTAGTGCCGGATGATGTTGAGTAGTCGGTGTTTATATTCAGCATAGTATCCTGTGCATAAGGGGGACAGGGTAGCCACCTCTCACCTTGGAGTGGTCTTTCCACCGAGTCACGCAGCAGGTGGGCCTTCGTGCCTTACTTGCTGCCTGATAGTTATCTTGTCCGAATACTTTTCTAAACATGGTGGTCAGTGTTGTGCTGTAATTTACCAGAGCACTTACAGCACAAAACCGATTACTCTGCTTACCCCGATTGTCGGGATACGGCGTGTGGTGTGTGTGTGTGTGTGTGTGTGTATCGTTTGCCCTGTAATTTTTTTCACTTACTATTGATTTATTGTTGTGTCTAATTTGTTTTGTACATACATACATAGCACATCAAAAGAACAATGAGGTCAGCAGAGTAATCGGTTTTGTGCTGCAAGCACCACAGTAAATTACAGCACAGCACCGACCAACAACAACCGACAAGATAACTATTAAATAGAACCTAAGTAAGCACGAAATCCACCTGCTGCATGACTCGGTGGAAGGACCGCGCTAAGGTGAGAGGTGGCTACCCTGTCGCCCTTTAAAATGGCATCTAATTAATTCATTTGTATATTTATATAAAAGAGAAAAATTAATGTCTCTTCTCTTATTCTTCACTAACCAGATGTACTTTTTCTCTCCACAGCTGGGACAACTGGGTCTGCTATAACATTGGGAGTTCCTCGAGGAAGACTCACGGGTCGAATAGTCTTCAGATGCTCCATCGAACGGCTGCGACTGGCATTAAGCACCTCGTTACAAGTTTTTTTGCCTCGATCGTAGTTCACGTTAACGAAAGAGAGAAAATATTCCAGAAAATATGTGTAAAATATGTAACTTTCTTTCACGCGAACAACGAACAAGCGAAAAAACGCAATAGACCCGAGGGGCTATGATGGGTGTTTACTTTTATGTAAATCGAATGAACGACTAAACGAGTTTAGCAAGTTTTCAAAATATTGTATGAACAAAACATGCTGCGCCTCTAGTGGGAGACCATTTTTCCTTTATTTATACATTTTAAGTGCTCAGAAAAATTTTTTTGTCTCGTACTGTATTCCTATTTGTGTTACTACTGCAATCTGTTTGCGAGTTTACATTTCATCAGTAGTTGAGTATTCGGAATGGTAAGTGTCTTGTATTGATGCCCATTGACAGTTCCACGTAATATTATCGCAGTCATTTTATTCTGTGATGAGATCTTGAGGTGATCTTCCTCTCAGTCTGGTGAAAACTTTCCTAGGAGCCATCAAATCGGTTATCAGCTTGTTTGAGTGTCTTTTGAATCTTTTTTTGTATGCCCCAGTTCTAGCCTTCGCTTCAGAACGATTAAAGCTAATACAATTAGCCCCGTAGTGCTTGCTTTATAATCGGACGCCAAGTCCATAAGGGAGAGTCTAACACATAGCGAGAGAATTTGGTGCAACTTAAGAAACGTACCCATACCACGTGCCGAATTTTAGGCCATAAATTATGGGTCAAACAGCGCCTGTTTGACCCATAATTTTCACTTATTTCACAAACTGCTCTTTTTCAATGAACTTATGTGGATAAAGCATTTGTATTTATTCATTTCCATCTTAGGTACCATCGGTACACTTGAGTTCGTCACATTTTAGTTAAACAAATTTACAATTGTAACTTTCTGGGTCTAGCCATGGCAAGGGACTAATAATTTTAGCCTAAGCAATAACATAGGTACATAACTAAAAATTATAAGAATACAGAGAAAAAAAAAAAAATTATATTTACATTTGTATGTTAAATTTTTGGTGCAATTGAACAATGCCTGTCGAGTTCTTCGGAAAAACAGGACCATTTCACGCCACCGAAGTGATTGTTTTGTGTGTCTCAGGCCGCCTCTGCGATTTTTTCGTCTTTTTTGTTACCCAGTGTGGTGTTTTGACAAAATCCCCTGGGGGGAGCCAATCGGGGGCTCCCCCCTTTAGGGCGAGCGCAAGAGGTCACGTGAAATTTTATTTATTAATTTTTTTTTTTTTTTTATGGATTTGGGTCATGTGATATGGGTATGTTCCCCTATGTCCATACAATATTGGAACAAACTACCTCAGGAGGTCATAAGTGCTAAAAGTGTCAACTGATTTAAAAACCAGTTAGATAAACACCTAAAAGGGGAAAAAATCTATTTAACCAATAGAATGTAAATAGCTACAAAAAATTTCATTAAAACATTAACAAGTGCACTCGGGAGAAAAAACGAAGTGAAATGCACGCATCAGCTTTAAGCTGTTATGCTATACTTAAAGAAATAACAAAGAAAAAAAATAATGAAAAAATAATAATAATATTTTCGAAATGAAATTCGTTGGTCATTTGTTCGATCGCAAACATCGCATGATAGCACCTTCAGTCAACAATGAGTCACATCAAGTACCGTTTGGTTATAGTACGGGAGGTCTAGCGTAAGTTTGTACTTTTATGATTGTAAGCGGAGCGTAAACTGTAGCGATCACAGCGATCGTAGCGGTGGCGGTGGCGATCAGATACATTCTATCCATTTCCTTGCGCGCTAGCGTTGAGTCCGATCGCGACGGTGATGGAGATCGGGTCGTGCCTGCGGCTTCTGATAGCGCAATCCAAAAGCGATTGTATTATTAGTCCGTTCTCCAAACATTAAATTAATATGGGCAAGATATATTTTGCGAGGCCCTCTCTGGTGGCACTAGAGGTGGATTTTATGGATTTTCACTGTTGAAATGGATTTCCGGTATACCGATCAAATCAAACAATTTTGTCAGCATACCTTTCGTCGATAAAGGTAAACATAATCAAATTGCAATAATACAGCCTTCACTGGCTCTGTCCTGCTTTCCCGTCTTGTGTCTGATAAAGGCTTTATAGTATGCTTTAGTTTGACTTTGATTAAGTATAAACATGTTTACTCGGGGGTCTCTTTTAATAGACCTAGCTGAATATTTTTCATGAATCAAAGCTGCATGAACTTTCGAGGCGCGAGGCCCCTCGGGCCGCGAGGCCGTGGGCGGTCGCCCACGTCGTCGCCCAGGCCTTGCGCCGCCTCTGACCGTGGTTGCCGTCACCGCGCCAGTTTTGCGCTTCCGCTTTAGGCTAAGGGCACCGAATGCCGCACTACATCACTCTGTAAAGACCAATAGCTTCCTAGAGAGCATCTCAAAGAGTTTTCTACAATTTACTGCATACTTACCTTTAAGTAAAACACATAATTCGCTTAGTACCTGCCAGAGTATGCTCTGTTTCCAGACCGCGTGGCAAAAAGGACATTGACCTTGGAGCTTGCGCAAGGCGCCATCTTTCTTGCATCGTACAAACAACGGCGCAAAAGAGAGATATGGAGCTAGAGATCGTCTATTCTAAAAATCTGTTAAGTGCGAGTTTTACTCGCGCACGGAGGTTTCCGGTAGGCGGATAGATACTATCCGCCTATCTTTTGTCTTTCAGCAATACAATGTATAAAAAAGCCTGTGGCGCCATCTATTATTCAGTAGTGTGACTAATCGATTTTTCGGTACGTTTGTTGTATCGGAGCCCCCTTAATTTTTAACATTTACTTTTTTTTAGAATTTTTTGTTATAACTGCCATAGTAACACATATTCTGTGAAAATTACAACGGGCTACCTATTACGGTTCAAGAGATACAGTCCTCGGACAGACGGACGGACGGACGGCGGAGGCTTAGTAATAGAGTTACGTACGGGATACGGAAACCCAAAAATGAACGCCACTCCACAAATCTTGATTGTTTCAATGTGGGAGAGGAAATACCTTTGTACCGTGTGGGGTCGGTACTTAAAAAGAATAGCCCCACTGCATCTCTCCCCGTCGCATGTCGTAAAAGTCGACTAAGGGATAAGAAAATTCGTCAGCCTCGGTAGCTCAGTGGCGCGGTTGGTTAGTCAACTGTTATTAAGCAACGCTGAGCGCGGTCAGTGATTGGATGGGTGACCGCTCGACCGTTGGAGGCTGACCGTGGTTCGGATTCCACGTTAAACTGTAGGTCCCTTCCCTTCTTACCTTACTAGGTGGTAGGGTTTATCCCGGCCGGGTTGGTACCACCGCACTGAACGAAACGTCGGTCGAAACGGCTATGTAAATAGTTCGTGTTTTCCGTCCAGTTTAGTGTAGCCGACATGAAATGAAGGGAAGCACTAACATGGCACCTAGTTCACCCTGTGTTATGGGCTGACATCACGGATGTTGTAGGTGATGTAGCCAACCGTGTCAGGTTACATAAAAAAAAAAAAAAAAAAAAAACCTATTGCAACACTTGTGTGCGTGCGGCGATTTTACGATTCGCCCGCGCAACTAGTAGGTCAACTAATCGTGCGATCAGTTCGTGTATTGCCTTTGTATGGCGGAGAGCTCGCGCTTTGTATGGAACGACACGTCGTGCGGTCACCGGTCTAGCCGGTGAATGAATCAGACCGAATGACCAATGGCAAAGAACAAATTTGTGTGTATTGCCACGTATTGCGTCTGTACACCTACTGTGCATGCGAGCGTAAACAAAGTGGAGGGGCGTTCATTTATTAGACGATCTCTATATTTGTGCAAGTGTCCTTTTTTCCCCTGTTTGTTTTCCCTTTTTGCCTGCCGGTGTAAAGACGATCAAGATGATACAATTTATAGATAGGTCACGAATGTTAGAGTATGGTATTTTAATAGTAAATAACATTCCATTCATATT
The DNA here is from genome assembly GCA_946902875.1 of Nematopogon swammerdamellus. Taxonomy (NCBI): domain Eukaryota; kingdom Metazoa; phylum Arthropoda; class Insecta; order Lepidoptera; family Adelidae; genus Nematopogon; species Nematopogon swammerdamellus. The sequence continues at coordinate 26,715,563 of OX336336.1, forward strand.
TATTGGTGTTTTGCAGTTGAGACGCAAATTATATTATTCTATTTATATGTATAGCGTTTTATAAGACAATTATGGTTAAATGGCACTTAGATAGCTTGTTTGTTGTTTTATATAGGTACACTAGGAATCCACTCCTTATTGTGCTGAGTGATCTGTGCAGCATGTTGTGAAAATGGTGTAAAAACTGAAATGCAAAAATTCTTATCGAAATAATTAGTCAGCCTCGGTAGCCCAGTGGTGCGATCAGTCGACTGTTATTCGTGATCATAAGCACACCTGGGCGCGCTCAGAACTTAGATGGGTGACTGTACGACCGTTGGAGGCTGACCGTGGTTCAGATTCCACGTAAAACTTTAGGTCCCTTCCCTTCTTACCTTACTACGAGGTGGTAGGATTTAATTCGACCGAACTAAATGAAGGTCGGTAAGCGAAAGTTGTGTTTTCCATCCAGTTCAGTGTAGCCGGCATGAACAAAGAGAATCTCTGACGTGGCGCCTAGTTCACTAAGGTGTGACGGGCAACGGACATCACCGGTTCCATAAAAAAAAGCCTTGAAATGTTTACCTACACCATTTTCGCGACAGCTCCTATACACGGTGTTTTCTGACCATAGGTGACATAAAGCAAACCAGTACTCCTGAGCCAAAAAGTTAGATGACATTTTGTTCTACGGTGAACTTTTTTTTCCATACTAAACTAAATAAAGACACTCCATTTACGAAATGCTCCCGTGTGAATAGACCGATGAACATGTGCGGGCGTCGACAATGCACAGAGCGGAGCGACAACGTCGCAATGTAGCGAGCGTCGGGTCGGTCGCATTACCGTAGTATTTTGAGCGCGAAAACTAATTTAATTAATAACTCCTTAATCATGGCTTAACTGACAAAACTTTACTGGGCCTTTTAGACTTCAAATTAGTCAAGGAATCACTGGTTTGCTTTATGTTTGGTCATAAAACATCCTGTATAAAAGCTTTTGTCAGTAATTGGACCTAAGGGTACGTCCTGGGTGCAGCGTTTTGCGGAGCGGAGCGTGCAGCGGGCAATTCAAACATGCGCGCGCGCTACTAGTGTCCTGAGTGCGCAGCGTTGTGAGCGGAGCGGGGAGCGGGCGCTCGAGCGGGCAGCGGAGCGTGCGCGTGCAACTCAAACCAGTTTGTCTTTTCGAGCGTTCTATGGAGCGTTCAGTGCGGTCAAGTCAGCGTGCAACCATGTCGCTTCAAGATTTAAACGTAAAACGCTACCTTGCCCGCTGCACGCTGGCAGTGCACTGAGGCCAGCCAAAGAACGCAGCGTTGACCGCTGGAGCGGACGCGCACGCCCCGCCCGACGCTCCGCGCACCCAGGACGTACACTAAGACTATTCTAGAAGGCAAGCCACGATAGCAAAATTAGCAAAATGGTCACAAACATTTATAAATAAATATGGCTATAATAAATTTTTTTTATTGTGGTGTTCAACGAAATGGCTCTACTCACTGTAGTTTTCCCGAGAACCAAAAGTTTGGCCCGAAACCACGAGCCGCCGCAATAGCTCGGAAAATGAGTAAAGCCATTTCAATTATATATAAGCAATGAAGGAAGATGTCGAACTGAGCTTGCGACGGCTTCACCGAACATATCCGGGCCCGTTGGCAGTAGAGGAGGGTGTCAAGAGAGGTTGGGACTTAGCGAGCGGCCACTCTGTGTAGTTAATGGTTATTCATTGTATGTGCAGACAACAGCACTCATTTCTCACACTTCAGGAACCCTGTCAAAATAAAATACTTGATTATTTGTATAATTTTGTAGGGGTAATGAGTGAATGTTAATTTGACAAGGTTCCTAAAGTGAGAAATGAGAGCAGTCGTGTGTACGTAAATATAATTTGGTAAATGTTGACAAATTTATTGAAACTAGAAGGGTAAAGAAGTAAGGGCGATATTACACAGTTCAACATAATTGATTCACTTTCGTTGAAAGGCCCAGAAGTGAAAGAGAATGCTGTTTTTACACGTTTTTTTTTATGTAATCCGGTATGGGTGGCTGAGTCGGAGGGGCCAAAGCGCATGCTCCGACCAGCCAATATCACCTCCGAGAAGGTAGATGCTTACCGGAGACTTCCCTGGATTGCTGGCTATACTGGACTAGAGGAGAACACAACCGAGGCTGCTATGCGGCCATCTTACATCCAGCACGGTGGTATCAACCCAGTGGGCTACAATTTGAGTATCTTTGAAGTGAACTATTCAATACGCATTGCTCAAGAAGGTCCTCGGATTCCACATTAAACTGTAGGTCTTTTGCCTTCTTACCTTACTAGGTGGTAGGGTTTATCCCTCCCGGGTTTGTATCACCGCACTGAATGAAACGTCGGTCGAAACGGCTATGTAAATAGTTCGTGTTTTCCGTCCAGTTCAGTGTAGCCGACATGAAATGAAGGGAAGCACTGACATGGCACCTAGTTCACCCGGTGTTATGGGCTGACATCACGGATGTTGTAGCTGATGTAGCAAACCGTGTCAGTTTCCTACCTCTTTGGTATTCAACTGAAAAGAAAGAGACTTGGAATAATGACACTTCACTCCCCCAATCCTCTCCATGTTTTTATGAGTTCTTTTTGTTTGTTTATCAGAATGTTTCAGGATAGGGTTTCGTAACTTTCGGATTTAAAAGGGGTCCATATTTGAATACGAAAAGCTCTCAAACTTTTTCCCAGATTTGGTAATTTTAATCCTAGAACGATAAAAAATGTATGGACCCCGAACCCCATCCTCGCCAGCGTAACACGATATAAGTAAAAGTAGGGATGTAACGATACATGAATTTGCCGATACGATACCGATACCGATTTTTGTAGTAAATAATCGGCGATACCGATGTTGATGGCTTAGTAGATAATAAATCAAATAATGAAATAAATAATGAAGTATATACCTCGGGCGTTTGTATGTTTTTATTATGCATAATACTTACCTATATTTAACAGAGACTCAACCTTGGGATGGAAAGTGTAAAAAATAAAGTAAATAAAAATGTCAATCAAAATTCAAATAAAATATTTATTATTATGAATGAATTGTTATCAAGCAATCAAAGTGTTAATTAAGAAAGTAATGAAGTATCATTACAAATAGTAATGTTAAAAAACAAATGACAAAGAGTTTTTTTTTTGACAAATAGAGTTATAAATGTCTGGTACAAGAAAGAAAGAAAGAAAATTTTTATTGTTCATACATATTAGAGTACTTTCAAATGATCCCTGTTTCCCAAAATAGGATTCCCTGAGCTATGGGAAACAGGGTCTCTCATCCGGTCGTTCGCTTACACATCGAACGACCGGATTCGTTTCGTGCGCTTTTCGAATAGGTATTTTCGAATAGATATCGGCTTGTATGTATCGGCGATACCGATATATCGGCCTAGCCGATATATTGGTATCGGTATCGTTACATCCCTAAGTAAAAGCATACTTGTTTCATTGGACGGTCGCGCGCTGGCCCGTCAGTCTGTCGTCGGCTGCGTTCGCAAAAACCTGTTTAAAATGCCCGCATGCTCTGTGTTTCGTGTAAAAACACTACAGCCAAGTTTAGTGTGCACAATAGTGGAATATCTTATCATCGGTAAGTACACTCCGCTCCCCGCAACTCGGCGACGCTAGTTCTCATACAAGCATTTGACAGTCCATACCTTTTTTATCGTTCTAGATTTAATCCTTATCACTGAAATAGAAAATTCGAAGGATTTTTTTCTTCTAATACTAAGAACCCATCGGTTCTCTCGATCGTTTGTCGCACCGCTAGGGTGCGGAACTGTCTTCCGGTGAGTGTGTTTCCCGAATCTGGGTGTCTTCAAACGTCGTATTAACAGGCTAGACAGCCTAGCAACAGTCCGCAAATCTTCTGGCATGGCACCTAACCTAGGTTTCGCGAGGAGAGGTGATTTTGGCTCTGTCGACTGCACCATTTGTCTCTCAGCGCAGCCACCCAGCAGTTGGTTTACATAGAAGAAACTATATTTCTGAAGTTTCTCAACCCTATCCTGAAACATCCTGTGTAGTATAAACAAACACAAAAAAAAACTTATAATTTGTTTTATTGCATAAATATAAGATATTTATTTCGCAATTGAGAATAAATTTGTCAGCCAGTCAGCGTGTAAGCGTCCACTGCTGGAGGAAGGCCTCTTCAATCTTCTTCAAGTCCTCCCGGCCTTTAGCGGTACGGTACCACTGCTTTCCGTCTACATACTTGATGTCGTCCCATCGGGCGTGTGGTGTGGAACACCACATATATATTATTGATATAAAATGTATATTCAGTATGGTTCGTCATGGAAGTGCAATTGTCTTAAAATCATTGTGAGATTGGGCCATCATTGTAGTGACCATAAACTTTAAGTTTACAAGATAAATCCTAATAAAAAGGAACAATTTTCTATGTAGGTAGAGTTAATTTGTGATATGTGTCTGACATTTTATTAATTTTTAACTATAGCACTGTAAATACGATGGAAACACTAACATTAATGGATTAAATGAAAATTAACGGTATTATATTTATTGTTTCAGTAAAGTTAATATAAAAAAAAGTTTTTGTCTTTTATTTTCACTTTTGAGCAAGTTTTCTTTTTTATAGAAAGGGCGACATGTGGCGCCGAGCCACCCATAAGGTGTCTAACGACTCCTATAGACGTTGGGTCACAGATTACTTAATAGTTACTTCGTAACAGATAATAAATCACTCCATAGAAAAAGTTGCATACCTTCGGCTTTAAATAGCCTACTGTTTTACGTCGCCAATCGCTGCGTGCGAAAATGTACCTAAACGATCGAGTGTAAAGTGAGTATTGTTTTGCAGCTGCGCGCAGTTGCGTGGGCGAGCGTGTAGCTATGCTTCGCGCGGCTGACGAATTTCCACTGAATTAGACCGCCGGCGGTAGGTAGTTAGTGCGCAAGTACATAGAGTGCGTGACGCCTGGCGGGGGTTGCGAATACCATGACAGCCTGACATATGACTTTTCCCACCTCAGGGACTGAGACTCTACTTGGCGGGAAATACATATTATGTGGGGCGGGAGAGCGTGGTCGCTTCCCTTACTTTACTAGGTGGTAGGGATCGACACGACCGGATTGGTACCACCGCACTGAACGAAAGGTCGGTCAAAGCGGCTATGCAAATAATTCGGGTTTTCCATCCAGAAGGAAGGTTCGAAGGGAAGCAAAGACATTGCACCTAGTTCACGAATCACGGATGTTGTAGGTGAAGCTTCAGCTATTCGTTCATCAAAATAAAACAATAATAACATTTTTTTTTAATAACTTTAATCATCAGAATCAAGATCGCTGCCAGAGTCTCCTTCGGAGCCAAAATCAAAATCATCCAAATCCTCATTATTTTTAACGCTCAATTTGAGGGTTTCTATCTTCTTAGCGAGTAAGTCTGCAGACGCGTCGCCTTCTTGCTCTATATCCTTTTGTTTGCCTTCCGATTGCAGTCTGATAAACCTGAGAACGGGAAAAGTTATCATTCAGGAGTTGATGTTTCATACTATATTATTTACAATTTTGTTGGGGGGGTTTTATCAAAACATTACGATAATATTTAGCATATGGTGGATGGACACACATGAGAAGCACTACCAAATGCCTTCGGAAATCTGTACCACAGCATTAAGACCGGATATACTCATATTCTCAAAAGCGACAAAGCATGTAGTACTTGTTGAACTTACAGTTACATGGGAAAGTAACATACCGAAGGACCACAACATCAAACTTAACAAGTACTGCAACTTAGTAGGCCGGATTGTGAGAAACGGATTCAAGACTGATCTCTTCGCTGTGGAAGTCGGAGCAAGAGGACTACCAGCGAAGTCGCTCTACAGTCTCTTTAAGAATCAAGGGCTGCCAAGATCGACGCTAAGGTCATATAATATGGAGAGAGCTTCGAAAACGTCACTGGAAGCATCTTACAGAATATGGATAGGTAGAGAGAGGGAGGTCGAGAGCGAGACTGGTGGTTTCCCCGCGTCCTAGTCAACGCAGACTAGCTGACGAGGGCTTGATGCGAGCCGAAACGTGAAGCATGCGCGGGAAATTTAGAGTGGCCACTCGATAGTCCCGACCTCGATTAACACCCTCCTCTACTGCCGATGGGCCCGGATATGTTCGGTGAAGCCATCGCAAGCTTAGTTCCACACCTTCCATTTTACTCTGTATATACTTCCTTACCTATAATAAAATCCAACGTCTGCTTCCTGTCTGAGTGTCTGTCTGTCCGCTTATAACTCGAGAACCACTGAACCGATTTTAATAAAACAAAATTCTACGGATAGCTTGATTCTTCCCATCAACTATAGGCTACTTAATATCACGCTAAATAGCTTATGAGGTTAGCAGTGAAGCGAAATATGAGAGCGGGCGGAGCCGCGGGCACAGCTTGTTTCTACTAAAGTTCAACGTCCAGTTTCCTAAAGAGTGTTCTTTAACACTGCAAAGTCAAATAGCAGTGCTGCCGTTCCATATTGTTCAAATAAATATAAAAAAAAAAAAAATATTATGTTTTAGTGACATCATTCACTGCTACATTACGCCTGCAGTGTAGCGGCAACGCCTATCCCGTGAAGCGCCGGCAACGCTATCCCGTGAAGCGCTAACGTTCCGCTCGAGCCCTCGTCGGCTAGTCTTTTTTTAACCGACTTCAAAAAAGGAGGAGGTTCTATGTTCGGCTGTATGTATTTTTTTTTATGTATGTTCAGCAATATCTTCCCCAATTGTGAACCGATTTCGATGATTCTTTTTGTGTTCGGTTCAGTCTAGCTCCAAGGTGGTCCCATTTTTTTATGGTCAAGATCGGATTGGAAAGCGAGGCGGAATCGCGAGGCCGAAGGCCGAGCGATTCCGCCGAGTACATTAATAGCAAATAAAAATTACTAAAAAAACTGTGAAATAAAAAACTATTTAAAAAAATATAAAAACCGCCTTCAAAAATGTATGAAATAAAAAAATAAAAATCGAACCCTAGAGTTGAAGGCGGTGGTGCTAAAGCAAGCAAAAATAACCGACCGCCTTCAACTCTAGGGTTCGATTTTTATTTTTTTATGTCATACATTTTTGAAGGCGGTTTTTATATTTTTTTAAATAGTTTTTTATTTCACAGTTTTTTAAATCTTATTTCAATAAGACTTTAGCCGCCTTGCGACTATTCCAGCCCCATAGTACCTAATAAACATTATCTTTAGCCTCTGAGGGCTAGAGATGTTTGAAAAAAATATAGTCATTAATTTGCATTCTATCATCAGGGGTTCACCTAATGACCTGTGAATCGCAAACAATACATTTAATCGTGTCTTCAGTAATTCTACGATCAAAGCGTTTCTAAAATTATTATTACGTTCACACTTCAATAAAACATGAAATTGTTCTTAAATTTTAGTGCACACTGTAGGTCCCTTCCCTTGCCCCTTACTAGGTGGTAGGCTCAAATTGTAGCCGACTGGGTTGATACCACCGTACTGGATGTAAGATGGCCGCATAGCAGCCTCGGTTGTGTTCTCCTCTAGTCCAGTATAGCCAGCAATCCAGGGAAGTCTACGGTATGGCACCTACCTTCTCGGAGGCGATATTGGCTAGTCAGAGCATGTGCTTTGGCCCCTCTGACTCAGCCACCCATACCGGATTACATAAAAAAATTTATAAATAAAACGCTGCAATTTGGTGAATTTATTTTTCACATCATGTCAGCTAGTCTGCGTGCCATGAACAGATCTTACCGTAGCAACGTCCTGCGCTTCCTCTCGGGCAGAGATTTGATAATAGCCTGTAGCTCGGCGTCCTCGGCCGGCGAACTCTTATCCGGAGCCTCTATGATCTGACAAAACAACAAACCAAAACATCAGACGGGCGCCTAGCTAGCAAATTGCTGGTAAGCTTATTGTGTAGACCGAATTAAGAGATTAATTTTAGTGAAAGAATTTCTTGCCGGAATCTCGTAGTTTCAGAGAATGTTGTTGTTATTGTTGTTGTTTTGGTTTGGGGTTGGCTCTAGGCCTGCAAACTAATCCCGCTTGGTTGGGGACCTTCGTGCAAAACCCCGCAGTCTCCAGCTACCTCAGCCACCCTATGTCTTCGATGAAAGCCACAAGTCGACCGGGGTGTCTGCAGGCCGCTTATCCCTTAGTCGCCTTTTACGACATGCACGGGAAGAGAGGCAGTTGGACTATTCTTATTAAGTATCGACCCCACACAGTACGAGTTTCAGAGAAAAAAAAAACCAGTGAGGGGGGCATCAATATGTATTGCCACACGCCCCCTTCACCTCCCCACTCCGGCAAAGGGACGGGGGGGATAGAAATATTATGACCCCCCCCCCCTCCCCCTGCCCCCCCTCGGATCACCTCTACTAATAAAAATAAACCCCCTCTAGAGACCGTACGCCGTCGAGCAACCGGCGGTTGGCACAGTGTTGCATCGGACTCTTCATCTTCAAGGTCCGATGTTCGAACCTACATGTACGTGCACACCTACACCTGCTGCTTCACCGTTCCGAACGGTGAAGCACCATGTGTAGGTGTGTTCCGAAAGGTTCGGAATCGGTGTTAAACTGTAGGTTTAAAATGTAGTGAAATTTTTTAAGGGGATAGCTGGTATTTTTTAAGGGGTGAGTATAGATACTGGTAGGTGGCGGAGGGGGGGGGGGGGGAGCTTCCGGCGCTGCGGGAAGTGCAGCCCCTCCATCCTTGCGTAACAAAGCGCAGGCACCCATGCTCGCCTCCTCCGCTTCTGCTTTTTGGTCGCCTTCGGCACCCAGCCTCAGCCGCTACAGCTCACACGGGCGCCTGCGCTTTGTTACAGCGGACGGGGGCTGCACGCCCTTCGCTCCTCCGGCTTATAAAAACACTCTAGGGAATAGCCATTCTAACAGGTTTTGTCGGGGTGAATTTAAATAAAAAAAAATATTCTTCTAACATCCTAAACTACAGGATATAACTACCAGCAATTTGCTATCAAACCTGCCATTCCCTTATATACCTATACCTCAGCCGACTGTAAACTTACGTCCACCTCCTCCTGCGTTTTGCAACACTTGGCGCATGCGCGGGCGGCGCGCGCGCACGGCATGCAAGTCACGTGGTAAGCATGCTTCACCGTCTTCTGCTCGCATCGAACACACTTCTTCGGAGCCGTGAGCGGTTTGTACTTCTTGTATTTGACCTTCCACTCGATCTTGTCGCGGCAGCGCGCGCAAACACCAAAAACCTGAAGCGAATTGATCTGCTTCGTCCGAACACTTTTGTCGTGCAGGTCATTCTTGAATGCGGTGCGATTCTGGTGCTTCTGAGGCCGCGAACGTGTCGTACTGCCACGATTTGTGCTCATCGTGCTGCTCTATTTTGTCGTGTCACGTCGGTGTCGGTCGGTTGATCAAATCAAAGGAATGAATTGGATTGGATTGGATGGACTAGAAAAAGGAAATGGAAACAAACAGCAGGCAGAGTCAGCATCAGCATGCACACATGACAATTGAGTGGTTATATCCTCTTTGACAATTGACATGAGTCCACTCACAGATTACTACTTCTGATGTTGTTGTTGTTATTGTTGTTGTTGTTTTCGCCATAAATAAGGAGGCAAAGATCATTTGACCATACTGCCAATTTGCTATTTTCTTCTTTTATAGGTATTTTTTTATCAAAGAGATTGGAGTGACAGCCAGGGTCGGTCAGGTCTGTCGAGCGTATGTTCTTTAATTTTTTTATAAGAAGATTTTTTTATCACAAACGGTTTAGAAAAGAAAGAGGAGAAGTGTAGACATAGAAAACAAAACCACATTTTGATAGATGATCCGAGTGCAACACTGCACTGGGCTTTCGCCTGTGTCGATGCACTCAGGTTTTTACAACAACATTTTACAATTTTAAGAGATTTCTATTATAGACAACATGGGTAACAGGTTTTTTTAAATAGTCGGGCTGGAGTGGAGGGATTTGGTATACTGATATGGCAACACTGACTGAAGTGACAGAAAGTTAACCCCACCATATAAGTTACTCTATGGTTAACCTCAAAAAAGCCAAAGAGCAGCTTTCTGTCTGACTGATTATAGCAAAATAATTTATTTATACTATGTTTGCTTGAATCAGGGGAACGAACGAGGAACAAATCGACAATGGTGTCCAATAGAACTCTGGTAAATGTGGCTGTGTACGGTGCAATATTTGTCAGCGCCTCGGGATTTTACATGCAAACTAAACTCATAGACGGATACCGTAATAGAGAATTCTACAAGGAGGCACTAAAGCGGTTGCGAAGGAACGCCGGAGCAGTGCACTTCCTCGGAGAGCCTATCAAGGACAGGGGATTCAAACCGACGGAGAGCGAGCACAACTTTTGCGATGAGAAGATAGCCCGTTTCAAAGTCCCGGTTTCTGGTCCCAAGTCGCGTGGTTTCTATTACTTCTGGGTGTCCAACGTGAGCGACGGATGGAAAATCGACAGAGCCGAGCTGGAGTTAAAAGATGATCCCAGTAAAAGATTAGTTATAGTTAAAAGTGAAGATGATAAAAAAGTCTAGGAAAAGGTTAGGTAATTAAAATTACGTTTAAGCCCCGAAAATTGCTAATGCGCTGGAAACTTGTCAAATTAACGCCGATGTGACGTCAGCTGACACTAAAATAATATACTGTCAGCAAACAAATAGGTAACCACAAATTTTTAATAGGAAATTATAATTATGAACTTACATTTATCAATTATGAACTTAGAAATAATTGGAACTATGGGGGTGACGTAGCCACATGTAAAACCGTTTAGTAGCAGCCATAATTTTATGCAAAAAATAATGGTAAAATTTAATGTTTTTTTTAAATATATTTGTTACTGCAATCTGTCTGTGAGCCAACATTCATCACTAGTTGTGCATTTGAAATAGGTCTTGTACGGTAAGTGTCCATTGACAGTTCCATATATTTTATTCTCAGTCATTTCACTCTGTGATGAGATCTTGAGGGGCTCTCCTTATTAATCTGTTGAAAACTTTTCTAGAAGCCATCAACTCGGTTGCCAGCTTGTATGCGTGCCTTTCGACTCTTTTTTTCCTACTCATTACTACACAAAACACATAATGTCAATAACAACCAAAAGAAGTTAATGTGAAAACATAACAATAACAAACAAAATGCGTCAATTCACAATCACTACACAACACTCAACACGCGTACGCCCGACAGAGTTGCTAACGGTACACAGACTTTTTTTTTTATGGATACGCGAGACACTTGGCGCCGTCAGCATGGATTGTTGAGCCGACAACGCCCAAAAGCATTCGGTTTAGAACGGGGGCTGCTAATGCCGTACCGGTGTGACAGATGCCTTTTTACGCTTCTCTTGAAAGATCCTAAGTCATACACTGAAGGAAACACATCTGGAGGAAGTGCATTCCAGAGTTTCGCAGTGCGGGAGATAAAAGAAATACTGGAGCGCTTAGTCCGCACTTTAGGCAGCTCTACAGTGTAGGGATGGATTCCCTGTCTGTTACGCGTGGTCCTATGTTCAAAACATCCGTCTGGGGCTGATGTCACTAAAATGGCGGCCACGCGCATTAGCAATTTTCGGGTATAATAGTTAGGTACCTACCTACGTACAGTGCCCAACATTAAATAATAAACATTGAACTTTAGAAAGAGGCAATCAGGTTGTAGAGCGTCGTCCCTGTCGCATAAACTCTCACGTACGTCCGTGCGACAGGGACAACGCTCTACGACCGGATCGTCTCTTTCTAAAGCTCGATGTTTATTATTTACTGGCGAATACTGTACATGTTGTTTGTATATTCATAAGTAGATCCAAATAAATGTTGTAGAAAATGTTGGAAGTATAACACGACCACATTAAAATCAGACTCCGCTACCAAACATAGTCTAAGTTACCAAATTAAGTTGACAAAGTTATTTCTTCAATTAATCCATTGTTTCTTCAGTTAAATATAAAATTGTTTTGCTCAGATAGAGGAAAATTTACATATTTTTGACTTATATGTAACTTCAAATAAAATTTTAAATATTTATTTATTTATTTATTTAATATTATTCCTTTATTAACACAATTATTTAATATTTATTTTTAGTATTTTGTTTTTGTTTTTATAGGTACATCCACACATTTCTGTTCTATATATTATGCCGATTTGACTTTGGCTGTAATGGTTATATAATAAATAAACAAACAAAACAAATAATATATGATGTCAATTGCATTTGAAAAAATGTTTGCATTTAGTTTCATTTCCCATTTTGTAAAACCTTTTTCTTGATTTGACCGATGCAATATTCGTAAAAAAAAATTTGTTTACATATTCTATAATAGCCTGTGGCCACCATGCCTATGCAGACTAGGCGATGAGGGCTTGACGGGAGCCGAAATATTTAGCTCGCTTTAAGAAAGAAAGATTATCACTCACTTGTCTTGTTCTCCATTCCGTTAAGACATTGAGTGTCGTGTCCGTCACCTGCAATTCATTTTTTTTTACTGAAAGCGCGACATGTTGCACCGCGTCACCCATAAGATGTCTAACGACGCCCATGGACACTCGGTCGTATGCGGGGGTTGCGAATGCCATGCCGGCCAGACAGGTGCTTATTCACGCCCCTCTTGAAGTACCCGAGACGGTTCTTTGGGGGAAATATAGGGTCAGGGAGAGCGTTCCAGAGTTTACCGGTTCTGTGGACCGGAAGAAAGGTAGAAGAAAGATCTGCAGGACCGGTGGGTACGCATCCATTCAAGCTAACAAGAAAATGTATTATCGGCGCCCGAGCTCATGCGCTGCGCGGCCAGAAGTAAGGAGGGAAGGGGGAGGGTAAGGTGGCCAACCGTCCCGGATTCTGCGGGACCGTCCCGCAATAGCAGTTGTAATCCCGCATTGCAATAACTAATAAAATAGTCCCGCAAAACGTCTAATGCTTCCCGCATGTCCCGCATTTTCCATATTTCCAAGTCATGCAAAAATTGCCTGGCCATCGTCCTGTACCTTCTTTATTTGCCAGGGACGAAAGCACCAACAGAACGAGTATTTTCGTTGATGAATGCCTTATGGACATCGGAAAAAACGTTACGTGCAATGCTGGTTTTAAAATTTAATATGGGCAGTTGTGAAAACTTTCATGAATAAATGATAACTTCAGTAAGTGCTCCGACACACCCCCAGTCCTTCACACTGTTAAGGTACTTTAAAAGAATAGCGCCACTGCATCTCTCCCCGTGTATGTCGCAAAAGGCGACTAAGGGGTATGACTCCCCTCTTATGTATTACTAGGTGGTAGGGTTTAACCCGCGCGGGTTGGTACCACCACACTGAATGAAAGGTCGGTCGAAACGGCTATGTAAATAGTTTGCGTTTTCCGTCCAGTTCAGTGTAGCCGGCACGACCGAAGGAAAGCACTGAAGTGGCACGAAGTTCACCCGGTGTTATGGGCTGACATCACGGATGTTGTAGGTGATGTAGCTAACCGTGTCAGTTTCCATAAAAAAAAAACTCACACCCCCTGTCCCCGAGCAACGAGCATGTGTATCACGGGCTTTAGTCGTAGTGTTGGCTGCATTTTCCTTACGCGTCGCATGAGCTCGCGTGCCGATAATAGGGTTGTCACATTTTTTGCGAATTTTTTAAATTTTTTTATACATACATTATCCATTCATAGAATATCTGCTAGAGATCAAAATAATGCACAATTATTGGCATACAATGACATTTATTGGTCCGTATCATTTTAAATAAAAAAACTAATTGTAAAAACTGCAACAATGCTGATGGTATCACATCGTAATGACTTCCTGTTTCAGCTTATTGAAAAATTCTTATTGTGTGTAAATTTTTTTTTTTACATTCCTCTGAAACATATTTGATCTGCACAAAACATCACCAAACCGACATAATTGTAACTAAATGTAACACTTTTTAGTTACAATACGGTTATTGCAAAATGTTCAGACATTACCGGAATTTGTATCTGCAGAGACATCTAGACATGCAATAAAAACATTTTCCACGAACACTTGAGTGTTTCATTTTTTAAAAATATAATTTTAGTTGCAAACGCTCTCGTTAAACTGCACCAAAACAATTTCATATGTTATGATGGCTCCGGCAACCTGAAAAAAAGAAATAAATGGGTTGAATGGTAGGTGGGGTGGTGGGACATGGTTATCGCGCCATCTATTGAGAGATCAGGCAGTTATGTATGATGCAGCAGCTCTGGAAGTTTCATAAAACGCCCAGAGATGGCGCTGACAAGTAAAAATACTTTTAATTATCTGGAATGACAAGGTTCCATTAAAACTGCACTGCCCCTTTCCTTACTATTATAGGTGGTAGCCATAGAGAAATCCTTTATACGTCTATGGTGGTAGCGGTGGTAGGGCCATAGAGTAACTTATGGTAGGGCTTCGCCCGGCCCGATTGATACCACCGTTACCTACTGAATGAAGGTCGGCCGAAATAGCTATGAAAATGAGTACTCCGTGTTTTCCATCCACTTTAGTACCTACCAGGAGTAAGCAGGGTGTCTGTAAAGGTTATCAAAAATTTATTCATTTAGATCAAGATTGAAGTGTCAGCCTCGGTAGCCCAGTGGTGCGGTCAGTCGACTGTCGGTTGGATCATAAGCACACCTGGGCGCGGTCAGTGGATACATGGGTGACCGCTCGACCGTTGGAGGCTGACTGGCTCGGATTTCACGTAAAACTGCTAGGTCCCTTCCCTTCTTAACTACTAGGTGGTAGGGTTTAACCGGCCCGGATTGGTACCACCGCACTGAATGAAAGGTCGATTTTAACGACTACATATTTAAATAGTTCGTGTTTTCCGTCCAGTTCAGTCTAGCCGGCACGACCGAAGGGAAGCACTGACACGGCACCTAGTCACAGATTACTTAATAGTTACTTCGTACCTAGTTCATCAAGGTGTTATGGGCTGACATCACGATGATGTTAGCCATAAAAAAAGGGTTTCTCTACGTGACTAACGTTACGAACTATACTGAACGTGACTGAACCCTATGTTCTTTGTTTTGTATTTTATTATCTTTTTTAATGGGTATATCTTGACTTAATATTTTTAATTTTTTGCTTAGATATAGATAGTAGTGTTAGTATGTTATAGATAGTTTTCATTATGTTAACATAATGAAAACTTAGCATGTAAGTTATATTTAATAAAAATCTCTGTAAGGTTTCTTACCCGGTTATTCCTTAAAGATTGCACTGCTGAACGGGACATGACAAAAAAAACCGGCCAAGTGCGATTCGGACTCGCGCACCGAGGTTTCCGCACCACAAAAAACATAGAAAAAAACACGTTTATTGTATGGGAACCCCCTTAATTTTTTACTTTTTCTATTTTTTATTATTTGTTGTTATATCCGCCATAATAACACATTCTGTGAAAATTTCAACGGGCTACCTATTACGGTTCAAGAGATACAGCCCTCGGACAGACGGACGGACGGACGGACGGACAGACATACGGCGTAGCTTAGTAATAGGCTTCCGTACGTGATACGGAAACCTAAAAATTATGACGAACCATACTGAATATGCATATCTCTCAACGAAATAAATATCTGAATCTGAATCTGAGTCGTGCATACCTTCAACAGGAAACTTCTAGTTATCTCGAAAAAATGCAGTCCCGTCAGCGCGACTGCGTCTTTGCTGAGTTGCGTTTGCAGCCGGTGCACCTGTTATCAAAAACAACCCTATCAAAATTTTAAAAAAGAATATTTACAATTATTACTTGACCTCCTCAGTGTAACATTTTCTGCACATTAGCACTGTTCTCCCAATGGCCAATTATATATGTATGTAAGTATGTATTTATTTACTAATTATTGTATTGTATAAATATATATTTAGGTATTTTAATATATGTATATATAATATACAGGAACAAGTATATAGCAATTATGTACCAGATCGGGCATGTGCTCAAAAAGGGGCAAGTGCTTAGTACCCGTAACCGACGAGCATGCATGAAGAACATTTATGGGAGTGGAAGAGGCGGCAGAGGTGTGTCAGGATCGTGGCACGTGGAGATCCGTTGTCTCTGCCTACCCCACCGGGAAACAGGCGTGACGCTATGTATGTATGTAAGTACTATGTATACTTATATATTATATATTGTAATCATGTATGTATGTTTATTCATACCTATTTATTTAGTTACTATTCTCTCACATTATCTGTACGCCTACTTATACACATTTACCACATCCCAAAGGTTTGCTCTAACATAATGCAGATCTGCATTCAGCCGACCTTTTTGTACCTTATTTTATCGAAAAATGGTGTACAATAAAAAATAAATACAAATACAAATACCTGTGCGTACAAAACGAGTTTACTTTGTTTTTAGGGTTCCGTATCCATCCATACGGAAGCCTATTACTAAGCCTACGTCGTCTGCCTGTCCGTCCGTCCGAGTGCTGTACTGTATCTTTTGAACCATAATAGGTAGCTGGCTGAAATTTTCACAGAATATGTGCTATTGTGACTTGTGACATTGTGACTTGCGAAGTGTGTTTGTCAGTTCTTCTTCGCATTTGAATTTAGAACTGGCGGAATTTTCGACACGCCCAAGCGTAGGTTACCTACCTATTACCTATGGATGAAATTATACAATAAACAATATTAAGCGGATGTGCCAACAAATAATAAAAAAAAAACCAAAAGTAAAAAATTAAGAAGAGTAACCATACAAGAAACGTGCTAAGAATCGATTATTCACGCCACTCAATAATAGATGGCGCCACAGGATTCGCACAACAGATAAAACTCGCACTTCGCCGATTTTATTAATTGTAAAGCTAACTGTTTCTGCGGCTCTTCAAACTCTTCATATGTCTCAGAAAAGCTCAGTGATAACCTCGTGTGAATTGATTGAGTAGTTCTCGATTTATAAGCGAACATAGAATCTACGGCGGCTCACGTATGGTCGTCGTTACAGATTTCCCACTTTATGAGTCACCACTGTGGAGTTTGGTGTTGGTGTGGTTCCTTCCCTTCTTACCTTACAAGGTGGTAGGGTTTATCCCGAACGGGTTGGTATCACCGCATTGAACGAAACGTCGTCGTTCGAAACGGCTATGTAAATAGTTCGTGTTTTCCGTTCAGTTCAGTGTAGCCGACATGAAATGAAGGGAAGCACTGACATGGCACCTAGGTCCTAGTTCACCCGGTGTTATGGGCTAACATCACGGATGTTGTAGGTGATGTAGACAACCGTGTCAGTTTCCATAAAAAAAAAATTATAATTTAAGTTGGATGTACATAATTAACTAATTGGAAAAAAAATCATTGCGAAGTGTGCTGTCAAAAATTCGAAAATTACATAGATTCTGAACTGTCTCCTGTGCTCAATCTACTGAATATCTCACTCATAGGCGTATATTTCACTAGATTCAGCGCTGTATTTGAGTATACCGCGCTAGCTTACAATAGCCGATATATATAGGGTCATTTTTTATTAAGTGAAGTCCCAGATGGCAGGTTCTATATCTGAAATGGATCACGTTTATGATGTTAATTTTACTTTACGTACCTAAAGTTAGATTTTTTTCTGGACATGCCACATAGTAGTGCCCATGCATACTAATACACCCTGAAAATTTCAATAAAATCGATCCAGTACTTTCAGAGTTATTAAAAAATGAAAAAAAAAAAAAATTACATTTACGTGCGCGCATCGCATCATTCGCGCGGGACAGCTGGGTGGTCGTTGACCCGTGCGAATCAAAAAGTAAGTCAAGGCCGCACGCGCCAGCTGTCCCGTGCATATGAGATGCACGTAAATGTAATCTTTTTCATTTATTAATAACTCTGAAAGTACTGGACCGATTTTGTTGAAATTTTCAGGGTGTATTAGTATGCATGGGCACTACAATGTGGCATGTCCAGAAAAAAATCCAACTTTAGGTACGTAAAGTAAAATTAACATCATAAACGTGATCCATTTCAGATATAGAACCTACCATTTAAGGGACTTCACTTAATAAAAAATGACCCATATAAATCACACACATCAAGGTATTAGGCCTCCTTATGTGGAAAGAATAAAAAAAAACTAAAACGAAAATTAAATAAAACTTTTATTTTTATTTTGGAAAAAAAAGTTTTTCAAAATAAAAAACACAGTTTACGACACAAAATCATATTACAATTATCTGTCAAATTACAAATCTTACTATCAAATTACATACCTTTACCTTACTACGGATATTCTATGTTCTGTACAAAATTAGCCACGGATGTGGCCGAGGATGTGGCTAGGGCCTAGGGCAAGGCACGCACGAGTCGTATACTGGGTAAGCAGTGGCGGCGCTAGGCGTGCGTCGTCGGCGACGACGACGACGACGTCGACCGCCGCTGACGACGACGGCCTCACGCTTGAGCGAGCCTCGAAAATATTCGTTTACCCTAGCTGACTCCCTTTGGGATCGCGCGATCCCAAAAATTCCCATCAAAGTACGGTCGCACACTTTGGGCTATTGCTTTTTGGGTTATTTATTTTAATTTGTGATTGTTCATGTAATTTTTGTCAATATTTGATTAGCAATAAAACTCATACACTCATACATCAGTCTCATTCTATTTATCGTTCTTTCTGACTGGGAAATGAAAGAGGCCTCGCAAAGCTGATGTCGCTGACGTCTACATTTTGGTCTAGCACCGCCACAAGGTAAGATCGGTGGTAGGGAGGGGCGAGGCGTGCGAGGACGTCGCGACGATCTTGCCGGCCTTAGAACCGCGACGGCAACAAAGATATATTAGTTCTAGCGTACTAGATAAATCACTCGGCCAAATAACATGTTCCACCGAGTTGCGGTTCACGGTCCTCAAGTCTCTTAGTCGAGCGCGAGAGGCCGCAGCGCGCAGTCGTCGCCTGCCTGCTGCGCCTCGCCTACGTTAAATTAATACATTTACACATCTTCGTCGATGCGAAGGTGCGATGGCGAATCTGGAGATGAAGTGTTAGAATGAAAAGACAATATGCACACCGACGCACGAGTGCGATCGTTCTCCCTACCCCTGGCCACTCTCCCGCACGCTTCCCGCCCCGCGCGAGCCCCCCACACCGGCCGCCGGACCGTCTCCCGAACGCTTCCCGCCCCGCTCGCCTTCCCCTCTTCCGCTCAACTCTGCGTTCCGCCTCCCCGCTACCTTACCCATACCTCAGCCGCTTGAACACCGCTTCTCTGTATATTTCTTCGGAGCGATAACTCTATATAATATTTCCTCAAATGACGGCAATACCTCAACGGTGTAGTACGGCGACGGGCAGGCGTGCGTGTGTGTGAGAGCGCCGCGCGAGTGGTAGTGCACGGCGGACGCGGCGAGCACCACGCCGGCGGCGCGTGCGCACAGCCAGAACAGCGAGATTATGAAGTAACAGCGCTGCAGGGCGCCGTTCATCGACCTGCAGTTTTTAGACATGATCAGCAGAGGCGGCGTAAGGCGTGGGCGACGTGAGCGGCGGCCCGAGGGGCCTCGCGCCTCGAAAGTTCATGCAGCTTTGATTCATGAAAAATATTCAGCTAGATCTAATAAGAGAGACCGCGAGTAAAAATGTTTAGACTTAATCAAAGGCAAACTAAACCTTACTATAAAGCCTTTATCGGACACAAGATGGGAAAACACGACAGAGGCAGTGAATATTGCAATAATGCAAGGTATTATTGCGATTTAATGATGTTGTTAAATGTTTTGAGTATTGGCAAAATTGAGAGGGTCTCGCAAAATGTATCTTACCCACATCAAATTAAGCTCATGCCCCGCCACTGTTGATCAGATTTGTTTTAATAAATTAGAATAGAATACCTCTCTCCTTGGCACGGCACTTCCACCGAGTCATGCAGCAGGTGGGTCTTCGTGCCTTACTTGCTGCTTGATCGATTTAATCTTGTTCGAATACTTTGCGAAACGTGGCGGTCGGTGTTGTGCTGTAATTGACCAGAGTTCTTGCATCATCACACCGATTACTCTGCTTACCCCGATTGTCGGGATTCAGCGTGTGTGATATGTATGCATGTATGTAGATGTATTTTGTGGTAGTTGTGTTATGTTATTAAAGAGCAACTCACGAGATTCCGTTGTACATTTGTAGACAAATGAAGTAGAAGTTGTTGAGGAACGACAGCAACACGAGCGGACCCAGCTGTTCGTCCACCAGCCGGACGAGCGCCGCCTGCCGAGCGAAGCCTTCCCGCGCCGCGCGCCACGACGCCTCGGGGACGCCAGCGCCACCACCTCGAGCCTCACTCTGCGAATTATTATTTTTTTTTTTTTATGGATACCGCGACATGTGGCATCGTTTCACCTACAAGTAGGTGTCTAACGATGCCCATGGGCATTCTGTGATGCACGGGGATTGCGAACGTCATGCCGGCCTGACAGGAGCCTTTTCACGCCTCTTTTGAAGAACCCCAGGCTGTACTTGGGAGGAAATAGATGGGCAAGGAGTGCGTTCCACATTTTCCCGACCGGTTGGTGCGCATCCGTGGTAGATTATTGAATAGGGGTGCATCCCCCGCCCAGTACGTGTAGTGCGGAGGTGTAATGGGGACGGCGGAATCGCGTTGAACAGCTACTCCGAACACTCCCCATGAAATAGACGATAGAACACACTTAGGGAGCCGACGTCCCTACGGAGTTGCAGTGGTTCTAAGTCACGGGACACCGCGAATAGAAAGAATGAGCTTTGAAAATCACTGTTTTTATTTTATTAATTTATTTGATTTTATTTGCGGTATGTACAAACGGGACCACAACATTATAAAATACACAAAAACCGGCCAAGTGCGTGTCGAACTCGCGCACCGATGGTTCCGTATCGCCATGTCATGGTCAGCGCCAATCACGCAATCAATGGATTAGTTAAAATGCTTCGTATTCTTTTCGGTAGATGGCGCGCATACACTTTTCACTTTTTTCTTATATTTATTATTTTTTGTTATATCGGCCATATTAACACATATTCTGTGAAAATTTCAACGGGCTACCTATTACGGTTCAAGAGATACAGCCCTCGAACAGACAGACTAAGCGGCGGGTGGCCGAGTGGTTTGGGCATAGGCTTCTCATGCGAGAGGTCCTCGGTTCGAATCCGGTCGGCGTGTACCAATGAGTTTTTTCTGACGAAAAAATTTACGTGCATATCTACACCACCTGCTGCTTCACCGTTCGGAACCGGTGTTAAACTGTAGGTCCCTTCCCTTGCCCCTTACTAGGTGGTAGGCTCAAATTGTAGCTGACTGGATTGGTACCACCGTACTGGATGTAAGATGGCCGCATAGCAGCCTCGGTTGTGTTCTCCTCTAGTCCAGTATAGCCAGCAATCCAGGGAAGTCTCCGGTATGGCACCTACCTTCTCGGAGGTGATATTGGCTGGTCGGAGCATGCGCTTTGGCCCCTCCGACTCAGCCACCCATACCGGATTACAAAAAAAAAAAAAGACGGATATACAGACAGACAGACGGCTTAGTCTTAGTAATAGGGTCCCGTACAATGGATACGGAACCCTAATAAACTAAAACGGTATAGGTCCATGCGCCCCCAGCGCAGCGATTTCCAAATTGTATACATTTATATACAGAGAAACAGGAGAAACAGAATATAAGTTTATAAATTTTAGTTCAGCCAAGAAACTGTAAACAAAAGTATGTATTTACGACAAAATGTTTCTAGTTTAGGGTAGTGAAGTGCCGCCGGCGCTCGAACTTGGCGGAGGCACTGTCGTCCCCCCGATTTCTTGTATTTCAGATAGAGCATTAGGGTAAAAGAAGAGGCGTTCCTTATGTTTAATTTTGATTTTTATTGTTTTTTTGAGCATATTTAAAGTGTGGGAAACCAAAGTGTTAAGCGTATATATTCACATCCAGTTTATTCTAAATGGCCCGTTACTTCGTTAGGATTAATGGAGCTATCCTATTGGACAGTTTTGCATAGTGCTAGTTTTGAAGCTAAACGTATGGATAGTGCTGTTTTTAATTGTTACTGTTAATTTCTGAACTATGTTTTTAATGGAAAGAGCTGCTTTTGAAGCAGTTTTTTATGACAATTCAATAGCCAATTAATTGTATGAAGAAAAATTGTGCATTCATATGTCGTTTCGCCAAAAAGTTGTAAAGATCTACCTTTCATTCAATACCCCTATTTTTAGTCTGCCGAACAATCTTTCGCAGACGGCATTCAGTATCGGGGGATTAAATTGATTTGCATAAACAATTTCGACCTTCGTACACAATTCGCCAATTTATTATCAGATTTAGCATGAGCGTACTCCAATAAATAGAATCTAGGAGCTCGCACATGTTTGTTGATATTTAAATGAAATCTAGATATAGACCGACCTAACGTGTAATGGAATAAATTTTAGCGAAAATTGGTATCGGAAATGAACAGTGTTCCATTAGGTATCTAAAAAAAACTGCAGCCATTGTGCAAAAAAATTTGCAATAACCGTTTTAAAATTTGTACCTTTTCTCTCATAGCATAGAATATTAGATTTATTTATCTAATCAAAGTACCTACCTACAGTCTGCAGTTGAAAGAGTGCGTGGATGGTGGTTTAGAAAATACAGGAGTGGAAAAAAGTTGGAAATATACTGTTCAACAATGCGGCTCTGTAGAGAATTTGGTTATATTAGCACAACGGCAATGCACGTATTTGTGATAATTTGCTGTTTTAAATCACTGTCTTCTTCTAAGGTAACGATTTTTAGCATTTAGTGCAATCATAGTTAAGGGGGGGGGGGGGGGGGGGGGCGTTTCCGCCTCGCTTTCCAATCCGATCTTGACCAAATTGTTAAAATGGGACCACACGGGAAGCACCAGCTTTCAAATAAAAGAAGAATTTTCAAAATCGGTTCACCTAGGCGAAAGTTCTGAGGGGACAAACGAAAAAAAAATACAGTCGAATTGAGAACCTCCTTTCTTTGAAGTCGGTTAAAAATAACGAAAAGTACGAAAATTTTACTTTCAATTAAAATTATCTTGAGAAGCATAAATTGTATCAATACAAGACCCTCATAGAGAAATAGATCATATATGTTTCCCTACTATCGAGCACATTGAAAATGAATCTACGAAATTCGAAAAAAAATATTGTCGCTGAGCGACACGAGAAAGTCGGGATAAGGAAAAGGTTAGTTGGGTTCTGATGATGGAGCCGGAAGGAAGCCATAGGAACTCCTAAACTACACATGATAAGCCCATCGTATTTGGGCTCTTTTGAATATCATATCTTCACAACTCTCCGAGATATAAGGGGATCGCACTTTTTCGTGAAATCGGGGCCTATACTGGAACGAACGAAAAGACATTTTCAATGTCAAAACATTTTTTCCATGGTTCGTGTTTCAATCATCAGTGCTCGGGTAGCACGGTTTGTGTCTTGTTTCCGCCTTAAGGCATGGAAACTATTAATTTATTTACACATTTAAAAATTCACAGATCTCGTGCATTACGCACGACCTTCGAGGTACATTGAAAATGTTCTCAACAAAAAAAAAAAAAAAGTATTACATTTATATATGTTTTATTATTTTTCAAAAACACAAGCAGCTTAAAAAATGTAAACTAAAATTTAGACAGAAAAAGAGATAAGCTAGACATTATGTCTAACTAAAGTAACAAATTAATAAATATCAAATATAAAAATATTATATAGGTTAGGTTATATTTTATATTGTTATTATTTTATTTTTATATTTTATTAATATTATATTTATATGTAAAAATCATAAACTTTAATGCTACTACTCAGATTAGTCCGCGCGCCGCACATACATCCCGCCGTATTCAAAACTCCGCCGCATAAAGGATAAGCTACAGCCTAGACCGTGAGAGATAGCGAGGTCCCGTTTTTTGCAAATTGTAGCCCAACTCAATACCCCGAAGGCTTTTTTCATTTTTTCGATATCGTTTTTCGTTTTCGAGAAATCGCCGATTCAATGAGAGAAGACACCAAAAAATCACGTAATTTTTCGACATTTTTTTATTTTTTGAAAAAAGTTTTTGATTTTCCCAAAAAAAAAAACCATATTGTAGCCCTCATCGAGACGCATCTTTCGACACCCCAATCATCTACGTAGCTGTAAAATTCACGACACCAGGGCGATGTCGCACTTTTCCTTGAAATGGGTGCCCTACCAACGCGATCGAAAAAACATTTTCAATGTTAAAATTTAATAATGCAATTTGCAGCAATACGATGCCTACATTGACCGCACAGAAGAGCTGGAGAGTAATCCCAAGTACGTTTCGCACTGGATCGGATTCACTCACAGACCGAACAGAACGTCCCCCTATACCTTCAATGCGAACGTCACCTTCTTACGTCCCCTCTACAATAACGTGACGGTAAGTGGGTGGATCAACTTTTTCTTGTAACGTGAAAACCAGCTGCAAAGTCAAATAAAAAAAAAGGAAGTTTATTACAATTTATTACTTAGTTGAAAGCAATGAGTATGAGATACTTAGGTTGATAGGCAATTGAAATAAAAATAGAGAACTATTTAAAATAAAACATTAACCAAATATTTACGGGTGACCCAGGGGACAATTTTGTCCCCAGTTTTGTATGGAAGAAAGGGGTCGTCCTCAGGGTAACCAATTTTTTTTTTTAATTACTCAAAATTCTTTGTGCAGCTTCTTTCTTATTAATCAATTACTTATCTGAGAGTTGCTGTAACTATTAAAATAAATTGGATTTATCAAGATAATAACCTGTTTTCAAACAGATACCAAAAACAAGAAAAAGTTGATTCACCCAAGTACGGATACTAACTAAGCGCTAAGGGTCGATTGCTCACACAGCCTTAACAATTTTAAGTCCACTCATGCTCATCTCCAAATTCCAATTTTTAGGGTTCCGTATCCGGTACGGGACCCTATTACTAAGCCTACGCCATGTGTCTGTCTGTCTGTTTGTCCGTCCGTCCGTCCGTCTGTCCGAGGGCTGTATCTCTCGAACCGTAATAGGTAGCCCGTTGAAATTTTCACAGAATATGTGTTATTATGGTCGATATAACAACAAATAATAAAAGTAAGAAAAAATACAAAATTCACGGGGGTTCCCATTGAAGAAATTAAAAATTGTATGCGCGCGCGCCATCCAAAACCGGCCAAGTGCGAGTCGACTCGCGCACCGAGGGTTCCTTATCGCCATGTCATGGTTAGCGCCACGCACGCCATCTATGACGTGTTATGAAATGCTTAATATTAGTTAAATGTCACGATTAGTTAAAATGCTTCACACTCTATTCGGTAGATGGCGCGCGCGTGGGAATTTTTTTGGTTTCTTCTATGGGAACCCCCGTGAATTTTTTAATTTTTCTTATTTGTATTATTTGTGTTTATATCAGCCATAATGAAACATTTCTGTGAAAATTTCAACGGGCTACCTATTACGGGTCAAGAGATACAGCCCTCGGACAGACAGGCGGACGGACGGACAGACAGACAGACGGTGTAGGCTTAGTAATAGGGTCCCGTACCGGATACGGAACCCGAATAATTGGAAACCGATGCTCTATTTAATGTAAATATGGTTTAACCGTTCACAGATTCAAATAGTAGCTTTCGAGAAGTTGAGCAACGTGTACAAGCACAGTGTGAACGTCTTCAAAGGAGGAGTGTGCGACTGGGTGAAGAACGAAAAACTCATCTACGGGATACTCAGTGGGTTTAGTAACCTGCCTAAGAAGTGCCCTATTCAGGTTGAGTACCATTTCTTTATTCCCGCTTATTTTCATGGGTAATGCCATCGATGGGGAATGCTTGGAGGAGCTGCTTAACTCGATCCCGCCGTCCCCTTTCCTCCTCCGCACAATGCGCACTGGGCAGGGATTGCATCCCTATACGCCGGACTTACCGCGAATGCGTACCAATCGGTTCTGCAGATCTTTCCTCCACAGAACTGGTAAACTCTTGAACGCTCTCCCTGCCCACATATTTCCCCCCAAGTACAGGCTCGGGTCCTTCAAGAGGGCGTAAATAGGCACCTGTCCGGACGGCTTGAGACATTCGTAACCCCGCGTGTTCCCCCACATGTCCATGTGCGTCATTAGACACCTTAAGGGTGGCTCGGAACCACATGTCACGATTTCTAAAAAAAAATCACAGATTTCGTGCCACACACGACTATCGAGATATTTTTTTCGAATCTACGGAATTCGAAAAAAATGTCTTTCTGACTTTTTGACTTATTTCAAAAAGGTTAGGCTACAGGGCAAACCCCCCGATCGTCTTTGTTTTAGGCTCAAATTGTAGCTGACTAAATTGTCCGGAGGAATTTTTCTCAAATTTTTGATATCATTCTTCGTTTCCAAAATACTGAGCGCCAAAATAAAAAATTCGGAAAAAATTGAATTATTTTTTCACTATTTCGGCCATAACTTTGTTAGTTTTTTACTTTCTCGAATAATTCTTACAGCTCTCATGAATACGCATCTTTTGAATATCATATCTTCACAACCTCTCCGAGATATAAGGGGATCACACATCGCACGACTCCGATTTTTTTTCTTAATTTTCCCTAGGTAGTCATAAACTGGCCTACTCCCTGGTTCCCGCTTAACTTTGAGTTTTGGCACACGTATATTCTATTCTACTGAATTTAATAAAAAAAAATGTTTATATTTCAGGGCAACATCTTGATCAGTGACGCGTTTATAAGGTCGGAAGTTCTGCCGCCCTATTTACCTATGCAGGACCTCAAGCTCGACTTCAAATTCTTTTTGACGGATTCAAAAGAAACAATTCTATATATTAATTTGTATGTGATGATAGTGGAAAAAGCAAAGAAGAAGAACAAGGGTTGATATGCGTGGTAGAGCTTAGCCAAAATCGCGTGCAAGCACCGTTCACGTAATTTTTATAAGGGTTCCGTATCCGTCGTACGGGACCCTATTACTAAGCCTACGCCGTCTGTCTGTCTGTCTGTTAGTTCTCTAGTTTAAAGTCTTTTTTATTTTTATTTTTGCATTTGGTTTAACTATTTTATTCTTACAAAAAAGGTTTCGGTTTTATTTTAGCATTTGGTGTGTTTCCGAAATTGGAGTGGTATATATAGGCGGCAATTTTCATTCTGAGAAACTATCTAAAAAAAAGGGAAATTTTCATAAACCCCCCATTTGGGTTTTTTTTAATTTGTTTAAAATTTTTAGATAGATACTCGTAGATAGATAGAAAATGCTTTATTACTCCAAGAATCATTTACATAAGGTTCAAAGGCGGACTTATCCCTTACATAGATTTCTTACAGTCAACCTTTGTAATTAGGAATCTTTAGATAATATAATAGAAGTGTTTATAATATGCAAAAGTTTATTTCACTATTAGGCCAGATAATGAATGCAATTTTTTAACGAATTTACTATAGAAGATTTTAGTGTTTGATGTTGTTACGTCAAAATTACTAGCGTAATGTAAAATTTTCAATGTTACCACACCCAAAACGAATTTTTGAATAAAACTGCAGATTGGATGGCCTTTGATTTTATACGATTCCATTCTTAGTTTTCCTAATTACTAATAAAATATTCATTTGAAGTGTGTATATTTATTTCTCTAATTTAATTAAATTTTAAGCGTCCAGTAGCAGTATTGTTTAATAAAAAAAGTATATACAACGTGTCCCAAAACTCAACCTCAAGCGGGAACCAGGGAGTAGGCTAGCTTATGACTATCCAGGGAAAAATAAGAAAAAATCGGAGTCATTTGTTTTTTATGATATGAGCATTTTTTGAAAAACGTTGAAAATTTCTCGTACAACATTTTTACGTACTACGACTACAAATTTGCAAATATAATTGTGATTTTTTTTTATTGGTAGCCATATTAACTGTGCTATTGATCAGTATCCCAAATAAAACCAGAAATCCTGTAGTTTCACCAGAAAATTATTCAGTGAAATTTTTTTCTATAAAAATCAATGACTCAGATTTTTTTAAACGGTTTTATTTTCTTATTTTTTCCTGGCTAGTCATAAACTGGCCTTCTCCCTGGTTCCCGCTTGACGTTGAGTTTTGGGGCACCCTGTATATTATTAATATAGAAGGTGGAATTTTTTTATGTAAACCAACATGGGTGGCTGTGCTGAGGGACACAGAGCCAAAAACACCTCTACTCGTGAAACTACACTAAGAGAATCGCCATGCCAGAAGATTTGCGGACTGTTGCTAGGCTTTCTAGCCTATTGATACGACGTTTGAAGGTACCCAGGTTCAAGGATACCGGAAATACACTCGCCGGAAGACAGTTCCACACCCTAGCGGCGCGACAAAGAAATGATTTAGAGAATCGATGGGTTCTCAAAAGCCCAATGTCAACAAGGTTGCTCGCTCAGTTTCTCTGCGGAGAGTGCTGCGAAGATAGGTTGGATGGATAGGAATAAGGGAAGCAAGTTCCTCCGAGCATTGTACATGATAGTTTTTTTTTATAGTAAACGCGACATGTGACGCCGAGTCACCCATAAGGTGTCTAGCGACGCCCATGGACATTCGATCACATGCGAAGGCAGCGAATGCCATGCCGGCCTGACAGGGCTTCACGCTTCTCTTGAAGTACCCGAGACAAATAGATATCAATGCCCGAGACTATACTTTGGGGGAAATATGTGGGCAGGGAGAGCGTTCAAGAGTTTACCGGTTCTGTGGAGGAAGGATCTGCTGAACCGATTAGTACCGATAGTACCTGTAGAACAGACTGAGTGACCCTACAAATCGTCTGTGACTGAGAGACTCCAGATCATCAGTCAGTTTCGGATCATGTCATGCGAATGCTTCCATTGTTAGGGTTCCGTACCTCACACACACACGCACACCACACGCCGTATCCCGACAGTCAGGGTAAGCAGAGTAATCGATGTTGTGCTGCAAGTACTCAGGTAAATTACAGCACAACACCTATCACCACGTTTAGCACAAAATATTCGGACAAGATAACTATCAGGCAGCAAGTAAGGCACGAAGGCCCACCCGCTGCATTACTCGGTGGAAAGACTGCGCCAAGGAGAGAGGTGGCTAGCCTGTCGCCCTTATGCGCGGCATCTTGTCGTTATATCCCTTAGTCATCTTTTACGACATGCACGGGGAGAGATGAAAAAACCCTTATAATGATCACTCTTGTGTTTGTCTGTTCGTCTGTCACAGCTTATTTTTAACCCCGGACGAAAAAAGAGGGGTGTTATATACAGGGTGTAAAAACGGCGAGTACATTAAATTTAGGAAATGATTATTGGGATCAAGAGTAACAAAAAAGTCAAATAACTTTTTTCTGAATTCCCTTTAAATAAAAAGATACAGTTTTCATTTAAAATAATTGATTATTTTAGTGTAAAAATGATCTAATGAAAACAGGGCGGCGCGGAGGGGGGAAGAGCGGGTGAGACGTGAGCGCCTCGGACGGAAATGTTGGCGGGAGGGGCGAGGGCTAGCTTTGTGAGTGGAGGACTGGAGGTCGGCAGGCGGAGGGTGTGGAGCGGCAACAACGCGTTAAATTACACTAGACGAAAATATACATTTAAAAAATTTATATCTCGAGAACTAGACACTTTATAGAAAAACTTTATTTGCTTTTTTGTCTAGGAAAAACATGAGGATTGCGCTGGCGAAATTAATGTACTCGCCGTTTTAACACCCTGTATAAGTTTAACGTGTGTGTGTGTGTGTGTATAGGTATGTGTGTCTGTATGTGGCATCGTAGCTCCCAAACGGATGGACCGATTTGAATGCGGTTTTCTTTATTAGAAAGCTGGTTTAATCGGGATGGTTGTTAGCTATGCTTGTAATGAAGTAATCAAGTAGGTAATTAAGTAATAAAAAAAATTATTATCGTAAAAAGTGGACCGAATGCGGTTTTTGTAAAAAAAGCTAAAAAAAAAAAAGTTTAATTACAAATTTAAAAAACTCCCGACCCTTAAAAAGGACCGCTAAGTAAATAAAGTATGGAAACTCAGAGCTTAGCGGGTATTTACTTAGCATAGCGGTCCTCTAAGTAAGTAAACTCCTTTAAGTAAGTAAACGGACAATATTTTTGACTTATTAAGGGTCGGGAGTTTTTTTAAATTTGTAATTTAACTTTTCTTCGAATCTGCTGGCATGCTTACATCGGCAGAATGTCTCTCGCACCTAAGCACGATGTCAGCGGCGAATGTGTTGAGGCGGCGGTAGCGCGAGGAGAGGCCCATGCTCAGCAGTATGATGATCATGTCCTGCAGGTTCCACAGCACCGTGGCCACGTTGCTCACCACCAGGATCAGCGCACCCCACCACCACGTGTACTGTTCTGTGTGCGATATATACAGGCTGTTGTAACTGAGCACGATGTCAGCGGCGAATGTGTTGGTACGGCGGTAGCGCGAGGAGAGGCCCATGCTCAGCAGTATGATGATCATGTCCTGCAGGTTCCACAGCACCGTGGCCACGTTGCTCACCACCAGGATCAGCGCACCCCACCACCACGTGTACTGTTCTGTGTGCGATATATACAGGCTGATGTAACTGAGCACGATGTCAGCGGCGAATGTGTTGGTACGGCGGTAGCGCGAGGAGAGGCCCATGCTCAGCAGTATGATGATCATGTCCTGCAGGTTCCACAGCACCGTGGCCACGTTGCTCACCACCAGGATCAGCGCACCCCACCACCACGTGTACTGTTCTGTGTGCGATATATACAGGCTGTTGTAACTGAGCACGATGTCAGCGGCGAATGTGTTGGTACGGCGGTAGCGCGAGGAGAGGCCCATGCTCAGCAGTATGATGATCATGTCCTGCAGGTTCCACAGCACCGTGGCCACGTTGCTCACCACCAGGATCAGCACACCCCACCACCACGTGTACTGTTCTGTGTGCGATATATACAGGCTGTTGTAACTGAGCACGATGTCAGCGGCGAATGTGTTGGTACGGCGGTAGCGCGAGGAGAGGCCCATGCTCAGCAGTATGATGATCATGTCCTGCAGGTTCCACAGCACCGTGGCCACGTTGCTCACCACCAGGATCAGCGCACCCCACCACCACGTGTACTGTTCTGTGTGCGATATATACAGGCTGTTGTAACTGAGCACGATGTCAGCGGCGAATGTGTTGGTACGGCGGTAGCGCGAGGAGAGGCCCATGCTCAGCAGTATGATGATCATGTCCTGCAGGTTCCACAGCACCGTGGCCACGTTGCTCACCACCAGGATCAGCGCACCCCACCACCACGTGTACTGTTCTGTGTGCGATATATACAGGCTGATGTAACTGAGCACGATGTCAGCGGCGAATGTGTTGGTACGGCGGTAGCGCGAGGAGAGGCCCATGCTCAGCAGTATGATGATCATGTCCTGCAGGTTCCACAGCACCGTGGCCACGTTGCTCACCACCAGGATCAGCGCACCCCACCACCACGTGTACTGTTCTGTGTGCGATATATACAGGCTGTTGTAACTGAGCACGATGTCAGCGGCGAATGTGTTGGTACGGCGGTAGCGCGAGGAGAGGCCCATGCTCAGCAGTATGATGATCATGTCCTGCAGGTTCCACAGCACCGTGGCCACGTTGCTCACCACCAGGATCAGCACACCCCACCACCACGTGTACTGTTCTGTGTGCGATATATACAGGCTGTTGTAACTGAGCACGATGTCAGCGGTGAATGTGTTGAGGCGGCGGTAGCGCGAGGAGAGGCCCATGCTCAGCAGTATGATGATCATGTCCTGCAGGTTCCACAGCACCGTGGCCACGTTGCTCACCACCAGGATCAGCGCACCCCACCACCACATGTACTGTTCTGTGTGCGATATATAAGGTGTTTCGTTAGTCATGTCATTAACTTCGGGAGGGTTACATACACACTCAAATAAACAATTTACGTAAGAAAAAAACATATGTTTATAGGAGCATTTTTTCTCCTAAAAAAAATCAAATAAGTAGCTGTAAAAACCAATCATAGTGACCTTGTGACTTACTTACAAGAAACAGCTGTTCTGTGTTTGAACATAGTACGGTTATTGACCCCGTACAATGCAAGTTACCTACTGTTACACACAGGTTAATGTTTAGGTAGCAAACATGTTTTGTTAAATTTCTCGAAAAGTAATACTATAAACATATAACTTTTTTTTGCGAAACGTGTTTATTTGAGTGTGTATGTAACCCTCCCGAAGTTAATGACATGACTAACGAAACACCTTATAATAACAGGCTGTTGTAACGGCCACTGCATTCAATTTAGGAAATTATTATTGGGATCAATACAACACGCCGGCGAAAGCTACTTTTTTAAATAAAATAGGATGAGATTTAAGTATTGGGTTGGGGTACATTTATTTTTCACTAGTTTGTTTGTCGTAACGATAAAAAAAAAATCTGGTAATTTTTACTATTGCAATTAATGTAATGAATAGTTAAAGAATTAAATTATTCATTTATTTAAAATTACATAATATATGCCTAGTATAAAAATGCCAACTGCAAATATGAAAAACGTCAAGCCATCGACCAATGGGCTGAATTTTCAATAACTAAAAAAAAAACCCCGATTGCCACAAATATGAAACCTTTACTGGAATCCCTTCAAATCATTCGCTCTGTGCGCGGCCATTTGGACAAATTGAAATCTCACCGGTTACGGCACCATCCACCGACCACTGAACCCGTGGACCAAACACCAGCCTGCTGTCTAAGCAGTTTCATGTCCTTCTAGCCCATAAAACGCAAAGTAACTGTGGTTGCGGCGCGGGGCCGCCGCCGCCGCCGTTGCCGAGCGCCGCCGCTCCGATTGGTCGTCGCTCGGTTCGCTCTGGAGCACTCAATAGTACTAGATGGGCCAATCTCATAAGTCACTACCGAAAAAAACATGTCACCGATCAAAGAAGCAAGCTGATTCCACACAATGGCTGATGCATGCGTTGTATGGCTCACCTTATCGTCTTATGCCCAAAAATACACGAAGTAAGGAGCATGAGGTGAAAGGGAGTACTGACATGGCACCTAGTTCACCCCGTGAACTATGTGTTATGGACTGACATCACGGATGTTGGAGGTGATGTAGCCAACCGTGTCAGTGTCCTTAAAAAGGTGGCTTGTAATTCGAGCGTTTGAAAAAAGGACGTGAACGTGACGCGTTGATCAAAGGACATTTTTCAAAAGAATAGCCCCACTGCATCTCTCCCCGTGTATGTCGTAAAAGGCGACTAAGGGATATAATTCCCTTCTATATTACTAGGTGGTAGGGTTTAACCCGCCCGGGTTGGTACCAACGCACTGAATGAAAGGTCGGTCCAAACGGCTATGTAAATAGTTTGTATTTTCCGTCCAGTTCAGTGTAGCCGGAACGACCGAAGGGAAGCACTGACGTGGCACCAAGTTCACCCGGTGTTATCGGCTGACATCACGGATGTAGTAGGTGATGTAGCCAACCGTGTCAGTTTCCATAAAAAAAAAAAAAAATTCAATACTTGTACGAGCCTAGAACGTTTTCTAGGTGGTGGTCCTTTGCATGCCTAGTTAGTTTGAAAATAACTATGTTTTCTTCCCGGTGTGGGTGTAATCCCCAAAACCCCCCCTTCAGCACGCCTGTGACCAACAGGTAACAAGTGTCATCGCTCTATGTCGCTTCTAGTGTTTAGTCCAGTAGCGTACCCTCGACTTTTATTTGGCGTACTTGGTTTCAATATTGCAAAGACGCCTCTGTCAGCCTCGATAGCTCAGTGGTGCAGACAGTCGACTGTCGCTATTGATTGTTAAGCAACGCTTGGCCGGTCAGTACTTGGATGGGTGACCGCTCGACCGTTGGAGGCTGACCGTGGTTCGGATTCCACGTAGAACTGTAGGTCCCTTCCCTTCTTATCTTACTATAGGTGGTAGGGTTTAACCCGCCCGGGTTGGTACCACCGCACTGAATGAAACGTGGTCGGTCGAAACGGCTATGTAAATAGTTTGTGTTTTCCGTCCAGTTCACTGTAGCCGGCACGACCGAAGGGAAGGACTGACATGGCACCTAGTTCACCCGGTGTTATGGGCTGACATCGCGGATGTTGTTGGTGATGTAGCCAACCGTGTCAGTTTCCATAAAAAAAAAACGATTTGTAGTGTCCCTAGGCAGAGTGGTCCGTGCGAACCACGTGCGAACATCTGCGAACAGGAAATTCGTAGGCGACCTGCGTCTCGGCCAAAAAACTCGCGACTGTTAACACTTGCGATGGTAATAAAATCTACATACATTCCTGTAGGGCCGTTTGCACAAACACATTTGGCAGAATGTGTCGCCGCCACTCGAACGCACCCTCTACTCCTAGATATTCTCTTGTAGACATTGGAAAAAAAAGTTTTAAAAAACATAAAACCGACTTCCTAAAAAAAGTAAAACTAAAAAACTATTTAAAATAAAAATATAAAAACCGCCTTCAAAAATATATGAAATAAAAACCTAAAAAAAAAACGAACCCTAGAGTTGAAGGCGGTGCTAAAAAGGCTACACAAATCACAAAGGATATTATCATCCGCTCATGTTTTCTTTCATGCATCATTTTGCTTGCTTTAGCACCGCCTTCAACTCTAGGGTTCGTTTTTTTTTTTTAGGTTTTTATTTCATATATTTTTGAAGGCGGTTTTTATATTTTTATTTTAAATAGTTTTTTAGTTTTACTTTTTTTAGGAAGTCGGTTTTATGTTTTTTAAAACTTTTTTTTTATTTCACAGTTTTTTTTAGTAATTTTTTGCTATTAATGTACTCGGCGGAATCGCTCGGCCTTCGGCCTCGCGATTCCGCCTCGCTTTCCAATCCGATCTTGACCCAATTAAAATAGGACCACGTCAGCTTCGATAGCTCAGTGGTGCAGACAGTCAACTGTCGCTATTGAATTTTAAGCAACGCTGGGTGCGGTCAGTACTTAGATGACCGCTGACCGTTGGAGGCTGACCAAGGTTCGGATTCCTCGTAAAACTGTAAGTCCCTTCCCTCGTAATCTTACTTGGTGGTAGGGTTTAACCTTCCCGGGTTGGTACCACCGCACTGAATTAAACGTCGGTCGAAACGGCTATGTAAATAGTTTGTGTTTTCCGACCAGTTCAGTGTAGTCAGCACGATCAAAGGGGGAAGCACTGACATGGCACTGGTGTTATGGGCTGAAATCACGGACGTTGTAGGTGATGTTGCAGAACTTAGTAGAATGGACAGACATAAACGTGTTACGGAAGCCTACTTTTATTATAAAATAACCGTCGGAGGACCTTGGTTGAAAATTGTAAAATTTAGTAGAACGGATAGACATGCATATGTTACGGAACCCTACATTCATTTTGCAGAACTTAGTAGAATGGACAGACATAAACGTGTTACGGAACCCTACTTAACAGTTGCACTCCGGGAGTGCCGGCAGATCCCGTGCCACTCTAACTTAACCCTTAACGCAATGACTTAAGGTTTCATTTTAAAAATGACGCTGACGCGATGTCGCGAGTTATACATTTTTACCCACCTAAAAAAGTGCCAAGAGCCGCTAAAGAAGTTTTCACTTCAAAAACCTCAGGGTTATCCCCTTTCAAATAAAAAAAAAAAGAATTTTAAAATCGGCCCACAATTGACGGAGTAATCGCGTAACAAACATCCAAAAAAAGAAAACATACCGTCGAATTGAGAATCTTTTAGGTCTAAAGTAAATTTCTCGTGAAGACAAATGCAACGAGCCCAAACACGATGGGTTTATCATGTGTAGTTTAGGAGTTCCTATGGCCACCTTCTGTCTCCATCATCAAACCAGCTCGATGGTACTCGGTACAGTAGGTACTGGCCAGGTACCATAATAAATTAAACGCCGGTCGGAAAAGATAAAAAAATTTCAAATTTAGAATATTCATGAAACAAGGGTCCGAATATGTATCACTAGTATATCGATTCATGTATTTCAACAGGACAGAGAAAATTTCAAAATATTAGGTATTTAATACTTTTTAGTTTTTTTTTTTTTTGTTTTTTTTGGAAATCGGTTTAATATTTTTTAAAACAGTTTTTATTTCATTCTTTTTAGTAATATTACATAAAAAAGAATAATCGAAATCGAATAATCGAAATCGATTGAAGTGGTACAGAATTATTCGCCATATGTGTCAGACTGCAAATTGCTGAATAAGTCCACATCACAAATGTTTTGCTGAAGGTAACCACACACCATACTAATTTATCAAACTGAAAATTGCCGAAAACGACCACATCACAAGTTTTGCTGAAGGTAACCACACACCATAGTATTATGCTGATTTTTCGAAAACCACTGAACCAATTTCGATAAAATTGAAATGGGACCACCTCGGAAGTATGACCTAACTAACAAAAAAAGAATTTTCTAAATCGGCCCTCAATTGACGGAGAAATCGTGTTACAAACATACAAAAAAATAAAAAAAATTAAAAAAAAAATAAAAAAAAAAAAAAAACATACAGACGAATTGAGAACCTCCTCCTTTTTTGGAAGTCGGTTAATAACGGAAAGCCGTCGCGCGTCGACCGGCAGAAAGGATCGTCGTGGAACAAACAATATAGGCACGAATATAGGAGTGTTGTAAGTCGAATGGTCCATACGTTAAGTGCGTTAACACATAGATATATTCCTGGGGTTATTTGAACGACAAAAGTTAAAATGGCATTTTCTTTTACGGTACATACATACCACACGCTGTATCCCGACAATCGGGGTAAGCAGAGTAGTCGGTGTTGCGCTCAAAGTACTCTTGTAAATTACATCACAACACCGACCACCACGTTTAGCAATGTATAGGACAAGATATATAAGGTGCTTCGTTATTCATGTCAATAACTTCGGGAGGGTTACATATGCACCCAAACAAACACTTAACGTAAGAAAAAGACATATGTTTATAGGAGCATTTTTTCTCCTAACAAAAAAATAAAATCAAATAAGTAGCTGTAAAAACCAATCATAGTGACCTTGTGACTTACTTACAACAAACAGCTATTTTTCGTTTGAACTTAGTACGGTCATTGGCCCCGTACAATGCAAGTTACCTATTGTTACACACAGGTTAATGTTTAGGTAGCAAACATGTTTTGTTAAATTTCTCGAAAAGTAATGCTAAAAACATATAATTTTTTTTCCGTAACGTGTTTATTTGAGTGTGTATTATAAATTTATAACCCTCCCGAAACATTTGACATGAATAACGAAGCACCTTATATATCAAGCAGCAAGTAAGGCACGAAGACCCATCTGCTACACGACTTGGTGGAAGGACCGTGCCAAGGTGAGAGGTGGCTTGCCTGTCGCCCTTATGCACGGAAAATTGTCCTAATGGTCTAACCTTAGTGGTCTTTACGACGTGCACGGTGTGAGATAAAGTTGGGCTTTTCTTTTAAGTATCGACTCCACACGGTACGGTTTATTCTACGGTGACAACTTTATTTCATCGTTTCGTGCGCACGCGCGTATGCGTAATAATGCGCATATACCCCTCGCCGTGTCGTCGTCGTGGTTGGCTGCATCGCACGCTACGCCAGTGATGGCAACATCGTTCCTGTTTTTTTTTATGGAAACTGACACAGTTGGCTACATCACCTACAATATCCGTGATGTCAGCCCATAACACCGGGTGAACTTGGTGCCACGTCAGTGCTTCCCTTCGGTCGTGCCGGCTACACTGAACTGGACGGAAGACACAAACTATTTACATAGCCGTTTCGACCGACGTTTCATTCAGTGCGGTGGTACCAACCCGGGTGGGTTGAACCCTACCACCTAGTAAGGTAAGAAGGGAAGGAACCTACAATTTAACGTGGAATCCGAACCGTGGTCAGCCTCCAACGGTCGAGCGGTCACCCATCCAAGTACTGACCGCGCCCAGCGTTGCTTAACATTCAATAGCGACAGTGGACTGTCTGCACCACTGAGCTATCGAGGCTGACGAGCATTCGTGCTAGGTGGCATGCGATCGTTTCTCTTATATGTATATTTATTTGTATATTTCAATATATTTAGTAATTTATATGTATTAACCACAGAGCATCAAATACCTACCGCGCGCGCCCCCTACTAGAGACGCCCTAAGCGATAATATTTGAAACCCAAAAACTACACGCTGAGCTGCTACCGCTTCGTATGTGTGTGTGTGTGCTAGTATCGACACTACACACAAAGAGGAGCAAGTTAGGCACACGCATAAAACAAATGCACACGCACAACATACATATTATGTAAGTCATAGGCCACGCCCACAGGCTTCAACGCCGTTGTAGAGAAATCGCGCTCAGGCCCCTCTAGGAGGGGCGCGCGCATTTGATGCTCTGTGTGTATTAACACATGTATGGCTTATATTTTACTAGCACGTACTTATATGTATTGTTAATAAGTATTCTTATTATTATTTTATCTTCAATTCTCACGCTCAACTCTTTTGCTACTACCTACTTACATTCCACTATATTATCGAATCTCAAACATCCAAATGTTGACTGTAAGAAATCTCTGTAAGGGATAAGTCCGCCTTTGCACCTTATGTAAATTTTCCAATGTATTTGTTACTGTTTAATGTTTACTGGAGCAATAAAGAATTTTCTATCTATCTATCTCTTTGGTATAGACAAGCCAGACAACCTGCAGTGAGGAGGAAGTGATGTGAATTCAGCGTGTAGCGCTGTAGCAGCTCGCCCGCCGGACAGTCCGTGCCGACGGCGGAGCCCAGACTCATCGCGTGCTCCACTGCAAATCAAAACATACATACAGAAGAAAGAAATAAAAACCTGCCAAGTGCGAGTCGAACTCGCGCACCGAGGGTTCCGTATCCCCATGTTTTTTTTATGTAATCCGGTATTGGTGGCTGAGTCAGAGGGGCCAAAGCGCATGCTCTGACTAGCCAATATCACCTCCGTGAAGGTAGGTGCCATACCGGAGACTTCCCTGGATTGCTGGCTATACTGGACTAGAGGAGAACACAACCGAGGCTGCTATGCGCCCATCTTACATCCAGTACGGTGGTACCAACCCAGTCGGCTACAATTTGAGCCTACCGCCTAGTAAGGGGCAAGGGAAGGGACCATGTCATGGGTCAGCGCCACTCACGCCATCTATGGCATGCTTATGAAATGCTTCACATTAGTTAAACGTCATGATTAGTTAAAATGCTTCACACTCTATTCGGTAGATGGCGCGCGCGCATATACTTTCTTGGTTTCTTCTATGGGGACCTCCGTGATTTTTTTACCTTTTATTATTTTGTTGTTATATCGCCAAAAATAACACATATTCTGTGAAAATTTCAACGGGCTACCTAATTACGGTTCAAGAGATACAGCCCTCGGACAGACAGACGGACGGACAGACAGACAGACGGCGTAGGCTTAGTAATAGGGTCCCGTACCGGATGCGGACCCTCAGCTGAGACGCAGTTAGACAGCGAGCTGATTTTCAGCGGCTCCCGTTTTAAAATAATAAATACCTAATATCGGAGTTAGAACTTAAAATAAAAAATAAAAACTATACAAAACAAAACAGAAAACATTAACAATATAAATTGAAAGAACTCAGCATATTCAACGTATTAAAAATACTTATTAACATAAAAAATAAGAAACAATAATAAATTAACACTATTTTATAACAATACACATCACACGCCGTATCCCGACAATCGGGGTAAGCAGATTAATCGGTGTTTTGCTGGACGCACTTTATTAAATTAGAGCACAACATCGACCGCCACCAAAAACGGAGGCACAAACAAAGAAAGTTATGTCTATTCTTTTTTTTTATGGAAACTGACACGGTTGGCTACATCACCTACAACATCCGTGATGTCAGCCCATGACACCGGGTGAACTAGGTGCCATGTCAGTGCTTCCCTACATTTCATGTCGAGCTGGACGGAAAACACGAACTATTTACATAGCCGTTTCGACCGACGTTTCATTCAGTGTGAACCCTACCACCTAGTAACGTAAGAAGGGAACGGACCTACAGTTATACGTGGAATCCGAACCACGGTCAGCCTCCAACGGTCGAACGGTCACCCATCCAAATACAGAGCGCGCCCAGCGTTGCTTAACGATCAATAGCGATAGTCGACTGTCTGCACCACTGAGCTATATTATTCTACACGCCCGACCTTTTCCTCATCCCTGGCTCTTACGACATGACGGGGAGAAATGCAGCATGCATATTCCTTTAAAGTATAGCGTCACACACACAAGGCTCCTTCTTCTAACTCACCTAAGGAGCAGGTAGAGACCACAACGAGCACCGTCAGCATTTCCCTCCTCAACGTGGTCGACTGAGGC
Source organism: Nematopogon swammerdamellus (assembly GCA_946902875.1). NCBI lineage: Eukaryota > Metazoa > Arthropoda > Insecta > Lepidoptera > Adelidae > Nematopogon > Nematopogon swammerdamellus. Next base: position 26,755,864 of record OX336336.1, read on the forward strand.
GCGTGGATGACCAGCGCTCGCTCTGCGGCAGCCCAGCTCGTGGCGATGCGCCGCCAGGAGGTGCCCAGGCGCCAGGTGAGCGCGACCGTGCCCAGGGCGTTCAGGTAGAACACGAGGCCGGCCGTCTTACCGGATACTGCTGCGGGATTTGTTTGTCAGCCTCAGTTAATCTTTTCTTTTTTATGGAAACTGACACGGTTGGCTACATCACTTACAACATCCGCGATGTCAGCCCATAACACCGGGGGAACTTGGTGCCATTTCAGTGCTTCCCTTTGGTCGTGCCGGCTACACTGAACTGGACGGAAAACACAAACTATTTACATAGCCGTTTCGGCCGACTTTTCATTCAGTGCGGTGTATGTATGTATGTTCCTCCATAACTCTTAAACAGATCATCCGATTTCGATGAAACTTAGTACAAGCACATTTAACTATACGTGATACAGGATAAGCTTCAGCTTCAGAAATAAAATTCAGTTCTAGCTACGCTAAGAGGTGTCTCTCATACCGAATTGTTCCGCGCGCCGAAATAAATGTACGGTAGCGGCCTTACTTACTTTCTTCTTTTTAAATACGATTTTCACGCGAGCGAACCGCGGGCTAAAGCTAGAAGAGATAAGGATAGAGGTGTAACCAGCGTCCTTATTGCGGAAGGTCCACCCGGCGAGTGCTCGGAGGAGCCGCTCCGCGATGAGAATGATGATGACGCCGAGCAGGGCAGCGACGCAGCCGGTCCACACGCGGCTTGCGCGCGAGCCGCAGCCGCCGAGCGCGCCGCACCAGCGCGACCAGCGGACCACGCTCGACATCGTACGCAGGAACTCCTGCGTAAAATTTTTTTTTAGGTGATCCGGTATGGGTGACTGAGTCGGAGGGGTAGGTCCATCGGGTAGGTCGGATCAGCCAGTATCGCCGATAAGAATAGAAATGAGGTTTTTTTTTATGGAAACTGACACGGTCAGCTACATCACCTACAACATCCGTGATGTCAGCCCATAACACCGGGTGAACAAGGTGCCACGTCAGTGCTTCCCTTCATTTCATGTCGGCTACACTGAACTGGACGGAAAACACGAACTATTTACATAGCCGTTTCGACCGACGCGACGTTTCACTCAGTGCGGTGGTCCCGCACCCGGCCAGGATAAACCCTTCCACCTAGTAAGGTAAGAAGGGAAGGGACCTACAGTTTCACGTGGAATTCGAACCACGGTCAGCCCACAACGGTCGAGCGGTCACGCATTCAAGTACTGACCGCGCCCAGGTGTGCTTATGTTCGCGATATACAGTCGACCGACCGCACCTCTGAGCTACCGAGGCTGACAAAATACTCATATATTATTATGGCCTTTATTTCACATTTTTAAATACATTTACATTAATTTTACATATATTATAACTATAAAAAGTAATAAAAATACACAAAATTTATACAAACAATTATTAGAATTATTATAACTTACGTCGTTGTACTGCTGATGTGGAAATATCAGCTTGGATGCCTCAGGGACTGCGATAGTATGTGAGACGTCCCCAAACAGACTCAAGACACCGTGTGAATGTTCAGCTGACGCGTCGACATCTTCTGCTGCTGGTGGGTCTGCAAGTTGAGTCTTATATTACATGACATTTGAATAACACTCGAAACCACTGCATCTCTCTCCGTGCATGTCCTAAAAGGCGACTAATGGATAATAACTAGATACCGCGCTAAAGGGCGACAGACTATCGACCTATCATCTTGGCGCGGTCCTTCCACCGAGTCATGCAGCAGGCAAAGAGTTTGTATTACGTCTCTGCGCTCCTTCGACGTAATACAAACTCTTGTTGCATCTGTCCAGGTGCATCTTCGTGCCTTACTTGCTGCTTGATACTCGTAGTTATCTTCTCCTAATACATTGCTAAACGTTGGTTACTCTGCTTACCCTCATTGTCGGAATACAGCGTGCCTTATGTATGTATTCTATATTTTGAATAAGATAATTTTATGATGATAATTCTTTAACAAACAATTAATTATACTCATTTTTAAGTTTCCGGATTACCAGAGTAGGTTTAAAGACTTACATATTAAGTCGACGTTTCGCCCGCTACGTCACGGGCTTCTTCAGGGACTGCGGGAGTTCCTAGAGCCGACGTCTGGTGTCCGTTGTACCAGCCGTCAAACTGCTCTTTTTCGAAGATTATAGCTCTGGGTAGGTTGCACAATATTCGGCAGCGATGTTAGATCGCGATCCATACATCTTACGAAGTCCCGGCTGCACACAACACTCACTTTGTCTTCAGACGCTGTCTTGGCGGAAGATCTTGCAGATGTGTACTGTGACAGCACGGGCAGCCAAGAAGGTGCTAAATTCATGCTGTCGTCCCTGTTGAAATTTCTGTGCCTGGTAATTTCGATGGCTTCCCTGACTAGGCGTGGAGTGTAGTGTCGTTCTACCGCTAGTACCGACGCTTCATCAAACCGGATCCAGTGGTTACTATCACCAAGCAATAGATGTTCCGCAATGGCCGATTTCTGCAGGTCTCCATTCTTGACGCCTCATAAGTGTTCGCACATTCGCTCATGGACGCTCCTCTTCGTTTGGCCGATGTAGCTCTTCCCACAGCTACATGGAACTTTGTAGACGCCTGGGGCTAGCGTTCCTGGACGTCTTGGTACAGAGAAGAGCCGACGGTTCCCTGTCGCATACGGTGTATAGGTCGTACGATGTATGGATCGCGATCTAACACCGCTGCCGAATATTGTGCAACCTACCCACAGCTATAATCTTCGAAAAAGAGCAGTTTGACGGCTGGTACAACGGATACCAGACGTCGGCTCCAGGAACTTCCGCAGTCCCTGAAGAAGCCCGTAACGTAGCGGGCGAAACGTCGACTTAATATGTAAGTCTTTAAACCTACTCTGGTAATCCGGAAACTTAAAAATGAGTATAGTTAATAACAGAGTAAACTTAAAAACATTAGTAAATGTCAGCCTCGATAGCTCAGTGTTGCAGACAGTCAACTGTCGCTATTGAATGTTAAGCAACGCTGGGTGCGGTCAGTACTTGGATGGGTGACCGCTGACCGTTGGAGGCTGACCGAGGTTCGGATTCCTCGTAAAACTGTAGGTCCCTTCCCTCCTAATCTTACTTGGTGGTAGGGTTTAACCCGGCCGGGTTGGTACCACCGCACTGAATGAAACGTCGGTCAAAACGGCTATGTAAATAGTTTGTGTTTTCCGACCAGTTCAGTGTAGCCGGCACGATCAAAGGGGGAAGCACTGACATGGCACCTAGTTCACCCGGTGTTATGGGCTGACATCACGGACGTTGTAGGTGATGTAGCCAACCGTGTCAGTTTCCATAAAAAAAAAAAAAAAAAAGTAAATAATTAATTTTAATTTATCATGTAGCGGCGAAAAACCACCTGAACTACCATAGTACTTGCGTAAGATTTGCAAATTACCTGGTTGAAGTTTAGATGGCGTAGATCCGAGGTTCCTGGGCAGTACCATGACCCGAGTGCAGAGCTGGTCGTAATCGGCCTTCAGACCAGGGTCAAGCTGCATGCTTCTGGAAACGAGAATATTTTTTGGATATGAAATAGAGCGCAAATAAATTTTCAACTGTTCACTTTTCTCCGACGGCGTTCATTTCCGATCTCAATTTTTCTGAAAACATCGACCGAATTAGAGAAATAGTTTTTATATGATACGTACGCAAACAGACTAAATATTCAAAAATGTTAATGCGTTGCTATCCATCATTCATCACCCCAATATATTTTTTTGCAAATACTTTCGGTGCATATAACTACCTACTAATAAAACTGTATATTGTGGAAAGACTTGGAATATGGTCATCCGTTGCAAGAACCTTCGGAGTTCTCCGGCGGAGTGCTATGAGTGTTCAGAGTCAGACAAAACTTAAGCGGACACAGAATGGCTCCCTGGGAGATCCCTCGCCGTATTCGGTCGTCTGCAACCGGAATCCATCCGCCACCTGGAACACGAAGGATAATACTCCACTGTCTCATACATGCGCCAAGGATTAGACACATATTTGTGTCAGTTTTGTATGATTTCAGTATCCTTGGCGAGCATTTATGGGTCACGGAGTCAAAAGCCTTCCTGTAGTCTATCCAGGCAGATGGCAGGTTCCTTCGATTGCTTCGAATTTGCTAACAAACGGTCTTGTCTATGAGGAGAAACTCCTCAATACCGCGGGATACAGCCCGTTATCCGTTCTCAGCAACGGACAAGATATTATTGTCCTCCGAAACTTACAGTTAATTATTTATAGTTTGGTAAATACTAAATATTATTGAAAGGTCCCTGACAAAAAAAATATTATAATAATAATATACTTTTTTTGTATAATTATGTAAAATTAATAAAAAAAATAAAAAATCCGAAATGAAGGATATAATATATTAATAATAATTACCAGACTAGTGCGATGCGCAACTTAAGTAAAACTGTTTCAGGGAATGAGGGTCATCTGATTAGAGCCGAAAATGTTACATCAAATATGTATGACACACAAATCGAAGTGTCACCAGCGACAAAATATTTACTGACCACTTGGATAGGACATTAATCAAAAGTTAATTTGTCTGCCCAAATCACTTTTTTTATGGAATCTGAAATGGTTGGCTAAATCCTTACCTTCACTTATACCTAGCACTGACAAGGAACCTAGTTCACCCGGTGTTATAGGCTGACATTAAGGATGTTGTAGGTAATGTAGCCAACCGTGTCTGAGTCCATAAAAAAAATGTATACAGGCGAAAGGCGTTCCCCTTTTGAAGTTTGAAACAGTGCCACAACCACCAAAAGGGTTTCACTGCCATAGGGGCACATACACATATCACATAATCACTCCAAAAACGTGCTCACAATACCCACAAAAGGCAACACACATGTGTCTCTACCATCCATTGTTCTGCACTTGGTTTTAATGTCACAAAAGGTTAGTCACAAACGGTGTCACGAGCAGCTTCAAAGGTGACATAATATTGTGGAGTGTTTATTGTTGAATTTAATTTATAAATTTTCCCGCGAATTTCCTCGCAAAACAATTTATATTTTCGCTTTCCTGGGTTATAATATATACTTACTTTTTTAGGGTTCCGTACAGATCTGTCTGCCTGTCTGTCTGTCCGAGGGCTGCATCTCTTGATAGCCCGTTGAAATTTTCACAGAATATGTGTTATTATGGCCGATATAACAACAAATAATAAAATGTAAAAAAATTCACGGGGATCTCCATACAAGAAACTAAAAAGTGTATGCGCGCCATCTACCGAAAAGAGTATGAAGTATTTTAACTAATATATAGATGGTGTGAGCAGTGCTGACCATGACATGGCGATACGGAACCCCCGGTGCGCGAGTTCGAATCGCACTTGGCCGGTTTTTTACCGAATCTAAATTAGACCTATTTATTGTTATCAGACAGGTACGTGTTATTATCTAATTACTTTTTTTTTACATTTGTGTAAATAACCATCTTAACAGTGTATGTTTTATATTTTTTCATTTAAAAAAATGTTTGCCTATACGCTAAAGTCAGAACGTTAGCTACCCCGTTACAGAACTGGCATGGGTGTCCGATTTTAGGGTTCCGTGCGGGACTCTTATACTAAGCCTACGCCGTCCGTCCGTCCGTCCGTCTGTCCTACCTAAATCGCAGCCTGTTGAAGTATTCACAAAATTTCTGTTATTATGGCGAATATGTATGTATGTATCTTATTTGAACAACAATTTATAAAAATTAGGTACAACAGGCGACCTTAATGCCGCGAGGTATTCTATTCTAACTAACCTTTGGGATGTGGGGGAAGTACATGCAGGCGAACAAGAATAGTTTGTGGCAATGTGTTAAGACTGTAAAGAAATATGTATGATAAACTACATACGAATACTACATAATTACTTGAACAAGCATATATATGTGTATAATAAACTTATATATTATCCTAGTCAGTCAGTCAGTCAGTCAGTCAGTCAGTCAGTCAGTCAGTCAGTCAGTCAGTCAGTCAGTCAGTCAGTCAGTCAGCGTGTAAGCGTCCACTGCTGGACATACGCCTCTCCAATTTTCCTCCAGTCCTCCCGGCCTTCAGCGATACGGAACCACTGATTTCCGCCGGCGTACTTGATGTCGTCGTCCCACCTGGCGGGTGGTCTTCCCACACTCCGTTTTCCTGTCCACGGCCGCCAGTGTAGGACACGGTTACTCACACGGTCATCGTCTCTTCGGCTAACGTGCCCAGCCCACTGCCACTTGAGCTTAGCCACCCGGTGTCCAATATCGACTACTTTGGTGCGTCGGCGGATTGCCTCGTTACGCACCATATCACGTAGCGTTATTCCCAGCATGGCTCGCTCCATTGCTCGCTGGGCAACTTTCAACCTTTGGACAACAGCGACCGTCAGAGTCCACGTTTCACACCCGTACGTCATAACCGGGAGGACACACTGGTCATATATACGGGTCTTTAAATTCTGCGGAAGGTCAGACTTCAGGACGATTATCCTAACAATGAGCAAAAAATTACAAGAAACGTCTTTTTTTCAAGGGTTTTTTTTTTGCTTTACAGTAAAAACAGTAATACATACCGGCGCCAAACTTGCTGTGATAATAGTGCAAACTCTGAAGTAAAACAATAAATAAAAATAAAAAACGAAGAAATACGTGGTGGTACGGAACCCTCGGTCACAGATGAGATATTCGTTACCTTCGGTGCGTGAGTCCGACGCGCACTTGTTAGGCTCCTTTCAAAATGTAAATAAGGAAAAAAAAGTAATAAATAAAAAGACAAATCTCAAATTCCAAAAATCCACCTATTTTTCCTGAAGTTTAAACACCCAACACAAATTTGAGAAAAAAAAAACTTTGCAGCACAGGCAAAGCATTTTCAAAATGTTCCAAAAAAATATCCTTAAATTATTCAGTGTCCGTTTGCAATAAATCGGCGCACCTACCACGGAAGTAGAACAAGAAGACATCGCGCACTTTAAAATGATTTCTCTGGTACGGAACCTTGATGCGCGAATCCAGCTCGCACTTGACTGGTTTTTTATCACAAACGCTACCGTATTAGTATAGTAATACAACACTATCATGGTGACTGGAAAGTCGAAAATGTACTTTTTGTATCGTGTGGGGTCGGTACTTAAAAAGAATAGCCCCACTGCATCTCTCCCCGTCGCATGTCGTAAAAGTCGACTAAGGGATAAGAAAATTCGTCAGCCTCGATAGCTCAGTGGCGCGGTTGGTTAGTCAACTGTTATTAAGCAACGCTGAGCGCGGTCAGTGATTGGATGGGTGACCGCTCGACCGTTGGAGGCTGACCGTGGTTCGGATTCCACGTTAAACTGTAGGTCCCTTCCCTTCTTACCTTACTAGGTGGTAGGGTTTATCCCGGCCGGGTTGATACCACCGCACTGAACGAAACGCCGCCGGTCGAAACGGCTATGTAAATAGTTCGTGTTTTCCGTCCAGTTTAGTGTAGCCGACATGAAATGAAGGGAAGCACTGACATGGCACCTAGTTCACCCTGTGTCATGGGCTGACATCAGGGATGTTGTAGGTGATGTAGCCAACGATGTCAGGTTCCATAAAAAAAAAAATGTGACATTAAGAAGGAGTGTTGTTGATTTGACACGATATTAAATATTGTTTACTATTTCTAAATGTCGGTTCGGTCAACCAGCGATATAGGTCAGAGTTAGTGGCACGCAATGGCATGGCGTGTTTGGAGGTAACAGCAGATATTCAGATAATGACGTGTAGAGAGAAGTAGCGATTAGGATATTTTGATTATAAGCTTTGTTCAATGTCGCTTGATTAGACCAATTTTTTTTTATGTAATCCGGTATGCGTGGCTGAGTCGGAGGGGCCAAAGCACATGCTCCGACAAGCCAATATCACCTCCGAGAAGGTAGGCGCCATAAAGGAGACTTCGCTGGGTTGCTGGCTATACTGGACTAGAGGAGAACACAACCGAGGCTGTTATGCGGCCATCTTACCTACATTCGTACGGTGTTACCAACCCATTAGGCTACAATTTGAGCCTACCACCTAAGGGATATGACTCCCTCCTTATATTACTAGGTGGTAGGGTTTAACCCGCCCGGGTTGGTACCACCGCACTGAATGAAAGGTCAGTCGAAACGGCTATGTAAATAGTTTGCGTTTTCCGTCCAGTTCAGTGTAGCCGGCACGACCGAAGGGAAGCACTGACGTGGCGCCAAGTTCACCCGGTGTTATGGGCTGACGTCACGGATGTCGTAGGTGAAGTAGCCAACCGTGGCAGTTTCCATAACCATATTTTCATAAAATTGTTCCTACTGAGTAGGAAATTCGACATAAAGTAAAATGTGTACCCGATGATAAAGAGTTAGAGTGTTTTTTATAATTAGGTACATAATAATATAGCTGTGCCCGCGGCTCCGCCCGCTCTCATATTTCACTTCACTGCTAACCTCATAAGCCATTTAGCGTGATAGTAAGTAGCCTATAGTTGATGGGAAGAATCAAGCTATCCGTAGAATTTTGTTTTATTAAAATCGGTTCAGTGGTTCTCGAGTTATAAGCGGACAGACAGACACTCAGACAGAAAGCAGACGTTGGATTTTATTATAGGTACAAGCTGTGCCCGCGGCTCCGCCCGCTCTCATATTTCACTTCACTATTAACCTCATAAGCTATTTAGCGTGATAGTAAGTAACCTATAGTTGATGGGAAGAATCAAGCTATCCGTAGAATTTTGTTTTATTAAAATCGGTTCAGTGGTTCTCGAGTTATAAGCGGACAGACAGACACTCAGACATACAGAAAGCAGACGTTGGATTTTATTATAGGTAAGGAAGGAAGGAAGGATATTATCTCTATCAAATCATAATACAGACATTTAGTAAAACACGATTTTTATTACCATGTATTTATACGAAGGAAATAAAAATTATTAGCTTCATGATCATTACTCTTTAACAGAATGTTACGGGATGTGGAGCAAAAGAATTAAGTACTCTCAAAGGTTTTATATTACATTTGTCAGTAAAATAATTTAAATATTTATAAACAAAATAGTAATAAAACCTTTCTTATTTCGTTCGTTTTTAGTAGTCGGGTTTTATTTTTATAATATTTCATTTAATATTTTTTACACATTAGAAAAGTTAGCGGTATAGTGTACTACTAATTGCCAAACTAATTGGTTTCGGCGGAGTAGCCTTTCGTACACAAATGTGGGGTGGTAGAATCACTGACTACTAAGCCTAGGGACCGTACACCAGCGCTCCTCCCGTGTGGGTAGCATAAGAGACGGCGGTTTGCGGGGGTCGGAAGCGATAGAGCTGCTCTACCACCGTGCTATCTACACGGTAGGGGTAGTAGCGACCGGTATGGTAGAGACGGCGGGTCGCGGGGGTCGGATAGCGATAGAGCTGCTCTACTACCGTGCTATCTACACGGTAGAGGTATTGCGGTGCGCGAGCGACCGGTATAGTAGAGACGGCGGGTTGCGGGGGTCGGATAGCGATAGAGTTGCTCTACTACCGTGCTATCTACACGGTAGAGGTAGTGCGGTGCGCGAGCGACCGGTATAGTAGAGACGGCGGGTTGCGGGGGTCGGATAGCGATAGAGCTGCTCTACCACCGTGCACACGGTAGAGGTAGTGCGGTAGAGGTAGTGCGGTGCGCGAGCGACGATGGAGTGTTCGATTTTCGTATATTTTCTTTAATATCTTTGAAACCAAGAATGATCCTATAAGGGTTCCGGTTTTCCTCTTTTGTTGTATGGAACCCTAATGACAAAAATATATATATTGGTTTTATGGAAACTGACACGATTGGCTACATCATCTACAGCATCCGTCCGATGTCAGCCCATAACACCTTTGGTGAACTAGGTGCCATTTCAGTGCCTTCCCTTTGGTCGTGCCGACTACATCGAACTGGACGGACAACACGATCTATTTACGTAGCTCATTCGACTGACTTTTCATTCAGCGCGTGGTACCAACCCGTGTATCTTTATTTTTTATTCTCTATTCATCACCCATAGACAAGTACACTGCGCTCGGATTCGTCATATTTAAACATTTAGCCAGTTTGATTATCACAGCGAAGAACTGGCAAGAAACTTCGCTGGATACTTTTATTTTTACGTCCACTTACTCTACATTTACAAAAGTGTTTACCACTGCCTACATAGTACGAGTCATTGCTATTTCTAAAAACCGGCGCACCGAGGGTTCCGTATCGCCATGTCATGATCAGCGCCACTCACGCCATCAATGGATTAGTTAAAATACTTCATATTCTTTTCGGTAGATGGCGCGCACACATTTTTTAATTTCTTCTATTGGGACCCCATTGAATTTTTTACTTTTTCTTATTTTTCTCATTTATTGTTATATCGGCCATGATAACACATATTCTGTGAAAATTTCAATGGGCTACCTATTACGGTTCAAGAGATACAGCCATCGTACAGACGGACTTACAGACAGACAGACAGACAGCGTAGGCTTAGTAATAGGGTCACGGTCCCGGGTACGACGGATACGGAACCCTAAAATTAAATGTATTATTAGTTTCCTGAAATGCATCAACCTGTACATGCCTCGTTAGTTCAATTGTTGAATTATCAATTTAGGACCTATCTGTAAATAGATCGTATTAAAATTTGTCCGCCATCAACCGCCGAAAATTTGCCCAATAAAAATTTAACTCACACGGCCTTAGTCAATATAAATTTAGAGGTGTCAAGCGTTACATATCCAAGCGCGAAACTCTGATTGGTCACATACAAGGTACGTAAGCAAGGTTCAAATTCCACGGGTGCAAGATAGCTTTTTGGCGTGTAAGTTTTTTTTTATGTAATCCGTTATTTGTGGCTGACTCGGAGGGGCCAAAGCGCATGCTCCGACCAGCCAAAATCACCACCGAGCAGGTAGGTGCCATACCGGAGACTTCCCTGGATTGCTGGCTATACTGGACTAGAGGAGAACACAACCGAGGCTGCTATGCGGCCATCTTACATCCAGTACGGTGGTACCAACCCAGTCGGCTACAATTTGAGCCTACCACCTAGTAAGGGGCAAGGGAAGGGACCTACAGTTTTACACCGGTACCGAACGGTGAAGCAGCAGGTGTAGGTATGCACGTAAATTTTTTCGTCAGAAAAAACTCATTGGTACACGCCGACCGGATTCGAACCTCTGACCACTCGCATGAGAAGCCGATATCCAAACCACTCGGCCACCCGCCGCTTAAAATGAGTGTTTTTCCCGAATCCTTTTACCTGCGTGTCTTCAAACGTCGTCGTATTAAACGTCGTGCATAGATACCTACACCTGCTGCTTCACCGTTCGGAACCGGTGTAAAACTGTAGGTCCCTTCCCTAGTCCCTTACTAGGTGGTAGGCTCAAAATGTAGCCGACTGGGTTGATACTACCGTACTGAATGTAAGATGGCCGCATAGCAGCCTCGGTTGTTTTCTCCTCTGTTCCAGTATAGCCAGCAATCCAGGGAAGTCTTCGGTATGGCACCTACGTTCTCAGAAGTGATATTGGCTGGTCGGAGCATGTGCTTAAAACAGAACCCAGAAAAAAAAAATAACTAGTTAGTCTAAAGCGATAAATTAAAGAATTCATTTATCTTGTAAATGTTTCGTTAGTGCTCTAGCGGTCGATATCGACCGCTCCACAGTCAACAGGTTCAGAACATTTTAATGTTAATGTATGTGTAAGCGCTTCGCCTTGCAGGGAGCTGGCCGTTAGTGACTGTGCATTATAAGATTATTATTACAACTATGTTTTCAGTGGGTCAGTTCAGTTTTTTTTTTACGGATACACTAGACACTTGGAGCCGTCAGCATGGATTGTTGAGCCGACGACGCCCAAAAACTTACACATTAAACATTTAGCATTTAGCCAGTTCGAATATCACAGCGAAGAAGAACTGGCAAGAAACTTCGCTGGATACTTTTTTTTTACGTCCACTTAGTCTAAATTTACAAAAGTGTTTGCCACTGAATGTGTGTGTGTGTGTGAGGGTGTGTTATGGTGTGAGTGTGTAGGTATAATTATGTGCGTCCGAAAACCCATTTAATTTCCAATTTGTAGGAGTTGTTTTCCCCACATAATATTGAAAAGCATTTTTTGATACAGTAAAGAGGTACAGAGGCAACGCAGAAGTCTCTGAAGAGATCTGGAAGGTCCGTGAATCATGAGGCTGATAGCGTGGTTTCCAGTGATGGCACTGTACGTGAGGTACTCGACGGGCAAGGTGAGACGAACATTACATTTAAGAACATAATCAGCGGCGGGTGGCCGAGTGGTCTGGGAGTTGACCTCTCTTGCGAGAGGTCCGAGGTTCGAATCCGGTCGGCGCGTGAACCAATGAGTTTTTTCTGAGGGAAAAAATTAAGTGCATACCTACACCTGGGTGCTTCACAGTTCGGAACCGGTGTAAAACTGTAGGTCTCGTCCCTTGCCCCTTACTAGGTGGTAGGCTCAAATTGTCGCCGACTGGGTTGGTTGGTACCACCGTACTGGATGTAATATGGCCGCATAGCAGCCTCGGTTGTGTTCTCCTCTAGTCCAGTATAGCCAGTAATTCAAAGGGAAGTCTCCGGTATGGCACTTGCCGTCTAGCAGGTGATATTGGCTGGTCGGAGCATGTGCTTTGGCCCCTCTGAGTAAGCCATATATTACCAGATTACATAAAAAAATATATTGTGCGCCTTGGCTCCCATACTATGAAATGATCACCTCAAAACGACTTGGCGCAGGGTAACAATTTTACTTTGAAGCGACATTTCTAGTAAAGATCTGTAAAAAATGAAAATGAACATGAAACGTGTTTTTATTTTAGAAAAGTTTCTAAGCCTATTTTACATGTAATCATGTTTCCTACTCTAGCGAAACTCTGTCTTGCAGGAATGGTGGTGTTTTCTAGGTTATAGAATTGCCGAGAAGCAATGCCGCGGGTACAGCAAATAGACAGGGAGTTGTGTCTAATAATGGTGCTGTTTTCAAGTTATAGAATTGCCGAGAAGCAATGCCGCGGGAACAGGAAATAGACAGGGAGTAGTGTCTAATAATGGTGCTGTTTTCAAGTTTTAGAATTGCCGAGCAGCAATGCCGCGGGAACAGCAAATAGACATGGAGTTGTGTCTAATAATGGTGTTGTTTTCAAGTTATAGAATTGCCGAGAAGGAATGCCGCGGGAACAGCAAATAGACAGGGCATTGTGTCTAATGGTGGTTGTGTTTTCTAGGTTATAGAATTGCCGAGAAGCAAAGCCGCGGGAACAGCAAATAGACAGGGAATTGTGTCTAATCATGGTGTTGTTTTCTAGGTTATAGAATTGCCGAGAAGCAATGCCGCGGGTACAGCAAATAGACAGGGCATTGTGTCTAATGGCGGTGGTGTTTTCTAGGTTATATAGATTTGACGAGAAGCAATGCCGCGGGAACAGCAAATAGACAGGGAAGTGTGTGTAATGATGGTGGTATTTTCTAGGTTATAGAATTGCTGAGAAGCAATGCCGCCAGTACAGAAAATAGACAGGGAAGTGTGTCTAATGATGGTGGTGTTTTCTTGGTTATAGAATTGCCGAGAAGCAATGCCGCGGGTGCAGAAAATAGACAGGGCATTGTGTCTAATGATGGTGGTGTTTTCTAGGTTATAGAATTGCCGAGAAGCAATGCCGCGGGTACAGCAAATAGACAGGGCATTGTGTCTAATGATGGTGGTATTTTCTAGGTTATAGAATTGCCGAGAAGCAAAGCCGCGGGAACAGCAAATAGACAGAGAATTGTGTATAATGATTATGCTGTTGTCTAGGTTAGAGAATTGCCGAGAAGCAAAGCCGCGGGAACAGCAAATAGACAGGGAATTGTGTCTAATGCTGGTGATGTTTTCTAGGTTATAGAATTACCGAGAAGCAAAGCCGCGGGAACAGCAAATAGACAGAGAATTGTGTATAATGATTATGCTGTTGTCTAGGTTAGAGAATTGCCGAGAAGCAAAGCCGCGGGAACAGCAAATAGACAGGGAATTGTGTCTAATGCTGGTGATGTTTTCTAGGTTAGAGAGTTGCCGAGAAGCAATGCCGCGGAAACAGAAAATAGATAGAGAATTGTGTATAATGATTGTGCTGTTGTCTAGGTTAGAGATTTGCCGAGAAGCAAAGCCGCGGGAACAGCAAATAGACAGGGAATTGTGTTTAATGCTGGTTCTGTTTCAACAGATGTACGACGTGTCTGTCGAGAGGACGGAACTGGTTGAGGCAAACCCCAAGTACGTGAGGGACTGGAGTGCGTACACGCACAGGCTCAACAGGACATCTCCTTACACATTCGTGGCAAACTTTACACTCTTACAGCCCTTGTACAATAACGCGAGCGTAAGTATGTTTGTTATTCGTTTTAAGCCGAAATACTAATACTATTTTGTTTACTTCTTGTATACGTGCTCATACATTTTTAACCGATTTCAAAAAAAGGAGGAGGTTCTCAATTCGACTGTATTTTTTTTATGTTTGTTACCTCAGAACTTTCGACTGGGTGAACAGATTTTATTTATTTATTCATCCATTTATTTATTGAGAAAAGAAAAAAAGATTTTGATGATTCTTTTTTTATTTGAAAGCTGGTGCTTCCCGTGTGGTCCCATTTCAATTTGGTCAAGATCGGATTGAAAAGCGAGGCATTAATAGCAAAAAATTACAAAAAAAATTGTGAAATAAAAAACTATTTAAAAAAATGTAAAACCCGCCTTTAAAAATGTACGAAATAATAAAAAAAAAACGAACCCTACAGTTGAAGGCGGTGCTGAAGCAAGCAAAAATGATGCATGAAAGAAAACATGAGTGGATGATATCCTTTGTGATTTGTGTAGCCTTCTTTAGCACCGCCTTCAACTCTAGGGTTCGATTTTTTTTTTTTATTATATCGTACATTTTTTGAAGGCGGTTTTTATATTTTTTTAAATGGTTTTATATAGACATTTTTTTGTTTCGTTTTTATACCACTATCTGTCTTGTCGACATTAATTATCAGTAGGTGAGTATGGATTCAAGTCTTGCATGGAGATTGCTCATTAGCAAACCTATTTTATTATACACAACCGTTAAAGTTGTTATAAGATCTTCCGGAGCTCTCCTCTTCAGTCTGAGGGTTCTTTCTCTTGACGTATCTCTTTACAATGTCTCTTTTTCATCAGGAATTTAAAGGGCATTGCCTAAAATTGGTGCCTTTTTTATCATAGTTTTTTTTTTCGCGCGGCCATCAACCAAACTTTCTTATTTTAGTTAAGCATACTGTTACAAACAAAACTTGTTATGACATGTATATGCCTAAACTCAGTCCGAACGAAGTTATAAGGGTCAGAAGTTCGAATAATATTTATTATATTTTTATGCATTTTCAACAGTTTTAGTTTTTTATTTCATAACAGGTTGTGACCTTTTATCTCTGATTTAAAGATAATTATCATAAAAATATCATACTTCAACAATTCCATGTAAAACCATTAAATATAAAAACTAAACCTGATGAAATGCATAAAAACTTAATAAATATTATTCGAACTTCTGACCCTTATAACTTCGTTCGGACTGAGTTTAGGCATACACGTTTCATAACAAGTTTTGTTTGTAACATTATTCTGAACTAAAGTAACCAAGTTTGGTTGATGGCCGCGCGAAAAAAAAAGGCACCACCTTCCACACAAAATGTGGCATTGCCCTTTATTCAAAGGAATGTGGTCAGAACGAAGACTTAGTATTATTAACTTTTTTCTTTGTGGAAACTGACACGGTTGGCTACATCACCTAAAACATCCGTGATGTTAGCCCATAACACCTGGAGTACTAGGTGCCATGTCAGTGCTTCCCTTCATTTCATGTCGGCCACGCTGAACTGGACGGAAAACGCGAACAATTTACATAGCCGTTTCGACCGTGTCGTCGTTTCGTTCAGTGCGGTGGTACCAATCCGGGCGGAACAAACCCTACCACCTAGTAAGGTAAGAAGGGAAGGGACCTACCTACTTATAAATAATTAAAGCGACAATACTGCCTTTTCGCATGCTGAAATACCTAGCTACGCTCATCATGATATCCGTAAGCGGCGGGTGGCCGAGTGGTTTGGGCATCGGCTTCTCATGCGAGAGGTCCGCGGTTCGAATCCCGTCGGCGTGTACCAATGAGTTTTTTCTGACGAAAAAATTTACGTGCATACCTACACCTGCTGCTTCATCGTTCGGAACCGGTGTAAAACTGTAGGTCCCTTCCCTTGCCCCTTACTAGGTGGTAGGCTCAATTTGTAGCCGACTGGGTTGATACCACCGTACTGGATGTAAGATGGCCGCATAGCAACCTCGGTTGTGTTCTCCTCTAGTCCAGTATAGCCAGCAATCCAGGGAAGTCTCCGGTATGGCACCTACCTTCTCGGAGGTGATATTGGCTGGTCGGAGCATGCGCTTTGGCCCCTCCAACTCAGCCACCAATAACGGATTACATAAAAAAAATAAAATTATAATGTATATATTTTTTTTTTACTTCCAGATTAATATAATTATATATGAACTCCGCAGTAACGAATACAGGGAGGGGGCTGTGACAATAAAAAATAAACTATGCGACTGGATGAGAACGGATACGTGGATTTTTCCTCTTTTCCGCAAGTACGGCAATTTGCCGGAAAGATGCCCAATCTATGTTAGTACCAACCTATCAACATGTTAAACAAGTGTTTATTTTTGAAAAACTATTCCAACATAATTACATAAGACTAGTCCGCCCGCGGCTTCGATCACATAGCCTATGCCCCTCCTGAAGGTCCATTCTAGATTTGGTCAAATAATTTTTAAAATCGGATGAGCATTTTCGGAGTTTACCTCCTATATCAAAACTTACAAACTATACATCTTTATAATACTGACTTTTCAAGACTGATCTCTTCGCTGTGGAAGTCGGAGCAAGAAGACTACCAGCGAAGTCGCTCTACAGTCTCTTCAAGAATCTAGGGCTGCCAAGATCGACGCTAAGCTCATACATTGGAGAGAGCTTCGAAAACGTCACTGGAAGCATCCTACAGAATATGGATAGGTGGAGAGAGGGAGGTCGAGAGCGGGACTGGAGTTTCCCCGCGTCCTAGTCAACGCAGACTAGCTGACGAGGGCTTGATGCGAGTCGAAACGTGAAGCACGCGCAGGAAATTTAGAGTGGCCACTCGCTAGTCCCGACCTCGATTAACACCCTCCTCTACTGCCGATGGGCCCGGATATGTTCGGTGAAGCCATCGCAAGCTTAGTTCCACACCTTCCATTGTAGACAATTTTAGAATTTACTACCCCGATAGTAGCCAACATTCCTCGGGCGTCTTCACTGCGCGGCTTCACTTCATTCAGTGCGCTGGTACCAACCCGGGCGGGTGAAATCCTACCACCTAGTAATATAAGAAGGGAGCCATATCCCTTAGTCGCCTTTTACGTCATACACGGGGAGAGATGCAGTGGGGCTACCGGCCCCACACGGTACGGTGTGGGCCGATCGTTGTTCTGTGCACAAAACAAATCGATCAAGCTCGAGTTTTACTCACGCACAGAGGGTTCTGTAGATCTTCTATACCATACCGGTCAGAACATCATATCCGTCTATCTTTTGTACCATACCAAACTTCCTGTCGCGCCATCTATCAGAGAGTAGCGTGAACATAATTTATTGTTAGCCAGTTTCTTGTATGGGACCGCTATAATTTTTTTATATTTGTTATATCCGCCAAAATAACACATAGGTATTCTGTGAAAATTTCAACCGGCTACTTATTACGGTTCAAAAGATACAGCCCTAGGAAGAACGGACGGACAGACAGACAGACGTTGTAGGTTGAGCAATAGGCTTCCGTAAGGGGGACGGAAACCTAAAAAAAATATCTAATGAATTTTAACAAAATGGTTTGATAATATTTTATGTTAGTACAGCATGTACCTACTGGCTTTATAAATATTTTTAATTAGAAAAATGCAAATCGAAAATCATTGGAAATAACATATGAATGAGAAAAAATGTTCGCAAAAATTATGCGACATCATGAAGGTGCAATAGATCGAAAATTTGTAGATAATACGTAACGGCCCGGTGGTGTAGTTGGTTATCGCGTTGGCAGCTCAAGCCAGAGACCCAGGTTCGAATCCTGGTCGGGATGTATTTTTAGGGTTTCGTATACGGTACGGGACCCTATTACTAAGCCTACACCGTCTGTCTGTCTGTCTGTCCGTCCGTCCGTCCGGACGGACGGACGGACAGACAGACGGACGCGTCCGTCTGTCTGTTCGAGGGCTGTATCTCTTGAGCCGTAATAGGTAGGTAGCCCGTTGAAATTTTCACAGAATATCTGTTAATATGGCCGATACGATACTCGTATAACAACAAATAATAAAAATAAGAAAAAGTACAAAATTCACGGGGTTCCCATAGAAGAAACCAAAAAAGCATATGCGCGCGCGCCATCTAGAATAGAATAGAATAGAATACCTATCCTTTATTGTACAGATATAAATTTTACAAAAGGCGGACTTATTACCTATGACAATCTCTGCCAGTCAGCCTTCTTAATAGAAAACATAATATAAAGGTGGCAACAAAAGAAGATACCGTCTACCGAATAGAGCGTGAAGCATTTTAACTAATCATGACATTTAACTAATATGAAGCATTTCATATAACACGCCATAGATGGCGTGAGTAGCGCTAACCATGACATGGCGATAAGGAACCCTCGGTGCGCGAGTTCGACTAGCACTTGGCTGGTTTTTTCCAATGATTTTCGATTTGCATTTTTCTAATTAAAAATAAAAATGATTTGTGTGAACGCAGGGCAATGTATTGATTAACGACCTGTGGGTTCCGTCAGAAATGATGCCTTCCTTCACGCCGTTTGAAGGAGCGCGTTTGGACTTTTACGCATTCACGACACACCCCAGAGAGGTCATATTCACAGCCAGCATATACGTCAAAGTCGTCCAGAGAGCCCGCAGGATTACACTCAAGAAGAAGAAAGGAGACAAATCCACTAAACAATAAGACTAAAGTTTTTTTTTTTTTTTTAATTTTGTTATATATTCTGTATTACAATGTAAAAGTAATAGCTATCGCCCAAACTGGCCTTGCGGCTGCTTCATGAGCAACAGATATATAAGTACTAATTTATTCCTATATAGTTACATTGTTTGTTACATTTATATAATACTACAATGAATGTTTGCTAAACTATATATTAGGACAAAAAGTCGTCTATGCAACATAAATAAACCCAACACTAAACCGTCATTTATACATGAAACTTAACAACTCTCCGAGTACCCTCACTTTCATGAATATCTTGACATCACAAATATCGAATTGCTGTTGCTAGATCCATTTGTCGGCGACCGTCAAAGAATGGCAGATCACCACAGATCAGGCACTAGGCACTTCTTCCCATTCCCTTTCTTACTTAATATGTATATGTAGGTACACATGTGTAATAAATTAGCAATCTCAGAAACTGACCGATTATGAAATTGTCAACTTAATAATTCGACCAAATAAGAAAAAGGTAAATATAGAAATGGAGCAATTGAGAAGTTGACGAACTGCTATGTTGACAGAACAATAATCCGCCTATTTACGAAATGGACGAACTCGCATAGTGGTAAATTGAGAAGTTGACGAACTACGAAGTTGGCAAACTATAGTTATGACTAATTAAGAAGTTGACTGTCATCGCTGACACCGATATTATATGTATTTGTTATATACTCTATACATTTAATTAGTAAGTATGTAAATAAATCAACGACATTCTACTTTCTGGACGGGCCCTCGTCATACATTTTACCGGTAGAAAGGTGCGATTGCAGTTCTTCTATATATTGCCAATATTTAAAACAGCGTAAGTGCGCGAGCGCCTCATACATAACGTTACGTTTCCGCTCTGTGAACGTCGATAGAGTAAGACGGTTAAATGGCAATTTGATACGTATAAAGGAGAGACAACGATTGGAGAGGGTGCTGAATGCTCACCAATAGCGCGCCTCAATTCGGTGCGTTGTATGCCACTTCCCGATAATTTAATTCGTTGAAATAAATAAGCAGTATGTAACTGCAATTTATGTATATATATGGTGAGTGCCATTCAGTATCATCATTCAGTGTCATAAAGTAATATTTATAGAGTATTATGTACACTGTGATATACAGGGTATTTCAGGATAGGGTTTCGTAAGTTCGGGGTACGAAAGGGGCCCATATTTTAAGACGAAAAGCTCTGAAACTTTTTCCCACATTCGGTCATTTTATAGTAAATTTTAACTAGTAGAATTAAAGTGCATATAGGTAAATTTCAAACACTTAAATTTGAGTGACATCAAAAGGAAAAGGGGGCTGGACTAGGTCATTGCACTCCCTAGACCTAGACAGCAGTATTGCCAAATCTCCCCATACTCACTGTCCACCGAGTCTTTATAATAATTTTAAATTTTTTTATGAAAAAAAAAATATATACGGAATTTCGATTTGAGTGATAAGGATTTTCTTGTTCTAATAATGAGTACTTTCTATTCCCGAAGTTTCTCAAGCCTATCCTGAAACACCGTGTATAGTATTTAATCATTATATAAAAAACCTAAAAATAACTCTAACTATGAATAAAAATAATCGTCCGTAGGGACCGTTACCATGGTTCCCATCGCTGAAGCGGCTTTCCCCCTCTGGATCGCCAGGCTGATATTTTTTTATTTAATTTTTTTATTTTTTATTTTTTTTTATGGAAACTTGACACGGTTGGCTACATCACCTACAACATCCGTTATGTCAGCCCACCGGGTGAACTAGGTGCCATGTCAGTGCTTCCCTTCATTTCGCGGATCCGCAGCTTGAAATGCGCCCGGCCACGGCGACGACGGCGGCGGTCCCCAGACGCGTCAACGAGTATAGTGCCACGGTCAGCGCGCGGTAGTATTCCCAATTTCTTGGAAAAACTCCTAGCCCCAAGAAAATCCTTATGGCTCCACTGGCCCACTACAGTGGGGACATTAGTACTTGAAAGTCCTTGTGACCCCACTGGTGGAGACGAGCATTGGGGTCACCAGCCCGAAGCCAAGAATCTCTACAGCAAAGGCCACAAACTGGTAGTTGTTCTTGGGTTGTATTTAGCATGTTCAATAAATTGGGCATTTGCTGCAGCAAAACCGGCCACCCGAGACGAGCCCAACATGTGATTGGGGGCGAAGGTGTCCGCACTCCGCACACGTCGCATCCCAAACCAAAGCCCTCCCGCGCACCCACGGCATCAGAGTGACTCCGTCCGGCCTCCTATCCTAACGTCCGACCTACCCAGATAGACCAGGCGGTTTGAATGCAGTATGCATTCTAATGCTTATTAATAATAGAGGAGGCGGCGAACAAAACCGGACTTGTCCACCCATATAGTTTTCTTTTTGGTTCTCTGAGCTTATATTTTTTATATCGTCCCTGAAGTATTTTCATTCAAAACCGCTACTAACCTACACAAAATAATTCTCAAAAGTTGCCTTTTCAGTCAAAAACTGACTTGTCCCATTCAAATTTGCAGAAATTATGATTTCACTTTCATTATCAATCAAAACTGAATGAAACTAACAGAATATTTTTTCGTGTGATATGTTTTCAAATAAAACTGTACTTGTCCAACCAGTCAGTGTTTTGATAAAGTAATTGACGGTTACACGTTTGTATTTTGATGAAGCTTTTATGTACAAAAATGTAGAGCCATAGCTAGCCCCTATCTACTTCATCTAGTTTTTGAGCTCTCCTGTAAATTATATTTATGGGACCAGTCCGCTTTTCTTCGCTGCCTTCTCAGTATTTCTTTCAAATAAATCACTAATCTAACCTAAGAATGTGCATAATATATGTACTAATAAAAATAAAATATTTAAAATTAAACTTTCTCTGTATGAACCTGTTCTATATTCTTTATTCATCATCCATAGACAGTACACTGCATTCGAATTCGTCATATTTTTAACCCCCGACGCAAAAAGAGGGATGTTATAAGTTTAACGTGTGTGTGTGTATGTGTGTGTCTGTCTGTGGCATCGTAGCTCCCAAACGAATGGACAGATTTGGATGCGGTTTTATTATTGGAAACATTAGAAAGCTGGTTTAATCGGGATGGTTATTAGCTTTGTTTGTAATCAAGTAATAATTAAGTAAGAAAATGTCCCCGGACATTCCCCGGAGTGTGGGACGAAACGTCGACAAACAAAGTGAGTCGTGTTCAGTATACCGCGTAACCGAAAAACATTGTCATAATGTGTAACAGCGGTAAAAGCCTAAACGAACATATACTAAGTAAAGTAATAAAAAAATTATTTATCTTAAAAAGTGGGCCGATTTGCATGCGGTTTTTTGTAACATTAAACATTTAGTAATTAGCCAGCTCGATTATTATCAAAGCGAAGATGAACTGGCAAGAAATTTCGCTGAACATATTTTTTGTTATGTCCACTTATTCTATTATTTACAAAAGTGTTTGCCACTGCCTACACAGTACAACCAGTCAGTCGTTGTGTATGCCTCCACTGCTGGGCATACGCCTCTCCAATTTTCCTCCAGTCCTCTCGGCCTTCATTTGCCGGGATTCATTGCATTTTTCTAATTAATAGTATATAAAAGAAAATATTGTTTCTAAATAACAATGAAATCAATTTTATAAATGAAACTGCATGGGTTTAATTTATTCTTTTAATGAATAGACAAAATTCAACCAAGATTGGTTAAATATCAATCTCAAATAAAATTAACATGCTTGATAATAGGATTGTAATTAATAAAAACAAATAAAAAATGGAAAAATAACAACAGATTAAAATCAATGTAAAACTAAATGAAACTATATTTTTTCATGGAAACTGACTCAGTTGGCTACCTCACCTACAACATCCGTGATGTCAGCCGATAACACCGGGTGAACTAGGTGTCATGTTAGTGCATCCCTTCATACATCCTTTATATTCGTTACAATGCGGTCCTTGCTGAAGACGACCACCCGGAAAATGTTAGTCACATCAAATATTATGTATTCTTAGATGTTTCTACTATACAGGATGTCCCCGGACTGGTGTATTTTTTTCTTTTAAGGAGGCTATTCTACGCTTTGTAACAAACATAATTAGTAAAAGAAGTAGGGTTCTAGGTACGCCCGTTGCGGAGATATACATTTCTAAAGTTTTTAATGTAGTGTAATGTTGTAATGCTCTAATGGGGCGTGCGCGGGGCGTGGGACAGCGGGCAGCGGGAATACGAACGGACACGACGCGAGTGAACGCAAACAGATAGCCCACTCCGTCCGCGCTTCACCACTCCGCCTCCGGCTGCTCCGCCCGCGTATCGCGCGCGTCCCGCCACGCCGCTAAAGGCGCCCACACATTGTAGTACGCATTTAATTTGTTAGGAAATCCTAAAATGTTATTGAAAGCACATAATATGTGCTTTCAATTTAATATTATTCAAAAAAATCTTTCACCAGTGCTTTTGTTACAAGACGTAGAATAGCCTCCTTAAAGGAACTACACCAGTCCGGGGACACGCTGCTAGAACGATAAAAAAGGTATGGACGCCGGACTGTCAAATGCTTGTATGAGAACTAGCGTCGCCGAGTTGCGGGGAGCGGAGTGTACTTACCGATGATAAGATATTCCACTATTGTGCACAGTAAACTTGGCTGTAGTGTTTTTACACGTAAACATAGAGCATGCGGGCATTTTAAACAGGTTTTTGCGAACGCAGCCGATGACAGACTGACGGGCCAGCGCGCGACCGTCCAATGAAACAAGTATGCTTTTACTTATATCGTGTTACGCTGGCGAGGATAGGGTTTGGGGTCCATACCTTTTTTATCGTTCTAGACACGCTGTATACGATAAGTAAGTTTTTGCTATACATATTTTCAGCGATCGACCTAAAAGCATCTTGGTATCGATGACCGGTCGATATCGACCGTTCAGGCGCCACTGTTCTAGAGGGCAGTTATGTTGGTGGAATCGTACACGGCAACGGTGGTGTCCTCTGGCGAGGCGCTGAACTGCAGCAGGACCAGCTCGTACGTCACGATGGTACCCACCACCTGAACACACACACACACATTCTCACATTACCAACGCTTCTCGACTTAGTATCATATTTAAATTTCATACAAAATCGTCTTTTTTTTTTATTGACAGCGCGACACATGGCGCCGAGCCACCCATAAGGTGTCTAGCGACGTACATGGGCATTCAGTCGCATGCGGGAGCTGCGAGTGCCATGCCGGCCTGACAGGTGCCCATTCACGCCTCTCTTGAAGGACCCGAGACTATACTTGGGGGGAAATATGTGGGCAGGGAGAGCGTTCCAGAGTTTACCGGTTCTGTAGAGGAAGGATCTGCAGGACCGATTAGTACGCATCCGCGGTAAGTCCAGCGTATAGGGATGCAATCCCTGCCCAGTGCGCGTTGTACAGAGGTGAAAAGGGGACGGCGGAATCGCGCTAAACAGTTCCCTCCGAGCACTCCCCGTGGAATAAGCGATAGAGCATACTTAGGGCGCCGACATCCCTCCGAAGTTGAAGTGGTTCTAGATCGCGGGACACATCGGGGTCATCTACTAGTCGCACGGTTCGACGCTGGGATCGAGTCCAAAGGCGCAAGCTGGTATTTGAATCAACATAATTATGCTAGTACATATATTAAACACACTACCTACAATGTAGTATAATTTGTCAAAAAAAAAAAAATATGAATATTATACGCATATAATATATGTGTATAATATCTATATGAATATAATACCACGGCCAATAAAAAATAATTGTTCATGAAGGTCGCAGTCGTAACAGCTATGACAAATTGTCCTTGTTTTGGGTTCACTTCAGTGTAGTCGGCACTCGGCACGAACAATAAAATGTAAGCAATGACATTTCACCAAAGTGTGATGGGCCGACCGCCGACGTCAAGGCTCTATTTAGTAGGTGATGCAGCCAACCGTGTCAGATTTCATAAAAAAATATTGACACATGATGAGTGTAGGTCACAGAGCATCAAATACCTACCGCCCGCGCCCCCTACTAGAGGCGCCCTAAGCGATGATATTTGAAACCCAATAACCGTATGCTGAGCTGCTAGCGCTTCGTATGTGTGTGTGTGTGTGCTAGTATCGACACTACACACAAAGAGGAGCAAGTTAGGCACACGCACAAAACAAATGCACACGCACAACACACATATGTAAGTCATAGGCCACGCCCACAGGCTTTAACGGCGTTGTGGAGAAATCGCGCTCACGGCGCCTCTAGTAGGGGCGGGCGCGCGCATTTCATGCTCTGTGGTGTAGGTACTGCAAAGTGAATGTAAAATTATAACGACCAATTTGTCATTCAGCTGATTACCATATCATGCCTATTAAATTTAATGCAGTCATTGAAGTAATGAACGAAATCAGGTAACCTTTATTTACTAGGATAAGTATTATATTATAGTTTTATAACAGGCGAATTAAATTTACTCTGTTATTAATTATATTAATTTTTAAGTTTCCGGATTAAGGCCCAATTGCGTCAACACGAATTTAGAGTTAAGTAGCGAGTTATGGATTTAAACGCGGTTCCCACAGTCAACGGGTGCTAGCTTAACGAGTTAAACTGGTTTATATCGTTAAATTCGTGTTGGTGCAAGTGGGCCTAACAGTAGTAGGTTTAAAGACTTACATAAGTCGACGTTTCGCCCGCTACGTCACGGGCTTCTTCAGGGACTGCGGGAGTTCCTGGAGCCGACGTCTGGTGTACGTTGTACCGGCAGTTTGACGTTGGTACAACGTACACCAGACGTCGGCTCCAGGAACTCCCGCAGTCTCTGAAGAAGCCCGTGACGTATCGAGCGAAACGTCGACTTATGTAAGTCCCTACTACTGTTAATCCGGAAACTTAAAATTGAATTATAACAGGCGTGACGCTATGTATGTAGAATATTATAGAATAGAATAGAAATTCTTTATTGCACACAAAAACACAAACAGAGATACAAAAGACAGAAGAGCTATAGAAATTAACAATAATTCACACAGAAAAGAGAAGAGTAGCGTGCAAAGGCGGACTTATCATTTTGGACTTTATTTATCTTATGGTCTAATTTGCCATTGTTAGGTACAGCCCTTTTTTTATCTAATCCGGTATGGGTGGCTGAATCGGAGGGGCCAAAGCGCATGCTCCGACCAGCCAATATCACCTTCGAGAAGGTAGGTGCCATACCGGAGACTTCCCTGGATTGCTGGCTATACTGCACTAGAGGATAACACAGCCGAGGCTGCTATGCCGCCATCTTGCATCCAGTACGGTGGTATCAACCCAGTCGGCTACAATTTGAGCCTACCACCTAGTAAGGGTAAAGCCGTACCCTGAAACGTGGCTTGGGAAGGAAACCGATTGACGTCGGAAACAGGGACGTACGAGTTCGTGGGATATTGAAAATCTAAAACACAATTTCAGAAACTTAGACTAGATAGAATTTACTCACCGTGAGTATCATTCCTCTAGTCACGTAGAAGAACTCGAGGCCGCTCAGCGCTACGGTCGTGAAGTTCACCTGATCCAGGAATCTCTGGACCTGAACCGACAAATAAACATTACATGACACTCACACATTAGCCACACCGATGAGTCATTTTTAGGGTTCCGCACCCCGTACGGAACCCTATTACTAAGCCTACCCGTCTGTCTGTCTGTCCGTCTGTCCGAGGGCTTTTTCTTTTATGGATTTTTTGGAAAAAAAAATATTTTTATTTAAACCAACATGGGTGGCTGTGTCCAGAGACCAATGGTACAGTCGACAGAGCCAAAACCCCTCTCCTCGCGAAACCACGCTCAGTGAGGCGCCATGCCAGCAGATTTGCGGACTGTTGCTAGGCTGTCTGTCTAGCCCGTTGATACGACGTTTGAAGACACCCAGGTTAAAGGATTCGGGAAACACACTCGCCTAGAGACAGTTCCACACTATAGCGGTGCGATCAAAAAAAATATTGACGGGGGTCCCCATACAAGAAATTGAAAAGTGCATGCGCGCCATCTACCGAAAACAGTATGAATCATTTTGACTAATGATTAATTTATATGAAGCATTTCATAAAACACGCCATAGATTTAATGTCAGCCTCGATAGCTCAGTGGTGCAGACAGTCAACTGTCGCTATTGAATGTTAAGCAACGCTGGGTGCGGTCAGTACTTGGATGGGTGACCGCTGACCGTTGGAGGCTGACCGAGGTTCGGATTCCTCGTAAGACTGTAGGTCCCTTCCCTCCTAATCTTACTTGGTGGTAGGGTTTAACCCGCCCGGGTTGGTACCACCGCACTGAATGAAACGTCGGTCTAAACGGCTATGTAAATAGTTTGTGTTTTCCGACCAGTTCAGTGTAGCCGGCACGATCAAAGGGGGAAGCACTGACATGGCACCTAGTTCACCCGGTGTTATGGGCTGACATCACGGACGTTGTAGGTGATGTAGCCAACCGTGTCAGTTTCCATAAAAAAAAAATAGATGTCGTCAGTGGCGCTGACTGTGGCGATGGCGATACGGAACCCTCGGTGCGCGAGTTCGACTCGCACTTGGCCGGTATTTTTAGGTTTCCGTATGGAATGTATTTCTGTCCGTCCGTCCGTTCCGATGGCTGTGGGCTGTATCTGTGGAAATGTAATAGGTAGCCGGTTTAAATTTTCGCTGTATGTAATATGTATGTAAATTTCTCTATGGTATGTAACATAACTTACTCCATGACCATCCCTTACAAAACTATTAGGTATTTATTTATTAGTATTGACAAAGTTTAAACAACGTGTCCATAAACTCAACGTCAAGCGGGAACCAGGGAGTAAGCCAGTTTATGACTACCCAGGGAAAAATAAGAAAAAAAATCTGTCATTAATTTTTTTAGAAAAAAATTTAACTGGATATTTTTTTTTGGTAAAACTACAGGCATTCTGGTTTTATTTGGGATAGTTATCAAAAGCAGAGTTAATTTAGGCTTCCAATGTAGAAATTTGAACAGTTATATTTGCAAATATATAGTCGTAGTACAGTACCTAAAATGTTGTACGAGATGTCAATTTTCAACGTTTTTCAAAAATGCTCTTATCATAAAAAACAAATGACGCCGATTTTTTTTTCTTATTTTTCCCTGGGTACTCATAAATTGGCCTACGCCACAGAGCATCAAATCTCAAATGCGCGCGCCCCCCTAGAGGCGCCCAGAGCGCGATTTCTCTACAACGCACTTGAAGCCTGTGGGCGTGGCCTATGGCTTACATATATATATATATATATTTTTTATGGAACCTGACACGGTTGGCTACATCACCTACAACATCCGTGATGTCAGCCCATAACACAGGGTGAACTGGGTGCCGTGTCAGTGCTTCCCTTCATTTCATGTCGGCTACACTAAACTGGACGGAAAACACGAACTATTTACATAGCCGTTTCGACCGACGTTTCGTTCAGTGCGGTGGTAGCAACCCGGCCGGGATAAACCCTACCACCTAGTAAGGTAAGAAGGGAAGGGACCTACAGTTTAACGTATGCGTTTATGTGTGTTGTGCGTGTGCATTTGTTTTGTGCGTGTGCCTAACTTGCTCCTCTTTGTGTGTATTGTCGATACTAGCACACACACACACACATACAAAGCGCTAGCAGCACTGCGTGTAGTTTTTGGGTTTCAAATATTATCGCTTTGGGCGTATCTAGTAGGGGGCGCGCGCGGTAGGTATTTGATGCTCTTTGGCCTACGCCCTGGTTCCCGCTTGACTTTGAGTTTTGGGACACGTTGTATATGTGTTCTGACCTCGACACTGAAGGCCGGCGTAGGTACTTCGTAGAGCGCCGCGGCCGGAGCCCGCGCGGCCGAATGGACGCGCGCCGCCAGCAGGGAGACGAGCAACGCGCGCAGCAGCAGGAACGAGAACGAGTACGTGAAGTAGATCGAGTGCTCCAAGCCGTGCAGCGTTCTGTATAGGTACAGTTCGTTACAGTGATACATGCTCTGTAGGTACAGTTCGGTACAGTAGCTATATGGCAGTGAAGGCCAGCGTAGGTACTTCGTAGAGCGCCGCGGCCGGAGCCCGCGCGGCCGAGTGGACGCGCGCCGCCAGCAGGGAGACGAGCAACGCGCGCAGCAGCAGGAACGAGAACGAGTACGTGAAGTAGATCGAGTGCTCCAAGCCGTGCAGCGTTCTGTATAGGTACAGTTCGGTACTGTGATACATGCTCTGTAGGTACAGTTCGGTACAGTAGCTATATGGCAGTGAAGGCCGGCGTAGGTACTTCGTAGAGCGCCGCGGCCGGAGCCCGCGCGGCCGAATGGACGCGCGCCGCCAGCAGGGAGACGAGCAACGCGCGCAGCAGCAGGAACGAGAACGAGTACGTGAAGTAGATCGAGTGCTCCAGGCCGTGCAGCGTTCTGTATAGGTACAGTTCGGTACAGTGATACATGCTCTGTAGGTACAGTTCGGTACAGTAGCTATATGGCAGTGAAGGCCGGCGTAGGTACTTCGTAGAGCGCCGCGGCCGGAGCCCGCGCGGCCGAGTGGACGCGCGCCGCCAGCAGGGAGACGAGCAACGCGCGCAGCAGCAGGAACGAGAACGAGTACGTGAAGTAGATCGAGTGCTCCAGGCCGTGCAGCGTTCTGTATAGGCACAGTTCGGTACTGTGATACATGCTCTGTAGGTACAGTTCGGTACAGTAGCTATATGGCAGTGAAGGCCGGCGTAGGTACTTCGTAGAGCGCCGCGGCCGGAGCCCGCGCGGCCGAGTGGACGCGCGCCGCCAGCAGGGAGACGAGCAACGCGCGCAGCAGCAGGAACGAGAACGAGTACGTGAAGTAGATCGAGTGCTCCAGGCCGTGCAGCGTTCTGTATAGGTACAGTTCGGTACTGTGATACATGCTCTGTAGGTACAGTTCGGTACAGTAGCTATATGACAGTGAAGGCCGGCGTAGGTACTTCGTAGAGCGCCGCGGCCGGAGCCCGCGCGGCCGAATGGACGCGCGCCGCCAGCAGGGAGACGAGCAACGCGCGCAGCAGCAGGAACGAGAACGAGTACGTGAAGTAGATCGAGTGCTCCAGGCCGTGCAGCGTTCTGTATAGGTACAGTTCGGTACAGTGATACATGCTCTATAGGTACAGTTCGGTACAGTAGCTATATGACAGTGAAGGCCGGCGTGCGCGGCCGAGTGGACGTGCGCCGCCAGCAGGGAGACGAGCAACGCGCGCAGCAGCAGGAACGAGAACGAGTACGTGAAGTAGATCGAGTGCTCCAGGCCGTGCAGCGTTCTGTATAGGTACAGTTCGGTACAGTGATACATGCACTAGAGGTACACTTCCGTACATTGGGCACAATGCAGGTACAGTTCTGTACAGTAATACATGCACTACAGCTACAGTTCGGTACAGTTGGTATATTAAAATTTTATCATAACGGGTGCGGCAGCATAACTTCCTTTTTTTTTATGCAATAAAACGTATTTTATGAAGCAGATGGTTTTAAATTTTTCTTATAATGTAGGTGGAACTGTAAAGTTTGATTTGACATGGTTTTGAAAATCATATCCAGTACCTAGATGACAATGCGGGCATGTTGGCCGTTTCTTCCCGACGAGAAGATAACCGTTAGAATCTAACGGTTAGCGTAACCGTCTTCTACACTGGCCGCCGCGCCGTGGACATTGAAACGGAGTGTGAGAAAACAGCGTGGTGGGTTAGACGGGATGACATCCCACCTGGCCTATGACCGAATCATGACCGAATATCCATAGGCGTCGTTAGTAGAGGCCGGCGAACCTGTATATTACAGGTCGGCCGAACCCAAACCTGCACGGAATTTTTTTAAAGATGATGTTTAAAGATGTGAATCCGAACCTTTCCAGGTTTCCTTAAAATGGCCCCCAAATTCTGTTGAATAAGTTTTATTTATTGATTAGAACAATTTGTTTATTGTGTGCTGGCAATTATTGAGTGATGAAAATCTGTATTTGTTTTTTATTCAGAGTTATAAATATTTCTACACAGTAGTGAAGTTTCAGGTTAGGAGAGCAACCAATAAAAAAAAACAAATATCGATAAAACACACATTTAATATTAAATATTAAACAATACTGTATTGTGTGCTAGAATAAGAAGTTTTTCTGGGGTTTCTCAGTAAATACTGCTACGTCGATCTTGTTATAACGCTCTGCAGCACTAAATAGATGCTCGCTGCGGTTCGGCTTTAGGCCGAACACTACCTAAAGTTCGGCCGTAACCGGACTATAGCTGAACTCCATTTATGATGTTCGGGCTAAGCCGAATATTCGGTCGGCCTCTTGTCGTTAAAGACCTCGTGGGTGGTTCGGAGCCACAAATATCACGCTTTCTATATAAAAAAAGTCGATGAAAAGTAGTGGTTCTCGGAGATGATATTGGCTGGAGTATGTGCCCTGGTCCTTTTGACTCAGCGACCCATACGGGATTACTTAATTGAGAAACAACAACTCCTATTCTCTCCTCCGTGTACAGAAGGATAAACAGCCAATTGTTTATAGCATAATGTGCGTGGCGGACTGGCGGAGAGGCGTGACGAGATCACGGGAAGTGAGAAACTCCTTTGGTTAAGGTTATTATGTTATCTTGTGGCCTGTCGGGATCGCCATGATATATAATTATATTATACTAATAATTGTAAAAAATATATATTATTATTAATTATAAATAAATTAAAAATATAATTACAGAATAAAAATAAAAATATTTTCTAAAAAAATATTGTCTATGTTATGTTGTATAAGTTTTTGGCCGACTCTTCTATGTGGGTGTATTGGAACTAAATTATTGTAAACAAACTGTATCGGAAAGTGGAACCGGATTGCGAACCAAATTCGATTCAAAGAATTCAAGTATAGCCTACTACCGTAAGAATGATTCACACAGAATAAAGAATATACATTTACGGTTTTTGACAGCTGCCTGTTAGTCTGTTTTTTTTAAGATGGGGAAAAGTGAGTTGGAGTCTCGGGTTTGTTTCGAAAAATCAAAGGGACCTTCTGATTAACATCACCAATATGGAGGCAGTAAGGATTGTTTTTGTTTATATTTTAAATCCTTTTCGACGCATAAAACCATATACCACCTATCACCTGCTAATTATGTATAGTATGGCAAGGAATAAATCTAATAAAAGCTTTCAACAATTTGAACAATCGGTTGAGTGTGCGCGCCAAAATAAAAAAAATGGTTGTTTGTAAAGTCGGTTTACGGACGATAGTTTTACGTGATAACGTCATAAAGTGGTAAGACTACTGGGAATTCCGAAAATAATTCTTAGGTGGTTATAAAAAATTGGTTGTCTGTAAAGTCGGTTTACGGACGATAGTTTTACGTGATGACGTGGAATAATCGTAGTACATAGAGCAAAGATCAGTAATTCTATTTCCAGTAGAAAGATTAATCATCTTGAGACTGGCCATCAATAAACTTCTGTTGTCTGATCTTGACAGTTTTACTTCTTAAGACGTTTCCATGGTAACTTTGACTATACCGATTGTGCCTCTCTATCGCTTGTTACGCGCTCTCGCTTGCACACACAGGCTCAGATGGAACGTGACACTTTTTCGTGCGTGCAGCCGGTGTTCATCAATTTATAAAAAACCTGGCAACCCTGGTCAGGCCAGAGCACACATGCTCCGACCAGCGATACATCCGAGAAGATTGCGGGATTTCATATGTATCCCGAAGATACTGTTATCTTGCCCGCACGGCAGCAACTATCTTTCCGTCTGCAGCGCCTCCTCTCGACACAAAGGGGAAAGTTGTGAGTATCGGAGCTTTGATGTTCTGCTGTGAAGTTAGACGGCTGTGGGCTACTCGTAGGACGCAGCGACGCTGCACGTGACGGGTTTGTAGGTTGGGTTCATACTCTCGGAGGAGGCTGGGAAATTTGTTCACTTAACGTACTGCGTAATATCGCAGTTTCTTGTTTACTTATATATTATGAATGCTATAGCATTCATAATATTAACATAAGCCACGGTCTGCAACCGCCGGAGTGCTGGGAGGCCTGCCTCCCGCCGCCGACGCGACGGTAATACCGTTTTTAGGCTTCCGTATCCGGTACGAGACCCTATTACTAATCCTACGCCGTCTGTCTGTCTGTCTGTCTGTCTGTCCGTCCGTCTGTCCGTCTGTCTGTCGGAGGGCTATCTCTTGAACCGTAATAGGTAGCCCGTTGAAATTTTCACAGACTATGTGGTATTTATTATTTATATATATAAATATAACTATATAACAACAAATAATAAAATTAAGAAAAAGTAAGAAATTCACGGGGGTTCCCAAAGAATAGAGTGTGAAGCATTTTAACGGCTCCGGGGTGTATTGACCAAACTGTCATATCGTCCAATGTGTCATACATAATGTTATCATAACATTGAACCATTATGAAGTATTTCATAACACGCCATAGATGGCGTGAGTTGCGCTAACCATGACATGGCGATAAGGAACCCTCGGTGCGCGAGTTCGACTCGCACTTGGCCGCTTTTTTAAATATTTGATTGTGTTTGCATTAATGTCTTATATTTCTAATATGTACCTTAAATAATGTGTCAAACAAAATTATACATACATACATACATAGCGTCACGCATGTTTCCCGGTGGGGTAGGCAGAGAAAACGTATCTCCACCTTGTACGATCCTGACACACCTCCACCTCCTCTTCCACTCTCATAATGTTCTTCATGCATGCTCGTCGGTTAAGGGTACTACGCACTTGAACCTGTTTGAGCATATGCCCGATCTGGTCCAGGTATGTGCGTCTAGGGCGACCCGTCCCGACTCTTCCACTCACATTTGCTTCATAAATTTCTTTCCTTAGTCTCCTATCATCCATTCTTCCAACATGACCGAACCATCGAAGCATTATTCCTTTCTCAACTTCTTTCAGACCACAGAGCTCTCGCACTACACTGTTCTATAGAGTTGTCTTCTTCATAGAACAAGTATCGCGCCGTTGGACACGAGTTCGAATATCGAGTTTAAAGTTTTCTTTTTGCGTAGAACCATCGCTTCTTTGAGGTGTTTACCAACGCCACCCGGCTGTCCTCGAAGTTCGATTTTTATTTTTTATTGTAAGCTCGACATATGGCACCGAGGCACCCATGAGGTGTCTAACGGCGCCCATGGACATTCGTTCGTATTCGGGGGTTGCGAATGCCATGCTGGTCTGACAGGTGCCCATTCACGCCCCTCTTGAAGGACCCGAGACTGTAGTTGGGGGGAAATATATGAGCAGGGAGAGCGTTCCAGAGTTTACCGGTACCTGTAAAGGAAAGATCTGCAGAATCGATTGGTACGCATGCGCGGTAAGTCCAGCGTATAGGGATGCAATCCCTGCCCAGTGCGCGTGGTGCGGAGGTGGAAAGGGGACGGCGGGATCGCGTTAAACAGCTCCTCCGAGCACTCCCCATGGGATAAGCGATAGAACACACTTAGGGACCCGACATCCCTACGGTGTTGCAGTGGTTCTAGATCGCGGGACACTTCGGGGTCACCCTCTAGTCGCACGGCTCGACGCTGGATCGAGTCCAGAGGCGCAAGCTGGTTTTTGGCAGAGACATCCCACAGGTGCGAGCAGTACTCCAAGCAAGACCTGATCTGCGATTTATACAAGAGCAGCTTTTGGTCCGCCGTGAAGTACCGCCGCACCTTATTGAGTACGTCCAGCTTTTTTTTTATCCTCAGGAACACCAAATTTCACCCCAGCTGAGGTGCTAGTCCAGCTTGGATGTGGACTAAAGTAGCTGCGTAAAGTCCGTGGACTGTAAGAGCAGGGAAAGAAAAAAAAAACATACAGTCGAATTGAGAACCTCCTCCTTTTTTGGAAGTCGGTTAATAAATATCCCGGAAGCATACTTTTGCAGTGCGACACAAGAACGATTTAGTTAGAGAATCGTGCCGTTCGAAGAACTCTTCTGTCGACTACAAAGGGGTGTTCCGCGAGAGTTGCAAGAGGTCCGAGAGAGAGAGAGAGAGAGAGAGAGAGAGAGATTGTAAGGTGTGCTTTTGTACTGCCATCTACTCAAGATCAAAATATTATTTAATACTTTTTAAGGGTTTGAAGTCTGTTAAATTTTTTTAAACAATTTTTTAATTAACTCTTTTTAGTAATATCACATATTATTATTATTATTATTATAGCCTAATGCGCTTCGTTTATAATTATTTTTTTTTAAATTTTATAATTTAAAACGCTACAGCGCACCCTATGCTGGGCTTCGGCCTCTCGCGTTCGCGAGGTGTGGTCTACTCTCCCTGGCTGACCAGGCCTGTCTGGGAAAGGTCACATATAAGTAATATTAAAATCGGTTGACGGGAAGTGGGTGATTGAAAAATTCCTTAATGTGAAAGTGTTCACCCTTAATTTTACAACCTTAGGAGGTGTATTCTTTCATAAAATTTATGAAACGATCACCCCTGAGATATACCCTACTCATGAAAAAAAAAATAATTGAAATCGGTTGAGAATTGGCGGAGAAATCGAGTAACATACGCAAAAAAAAAACATACAGACGAATTGAGAACTCCCTCCTTCTTGGAACATATAAACATATGTACGAATTGAGAACTCCCTCCTTCTTGGAACATATAAACATATGTACGAATTGAGAACTCCCTCCTTCTTGGAACATATAAACATATGTACGAATTGAGAACTCCCTCCTTCTTGGAAGTCGGTTGAAAACTAATGAACAGGACAAATTCAAGCATAGTGTACTACCATACGAATGATGAATTAAGAATTAAAAAAAAAGAATAAAGTATGGCGGGTTTGGCGAATGCGAACAGGTCGAGGAGGGATTTTAATGGATCAATGTTTGATTGATTAAAACGTATATACGAGGATAAAAAACTATTTAAAATATATTAAAAACCGCCTTCAAAAATGTATGAAATAAAAAAAAAATCGAACCCTAGAGTTGAAGGCGGTGCTAAAGAAGGCTACACAAATCACAAAGGATATCATCCACTCATGTTTTCTTTCATGCATCATTTTTGCTTGTTGCTTGCTTTAGCACCGCCTTCAACTCTAGGGTTAGATTTTTTTTATTTCATACATTTTTGAAGGCGGTTTTTATATTTTTTTAATCGTTTTTTATTTCACAGGTTTTTTCAGTAATTTTTTGCTATTAATGTACTCGGTGCTATTAATGTACTCGCGCTTCCGCCTCGCTTTCCAATCCGATCTTGACCAAATTGAAATGGGACCACCTCAGGGTTATCCCCTTTCAAACAAAAAAAAAAGTATTTTCAAAATCAGCCCACAATTGACGGAGTAATCGCGTTACAAACATACAAAAAAACATACATTCGAACCTCCTCCTTTTGGGAAGTCGGTTAAAAATAGTATAGGAATCTTACCTACTTGTTCAAGCCCTTTAGGCTGCAGGCGGTAAAATGCCCGTTGTACTCGTTGCTGAAACAATGTGTACATATAAAATCAGCATCCAATCAGTAAAGGAATTTATGATAATCAAAAAATGTCCTATATTGATC
The DNA here is from genome assembly GCA_946902875.1 of Nematopogon swammerdamellus. NCBI lineage: Eukaryota > Metazoa > Arthropoda > Insecta > Lepidoptera > Adelidae > Nematopogon > Nematopogon swammerdamellus. The sequence goes on from OX336336.1 coordinate 26,792,504, forward strand.
AGCAAATTACAACTTTATGCAATTAATTAAGCAAATGATAATAAGCATTGACAAAACTCACACAACAATTCTATTTATTTATTTATAGATTGAAAAGAAACGTAAAATGAACAATCATTATAAAATAAAAACAATTTAAAAACACTTAGTCTCACATTTGAAAAATTTGGAAGTCCTACTTTGTCCTTTAAAAAAAAATATATCAATTCTTCTAACAGCAAACTCACCTGAGGCTGTTGAAGAGTTGTAGGCAGATGAAGAAGAGATTGATGGAGAATGAGATCAACACGAGACCGCTGACCCTGGAGTCCACCAGTCGCACCAGGCTGGTCAGCCGGCCGTAGCGCTCGCGCGCCTCTCTCCACGACATGTCCACCTGGTAGAACAATCTGTCGCTGGACAAGGGCTCGTCCCAGACTAGCTACTGAACCCTCAAACGCTAACTTCATAATCATATTAAGTTATGCTTCTCTCTAAGTTATAGTTATGGGTGTAGATGTATAGAATAGAATAGAATAGAAATGCTTTATTGCACACAAAAACACAGAGATACACAAGACAGAAGATAACATACAGAAGAGCAATAGAAAATTTACAATACTAAACACAGAACAAGAGAAAAGTAGCGTGCAAAGGCGGACTTATCACTTTAAGTGATTTCTTCCAGTCAACCTTTGGGTGAGTTATAGTAGTATTTATAGCTGTAGTAATAGTTATAGTGGTAGTTATAGCTGTGGTTGCAGTTATAGTAGTAGTTACAGCTGTAGTTATAGTTATAGTTCAAAATCTGTCACTGGAGAAGTGGGAGAAGGGTGAGCTGCTACGTAGCCACGAATGACACGCTTATGGGCACAGTGCAAATATCCCCCAGCAGGAGGAAGACGGCCGTCGATCGTTGTTCTGTGCTTAATGGGTTTTATATTTTAAAATCTAGGTATATAAATTTGCTTTATGTAAAAAAAATTGCCCTAAAAGTTGCGGTTCATTAAAGCTTCAACATTGCAATTTCGGATGTCGACCACACGCAACGAAATTAAACGCGTCGTCGTGTCTGTCGCTCTGGCATCGTTTCCCCGATGTGCTTGACGTGTCACAATTTACGCACGACTGCATACATTGAAGAAGAGATTGATGGAGAATGAGATCAACACGAGACCGCTGACCCTGGAGTCGACCAGGCGCACCAGGCTGGTCAGTCGGCCGTAGCGCTCGCGCGCCTCTCTCCACGGCATGTCCACCTGGTAGAACAATCTGTCGCTCGACAAGGGCTCGTCCCAGACTAGCTACTGAACTCTCAAACGTTAAATTTAGAATCATATTAAGTTATGCTTCTCTCTAAGTTATAGTTATAGGTGTGGTTATAGCTGTAGTTGTCGTTATAGTTATAGCTGTAGTTAAAGTTGTAGTTATAGCTGTAGTTATAGCTGTAGTTATAGTTATAGTTGTAGTTATAGCTGTAGTTGTAGTTATAGTTGTAGTTATATCAGTAATTATAGTTATAGTTCAAAATCTGTCTCTGGAGCAGTGGGAGAAGGGTGAGCTGCTACGTAGCCACGAATGACACGCTTATGGGCACAGAGCAAAACTCCCTCAGCAGGGGGAAGACGGCCGTCGATCGCTGTTCTGTGCTTAATGGGTATTATATTTTTTAAATCTATAGAAATTTTGCGGTTCATTAAGTACAGCTTCAACATTGCAATTTCGGATGTCGACCACACGCAACGAAATTAAACGCGTCGTCGTGTCGGTCGTTCTGGCATCGCTTCCCCGATGTGCTTGACGTGTCGCAATTTACGCACGACTGCATACATTGAAGAAGAGATTGATGAAGAATGAGATCAACACGAGGCCGCTGACCCTGGAGTCCACCAGGCGCACCAGGCTGGTCAGTCGGCCGTAGCGCTCGCGCGCCTCTCGCCACGACATGTCCACCTGGTAGAACAAGGAAAAGGGTTCGTGATAGACTAGCTACTGAACCCTCAAACGTTAACTTCATAATCATATTAAGTTATGCTTCTATCTAAGTTATAGTTGTAGTTATAGCTGTGGTTGTAGTTATAGTTATAGCTGTAGTTATAGCTGTAGTTATAGCTGTAGTTATAGTTATAGCTGTGGTTGCAGTTATAGTTGTAGTTATAGTTATAGCTGTAGTTATAGTTGTAGCTGTAGTTATAGCTGTAGTTATAGATATATTTGTAGTTATAGCTGTGGTTGCAGTTATAGTTGTAGTTATAGTTATAGCTGTAGTTATAGTTGTAGCTGTAGTTATAGCTGTAGTTATAGATATATTTGTAGTTATAGCTGTGGTTGCAGTTATAGTTGTAGTTATAGCTGTAATTATAGTTATAGTTGTAGTTATAGCTGTGGTTGCAGTTATAGTTGTAGTTATAGCTGTACTTATAGTTATAGTTGTAGTTATAGTTATAGTTCAAAATCTGTCACTGGAGAAGTGGGAGATGGGTGAGCTGCTACGTAGCCACGAATGACACGCTTATGGGCACAGAGCAAAACTCCCTCAGCAGGGGGAAGACGGCCGTCGATCGCTGTTCTGTGCTATTAAGCACATGAATATGATACCCATAATATAATACCCATTAGGGTATTATTATTTTTAAATCTATAGAAATTTGCTCTATGTAAAAAAATTGCTCTAGATGTTGCGGTTCATTAAGTACAGCTTCAACATTGCAATTTCGGATGTCGACCACACGCAACGAAATTAAACGCGTCGTCGTGTCAGGTCGCTCTGGCATCGCTTCCCCGATGTGCTTGACGTGTCGCAATTTACGCACGACTGCATACATTAACGCGTAAATGCCGCAGGCAGTGCATTGAGAATTTGACATAATATGTACCTACTTCATATTAGAGAGCGCACTCGAACATATTTATATTTTTTCGGTCGGCGTGTACCAATGACTTTTTTCTGACGAAAAAGTTTACGTGCCTACCCACACCTGCTGCTTCACCGTTCGGAACCGGTGTAAACCTGTAGGTCCCTTCCCTTGCTTCTTACTAGGTGGTAGGCTCAAATTGTAGCCGACTGGTTTGGTACCACCGTACTGGATGGAAGATGGCCGCATAGCAGCCTCGGTTGTTTTCTCCTCTAGTCCAGTGTAGCCAGCAATCCAGGGAAGTCTGGTCGGAGCATGCACTTTGGCCCCTCCGACTCAGCCTCTCATACCGGAGTACATTAAAAAAATATATAGGTATGTATTACATAATGACAATAAATAATATTTTTCTTTAAATAATATACAGACGAATTGAGAACTCCCTCCTTCTTGGAACATATAAACATATGTACGAATTGAGAACTCCCTCCTTCTTGGAACATATAAACATATGTACGAATTGAGAACTCCCTCCTTCTTGGAACATATAAACATATGTACGAATTGAGAACTCCCTCCTTCTTGGAAGTCGGTTGAAAACTAATGAACAGGACAAATTCAAGCATAGTGTACTACCATACGAATGATGAATTAAGAATTAAAAAAAAAGAATAAAGTATGGCGGGTTTGGCGAATGCGAACAGGTCGAGGAGGGATTTTAATGGATCAATGTTTGATTGATTAAAACGTATATACGAGGATAAAAAACTATTTAAAATATATTAAAAACCGCCTTCAAAAATGTATGAAATAAAAAAAAAATCGAACCCTAGAGTTGAAGGCGGTGCTAAAGAAGGCTACACAAATCACAAAGGATATCATCCACTCATGTTTTCTTTCATGCATCATTTTTGCTTGTTGCTTGCTTTAGCACCGCCTTCAACTCTAGGGTTAGATTTTTTTTATTTCATACATTTTTGAAGGCGGTTTTTATATTTTTTTAATCGTTTTTTATTTCACAGGTTTTTTCAGTAATTTTTTGCTATTAATGTACTCGGTGCTATTAATGTACTCGCGCTTCCGCCTCGCTTTCCAATCCGATCTTGACCAAATTGAAATGGGACCACCTCAGGGTTATCCCCTTTCAAACAAAAAAAAAAGTATTTTCAAAATCAGCCCACAATTGACGGAGTAATCGCGTTACAAACATACAAAAAAACATACATTCGAACCTCCTCCTTTTGGGAAGTCGGTTAAAAATAGTATAGGAATCTTACCTACTTGTTCAAGCCCTTTAGGCTGCAGGCGGTAAAATGCCCGTTGTACTCGTTGCTGAAACAATGTGTACATATAAAATCAGCATCCAATCAGTAAAGGAATTTATGATAATCAAAAAATGTCCTATATTGATCAGCAAATTACAACTTTATGCAATTAATTAAGCAAATGATAATAAGCATTGACAAAACTCACACAACAATTCTATTTATTTATTTATAGATTGAAAAGAAACGTAAAATGAACAATCATTATAAAATAAAAACAATTTAAAAACACTTAGTCTCACATTTGAAAAATTTGGAAGTCCTACTTTGTCCTTTAAAAAAAAATATATCAATTCTTCTAACAGCAAACTCACCTGAGGCTGTTGAAGAGTTGTAGGCAGATGAAGAAGAGATTGATGGAGAATGAGATCAACACGAGACCGCTGACCCTGGAGTCCACCAGTCGCACCAGGCTGGTCAGCCGGCCGTAGCGCTCGCGCGCCTCTCTCCACGACATGTCCACCTGGTAGAACAATCTGTCGCTGGACAAGGGCTCGTCCCAGACTAGCTACTGAACCCTCAAACGCTAACTTCATAATCATATTAAGTTATGCTTCTCTCTAAGTTATAGTTATGGGTGTAGATGTATAGAATAGAATAGAATAGAAATGCTTTATTGCACACAAAAACACAGAGATACACAAGACAGAAGATAACATACAGAAGAGCAATAGAAAATTTACAATACTAAACACAGAACAAGAGAAAAGTAGCGTGCAAAGGCGGACTTATCACTTTAAGTGATTTCTTCCAGTCAACCTTTGGGTGAGTTATAGTAGTATTTATAGCTGTAGTAATAGTTATAGTGGTAGTTATAGCTGTGGTTGCAGTTATAGTAGTAGTTACAGCTGTAGTTATAGTTATAGTTCAAAATCTGTCACTGGAGAAGTGGGAGAAGGGTGAGCTGCTACGTAGCCACGAATGACACGCTTATGGGCACAGTGCAAATATCCCCCAGCAGGAGGAAGACGGCCGTCGATCGTTGTTCTGTGCTTAATGGGTTTTATATTTTAAAATCTAGGTATATAAATTTGCTTTATGTAAAAAAAATTGCCCTAAAAGTTGCGGTTCATTAAAGCTTCAACATTGCAATTTCGGATGTCGACCACACGCAACGAAATTAAACGCGTCGTCGTGTCTGTCGCTCTGGCATCGTTTCCCCGATGTGCTTGACGTGTCACAATTTACGCACGACTGCATACATTGAAGAAGAGATTGATGGAGAATGAGATCAACACGAGACCGCTGACCCTGGAGTCGACCAGGCGCACCAGGCTGGTCAGTCGGCCGTAGCGCTCGCGCGCCTCTCTCCACGGCATGTCCACCTGGTAGAACAATCTGTCGCTCGACAAGGGCTCGTCCCAGACTAGCTACTGAACTCTCAAACGTTAAATTTAGAATCATATTAAGTTATGCTTCTCTCTAAGTTATAGTTATAGGTGTGGTTATAGCTGTAGTTGTCGTTATAGTTATAGCTGTAGTTAAAGTTGTAGTTATAGCTGTAGTTATAGCTGTAGTTATAGTTATAGTTGTAGTTATAGCTGTAGTTGTAGTTATAGTTGTAGTTATATCAGTAATTATAGTTATAGTTCAAAATCTGTCTCTGGAGCAGTGGGAGAAGGGTGAGCTGCTACGTAGCCACGAATGACACGCTTATGGGCACAGAGCAAAACTCCCTCAGCAGGGGGAAGACGGCCGTCGATCGCTGTTCTGTGCTTAATGGGTATTATATTTTTTAAATCTATAGAAATTTTGCGGTTCATTAAGTACAGCTTCAACATTGCAATTTCGGATGTCGACCACACGCAACGAAATTAAACGCGTCGTCGTGTCGGTCGTTCTGGCATCGCTTCCCCGATGTGCTTGACGTGTCGCAATTTACGCACGACTGCATACATTGAAGAAGAGATTGATGAAGAATGAGATCAACACGAGGCCGCTGACCCTGGAGTCCACCAGGCGCACCAGGCTGGTCAGTCGGCCGTAGCGCTCGCGCGCCTCTCGCCACGACATGTCCACCTGGTAGAACAAGGAAAAGGGTTCGTGATAGACTAGCTACTGAACCCTCAAACGTTAACTTCATAATCATATTAAGTTATGCTTCTATCTAAGTTATAGTTGTAGTTATAGCTGTGGTTGTAGTTATAGTTATAGCTGTAGTTATAGCTGTAGTTATAGCTGTAGTTATAGTTATAGCTGTGGTTGCAGTTATAGTTGTAGTTATAGTTATAGCTGTAGTTATAGTTGTAGCTGTAGTTATAGCTGTAGTTATAGATATATTTGTAGTTATAGCTGTGGTTGCAGTTATAGTTGTAGTTATAGTTATAGCTGTAGTTATAGTTGTAGCTGTAGTTATAGCTGTAGTTATAGATATATTTGTAGTTATAGCTGTGGTTGCAGTTATAGTTGTAGTTATAGCTGTAATTATAGTTATAGTTGTAGTTATAGCTGTGGTTGCAGTTATAGTTGTAGTTATAGCTGTACTTATAGTTATAGTTGTAGTTATAGTTATAGTTCAAAATCTGTCACTGGAGAAGTGGGAGATGGGTGAGCTGCTACGTAGCCACGAATGACACGCTTATGGGCACAGAGCAAAACTCCCTCAGCAGGGGGAAGACGGCCGTCGATCGCTGTTCTGTGCTATTAAGCACATGAATATGATACCCATAATATAATACCCATTAGGGTATTATTATTTTTAAATCTATAGAAATTTGCTCTATGTAAAAAAATTGCTCTAGATGTTGCGGTTCATTAAGTACAGCTTCAACATTGCAATTTCGGATGTCGACCACACGCAACGAAATTAAACGCGTCGTCGTGTCAGGTCGCTCTGGCATCGCTTCCCCGATGTGCTTGACGTGTCGCAATTTACGCACGACTGCATACATTAACGCGTAAATGCCGCAGGCAGTGCATTGAGAATTTGACATAATATGTACCTACTTCATATTAGAGAGCGCACTCGAACATATTTATATTTTTTCGGTCGGCGTGTACCAATGACTTTTTTCTGACGAAAAAGTTTACGTGCCTACCCACACCTGCTGCTTCACCGTTCGGAACCGGTGTAAACCTGTAGGTCCCTTCCCTTGCTTCTTACTAGGTGGTAGGCTCAAATTGTAGCCGACTGGTTTGGTACCACCGTACTGGATGGAAGATGGCCGCATAGCAGCCTCGGTTGTTTTCTCCTCTAGTCCAGTGTAGCCAGCAATCCAGGGAAGTCTGGTCGGAGCATGCACTTTGGCCCCTCCGACTCAGCCTCTCATACCGGAGTACATTAAAAAAATATATAGGTATGTATTACATAATGACAATAAATAATATTTTACTTTCTTTTCTTTCTTTCTTCGTTCCCTCATACCTCATTTGATGCGACATGATTTCTTTGAGACTGCATTCATAATGCATGCTCTAGTAACATAATCTCGATGCCGCAATGACGCTTCACGTTTACATTATGAATATTGAGCGCTGAAACCGCTGAGTTGTGAACGATGAGAAGTGATGTGTTTACGGGCACGAATCTCTCACCTCACCTCCATTGTCGCTTGTTGTTAACGGAAACAGCGCCGCGGAACGAACTCATGTGTTAGTGCGCTCTAATTCATTAGTTTTATTTTTTTATTTTTTTAGGGCTTATAACATACATACATACATATCACACACGCTGAATCCCGACAATCGGGGTAAGCAGAGTAATCGGTGTTGTGCTGCAAGTACTCTAGTAAATTACAGCACAACACCGACCACCACGTTTCGCAAAGTATTCGAACAAGATTAAATCGATCAAGCAGCAAGTAAGGCACGAAGACCCACCTGCTGCATGACTCGGTGGAAGTACCGTGCCAAGGTGAGAGGTGGCGAGCCCGTCGCCCTTTAGCACGACATCTTTTCCTTATCCCTTATAACAATGATTTGTTAATATCTTCCCCATAGTACTCATCTTCACTATCTTCTAGGGCCCAGAGTCCCTAAGGGATAGAGAACGCTCAACGAAATCCAACACAATTACTAAATCACTCTAACTTGGGCTCGCCAACAGTTTATGTATGCTAAAAAACAAATTGAGTCTGTCCACCCTAAGTGACGTCTGCAATTCCCTCCGTAATTCCTCGTTCTGACCACAATCCATCAGCAAATGGTACCTATACAATATCATCCTCCTTGTTATACCGATCAAAATTTGGAGAATCTCTCTTTTTCATCAGGAATTTCAATGTATTCAATGGAATTTGGCCAGAAGAAGTCTTACAGCTAGCACTATTTCAGGCCTTCGTAAATTGCACGCCTGGAACCAGGGAATCTGTGGAGGTTCTGATTCTAAGGTTTTGTACCATATCCCACCCCGTACGGATCGACTGTCAAAATGCTCCTTCCATACATTTTTGCATAGTGTTTTTACTTCTGGCAATGGATCCATACAGAATGGTTTACATATTGAAGTGGGGCATTCAACATAAATAGCTTCTTTTGCCAATTTTTCCGCTGTTTCATTGCTTACAATACCCATGTGAGCTGGAATCCATTGAAATTTAACAGTTCTGTTGTTATTTACTAATGAATTGAAGATTTCGAGGATATTTTTTTCATGTAAAAAGAAAACCAGTTGATGGGGGTTAAATTAACCTCTAGTATAACCACTTTCAAGGAATTATTTTAAATCAATCAGCTTTACTCACGGTTTCACTCCGAGCTATGTGGCTCGACGTTTCGGGCCAAGCGTATGGCCCATCTTCATGGAGCACTCTGCCTTGTGCGACGGTTGGCAGAGAACGGTTCTCTGCCAACCGTCGCACAAGGCAGAGTGCTCATGAAGATGGGCCATACGCTTGGCCCGAAACGTCGAGCCACATAGCTCGGAGTGAAACCGTGAGTAAAGCTGATTGATTTTAAATAATGTCTAACAACCACGGTAATTTAAAAACCCATATACTTACAAGGAATATATGGAATTTCCAGTCACCCTGTATATGCGCTCCGTAATTACTCTATTCAGCTTAGGCCTTGAACAATGATCAACATTCCTAGTAATTGGATTGTACAAAACTAGATGCTAACCAAATCCTAGCCATCAATATGCTGTCCGTCGACAAATTGAATTGGCCGAGAGCCGTTCAAGTTAGATAATTAAACATTCCAAATTGATTAATATAATCATTTGCGCAATCTGTTGTCAGAGTTTAGGAATAAATTTATGATAGCGCAAACACGAATCGATAGCAGGCCTCACGCACTCTATTTACTTGCGCGCGCTAACTGCCTACCGCCCGACGGGCCGCCGGCGGCGGTCTATTTCAGTGAAAATTCGTCAGGCGCGCGAAGTATACAGACGCTCGCCCACGCAACTGCGCGCAGCTGCAAAGCAATAACCACTTTACACTCGATAGTTAAGGTACATTTTCGCACGCAGCGATTGGCGACGTGAAACAGTAGGCTATTAAAGCAGGAAGGTAGGAACATGTTCTATGGAGTGATGTATCTGTTACGAAGTAACTATTAAGTAATCTGTGTCGATAGGTTCGAGATTAAACACATACACATTTTTTTCAGCCCCGGTAGCTCAGCGGTGCGATCGGTCTACTGTCAGTGGTTAGGATTCCACGTAAAACTGTAGGTCCCTTCCCTTCTTACCTTACTAGGTGATAGGGTTTAACCCACCCGGGTTGCTACCACCACACTGAATGAAAGGTTGGTTGAAACGGGTATTTGAATAGTTCGTGTTTTTCGTCCAGTTCAGTGTTAGGAGGCACGACCGAAGGGAAGCACTGACGTGGCACCTAGTTCACCAAGGTGTTATGGGCTGACATCACGGATGTTGTAGGTGATGTAGCCAACCGTGTCAGGTTCCATAAAAAACAAGTTCGATATTAAACACATACACACATACATACCGCACGCTGTATTCCGACAATCGGGGTGAGCAGAGTAATCGTTGTTGCGCCGCAAGTACTCTTGTAAATTACAGCACAACACCGACCGCCTCGTTTAGCAAAGTATTAGACAAGATAACTATCAAGCAGCAAGTAAGGCACGAAGACCGACACCTGCTGCACGCCGCGGTGGAAGGAACGCGCCAAGTTCCGAACCACGGTCAGCCTCCAACGGTCTAGCGGTCACCCATCCAAGTACTGACCGTGCGCGCACCACTAAGCTACCGAGGCTGAGATGTCGAAACGTCCCACAGTGATTTCATTCATAGAAGCTAGACGATAGAAACTCATATCGGAATTATTAACAGGTGATGTCACTAAAGCATTTGCGGGTAGTTGTTGAAACCGGAGAATGTTTATAATTTTGTTTAATATGCATCCCCAATTTATGAGACGCTGAGACATGACGCGATAAGTTGATTAGCGACGCGCAGCTACATTCATTGGGTAGTTGTCGCTTGCGGGTTGATGTGTCGTTTCAGTTAAAAGTGTACATCTGCAGTCGTGAAAAAAATGGAGGAAGATTTGGAAGGTATATTCTATAGTTTTTATTCATATTTAGATTTAATAAATTACAAATTGTTTAAAAAAAAATCATACATCTTACCTTGTAAATTAGTGACAGAATATCGTTAAATAAATATTTCTCGAGAGTTTCTTTCAGAGAGTATATTTTTGTAACAAGATGATACTCATAATTATATGTGATGTAACTAATACTTAACTCATTTCAGTAATCATTCGGTAGCACACGACTTTGCAACATTTTTTTATTTTCGTTTTACAGTTGCGGCGTATGAGATTTCCAGGCAAGAATTTTTTCAAGTATGGCGGAATTTATCGAAATTAGAAAGACCGTTGGGATTGTACAGCCATATTTTAAATAAATTTAACTTAGAAAAGCTTAGTGTGAGTGGTGAAAAGCGATTAAAAAATAAAATAAAACTTTTGTCCATAGTTATAAATAGAAAGTGGATCGCAGCCGGAAAGCACCATGACAGATTCATGACTAAGTTTGGGGAGTGGCTCAAACAACCCGAAACAGTATTTTCTCGGGAAGATTTGCGAGCCGGCTCTCCAGAAGACCATAACACGCCCTCTACATCTGGTGGGAGACCCACGAAGGATTTTGCGTCTAGATGTAGTAAATGTTATTAATTACTTCAGATCCTATAATTAATAATTTTAGAGAAGTTTCAAAAAAAATACCGGGTTCCATTCCTCCTGAAGTATTGAAATTAATAGTTCCCTTCTCTTCAACACAACATTCACTTTCTGATGATACCGATGATGACTGTTCTGAACAAGACTCAGATAGTATTCTCAGTAGTTCTAGTTAAGTTAAATTTAACATAATATTAGTTTAAACTACACCCTTGGCCAAACAATTATTTTTCTAAATAAACATGTTAATTAAATAGTATATGTGTCTGTAATTGTTTTATTTATTACATACATTTAACATACGAGAGGATAGCAATTTGCGATCCCCACCTGAATACATCCTAAAATATAAAAAAAAAACTATAAAATCACCTTTAAATGCATAAAATATAGTTAATATAAGTGCTGGGAGTTTATAGCGTCTAGCTTCTATGAAACGAATCACAGTGTCCTAACGTGATAAAACGTCCCTAAGTGTGTTCTATCGCTTATTCCATGGGGAGTGCTCGGAGGAGCTGTTTAACGCGATCCCGCCGTCCCCCTTCCACCTCCGCACCACGCGCACTGGGAGGGATTGCATCCATATACGCTGGACTTACCGCGCATGCGTACCAATCGATTCTGCAGATCTTTCCTGTACAGAACCGGTAAACTCTGGAACGCTCTCCCTGCTCATATATTTCCCCCCAAGTACAGTCTCGGGTCCTTCAAGAGGGGCGTGAATGGGTACCTGTCAGGCCGGCATGGCATTCGCAACCCCCGAATACGACCGAATGTCCATGGGTGCCGTTAGACACCTTATGGGTGCCTCGGCGCCATATGTCGAGCTAACAATAAAAAAAAAAAAACTTTCAGTACCCTAATCACGAGATTTAACCTACACCGCGTACTACGCTACGCCGTGTTCTCCGCATCATTTTGTATGGAGAAACGGAGCAGTCCCTCTAGTGATAGATTTGCGAACTTCGTTTCTCCATACAAAATGATGCGGAGATCACGGCGTAGCATAGTACGTACGCGGTGTAGGTTAAATCTCGTGATTAGGGTACAGGTTTTGTAACGTAACAAAACGCAATGCTCTTGCAAAACACCTACTAGTTAATTAATATTTAGTTGAGCGACTCACCTTATCTTTGTTTCTGAAGATGTGCCTGTTGAGATGCAGGAAGTGGGCGGTGAGGTGGAGGCTGACCACCATGATGAACACGTCCGTGAAGTTCCACATGAACGTGGACTGAAGGTTGAACAGCTGCACACAATCAGAGCACACAATTCAGTACTTGCTTCCATGGCAACAGGGGAAGGTGCTCGAGATGGGAGTTAAATTGTTCTAAATACCGTACCGTGTGGGGCCGGTACTTTAAATGAATAGCCCCACTGCATCTCCCTCCGTGTTTGTCGTAAAATGCGACTAAGGGATATGACCCCCTTCTTATATTACTAGGTGGTAGGGTTTAACCCGCCCGGGTTGGTACCACCACACTGAATGAAAGGTCGGTCGAAACAGCTATGTAAATAGTTTGTGTTTTCCGTCCAGTTCAGTGTAGCCGGCACTGCCGAAGGGAAGCACTGACGTGGCGCCAAGTTCGCCCGGTGTTATGGGCTGACATCACGGATGTTGTAGGTGATGTAGCCAACCGTGTCAGTTTCTATAAAAAAAAAAACATCTGCGAAGGTATTCTCCAATAATTATCTGCGTGCGTACTTGGATTCGATAGACTGTAAGCGATATTATTATGTCGATAGTCACTAAAATACACACCACACGCCGTTTCCCGACAATCGGGGTAAGCAGAGTAATCGGTGTTGTGCTGCAAGTACTCTTGTAAATTGCAGCACAACACCGAGCACCTCTCGTTCTAAACGAATGCACTACCTACTCATACATTTTATGAAGCCACTTTTCAAGTATAAATTTATTCCCACATCCGTGAATTCCATTGGGGCTTCACTCAAACTTAACATCCAACCGGAATTTACGAAGTAACTATTCGCATATTGCCCTGCGCAGTTAGACAGATATGAGTCTTAACTAATTCCTACTGCAACTCCACTCCCAGATGTGCGGCGAAGTTTCAGATAGTCGAACAGTATATAGAGAGTGGAGTTAATTCACTGAAATTTGTGCGGTGTCCCCTACAGTTGGGTTCCTCTAATTACCGACCGTTTTCTCCACATTCGGTTACAATGTAGCCACATTAGCCGGTTATCCGGTGATGGAGTACTGCAGTCACATCATGAGTGGTGCAGGCAGTCGACTGTCGCTATTGATTGTTAAGCAACGCTGCGCCGCTCTGTACTTATGGGTGACCGCTCGACCGTTGGAGGCTGACCGTGGTTCGGATTCCACGTAAAACTAATAGGTCCCTTCCCTTCTTACCTTACTAGGTAGGTAGGATTCAACCCGCCCGGGTTGGTACCACCGCACTGAATGAAACGTCGGTCGAAACGGCTATGTAAATAGTTTGTGTTTTCCGTCCAGTTCAGTGTAGCCGGCACGACCGAAGGGAAGCACTGACGTGGCGCCAAGTTCACCCGGTGTTATGTGCTGACATCACGGATGTTTTAGGTGATGTAGCCAACCTTGTCAGTATCCATAAAAAAAAATGGATTTGCTATTAAACCGAGTATACCGCGAGCGAAGCCGCGGGCAAAAGCTAGTTTATTGTATTGTATTGTATTATTTTTTTTTTATGGAAACTGACACGGTTGGCTACATCACCTACAACGTCCGTGATGTCAGCCCATAACACCGGGTGAACTAGGTGCCATGTCAGTGCTTCCCCCTTTGAGCGTGCCGGCTACACTGAACTGGTCGGAAAACACAAACTATTTTACATAGCCGTTTTGACCGACGTTTCATTCAGTGCGGTGGTACCAACCCGGGCGGGTTAAACCCTACCACCAAGTAAGATTAGGAGGGAAGGGACCTACAGTTTTACGAGGAATCCGAACCTCGGTCAGCCTCCAACGGTCAGCGGTCACCCATCCAAGTACTGACCGCGCCCAGCGTTGCTTAACATTCAATAGCGACAGTCTGCACCACTGAGCTATCGAGGCTGACACTATTGTATTGTTTATTGATCGTTCATATGGCAGTTAGACTGCACTCGAACTTGTCAGAATTGGTTCTATTGGTTTTATCCGGTTCGATTACACCTACGAAGAAGAACCGACAAGAAACTTCGCAGGGTATATTTTTCAACCGACTTCAAAAGGAGGAGGTTCTTAATTCGACTGTATGTTTTTTTTTTTTATATTTGTTACGCGATTTCTCCGTCAATTGTTGGCCGATTTTGAAAATTTTTTTTTTGTTTGGTAGGTGGTCATTCTTCAGATGTGGTCCTATCTATCAATTTTCAGGCGTGCGACCTGGAGGCGGTCCCACACCTGAAAATTGATAGGTGGGCCCCTTTTGTGCTTTTGTACCTCCTACAACTCAAGGGTCCGAATATGAATCCAATATCGATTCATACCAATCAATCATCAATCATCAATATATCATACATACATACATAACACACGCTGTATCCCGACAATCAGGGTAAGCAGAGTAATCGTTGTTGTGCTATAAGGACTAAATTATAGCACAACACGGACTACTTTTAGCACAGTATTCGGACAAGACAACTATCAAGCAGCAAGTAAGGCACGAAGAACCCACCTGCTGCATGAATAGGCGGAAGGACTGCGCCAAGGTGAGAAGTGGCTAGCCTGTCGCCCTTTAGCGCAGTATCTTGTCCTTATCCCTTAGTCGCCTCTTACGACATGCACGGGGAGAGATGCAGTGGGGCTATTCTTTTTAAGTACCGGCCCCACACGGTACTTCTTTTTAAGTACCGGCCCCACACGGTACTCAATATGTCATATCAATCAATACTAAATAATAAATCTATAAGGGATTGTCATGGAGTAAGTTACTTTGTTTTATGAAATACTGCGTTTGTAGACTCTATGTATGATACTGAAACTAAATATACGATTTTTAGAAATCTTTTCTGTATGTATGTATGTATGTTCCTCCATAACTTTAAAAGCGATCATCCGAATTCGATTAAATTTAGTACAAGCACATTTAACTATACGCGACAGTACATAAAATTGACTTCCGGTTACGCTAAGATATAGCTCTCGTACAAACCGAATTGTTCCACGCGCCGAAATAAAGGTGCATTTAACGCAAGCGAAGCTGCGGGCAAATAAAAGCGGCGGGTGGCCGAGTGGTTTGGGCATCGGCTTCTCATGCGGGAGGTCCGAGGTTCGAATCCGGTCGGCGTGTACCAATGAGTTTTTTCTGACGAAAAAATTTACGTGCATACCTACACCTGCTGCTTCACCGTTCGGAACCGGTGTAAAACTGTAGGTCCCTTCCCTTGCCCCTTACTAGGTGGTAGGCTCAAATTGTAGCCGACTGGGTTGGTACCACCGTACTGGATGTAAGATGGCCGCAAGCAACCTCGGTTGTGTTCTCCTCTAGTCCAGTATAGCCAGCAATCCAGGGAAGTCTCCGGTATGGCACCTACCTTCTCGGAGGTGATATTGGCTGGTTAGAGCATGTGCTTTGGCCCCTCTGACTCAGCCACCCATACCGGATTACATAAAAAAAAAACTAGTATTTCAATACAATGACAGAGAAAATGTCAAAATATTATTTAATACCTACTTTCTAGTTCCAGTTATTTTTTTTGAAGTCCTTTAGTGACTAGCCACATACTGCTTACGGTCTATAGACTATGAGAGTAAATTAACCAGTTACCTCACTGAGGATACCCTTCCAGTTGGCGAAAGGTATGTAGTCGAACACCCATGGCACTGCGTAGTTGAAGTACCCCTGCAATATCGGTGAGTTGGGACTGCAGATGGAGGCCACGCGGAGTCCGAATACTATGGACAGGATGTGCTCCGCTGAAACCATACCTTAATATTGTTTATTGAGCATTCTAAAGACGGTAACACTGCACTCGAACTTGTCAAATTTGTTCTATCCGTTTCGATATCACCCACGAAGGAGCGCTGATAAAACCGGCCAAGTGCGAGTCGAACTCGCGCACCGAGGGTTCCGTATCTCTATGTCATGGTCAGTGCTACTCACACCATCTATGTATATTATTTAAAATGCTTCATACTGTTTTCGGTAGATGGCGCGCATACACTTTTTAGTTTCTTGTATGGGGACACCCATCATTTTTTTACATTTTCTTATTTTTATTATTTGTTGTTATATCGGCCATAATAACAAATATTCTGTGAAAATTTCAACGGGCTACCTGTTACGGTTCAAGAGATACAGCCCTCGGACTGACAGACAGACAGACAGACAGACAGACAGACGGACGGACGGCGTAGGCTAGTAATAGAGTAATAATAGGGTCTATGTAATATGCATATGTCTCAATGAAATATTGTTAATTTTGTGTGTTCTTTATGGCGAAATAAATATCTGAATATTAATCTGAAAACTTAGCAGGGTATTTTGTTTTCATAAATATATTACGGAAATATACCTGGTTGTATTGTCATACATGTACATATCACACACGCTGAATCCCGACAATCGGGGTAAGCAGAGTAATCGGTGTTGTGCTGCAAGAACTCTGGTAAATTACAGCACAACACCGACCACCACGTTTCGCAAATTATTCGAACAAGATTCAATCGATCAAGCAGCAAGTAAGGCACGAAGACCCACCTGCTGCATGACTCGGTGGAAGTACCGTGCCAAGGTGAGAGGTGGCGAGCCTGTCGCCCTTTAGCACGGCATCTGGTCCTTATCCCTTATAGTCGCCTTTAACGATATGCACGGGGAGAGATGCAGTGGGCTATTCTTTTTAAGTACCGGCCCCACACGGTACGGTTGTATTGTCACTAGCACCAAAAGTCTCTGCAAAATTTCAGGTCAATCGGTTGGGTGAAATTGGTTCAAAATTCAGTTGCAAGATTTAACCCAACCCAAGTGAAGTTAACAAATAAAAAAAATAAAAAATAAAAAAAGCTTGTACAGTACACAGCTGTATATTATTATTTTGTTTATAGAAAGTGCGACATGTTGCGCCGAGCCACCCAACAGGCAAGGTGTCTAACGACGCCCATGGACATTCGGTCGTACAGAGAATTGCGAGTTCGCGCGACAGGGACGACGCTCTATAACCGGATTATCTCTTTCTAAAGCTCCATGTGCATTATTTACTGGCGTATGCTACACTTAATTGCAAAAAAAAATCTATATCGGACCAATTTTGATGCAGAAAACTTATGACTACTGAATATTTTTGTATGTGCCGACGACACAATAAGAGAAATTAAGCAACGAAAGTGGACAAAGAAAGTTGGCAACGAAAGTGAACAACAAAAGTTGACAACGAAAGTGGACAAAGAAAGTGGACAACAAAAGTGGACAACGAAAGTGGGAAACGAAAGTGGACAACGTAAGTGAACAACGAAAGTGGAAAGCGTAAGTGGACAACGAAAGTGGACACCGAATGTGGCCAACGAAAGTGGACAACGAATGTGGACAACGAAAGTGAACAACAAAAGTGGACAACGAAAGTGGACACCGAAAGTAAACAACGAAAGTGGACAACGAAAGTGGACAACGGCCTACCCGATGCAAACAACAACACGAACATTGTCGTGATGTTGCAAGCCCTGGCGACCCTCCGGTCCGTCACCGGAAGCGTACTCTCCAGCTCGGCTACCTGGCGCATCAGCAGCGGCCAGATCTGAGCCAGCCTGAAGAACATCATGGCAGAGGCCAGGCTCGTTCCGTAGAACACTAAGTTTGCTGTAAAGGATTAGCCTGATGTTATATTTAAAAAAAGCTCTGTCAGGTTTCTTACTCGGTTCTTCCTTATAGATTGCACTGCTGAACGGGACATGAAAAAAAAAAAAAGATGACGAACCATACTGAATATGCTTATGTCTCAATGAAATACTTTCATTTGTTGTGTGTTCTTAAAAAAACCTCCTAAAAAAATCTCTCATTAAATTTTTCGCACTACCCATCTGCCCTGCTCACAATCCCAGGTATGACTGACAGATAATGCCCTAAGGCTTTAAGTCCGCCTTTTGTCACTTTTTGTGCAATAAAGTATATTTTCATTTCATTTCATTTCATTTCATTTCATTTCATTTCATTTCATTTCATTTCATTTCATTTCATTTCATTTCATTTCATTTCATTTCATTTCATTTCATTTCATTTCATTTCATTTCATTTCATTTCATTTCATTTCATTTCATTTCATTTCTTTATGGCGAAATAAATATCTGAATCTGAATCTGTAGTGTTTTTATTTTATTTTATAGAAACTGACACTGTTGGCTACATCACCTATCATACAATATCAGTGATGTTAGCCCCATAACACCGGGTGAACTAGGTGACATGTCAGTGCTTCCCTTCATTTTCATGTCGGCTACACTGAACTGGTCGGAAAACACGAACTAGGTATTTACATAACCGTTACGACCGTCCTTTCACTCAGTGCGGTGGTATCAACCCGGGCGGGATAAACCTTACCACCTAGTAAGGTAAGAAGGGAAGGGAGTTTTAAGTGGAATCCGAACCACGGTCAGCATCCAACGGTCTAGCGGTCACCCATCCAAGTACTGACCGCGCTCATCGTTGCTTAACAACAGACAACCGACCGCTCCACTGAGCTACCGATGCTGACCGATATTGTCAGTTTCGGTAGCTCAGTGGTGTGGACTGTAATTCGTGGTCACCTGAGCGCGGTAAGAACTTGGATGGGTGACCCTTCGACCGTTGGAGGTGGACCGTGGTTATTGGATTCCACTTAAAACTGTAGGTCCCTTTTTATTTATTTATTTTTATTTTTTATAGAAACTGACACGGTTGGCTACATCACCTACAACATCCGTGATGTCAGCCCATAGCACCGGGTGAACTTGGTGCCACGTCAGTGCTTCCCTTCGGTCGTGCCGGTTACACTGAACTGGACGGAAAACACAAACTATTTACATAGCCGTTTCGACCGACCTTTCATTCAGTGCGGTGGTACCAACCCGGGCGGGTTAAACCCTACCACCTAGTAATATAAGAAGGGGTTATATCCCCTAAAAGTAAATTTGTTTCATCTCTTAATAACTCTGAAAGTACTGGACCGATTTTGTTGAAATTTTCAGGGTGTATTAGTATGCATGGGCACTACTACGTGGCATGTCCAGAAAAAATCTAACTTTAGGTACGTAAAGCAAAATTAACATCATAAACGTGATCTATTTCAGATATAAACCCTACCATTTAAGGGACTTCACTTAATAAAAAATGACCCTGTATAATAAACTTACATATTATGTACATTAATCGGTGGTACCGTTGTGTAACACAATCAACCGAATGACAGGAGAGTAAGAGAAGGTTGTGGATGGTTACTGACAATGATCGGGCAACTCACACAGGCTTCCGAGGCTGAATCCCTGCCTGAACATGCGGTAAGTACACAGCGACGTCATCAGGCACTGACCGGCGAGGCTCACCAGGAAATACAAGAAATTGAACGAACACCATGAGAACCTGCAACAAGAGTACCGACTTCAAAGAGTATACTTTCGTGGAAAACATTTATTGAGAAAAATTAAGTTTCGGTCGACCGACGACCGACCGTGTAACGTGTAACGTAGGTACGTCAACATAGGAATATCCTTATAACTCGAGAACTACTTTATCGATTTACTTTTTTTTTTGTATGGAAACTGACACGGTTGGCTACACCAACTACAACATGTGTGATATCAGCCCATAGCGGGTGAACTAGGTGCCATGTCAGTGCTTCCCTTAATTTCATGTCGGCCACACTGAACTTGACGGAAAACACGAACTATTTACATAGTCGTTTCGACCGACGTTTCGTTCAGTGCGGTGGTGGTACCACCCGGGCGGAATAAACCCTACCACCTAGTAATGTAAGAAGGGAAGGGCCCTACAGTTTAACGTGAAATCCGAATCACGGTCAGCCTCCAACGGTCGAGCGGTCACCCATCCAAACACTGACGGCGCTCAGGGTTGCTTAACAACAGTCGACCGACCGCAACACTGAGCTGCCGAGGCTGACATAATATTTTAAGATTATTTGTTGGTTTAATACAATAGGATTATATTTTATGTTAATTAATACTTATAATGAAGAATTATATTAAAGTTAGAATAGATATGTCATGTATTTTCCCCCAGATTTACAATGGTCAATTTCTTCGAATCTTCGAGTGACAATGATAATCAAGTACTTTGATATTTATATTCTACTAACTGTGCCCGCGGCTCCGCCCGCTCTCAATTTTGACGTCTCTGCTAACTTCATAATCCATTTAACGTGATGAAAAGTAGCCTATAGGTGATGGAAAGAACCAAGCTATTCGTAGAAGCAAACTGTATTAAAATCGGTTCAGTGGTTCTCAAGTTATAAGCGGACCGACAGACAGAAAGCAGACGTTGGATTTTATTAAAGGTAAGGATCTGGTGTCGATGCTTCCTACAAGAGTCGCTGATACTCGCCTGAGCTTGTTAATGTCATTCTCCATAAGACCCGAGGTGGGGAACAGGCCAATGAACTGGCACGCCAGCAGAGCGCCCCGGAGGCTCACGTGCATGTCCCTGGCCTCTCGTTTTGGATGGACGGAGCGGCGAGTGCGGAAGACCTCGCCGTATCCACGAAGCTTCTCCTTCAAAGACATCGCTGTTGAAAAACACGATGGTTAGTCATTTTTGTACCGTGTGGGGCCGGTACTTTAAAAGAATAGCCCCACTGCATCTCTCCCCGTGTATGTCGTAAAAGGCGACTAAGGGATATGACTCCCTTCTTATATTACTAGGTGGTAGGGTTTAACCCGCCCGGGTCTGACACGGATGGCTACGAGTACATCACCTACAACATCTGTGATGTCAGCCCATAACACCGGGTGAACTTGGTGCCACATCAGTGCTTCTCTTCGGTCGTGCCGGCTACACTGAACTAGACGGAAAACACAAACTATTTACATAACCGTTTCGACCGACCTTTCATTCAGTGCGGTGGTACCAACCCGGGCGGGTTAAACCCTACCACCTAGTAATATAAGAAGGGAGTCATATCCCTTAGCCGCCTTTTACGACAGCCACGGGGAGAGATGCAGTGGGGCTATTCTTTTAAAGTACCGGCCCCACACGGTACGTGTTGTTAAGAAACCCTGAGCGCGACGAGTAGGTACTTTTGTAATCTGGTATGTGTGTCTGAGTCGGAGGGGCCAAAGCGAATGCTCCGATCAGCCAATATCACCTCTGAGAAGGTAGGTGCCATACCGGAGACTTCCCTGGATTGCTGGCTATTACTAGACTAGAGGAAAACACAACCGAGGCTGCTATGCAGCCATCTTACATTCAGAACGGTTGTACCAACCCAGACGGCTACAATTTGAGTTTACCACCTAGTAATGGGCAAGGGAAGGGACCTACAGTTTTACACCGGTGAAGCAGCAGGTTTAGGTATGCATGTAATTTTTTTCGTCAGAAAAAACTCATTGGTACACGCCGACCGGATTAGAACCTCGGACCTCTTACATGAGAAGCCGATGCCCAAACCACTCGGCCACCCGCCGCTTGATTGTGAAATAAATGTTGAATTTATCATGTTTATTTAATAACACTTTATCTTAGCACTTAGTAAAAAGCACACCTTATAAAAGGCTTTGATTACAGTCTAGCACTGACACTTTATATCTTTGTTTACTGTCAGGGGTCAGCATTAACGTATCTTTCATCAAAACGTCAATAATTCCCTAAATATACCTCAAAAATATGTTATATTGACAAATGAGCAACGTGACACGCTGATCAATCAGAAAGGTTCATTACTCTTGTCGCTAAGTGTCAGAAGCACGGGCCCATTATGAGTTTTTTTCGCCCGTTCGCTGTTCGTCTGAACGAAAGAATAATATGACCGACTTTAGTGCACAAATCGTTCGCTTTAAGGTAATGTGAGACTGCGTCTGACTCGAATTTCAAGAATTGTACCGCCAATATTACTCCCCTGACAGAGTCAGTTTTAATATATTATGTTAAACTTCACCTATCAGCGCAGACCGATAGCTTTTTGAAAACAAGATTTATATTAACTTCGCTCGATAGAAAAAAAAAATCATGAACGTGCCTCTGAATTTAGTTATAAAAACGTATTTAAGGCAACGTGACCAAATCAAGGCTTTGGAAAATATATATTTTATTTGTTGAATATATATTTAGATCCAGTGGCGGCTGGTGACTTCAGTGACCGGTAGTGCGCTAAGTACCTACATCCTTAAATACCAAATTTCCCAACACATTCCCAATGTTATTTTAAGATCACGACTTCCGAATTTTTTAAACGCCTGCGTTGTATTATGCACGTACCTAGTATGAATATTCTCAAGACACTCAATGAGTTGCAAAAAAACAAGAAAATAAATCCAAACCAGTTTTTTAACTCATTTATAGTACCTTTATGAACACAACCATAGACCACAACACTGCTGCAGCTCTCAAAAAGAAAACAATTTCAATGTCCCAAAAATACTTAAAAAATGTATAAAAAAAAACATTTGAAAGTAGGAATTGAACCCGGGATCACCTGATTGTAAAGCCTTACCTTTAACCAACTCTTAGGCAAATATCGGGACCACTTAATTCACAGTATCACGTGACAGAAAGCACAAAACGTAACCATATCCCATTTTAAATATTCGCGCGCTAACGGGTATGTGACATCACGTGACAGCGCGCAAACTCTAGGTAGACGGACTCGTGCAAAAGGAATTGCTCGCGAAGTGTCGCAAGCGCGGCTATTCACGATATAGCGTCCTTGTTTGGCGCTCGGGCGCCGCACGCAGTACTCCATTTGGACCCATACTGTTTCTATGAAGTATCTTTTGTCTCACGCGCCAGCGGTGTTTTGCCTATCCCCATATATTCAGATGGGAGACCCGCGTGCGGTTTTCGATTCCGCACGGGGCGCGGGTTTACTCGCAAAAACGTGCCTTGTGATCTATAAAATAAGGTCGAATTCACATTCGTATTTATTTGGAGTACGATCTTTATGATTTTAATGTAGGTATGTTGTATTGTAAGATATTATTTATTTTGAGTGAAGTGAAGACTTCTCGTGGTATGGTAGTGCGGCGCACGGGCGCACTTTAGGACCGGCCGCCAGTGGTTGCAACCTACTCCAACCAGCGAAAGCGGCGCCTTGAGGGAGGAGTATGGGTGAATACGGGTTGACAGGGCCTTAAAGTTACCACGGATGGAGCTCCTAGGAGAAATCATTCTCGCAGCCCATTGGCCAAGACGCGCGGCTGCAGCGAAAACTGCGTAGTCCGCGGCGCGTCGCTGGTGGTGCCATCTTTACCTTAATATATTTGATTCGGTTTCGGACAAACAGCGAACGTTCGGCCTGCTTCGGAATAATGTACCACACGTCCGACTGCTGTGAAAGCTGAAATGAACAATGTAAGCCATTCATCATAGATACTTGTCAGCCTCGGTAGCTCAGCGGTGCGGTCGGTCGGCTGTTGTTAAGCAACCCTGAGCACGGTCAGTACTTGGATGGGTGACCGCTCGACCGTTGGAGGCTGACCGCGGTTCGGATTCAACGTAAAAATGTAGGTGCCTTCCCTTCTTACCTTACTAGGTGGTAGGATTTATCCCGCCCGGGTTGATACCACCGGACTTAATGAAACGTCGGTCGAAACGGCTATGTAAATAGTTCGTGTTTTCCGTCCAGTTCAGTGTAACCGACATGAAATGAAGGGAAGCACTAACATGGCACCTAGTTCACCCGGTTTTATGGGCTGACATCACGGAGTTATAGGTAATATAGCCAACCGTTTCAGTTTCCATAACAAAATTAAATAAAAAATAGTCAGGTCCTCCTGTGCACAAATATTAGGATCGCGCGTCTTGACCAATCAGCGTACTCGGATAATTCTTCCTAGGAGTTCGCTCCGTGTTACAGCGGCGCTATTCTCGCGCGGGAAAAATTTCGTTCTGGTTCGTGCAACGTTCGGAATGAACACGTAATAGAGCTGAAATGCGTGGGCGGTGTCCGGTCGCTCCCGATTCATTTGTCAATTTTGTCGAATTCAAGTGATTTATATCGTCACTGCGATGACGCATCTGTTGTACGTGAGATAATTTGGAACGTGCGTGGGCGGTATTTGAAGAGTTTTGTTAAAAAGGTTTAACTGCTATAGGTAATACATTAAATTTTGTTGTAGATATAGTTCAAATGATGGTGCTACGGTTTTGGCAAAACTAGGTAGGTATTGACCATCTGGGGACTCTAGTGCGGTGCAGCATAAGTAAGGTAGTTAATTTTAATTTTATTAATTTTTAACCGACTTCAAAAAAGGAGGAGGAGGTTCTATGTTCGGCTGTATGTATTTTTTTTTATGTATGTTCAGCAATATCTTCCCCAATCGTGAACCGATTTCAATGATTATTTTTGTGTTCGGTTCAGTCTAGCTCCAAGGTGGTCCCATTTTTTTTTGGTCAAGATCGGATTGTTATAAATTTTTATTTTTAATAGATTTTAGAATGAATTTTTTTTATTCTATTTAGTTTTTTCTGTCATATTATTATTATGTAATGTGTATTTTTATTGAATAAATTTTATACATTACTCGCGCGTTGGGCAGGTAATTAAAAATAATATCACCACTGCATCTCTCCCCGTGCCGGGGACAAGATGCCGTGCTAAAGGGCAGCAGGATAGCCAGATCTCACCTCTTGGCACGGTCCTTACACCGAGTCATGCAGCAGGTGGGTCTTCGTGCCTTACTTGCTGATTGATAGTTATCTTGTCCGAATATATTGCTAAACGTGGTGGTCGGTGTTGTGCTATAATTTACAAGAGTACTTGCAGCACACGAACGTAGAAGAAGAGATTATACGTTTCCACGAGATAATTTTGTACCGTGTGGGGTCGGTACTTCAAAAGAATAGCCCCACTGCATCTCTCCCCGTCGCATGTCGTAAAAGTCGACTAAGGGATACGAAAATTCGTCAGCCCCGGTAGCTCAGTGGCGCGGTTGGTTAGTCAACTGTTATTAAGCAACGCAGAGCGCGGTCAGTGTTTGGATGGGTGACCGCTCGACCGTTGGAGGCTGACCGTGGTTCGGATTCCACGTTAAACTGTAGGTCCCTTCCCTTCTTACCTTACTAGGTGGTAGGGTTTATCCCGGCCGGGTTGGTACCACCGCACTGAACGAAACGTCGGTCGAAACGGCTATGTAAATAGTTCGTGTTTTCCGTCCAGTTTAGTGTAGCCGACATGAAATGAAGGGAAGCACTGACATGGCACCTAGTTCACCCTGTGTTATGGGCTGACATCACGGATGTTGTAGGTGATGTAGCCAACCGTGTCAGGTTCCATAAAAAAAAATATCTTAAGGTTAGTTTAGTCAGAGTATGACCCTGCTACGCTCAATCAGGCTCAAGTCAATAAGGTTAATAGTATCAATCTTAGTCGCCTCTTATAAGCAAGAACAATTTTTTTAGGGTTCCGTAGTCAACAAGGAACCCTTATAGTTTCGCCATGTCCGTCCATCTGTCTTTTTTTTTTTTATTATTAAAACTGACACGGTTGGCTACATCATGTACAACATCCGTGATGTTAGCCCATAACACCGGGTGTACTTGGTGCCACGTCAGTGCTTCCCTTCGGTCGTGCCGGCTACACTGAACTGGACGGAAAACACAAACTATTTACATAGCCGTTTCGACCGACCTTTCATTCAGTGCGGTGGTACCAACCCGGGCGGGTAAACCCTACCACCTAGTAATATAAGAAGGGAGTCATATCCCTTAGTCGCCTTTTACGACATGCACGGGGAGAGATGCAGTGGGGCTATTCTTTTAAAGTACCGGCCCCACACGGTACGGTGTCTGTCCGTCTGTCCGTCTATCTGCCTGTCCGCGGCTTAGCTCAGAGACCCTTAGTACTAGAAAGTTGTAAGTTGGTATGGGTATACATATTAATAACGCCGGCAAAGTGGTAAAATAAAAATTTTGAAATATTTTTTTAGCCTCCCTTACACGTAAAGTGGGGATGAATTTTTTTTTCACGTCTACCCCAATAGTGTGTGGTGTCGTTGGATAGGTATTTGGAAAATATTGCGGGTTTGTGAAAAGCCCATTTAGGGATTCGTTTGCGAATTATGAAGCTTTTAGGTGCTACTTTTTGTTAGAGTCAAGTGTCCCCATTCCCTGTCAGCTAAACGGTTGTTATCAGATATGTGAAAAAATTCACAGCAGTAGTATATATATCGAAATTAAAAGGAAAACTATCACGGCTAAGTATGCTGTACAGGTTGACGAGTAATAGTCGACCAACTTATAAAATGTACGGACGACAGCCATCATTTCACTGTTGAAGAACTTT
Organism: Nematopogon swammerdamellus; assembly: GCA_946902875.1. Taxonomy (NCBI): domain Eukaryota; kingdom Metazoa; phylum Arthropoda; class Insecta; order Lepidoptera; family Adelidae; genus Nematopogon; species Nematopogon swammerdamellus. The sequence goes on from OX336336.1 coordinate 26,819,167, forward strand.
TTCAAATTAACATTCATTTATTTTTTAATAATTAAAAATAATTAGATGACTACCTAAATATGCATTTAGGTTATAAATTAAAAACAAGTTTAACATACCATAGTTCTGTACAGTGCCGAGAACACCTGTGTTTTCCTTCGCGTCATCTGCTTGACTAGACTCCGGTGCACTGCAAAATTCAAAGCAATTTCAGTATAATCCGTCGGTTCAGTGAAGCCGGTATAGCCAAATAATAATACCAACAAAAAGCTATCGATCTGCGCTGATGGATGAAGCATTACATATATTAAAACTGAATCTGTCAGGTGAGTAATATTGGTGGTAAACTTCTTGAAATTCGAGCCAGACGCAGTCACACATTATCTTAAGAAGGTATAACTCCTCCTTTGCGCTTCATGTAAATTGTACGGCTAATTTTGTAAAGGCCCCACAAACTAACAGAGGTGACTAAGTACCTGAAATAGAAGTCAAATATATAATTAGTTAAACAGCATAATTTTTTTTTTAAGAAGAAGTCCCATGTTATTCTGTACATATGAGTGCGTATTTTATATGCCCGACGACAATTCTCGACAGGCGACGAAGAATTAGGGTCAAAGACATCTGTAATAAATAAATAGGCCACTGGGTTAGTAGCGACGCAACTCGTGCGCCGCCGCGCGCGTACGAAGTCTATGAATCGGCGCGAAACTTCCGCGCCGGTCTATCTGTGTCGCTCTGGACCGGGTATTGTCTTGTTTTAGGCGTTCGATAGCCTAGAATTTATGTACTTTTTTCCGTGTGATTTGCAATTGTGTTGTAATTGATTTAATAAAAAACTATTTAAAAAAATATAAAAACCGCCTTCAAAAATGTATGAAATAAAAAAATAAAAATCGAACCCTAGAGTTGAAGGCGGTCGGTTAATTTTGCTTGCTTTAGGACCACCGCCTTCAACTCTAGGGTTCGATTTTTATTTTTTTATTTCATACATTTTTGAAGGCGGTTTTTATATTTTTTTAAATAGTTTTTATTTCACAATTTTTTTAGTAATTTTTATTTGCTATTAATGTACTCGGCTTCCAATCCGATCTTGACCAAAAAAAAATGGGACTACCTTGGAGCTAGACTGAACCGAACACAAAAAGAATCATCGAAATCGGTTCACAATTGGGGAAGATATTGCTGAACATACATAAAAAAAATACATACAGCCGAACATAGAACCTCCTCCTTTTTTGAAGTCGGTTAAAAATAATGATTAATTATTATGGGTAATTGCAACAGCACCACTGTCTCTAACACACAGTGTGCAATCGACTCCAGATCTTAACCTATGTTTGATACTCTGTTAAAATATTTTTGTAGCAATAAAGCATTTTCTACATTTCACATGGCACCTAGTTCACAAAGGTTTTTTTTTTATTTTTTTTTTATGGAAACTGACACGGTTGGCTACATCACCTACAACGTCCGTGATGTCAGCCCATAACACCGGGTGAACTAGGTGCCATGTCAGTGCTTCCCCCTTTGATCGTGCCGGCTACACTGGACTGGTCGGAAAACACAAACTATTTACATAGCCGTTTTGACCGACGTTTCATTCAGTGCGGTGGTACCAACCCGGGCGGGTTAAACCCTACCACCAAGTAAGATTAGGAAGGAAGGGACCTACAGTTTTACGAGGAATCCGAACCTCGGTCAGCCTCCAACGGTCAGCGGTCACCCATCCAAGTACTGACCGCACCCAGCGTTGCTTAACATTCAATAGCGACAGTTGACTGTCTGCACCACCATCTCTCACTAGCTATCGAGGATGACAAAAAAAAAAGGTGTTATGAGCTGACATTACAAGTTTTAGTAGGCGATTAAGCCAACCGTGTCAGTGATCCCTAAAAATATTTCAAATAATGGCGTTTAATAGTCCAGGGAAGTCTGCGGTATGGCACTTACCTTCTCGGAGGTGATATTGGCTGGTCGGAGCATGCGCTTTGGCCCCTCCGATTCAGCCACCCATACCGGGTAACATAAAAAAAACATTGGAGAATTAATTAGAGAAAAAGTAAAATGAACTTACAGCGGCTTAGCTGCATCTTTCACGAGCCAAATAGGGCTCTCAACGTTTTGTTCGGTGGCAACCATTTTCGTTTTCTGTAAAAATATCAATATAATTAAACAATTGACATGAATTTTAGTTCTCTCTTTTTGCACCGTTGTATTAGATTTTAGGTAGCATCTAATCTAGTTAGGTAATTTTTTACCAAAAAAAATTTTTTTTTTTTGTTAGTTATCTTGTCCTATATAAATAGTTCTTGGTGGGAGGACTGACGGGGTCAGTCCGGCGATCAGGTCCATTAAGTTAATTTATGCATTTTTATTATTATTATTTTAATTTATGTTTATTAATGTATTAATTTTTACAGATAACTATGAAAAAATTATTGTACGTGTCAAAATTTAAAATTATTTAGACACTTTTTTTACGAATAAAATAAAATTGAAAATAATAAAAAAAAATTTAGTAGATAAAAATGGTCAAAACATGCTCAGTTTCACATGCAGAATAAGTTTTCGGTGGAAATTCACAAAAATACTACGTTTAAAATTTGGAAACAAAAAGAAATGTAGGGCTTTCTTATAGTTTAAAGGAAAACCTAAACGAAATCCTAAGTCTTAAAGTTCTCACGGAAAACGGAATGGTACGGAACACTCTTCACGCGAGTTCGACTAGCTTGACCGCTTTTTAAAATAATTTTACATACATACATACATACCACACGCTGTATCCCGGCAATCTGGGTAAGCAGAGTAGTCGGTGTTGTGCGGCAAGTACTCTTGTAAATTACATCACATCACTGACCACCACATTTAGCAAAGTAGGTATTAGGACAAGATAAAGATCAGCAGATAGAATGCTACACCGACAACGGTTCAAGAATAAACAATACTGAACTAACGGGAGCAGGCATCTGCTTCTTGAACCTAAGCAGTCTAGACAGCAGCTATAGCCTGGGTAGATATCCAAGTGTCTTTCAGGCAGAGGTCCTTGCAATTTTAAAATGCGCAGAGACATTAACAAAAGAGAATAATAAAAAAAATCGCGATGTAGTGATCTACTTAGACAGCCAAGCGGCACTAATGGCTCTGAATAGAGTAGAAACCAAATCCGCGCTTGTCCTAGAATGTAAAGAGAAACTGAACGAACAAGCCACCGGCAGAGAAGTTACCACAGGCTGGGTTCCCGGGCACAGTAACATGAAAGGCAACGAGCTGGCAGATGAACCCGCCAGAATAGTATCAGTAACGACATTCATTGGCCCGGAACAGGGAATTCCTATCTCGGAAAGAGCAATTCTAGAATAAAATTCAAGCAATTCTAAACAGCTGCGCTAGGGAAAAAAGTAAAATTAGATGGAAATCCCAAGAAGGGTGTAGACAATCCAAGCTATTAATAGAGCCAATCAATGACAAAAGAACAAGATGACTGCTGGGATTGAGCCGACAAAATGTACGAAAAATCACAGGTATGGTTACTGGGCACAACTGCTCAAAAGACATCTCCACATAATGGGCCTTAGTGACGACCCACTGTGCGCTCAATGTGGCGAGGCAGAAACCAGTGCTCACTACGTCGGTCAGTGCACCATGTATGCAGGACCGAGATAGAAGACACTGGGAAAAGACCTGCACTACGGTGAGGAAGAACTTCGAGGATTCGACTGGAAGAAATTATTGGAGTATACAGCGAAGACGGGCAGACTGGACCACCATGAGCAGGGAGTAGACGACGGCAGCAGGTAATTCCCCTCAGCTCCTCTGGGATAGGCGATATAGTCCCAACCTAGTGGACCTGATCGCCGGACTGACCCCGTCAGTCCTCCCACCAAGAACTATTTATATAGGACAAGATAACTATCAAGCAGCAAGTAAGGCACGAAGACACACCATGACTCGATGGAAGGACCGTGCCAAGGTGAGAAGTGGCTAGCCTGTAGCTCTTATGCGCGGCATCTTGTACGTATCCCTTACGTATTACCAACTTGTAAAGTAGCAATAATTAATTTGAAAACTTCCCAAAGTACACTATAGCCTCGTTGCAGAAACTTCAAAATAATTTCTAGAAAGGCCCAAACTACTTGAAAGTGTCTGTGCCTTACCACAAACAAACTTCTCGCCCACTGCTCTACTGGTTCATTAGAGTTTTCAAATCTTAAACCGCTCATCAATATTCATTAAAACTTCACCAAGATAGCTCGTTTATCTATTTTAATAATCGCAATTTAAGCACTCATATTTTCCACTTGACCACCCGATAGTTTCTCTAATAATGGCACGTTGGATGAAAACTCTCTCAGTGAAATACTCGAACGCTTTATCGGTTCTAAAAAGCGGCCAAGTGCGAGTCGGACTTGCGCACCGAGGGTTTCGTACGACCGCGCAAGCGGGTTATATTAAAAGAAAAAGAAAATTAAAAAGCATTTGCACAAGTAGGATTCGAACCCACGACCATCATATCAAAACTGCATACATGTACCGCTCAGCTAACGGAGGTTATGCAACGTAAGACGAATATCCGATACACTTACGACCCCATATAAATGCAATCAACACACCTATCTGTGGCGCCATCTTTTATATGTAGTAATCAATCCTTAGCACCTTTTTTATATGGGGATATTTTTTTACTTTTTGTTTTATTTTTTATCATTTGTTGGCATATTCGCCAGAATAACACATGTCATATTCTTTGAGTTTTTGTTTATTATTATTTTTAGGGTTTTTTTTATTGAAACTGACACCGTTGGCTACATCACCTACAACATCCGTAATGTCAGCCCATAACACCGGGTGAACTAGGTGCGACTAAGGGATATGACTCCCTTCTTATATTACTAGGTGGTAGGGTTCAACCCGCCCGGGTTGATACCACTGCACTGAATGAAAGGTCGGTCGAAACGGCTATGTAAATAGTTTGTGTTTTCCGTCCAGTTCAGTGTAGCCGGCACGACCGAAGGGAATCACTGACGTGGCACCAAGTTCATCCGGTGTTATGGGCTGACATCACGGATGTTGTAGGTGATGAAGCCAACCGTGTCAGGATCAATAAAAAAAAAAATAAAAAAAAATAGGTGCCATGTCAGTGCTCCCCTTTATTTCATGTCGGCTACACTGAACTGGACGGAAAACACAAACTATTTACATAGCCGTTTCGACCGACGTTTCATTCAATGCGGTGGTATCAACCCGGGCGGGATAAACCCTACCACCTAGTAAGAAAGGAAGGGACCTACAGTTTTACGTGGTATCCGAAGCACGGTCAGCCTCCAACGGTCGAGCGGTCACCCATCCAACTACTGACCGCGCTCAGGGTTGCTTAACAACAGTCGGCCGACCGCACCAATGAGCTACCGAGGCTCGCTATCATATCCCCATATCACAGAATAGAAAAGAGTGCCCATATTACTCATAGCCCCATAGTACTCATCTTCCACTTAGGGTGACTTAGGGCTCAAGTCAACCTATTACGGTTCAACAGATACAGCACTCGGACAGACAGACAGACAGACAGACGTACGGACGGACGGACGTTGCAAGATAATAGGCATCCGCAAGGGGCAAGGAAACCTAAAAGTGAATATTTATTCTAAGAACCTTATCACATTGACTTGAAAGCTTACCTATATGAAGACAAGAAATATATCAATTATTGATTGAAAGCGACAGGGCTGTGTAGAGACATGAATTAATAGAGTTGTTTGTGTTGGTTTGTGTAGATAGATAGGTATTGTATACAGGGTGTTTCAGGATAGGCTTGAGAAACTTCAGGAATTGAAAGTACTCATTATTAAAAGAAAAAAAATCCTTATCACTCAAATCGAGATTCCATATACTTTTTTTTCATACAAAAATTTAAATAAAAACTAGATGGACAGTGAGTTTTGGGAGATTTGGCAAAAGTGCTGTTTAGGTCTAGGGAGCCAAATGACCTAGTCCAGTCCACTTTTTCTTTTTATGTCATTCAAAATTAAGTGTTTGGAATTTACCTACATGCAGTTAAATTCTACTAGTTAAGCATGTAAGTTAGTCATTTTATTTTTATTTAAGAAAGGTGAACGTTAACTGTCCACCAAATCTCGATGTAACGATTTTCACAAAAAAGTACTACAAAAAACCCCCGACCCTTAAAAAGTCAAAAATAATTTCCGTTTACTTAAAGGAGTCGGGAGACCGCTAAGTAAATTCCCGCGCAGCTGTGAGTTTTTATATTTTATTTACTCAGCGGTCCCCCGACTCCTTTAAGTAAACGGAAATTATTTTTGACTTTTTAAGGGTCGGGGTTTTTTAAATTTGTAATAAAACTTTTATTTCAAGCTTTTTAAAAAAATCACATGAAAATCGGTCCACTTTTAAAGATAATTATTTTTTTTATTACTTAATTATTTGATTACTTGATAACAAATATAGCTAAGAACCATCCCGATTAAACAAGCCTCCTAATAAAAAAACCGCAACCAAATCGGTCCATCCGTTTGGGAGCTACGATGCCACAGACAGACACACACACACACGTCAAACTTATAACACCCCTCCGTTTTTTTCGTCGGGGGTTAAAAATGACCGAATCTGGGAAAACGTTTCAGAGCTTTACGTCTTCAAATATGAAACCCTTTCGAACCCTGAAGTTACGGAACCCTATCCTGAAACACCCTGTATATGTATAATATATAGTGATATTCCTGGCTGAACTGAAGTGTTATTGAACATGAGTATTTAATGATGAACATAAAGCATCTTGTACATACATGCACGTGTCAAAGACGATCACGTGAAAGCTATGGAATATTTTATTTAACCACAGGTAGAAATATTTATTTTTGTGGAATATTAAACCTACCGAACGTGTGTGTGTGTGTCAGCTTCGGTAGCACAGCGGTGCGGTCGGTCGACTGTCGGTCGTGATCATAAGCAGATCTGGGCGCGGTCAGTGGATGGGTGACCGCTCGAACGTTCGAGGCTGACCGTGGTTCGGATTCCATGTAGAACTGTTAGTTCCCTTCCCTCCTTACCTTACTAGGTGGTAGGGTTTAACCGGCCCGGATTAGTACCACCGCACTGAATGAAAGGTCTGTTAAAACGGCTATGTAAATAGTTCGAGTTTTCCGTCTAGTTCAGTGTAGTCGGCAGGACTGAAGGGAAGCACTGACATGACACCTAGTTCATCAGGGTGTTATGGGCTGATATCACGGACATAGTAGGTGATGTAGCCAACTGTGTCAGTTTTGATAAAAAAACGGCCAAAACCGGCCAAGTGCGAGTCGAAATCGCGCACTGAGGGTTCCTTATCGCCATGTCATGGTTAGCGCCACTCACGTCATCTATGGCGTGTTATGAAATGCTGCATATCAGTTAAATGTCATGATTAGTTAAAATGCTTCACACTCTATTCGGTAGATGGCGCGCGCGCATACACTTTTTGGTGTCTTAAAGGGAACCCCCTTGAATTTTTAACTTTTTCTTATGTTTATTATTTTGTTGTTATATCGGCCATAATTAATAAATAACACATATTCTGTGAAAATTTCAACGGGTTTCCTATTACGGTTCAAGAGATACAGCCCTAGGACAGACAGACGGACGAACAAACAGACAGACGGACGGCGCAGGCTTAGTAATAGGGTCCCGTACCGGATACGGGACCCTAAAAATAAGTGATATACTGAACAAATTATTCTTTTATGCGCCTGGAAGAGGCGGCAGAATGTTCTGTTGCCAAAGCTGACATTGCCCACCTACTCCGGTCTCTCGACGGAGTGGACACACTTTCACGACCTATTCAGTACACTCATTCACAAAAACGAGTCGTTACACAATGTGGAGAAATTTCAGTACCTGTTGTTATCCCTCTCTGGCGAACCCCTGCGCTTAGTCAAATCATTGCCAGTTACTCATGATAATTATGTAACGGCCTTTGAAATACTGAAATCTCGATATTCGAATACGAGAACTAGGTGTGTCAGGATTTTTGCTTTATGGTCAGAATCGTGGCACGTGGAGATCTGTTGTCTACCACATTGGGAAATATTGGCGTTACGCTATTTTTGTTAATGTAATGCGTTATGGGTGGCTGAGTCAGAGGGGCCAAAGCGCATGCTCCGACAAGCCAATATCACCTCCGGAGAAGGTAGGTGCCATAGCGGAGACTTCCCTTTGGATTGCTGGCTATACTGGACTAGAGGAGAACGCAGCCGAGGCTGCTATGCGGTCATCTTACATCCAGTAGGGTGGTATCGACTCAGTCGGCTACAATTTATGAGCCTACCACCTAGTAAGGGGCAAGGGACGGGGGCTACACTTTTACACCGGTTCCGAACGGTGAAGCCGCAGGTAGGTATGCACGTATTTTTTTTCGTCAGAAAAACTCATGGTATACGCCGACCGGAATCGAACCTCGGACCTCTCGCGCGAGAAGCCGACGGCCAGACCACTCGGCCACCCGCTGCTAACGTATGAATGTAGATATGTGAGTCTCAATCTAACGGGCGAAGCCACATCAGCTAACTCATATCGTGCCCAGTGCTATATAATTTCATGGCCGCCATCTTGAAATTACGTGAGTCGATTTCAAAATGGACTTATTCGTAGAATTTATTCCAGAGCTGTAAGCCCGCGAGCATATTTTCAAAGTCTACTGCGGGAGTTCGCGGATGTCTTTTTTTTTTTCTTCGGGAATGCCACTTCGATAATTTTTTCCCATTGTCCGCATTCCACCTCCGCACTACGCGTACTGGGCAGGGGATGGACCCCTATTCAATCGACCTACCACGGATGCCCACCAACCGGTTCTGTAGGTCTTTTATTCACAGAACCGGGAAAATGTGGAACGCATTCCCTGCCCATCTCAAATCAAATCAAATCAAATCAAAACGTATTTATTGTACCAAAACAAGATTTTTCGTATACAATTTTCTTATATCTAACTATCTAACTTATCATTACTTAAAAGCTACTTATCTGCACCAATTTACAGAAGAAACAGTAGGTACTTGAAGTTATTTACAGAACAAAATACAGTACCTAGGGCGAAAGGATACCTTGTTGTGTTCACTTATTTTGTACACTTGTGCCTAAACTGGTCCAATTGGCCGTATTCCTGTGCACGGCCGCCAGTGTAGGACACAGTTACTCCAATGGTCTTCGTGCCTTCGGCTAGCGCGCCCAGCCCGCTGCCACTTGAGCTTGCAACTACTTTGGTGCGTCGGCGGATTGCCTCGTTACGCATCATATTATCAGTAGCGATATTCCCAGCATGGCTCGCTCCATTGCCCGCTGCAGTTTTTTTTCTTTAAAATGTGACTATCTCCGCCAGGTTATAGGTTATATAGCATCAAGCCATTATTGTTATGAGACGAGCAGTGGGGTTGGAAGTTATCGCAGTCGGAAAATATATGTAATTTTTTTACGGCGAGCGCAGTCGTAGGTAGTAAAAAGTAAATTAAAAGGTTCTCGCGAACTCCCGTAGTATAGACTTTGGAAATATGCAGCAAGGGAAGGTCACGAGCCCACCAACTGGTGACAAGTTCGAGAGGATAATTAAAGATTTTATCTGCAGTGCACGTGACTACCCCTTGCGGGGGGAGGGCGGTGTCATTAAAAGCTATTCGAATTTGTGTGGATATAATTTTTGTGGAAAATGTTTTCTCTTATTTTGTGAAAAAAAAAATTAACAGGCTTTTACATGGTTCAACACCTTTTGTTAGGTAATAATATTTTTTATCGTATTATTATATGATTATTATTGTTAAATATTTAATATTTTTTTATTTAAATGTTATACTGTTGTAAGTGTTCACGAGGTATTTATTACCTTAATTATTTGAGATTTAATTTAATAATGTAAGTTCTTCATTTATTTATTCTAACATTACTAATATGATAAATCTAACTTGTAATAATGTAAACTAATTTCGTATCAAAATAAAATTAACTAAAACCATAATTAAAATCTAAATCAAAAAGTATGTACCACCAACAATTTACTGTAATTGTTGAAATATGTGTAGTTTATTAATGTAAAGCTGAAGGGAAAAACAACTATGTATTATTTCTTATTTGTGAAAACATAAAAAGAAAATAAAATAAAATAAAAAATAGTTAAATAAATATATTTATAAATAAATTGATAAACAGTTACTAAAAAAAATTGGTTGTCTGTAAAGTCGGTTTACGGACGATAGTTTTACGTGATAACGTCATAAAGTGGTAAGACTACTGGGAATTTCTGCTGCCCTGGTACTTTAGAAGCAGAGAGATAAATGTGTACAAGCCGACGCTTGGGCCGATTGTGCCTCTCTATCGCTTGTTACGCGCTCTCGCTTGCACACACAGGCTCAGATGGAACGTGACACTTTTTCGTGCGTGCAGCCGGTGTTTATCAATTTATAAGACGTGACGTTATCACGTCAAAAACATAAAAAAACACAATTCTTGTATGACCCCTCTTAGTTTCCTACATTTTATTATTCGTTAGGGTATCCGCCTAAAATCCCATATTTTGTGAAAATTGCAACCCTAAGACGCGACGACGGTTCAAACCCTATAAAGTAGGACAAACGGCGGCAAAGAGTCCCATACTGATATGGAGCTAAACTAAAAATTCAAACTTCGTTTAACATATTTTTTATATTATGAAACTTAAGAAGATATAAAAACCGACTTCAAAAATGTATGAAATAAAAAAAATCAAACCCTAGAGTTGAAGGCAGTGCAAAAGAAGGCTACACAAAATCACAAAAGGATATCATCCACTCATGTTTTCTTTCATCCATCATTTTTGCTTGCTTTAGCACCGCCTTCAACGGGTTAGATTTTTTTATTTCATAAATTTTTGAAGTCGGTTTGTATATTTTTTTAAATAGTTTTTATTTCACAGTTATTTTATATCGATTCATATAATATTTCAATACAATACATTACAAATTAAAAATATTATTTAATAATTTTTAGTTCTAGTTTTTCTTTTTGGAAGTCGGTTTTATGTTTTTTTTAAACAGTTTTTATTAGATAAAAAAGAATAATCGAAATCGAATAATGGAAAATTATTCGCCATGTGTCAAATTGCAAAGAATATTGAGCTGTTGCAGTATAGCCAAACTAGTATCTCATCTGTGGTAAAGTGCTTTCGCATCGACATGCATATATTTTCTTATTGCTGAAAAAGTCCACATCAAAAGTTTTGCTGAAGGTAACCAGAAACCATAGTTTTTTGTTGATTTTTCAAAAACAGCAAAATCAATTTCGATAAAATTTATATGGGACCACCTCTAAAGTATGACATACCAACTAAAATAAGAACTTTCAAAATGGGCCCACAATTGACGCAGTAATCGCGTAACAAACATACAAAAAAAAAAAAACATACTAGTCGAATTGAGAACTAGTCCTTTTGGGAAGTCGGTTGAAAATAAAATAGAATATTTTTTTCATTTTCATGTATTTCTTAAGTGGGTAGGTTTTTTTTTTTTTATTGAAACTGACACGGAAGGCTACATCCTACAACATCCGTGATGTCAGCCCATAACACCGGGTGAACATTGGTGCCACGTCAGTGCATCCCTTCGGTCGTGCCGGCTACACTGAACTGGACGGAAAACACAAACTATTTACATAGCCGTTTCGACCGACCTTTCATTCAGTGCGGTGGTACCAACCCGGGCGGGTTAAACCCTACCACCTAGTAATATAAGAAGGGAGTCATATCCCATAGTCGCCTTTTACGACGTACACGGGGAGAGATGCAGTGGGGCTATTCTTTTAACGTACCGGCCCCACACGGTACACAAGATTTCAGTTTTTCAATTTTTTATTTTCTTCCAATAGATGCCACACGAAAAAATATAATTTGTATAAATCGCATACGAAAGCCCCAGGGGTAGGATCAAGGTTTCACTTCTGCCGGCTTAGTAATACCCACACGTGTGACAGACAGTCAGACACGTGAAAATCGTAGAGCTCTATTTGTGTTTGCCCCCGTATTTGTGTTTGTATAAGCTTTCGCTTTTCGATACACATAAGCTTACATTTCGACTGGTACCGTGTGTTTATCTATACGAGTTTTGTTAAAACATGCTGACTTCTTAGGTATCAATACTAATTATAAATCTGTAAGGGATGGTCGTGGACTAAGTTTTTTTTTATGTAATCCCGTATGGGTGGCTGAGTCGGAGGGCCCAAAGCGCATGCTCCGACCAGCCGATATCACCTGCGAGAAGGTAGGTGCCATAACGGAGACTTCCCTGGATTGCTTGCTATACTGGACTAGAGGAGAACACAGCCGAGGCTGCTATGCGGCCATCCTACATCCAGTGCGGTGGTACCTACCAACCCAGTTGGCTACAATTTGAGCCTACCACCTAGTAAGGGGCATGGGAAGGGACCTACAGGTATCGTCTGTTTATCTATACGAGTTTTGTAAAAACATGCCGCCTTCTTGGGTATCAATCAATACTAATAATAAATCTGTAAGGGATGGTCGTGGAGTAAGTTTTTTTTTAATGTAATCCCGTATGGGTGGCTGAGTCGGAGGGGCCAAAGCGCATGCTCCGACCAGCCGATATCACCTCCGAGAAGGTAGGTGCCATAACGGAGACTTCTCTGGATTGCTGGTTATACTGGACTAGAGGAGAACACAGCCGAGGCTGCTATGCGGCCATCTTACATCCAGTACGGTGGTACCAACTACCAACCCAGTCGGCTACAATTTAAGCCTACCACCTAGTAAGGGGCAAGGGAAGGGACCTACAGTTCTACACCGGTCCCGAACGGTGAAGCAGCACGTAAGTTTTTTCGTCAGAAAAAACTCATTGCTACACGCCGACCGGATTCGAACCACGGACGCATGAGAAACCGATGCCCAAACCACTCGGCCACCCGCCGCTTACTTTGTTTTATGAGATATTGCATTTGTAGACTCTATGTATGATACTAAAACTAATTTGACGATTTGTAGAAATCTTTTCTGTATGTATGTATATATGTATGTACGTTCCTCCGTAAGTCTTAAACCGATCATCCGAATTCGATGAAACTTAGTACAAGCATATTAAGCTATACGAGACACAGGATAGGCTAAATAAAATTCAGTTCCAATTACACTAACATGTGGCTCTCATACAAACCGAATTGTTGCGCGTGCCGAAATGAAGGTACGGTAGCGGGCTTACTTACTTTCTTCTTTTTAAATCTGAATTTCACGCGAGCGAAGCCGCGGGTAAAACTAGATCTAAATATATGACCTTGGGTGTAACCTTTGGCTGTAACTAAGTAACTTGAGTTCTTATACGGGCTTTCAGACGCTCAATGTCTTGTTTATTGTTTATAGCTTTTGCCCGCGGCCTCGCTCGCGTGAATTTCGTATTTAAAAAGAAGAAAGTAAGTAAGAAAGAAGGCCGAGCTGCGTTCCTGCGTTACCTTTATTTCGGCGCGCGGAACAATTCGGTTTGTATGAGAGCCACATCTTAGCTTAACCGGAACTGAATTTTATTTACACAGCCTATCCTGTGTCTCGTTTTATTTTTATGGAAACTGATTATATCAGCTGATATTATATGAGCTGATTTATGTCAGCCCATAACACCGGGTGAACTTGGTGCCACGTCAGTGCTGAACTGGACGGAAAACACAAACTATTTACATAGCCGTTTCGACCGACCTTTCATTCAGTGCGTTGGTATCAACCCGGGCGGGTAAAACCCTACCACCTAGTAATATATAAGAAGGGAGTCATATCCCTTAGTCGCCGTACGCACGTTTAGTTAATTAAATTTGCTTGCACTAAGTTGTATCTCTTGAACCGTAATAGGTATCCCGTTGAAATGTATTATTATGGCCGATATAACAACAAATAATAAAAATAAGAAAAAGTAAAAATTCACGGGGATATAAGAAACGAAAAAGTGTATGCGCGCCATTTAGGGGAGGCCGGGGTATAATCGCACACTGGGGTATAACCGTACACCACTACTATTTCGTAGACCCTTTAGAATATTCCCGCCCTCTGGCTGCCATTCGTCGCCGCCATTTGCAATTTAGTTGTCAACGAACGCTCGAAGCGATACACGTGCGCTCGCGCGCTGTCAGTGAATTTCTTTGTTTTCGAGTATCGGGATCTAATTTTCAACGAAATAGTTTGTTGTGCAACGTGCTCGGGATTGAACTGGGTAAGTGTGACTATATTTTCATTCGTTAGTTATCTATCGAAGCACCAAATAACCTCAATTTGTTTAACGCACTATCATAGATAATGTGTGAGCGATTTTTATATTTGTGTGTGTGCATTGGGGCAAAACCGTGGGGGTAAAACCGGACTATATACGGTTTTGCCCCGGAAGATAATTTTTGTGAATCTTCGTATTTTTGTACCTTTGGTGGTTCCGTTTTATTTATAAGTGTTTATTTATTAACGTTAATGTTTTGTCTTTCCAGATGCAGCCAAGATGCCGCGAAATTATAAGCGGAAGACGACCAGGCAGTCATGGGATCAACAAAATATGGAGGAGGCAATTCAGGCCGTAATAAACGGCAGCAAGGGCTACAAGGCAGCATCTCAACAATTCGAAGTCCCAAGATCAACTCTCGTCGACCGTGTGAACAAATTTAGGAAATCAGAAGATATAAAAACAGCATCACAGACAGGTTTAGGACGATTTAAACCTGTTTTTACAGCAGATCAAGAGCAAATATTAGAGGATTTCATCATAACAATGGAAACCCGCCTGTTTGGCCTCACCAACACAGATCTTCGTCGTCTGGCATTTCAACTTGCTGAATCTAACCACGTGCTACATAATTTCAATCAAGATGAAAAAAAGGCTGGGGAGGATTGGCTACGAGGGTTTATGAAAAGGCACCCACGATTATCACTGCGTACACCGGAACCCACCTCAGTTGCGCGTGCGATGGGGTTTAATAAGGTGAGTGTCGATAAATTTTTCGACCTACTAAACCAGATGATCGACCAACATAAATTCTTGCCCACGAGAATATTTAATGTGGATGAAACGGGCATTACTACAGTCCCTAAGAAGAGGTCTAAAATAATCGCACTTAAAGGCAGGAAGCAGGTTGGAATAATAAGCTCGGCAGAAAGAGGCCAACTCACTACAGCTGTGCTGTGTTTTTCTGCTGCTGGTTTCTACGTTCCCCCATTCTTGATCTTTCCGAGACAGCGAATGAAGGCTGAATTATTAGACAATGCACCGCCTGGAACCGTGGCTGCTTGTCATCCTAGTGGGTGGATTCAAAGTGAAATTTTCGTGCAGTGGCTAGATCACTTCATCAATGCTGTTAAGTCAAGTCTACAAGATCCGGTTCTTCTTCTCCTGGATGGACATTCGACGCACACAAAAAACCTGCCACTGATTGAGAAAGCCAGAAAATGCGGTGTACACATGCTGAGCTTCCCACCACATTGTACGCACCGTATGCAGCCGTTGGATGTGAGTTTCATGAGCCCCATGAGCACTTACTACACTCAGGAGGTAAATGCTTGGTTACGTAATAACCCAGGACGTGTCGTAAGCCAGTTTCAGATCGGAAAGCTATTTGGAGCAGCTTACTGCAAAGCGGCCACTCTACAAAACGCAGTTTCTGGCTTCAATAAAACTGGAATATTTCCAACCAACCGCGAAGTTTTCACCGATGCTGACTTCGCTGCTGCATCCACGACTGACATACCCATAAATCTTGAAAACCAGTCCGTAAATCTGTCAAATCAGCGAGTACATGAACAATCAACGCTCGAACCCCCGACGACGACGTCTGAAATTACTCTCGGTCAACTTCAGAGTGCCCTTGCTTCTCTTCCTCCAGGAACGTCGCAACTCACGAGTCAGTAAGCCTGGATACGAAATACGGCATCGTTTGTATGAGAACCGAGGTAGCCGCCAAAGGGGTGTGAAGTCTGAGGCGGGAGCGGCGCATGGAACGCCGTGATTGGCCGAGCGAGTAGGTAGCCAAGTGACGCCAGTCTTCCATACATTTGAACGGGATTCATACAATAAGTCGCTCATTGTGTCGATTCGCGATGAAAAGATGAAACGGATTTAACAATATTTAACCTTTCTTTACATCAAGGGAATAATATAACTTTCTCTTAAATTAACAAAGGCAACGCCCCTTTCACAATTTTGCGAATTTGCAGATTTTCGCATAAACACGATCATAGTTCTAAGTTCTGAGATACCTCGGATACTTTATTATAAATCTACAATTGTGTATTCCATAATAACTAAAATAATAAAAATAATCAAGATCGATAAATACATAAAAAAAAAATAAACAAACAAACCAAATAAAATAAAAAATATGAAGAAAAACCGGATTTAGACACATCAGCCATGGCTGCCTGTCTAAAATAAATAAATATACCTAGGTGAATTAGGTACGTGCCTTGTCACCGATTCCCCCTAATCGATCCGGCTATACTGAATTGGATGGAAAACACGTAGTTACTACTTTTCATAGTGACTTCGACCGACGTTTATTTAGTGCAGTGGTACCAACACGGGCGGGTTGAACCCTACCATCTACATATACATCCTGTACATTTATATACGTTCTATACATTCTGAATCTCTGACATTAAAGGCAAACGTTTAAACTATTACGTCAATTATTTTTAATTCTCCTAAATATCCGCGATCTTTGTACCGTGTGGGGTCGGTACTTAAAAAGAATAGCCCCACTGCATCTCTCCCCGTCGCATGTCGTAAAAGTCGACTAAGGGATCGTCAGCCTCGGCAGCTCAGTGGTGCGGTCAGTTATTGGATGGGTGACCGCCCGACCGTTGGAGGCTGACCGTGGTTCGGATTCCACGTGAAACTGTAGGTCCCTTCCCTTCTTACCTTACTGGGTGGTAGGGTTTATCCCGGCCGGGTTGGTACCACCGCACTGAGCGAAACGTCGGTCGAAACGGCTATGTAAATAGTTCGTGTTTTCCGTCCGGTTCAGTGTAGCCGACGCGAAATGAAGGGAAGCACTGACATAGCACCTAGTTCACCCGGTGTTATGGGCTGACATCACGGATGTTGTAGGTGATGTAGCCAACCGTGTCAGTTTCCATAAAAAAAAAAAAAAAAATCTGATATTCCCGGTAGACGCATGACCTAAAGAAATTAATTCCTTTCTCCTTAGAGTCGCTCAAAAGTAAAAACCGGTAGGTACTGGTTGAATGAAAAAAGCGCGATAAACGAATATTGAACGAGGAAACCTGCTGAGGTTGACTAGAAGAAATGTCCTTTGGCAATAAGGCAGAATGCATGAAATATCTATATACATTTAACATACATATTTATTATCAATAAACAAAAAAAATTACAAGATCTAACTGCATCCAACACGATAGTCGACCTATGGTGGGTAAGCAGAATAGAGCTCTCCATACATATTTACGCCGATGTTTGTTACTGAAATTCAAGCGAAAAATGCTATCAAATTGAATGAAAGTACTTACTCGTGAAAGGTGACTCCATCTGTGTTCAAGTTTGAATTTTTCGACGACTTTTTGCACCAAAGCACTGCACAATGAGGCATTTTGTGACAGACGCGCACGTTCGCTCCGCCTGAGCGGCGGACGGAGACTAAAATCGGTCGCCGGCGCTAGACTGACGCGCTGGCGCGTTTGCGCTGGCGCGCGGCTACCCCTGTCTCCTATGTATAGCGTATCCAGGCTTACTGACTCGTGTCGCAACTGGACAAAACAGCAGCGACATCAGTAGGTAGTTCAGATCCATACGACAATCCTCAGCCTAGTTGCTCTTACGCCTCTCCAGTCTCCCAAACAACAGCTCGCCAGCAATCTAGCAGCACACTAATGGTAAGCCCTGGTGATATAATGCCAATTCCACACGCCGACGGCCGCATACAACGACCGAATGACCGCCGTAGAGGAAAAACTGCTGTACTAACATCTTCTCCTTACAAAGAAGAATTAGTTTTAAGCCAAATAAAAAACAGGAAATTTCCAAAAATTAAAATTGAAAATAGCAAGACCAAGAAACAAAAAGTTCCGAGCAATAAAGGAAGTGCTGATGATTGTGTTTATTGTAAGGAGAGATATGGTGAGAGTCGGCTGAATGAGGACTGGGTGCAGTGTACGACCTGCAAAGGATGGGCACACGAGGGTTGCACCGGGTGGGATGCTAAAGATTTACATGAATTCAGGTGTTATCGTTGCTGAAAATAAAATTCTTTGAAGGGGGTAAAACCGTATACGGTATGCGGTTTTGTCCAGGTATAGTGTGCGATTTTGTCCAGACCCTGGGGCAAAACCGACAAAGGGTGAAATTTAGTTTTATGATAAATATAAACCCTTTTTATAATGCCAGTAGGCTTTCTTTTCACTTGTATGATCATGTATGAAACCTTTGATTAAATTTTAATTTTGGATTGTATGCTGGATTTTATTTATATATTTTATGAGCATTTTTTCTTAAGGGTGCGGTTTTACCCCGGCCTCCCCGAAAACAGTATGAAGCAGCGCTGATCATGACATGGCGATACGGAACCCTCGGTGCGCGAGTACGACTCGCACTTGGCCGGTTTTTCTACGATTGATGTGTTGAATCAGGGTTATCTACGGAATATTTTGTAAAATTAAACGTTTTAATTGTGATTAATTCAGACTTGTGTGTCAGTCATTGAATTAATTATGACTTCAATCGACAAACAAAACTGTTTACTGAAATTATATCTAATACTCACTTCTAACCTTTGCGCCGCCAGTCACGAAACATAAAAAAAAAATATGACCATTTCAAGCAAACCTTGTTTTCACGAAATAGAGAAATTTAATTCTCCGAAAACGATTTCATTTAACTTGTTTACGAACATGTACGAAAGTAAATATTGACATATTCAACGAGACTCACGTGCCCGTCATCAACTTTCTAGATTTTATCTAAATGGCCGCGCGTCCGCCCGCCCGCCCAAGCGTCGAGCGCTGGGCGCCGCCGCCCGCCCCAGCGGTGGGCACACCTTGCAGGTGTAATGACAGTTTTAAAGTCGCCGCTCACTGGAAACACTGAATATATATACTCCGAAACCGCGCAGATTGAGAGTACGGTGTAATCTTTTACTTGAGTCGAATTAGTTGATTTTTTTTAATTGTTCGCCGTAAAGTTAATAAAGCTGACAGAGGTTAGTCACGTGAATATTTTTACATACATACATATCACACACGCTGAATCCCGACAATCGGGGTAAGCAGAGTAATCGGTGTTGTGCTGCAAAAACTCTGGTAAATTACAGCACAACACCGACCGCCACGTTTCGCAAAGTATTCGAACAAGATTCAATCGATCAAGCAGCAAGTAAGGCACGAAGACCCACCTGCTGCATGACTCGGTGGAAGTACCCTGCCGAGGTGAGAGGTGGCGAGCCTGTCGCCCTTTAGCACGGCATCTTGTCCTAATCCCTTAGTCGCCTTTTAAGAGATGCATGGGAAGAGATGCAGTGGGGGCTATTCTTTATAAGTACCGGCCTCACACGGTATTATTTCTCAATACAAAATCATCTTTCGGGGTTTATTATGTTTTCCCAGCCTCTAACTAAACCTTGAGCGTTTTTTTATAATCCTTTTTTCTTGTAATAATGACAATCTAATATACCTGTCCGTCGTGCTTTTTTTTTTTGATTAGATTAAATGTACGACGACGCCAGAGATAAAAAAATGTTTTTTGAACGAAAATAATTATTGAAGGTTTTGTTCATGTCACGAAGTTCACTAAGCTTTATTGAACCATTACTTTGGATATTCAAAAAATTAAAATAGATAGATTAAAATAAAGGCTGACTGGAAGAAATCACTTGTAGTGATAAGTCCGCCTTTGCGCACTCCCGTATTTCTTGTTTCTTGTCGTGTTCGCCATGTAATGGTTAGCGCCACTCACGCCATCTATGGCGTGTTATGAAATGCTTCATTTTAGTTAAATGTCATGATTAGTTAAAATGCTTCACACTCTATTCGGTAGATGGCGCGCGCGCATAACATTTTTTGGTTTCTTCTATGGGAACCCCCATGAATTTTTCGCTTTTTCTTATTTTTATTATTTGTTCTTATATCGGCCATAATAACACATATTCTGTGAAAATTTCAACGGGCTACCTATTACGGTTCAAGAGATACAGCCCTCGGACAGACAGACAGACGGACGGCGTAGGCTTAGTAATAGGGTCCCGTACCGGATAAGGAACCCTAAAAAGAATTGTAAAAAACGGATAAGGTTTAGGGGTCGGGAAAACATAGGCCCCGAAAGACAATTTTGACGTAAACAACAAACAGACTTAGTACGCGTTAGAGATTGGTACATATTATTTTACAGGTGTGCGGCGTAATAATGAAGATAAGCGAGCAACTACCAGGAGGCGAGTTTAGATCTGAATATTACAGTATACGTACAGGTGAGTTTTTTTTACGAGAACCAGTATGGGTGACCGTGCCAAGGTGTCGTGCTCGAAACAGCCAAATCCACCTGACATCGCGAGACCACGCCACGCTCAGCGAAGCACTTTACTCGTACAAACAGAATTGCAGGCTATTGAAGCACTATCCAGCAGATTGACGGACTATTGAAGCACTATCCAGCAGATTGACGGCCTATTGAAGCACAATCCAGAAGATTGACTGACTATTGGAGTGCTATCCAGCAGATTTGCGGACCATTAAAGTGCTATCCAGCAGATTTGAGGACTATTGAAGTGCTATTCAGCAGATTTGAGGACTATTGAAAAGTTATCCAGCAGCTTGACGGACTATTGAAGTGCTGTGCAGCAGATTTACGGCCTATTGAAGTGCTATCCACCAGATTGGCGGACTATTGAAGTGCTATCCAGCAGGTTGACGGACTATGGAAGTGCTATCCAGCAGATTTACGGACTATTGAAATGCTATGCAGCAGATTGGCGGGCTATTGAAGTGCTATCCAGCAGATTTGCGGACTATTGAAGTGCTATCCAGGACATTTGCGGACTATTGAAGTGCTATCCAGCAGATTTACGTACTATTGAAGCGCTATTCTCGCCCATCTATCTAACCATTATATAACTGTGGTAACAACCGAGTATGAAATAATATTGTTTGTAGAAGCTGCGGCGGGGCCTGCGGCGGCGGCGGCACCAGAGCTCTGGGTCATCAAGACAATCCCGCCAGTCGGTGCAGCGACACGGTCAGCCCCACACTCTGCTTGCCAACTTTCTAGGAGTTAAGAGCTCACTCGACGCTTGCGATTCCGACTAATCGTATACCCGTTGTCATATTGCGGTCATATTTTGTAAGTCTGTATGAAAAGTAAGTTCTAGGATTGTTTATTCTATAAAGCTTTTGCCTATACTTACTTTCTTCTTTTGAAATCCTTATTTCAAAAGAAGAAAGTAAGTATAGGCCCGCTACCGTACCTTTATTTCGGCGCGCGGACCAATTCGCTTTGTATGGGAGCCACATCTTAGCGTAACCGGAACTGAATTATAGTTAGCCTATCCTGTGTCACGTATAGTTAAATGTGCGTGTACTAAGTTTCATCGAATTCAGATGATCGGTTTAAGAGTTATGGAGGAACATACATGCATACAGAAAATATTTTTAAAAATAGTCAATTCAGTTTTGGTATCATACATAGAGTCTGCAAACGCAGTTTCTCACAAGACAAAGTAACTTACTCCATGACCATCCCTTACAGATGTATTAATAGTATTGATGATGATATAGTATTTATATACTACTACAAAGGATTATAAAATCAATGTCTACAACACAATATACCAAGCTTGAGATGCGACCCACAAGCAATTTCTTCACACCGTCTCTCACACGATTTAATTTTTTTTTTTTTTTATTGAACCTGACACGGTTGGCTACATCACCTACAACATCCGTGATGTCAGCCCATAACTCAGGGTGGACTAGGTGCCATGTCAGTGCTTCCCTTCATTTCATGTCGGCTACACTAAACTGGACGGAAAACACGAACTATTTACATAGCCGTTTCGACCGACGTTTCGTTCAGTGCGGTGGTACCAACCCGGCCGGGATAAACCCTACCACCTAGTAAGGTAAGAAGGGAAGGGACCTACAGTTTAACGTGGAATCCGAACCACGGTCAGCCTCCAACGGTCGAGCGGTCACCCATCCAATCACTGACCGCGCTCAGCGTTGCTTAATAACAGTTGACTAACCAATCGCGCCACTGAGCTACCGAGGCTGACGAATTTTCTTATCCCTTAGTCGACTTTTACGACATGCGACGGGGAGAGATGCAGTGGGGCTATTCTTTTTAAGTACCGACCCCACACGCTACAAAACATACTACCTATGTGCGTGTGCGGGTTGTCGGGCAGAATTCCTAGAGCTCTATAGCGTGCGAGATCACGCATTTTGCGAACGTGACATGCGTGACGGGTCTCGACAAAAAAATAAAGACAAAAAGGTCCACTACGTTAATTGGCATTCCCTCCTGCGGGCCCGAGCGTGTCGGGACTACACTTGCGGACAGATATTTCGACCTTTTGGCAGCGCTGTTCGACTGATGCGCGTTCGACAGATGCTCGTTCGACTGATATATTTGTTCGACTGATCTTCGTTCGACCGATGCTCGTTTGACTGATGCTCGTTCGACATATGCTCGTTCGACTGATATATTCGTTCGACCGATGTTCGTTCGACCGATGCTCGTTTGACTGATGCTCGTTCGACTGATGTTCGTTCGACTGATGTTCGTTCGACAGATGCTCGCTCGACTGATGCTCGTTTGACTGATGTACGTTCGACTGATGTTCGTTCGACTGATGTTCGTTCGACAGATGCTCGTTCGACTGATATATTGGTTCGACCGATGCTCGTTGACTGATGCTCGTTCGACAGATGCTCGTTCGGCATGTATATTATGTATGTTTATGCTATTTGTTTGTATTTTATGTATTGTTTAAATAGGTATGTATGTTATATGAGGGTATAATTATAAAACATGTATGTATTCCTCAAATACGTCTTTAACTATAATTTTATTCCAATCGCCCAAAGGTTGACTTAAAAAAGTCATCGGCAGTGAAAAGCCCGCGTTTACGCACTACTATATTTCCTTCTTCTTTTCGTGTAGGTACTGTTCTTCTTTCATTACACAGAATGATTTTATTTATTAAACAGCAAAAAAAAAAAACTATTACCTAATAGACAATTAATAACTAAAAACTATAATGTATAAAAAATCTCATTTAATCTGTCCCCGAAATGACCGCGAAGGGTAACCTAAAACACTCGCTGCATTTCCACGCTGGATAGCAAGGGCTATCCGTTGCCTGAGGAATGTTTCGCAGTTAGGTACTCCTGACTGACATTTCCGATAATTTTGAACCTATTGATCGAACAAATTTTTTTTTTCTTTGCTCCAATAAAAAGAGATAAAGAAAAGATAAAGAGTTTCTATTCTATTCGTTTCGTCACAGTTCCCGGCAGTAAATGTCGAGCTTTAGAAAGAGTCAATCTAAACTTAATTTAAAAAGTCAAAAATAATTTCCATTTACTTACTTAAAGGAGTCGGGGGACCTCTAGCGCAGCTCTGAGTTTTATATTTTATTTACTTGGGGTCCCCCGACTCCTTTAAGTTGGTAAACGGAAATTATTTTTGGCATTTTAAGGGTTGGGGGTTTTTTGAATTTGAAATTTATCTTTTATATAAAAGCTTTTTAAAAATACCCATCATAATCGGTCCACTTTTTAAGAGAATTAATTTTTTGATTACTTGATTACTTTACTACAAATATAGCTAAGAACCATCCCGATTAAACCAACTTTCTAATTTAAAAAAAACCGCATCAACATCGGTCCATCCATTTGGGAGCTACGATGCCACATACAGACACACCCTTACACACACACACACACACCCACGCACACACCCTCACACGCACGTTAAATTTATAACGTTTGCGTCGGGGGTTAAAACATTGGTACCTATTAGCTCGCTCGCAACGCAAGTGTGAACCAAGCTTAGTAAAATGTGTATATGTAAAACTGCGACACTAGCTAGAGCGATATTTCTGGGTCGGTGCTGACGATGAGTTCTTGTCCCTTTAGCACTAATTATTAGAATGATATTTTCTTCTATTTTCTAAGGTTTTACATACATGCCACACGCTGCTTTCCCGATAATCTTGTTAAGCAGAGTAATCGGTGTTGTGCTGTAAGGACTCTTGTAAATTACAGCACAACACCGACCGACACCACGTTTAGCAAAGTGGAAGGGCCGTGCCAAGGTGAGAGGTGGCTATCCTGTCGCCCTTTACCACGGCATCTTGTCCTTATCCTTTAATCTCCTTTTAACGACATGCACGGGGAGAGATGCAGTGAGACTATTATTTTTAACTAGCTGTGCCCGCGGCTCCGCCCGCTCTCATATTTGACTTCTCTGTTTGACTTCTCTGCTAACCTCATAAGCCATTTAGCGTGATATTAAGTAGCCTATAGTTGATAGGAAGAATCAAGCTATCCGTAGACTTTTCTTTATTAAAATCGGTTCAGTGGTTCTCGAGTTATAAGCGGACATACAGCCATACATACATACAGACAAACAGAAAGCAGACGTTGGATTTTATTAAAGGTAAGGATTTTATATGTGACTAGCTGTGCCCGCGGCTCCGCCCGCTCTCATATTTCACTTCACTGCTAACCTCATAAGCTATTGAGCGTGATAGTAAGTAGCCTATAGTTGATGGGAAGAATCAAGCTATCCGTAGAATTTTGTTTTATTAAAATCGGTTCAGTGGTTCTCGAGTTATAAGCGGACAGACAGACAGACAGAAAGCAGACGTTGGATTTTATTATAGGTAAGGATATGTTTCTTTATTAGCTACAAATATTTTGGGGCCCTCCCATCCATAATTCCATTAGATTCGAACCTTGGACACTGAGATGTAGAGTTCACGCCAATACCGAGGCGACCACACGCCGTTAGAAGGTACGACAGACATTTTAGGAATGTTTTGCGTTCGCAAAGAAAAATATGGCGAAGATTGTTTTAATTGGAGCAGGCTCTCATAACTCGAATATGAAATTATAAGTAATCATAACAGGAACGAAATTGAGGAAGAAATACATGCTTTAAATTATATGAGGTCGCTATAAAAAATTGTGTCGCCGATGAAACGATATGAAAAAAAAAAAAACAGATAAACTAGAATCACGATTATACGAAGAAACACATTTCTCTGCCAACTGTCGACGTCCCATCGGCATGCTTGATGGTGAGCCATACGTTTGGCCGGAATAGATCGGAAAATGACCGTGAGTAAAGATGTTACATTAAAAAAAAGCGGTCAAGTGCGCGTCGCACTCGCGTGCAGAGGGTTCCGTACCCATTGCGTTTTCGGTGAAAACTTGAAAGCTTAGCATTTTTGTTTTCCTGTAAACTATAAGAGATATTCCCTACTATTTT
The DNA here is from genome assembly GCA_946902875.1 of Nematopogon swammerdamellus. Classification (NCBI taxonomy): domain Eukaryota; kingdom Metazoa; phylum Arthropoda; class Insecta; order Lepidoptera; family Adelidae; genus Nematopogon; species Nematopogon swammerdamellus. Next base: position 26,844,627 of record OX336336.1, read on the forward strand.
CGAAATTTTGAACTCTGTATTTTCTGAGATAATTAAGGGGGGGGGGGGGGGAGGGGGGGGGGGGGGGGAGGAATGTTCAAGTGTTTGATATTTTCCTTAATATTTTTAATCTTTGCATTTTTAAATTATAAATGTAATTTAATATATTTATGTTCTTTATAACGGCCCCTTTTCTCATGATGTACCAGAATACAAATTTAATTGTGTTATTGTCCCTCAAAATTAACTCCCAATATCAACTCCCAAAATCGAAATTAGTTCATTTACTTAGGTACGTTATAATTATGTCCGTGATTGGGTCATCACATCATTCAGTATATTTATTTTTTCGAGAAAAAAAGCTGCGACAGAAGGACACACAGACACGATCCTATAAGGGTTTTTTTTCCTCTATTTTAATAAAAACAACAGTTCTATTGAAATTCTAAATTCGAAAATTGTAACGGCATTTTCCTGCCCGGGCGGCATTTGCCGAGATAACGAGAGGCCGCCTCAGTAGGCGGCGAACAAAGGACCTATCCGCAAAATGCAACACAGTAAGGACAGTAATATAATAGCCTCACTGCATCTCTCCCCGTGCATGTTGTAAAAGGCGACAAAGGGATAAGGACAAGATGCCGTGCTAAACGGCGATAGGCCAGCCACCTCTCACCTTGGCACGGTTCTTCCACCGAGTCGTGTAGCAGATGGGTCTTCATGTCTCACTTGCTGCTTGATAGTTATATTGTCGGAATACTTTGCTAAGCATGTTGGTCGGTGTTGTGCTGCAATTTACAGGAGCACTTGCAGCACAACAATATTGTCGGGATACAGCGTGCGGTATAATAAATGTAGAATAATATGTCATGTAGAACTTTGTCATACTCAGATTGTAAGACAGCCCTATGTAAGCATTACTGGTGTGTATCCTTTAATTTCAGTGAAAACGCGACGAAAATGGCGACCGAGGCTCGGAGCCGGGAGCGGAAGGGAAGGGGCAGGCGCGTCAAATTTTGGCTCTCTCCTAGAAGTAAGAAAATTAATTAAACTTTCAGTTTTTGTACCGTGTGGGGTCGGTACTTAAAAAGAATAGCCCCACTGCATCTCTCCCCGTCGCATGTCGTAAAAGTCGACTAAGGGATAGGGAAATTCGTCAGCCTCGGTAGCTCAGTGGTGCGGTCAGTCGACTGTTGTTAAGCAACGCTGAGCGTGGTCAGTTCTTGGATGGGTGACCGACCAACCGTTGGAGGCTGACCGTGGTTCGGATTCCACGTTAAACTGTAGGTCCCTTCCCTTCTTAGCTTACTAGGTGGTAGGGTTTATCCCGGCCGGGTTGGTACCACCGCACTGAGCGAAACGACGTTGGTCGAAACGGCTAATAGCCTGTTTTCCGTAGTGTAACCGTAAAGTGTAGCCGGCGCAAAATGAAGGGAAGCACTGACCTGACATGGCACCTAGTTCACCCGGTGTTATGGGCTGACATCACGGATGTTGTAGGTGATTTAACTGGGCTACCGAGGCTGACATGCATAAATAATGTAGGATTTACAATGAACAGAAACAAGAGTGGAGGCGAAAGACCTGGGCTTAGCTGTCAAAAACAACTTCCTGAATGAAAGCAAGTCTTCGCCCGTCACGTTCCACGGTGCTTTGAAGTTGATGATGGTGGCAGGACAACTGTTTGGACTCAATCCTGTGTTGGGCGTCACTGGCAAGGACACCTCTAATCTGAGGTAAGTGTGAAATATACATACATACATAGCGTCACGCCTGTTTACCGGTGGGGTAGGCAGAGACAACGGATGTCTACGTGCCGCGATCCTGACACACCTCTGACGCCTCTTCCACTCCCATAATGTTCTTTATTCACACATACATGCTCGTCGGTTACGGGTACTACGCACTTGAACCTTTTTGAGCACATGCCCGATCTGGTCAAAACAAGAGTGTTAAATATCTTGCAAAACTGCGATATGCAAATTTGAGGAGAAAACGAAATTTTCAAAAATTTATTTCAGAGAAACCAGGTCACACAGAAAAAATATGAAAATTGGTCACGAAAGCCAAGAATAAAGAGAACTTTAAAAAAAAATTGTACACAAAATGTGGCGTATTTACTTAAAAAAAAACCCCTTCAAACCCGCCTTGTCGTTAACAATTTGTTAACATCGTGTTTTTTCAAGCTTTTTCCAGGGTCAACCTATACAAAAACTAAAAAAACAAGCAGGATAAATAATAGTTCTCACCTTTTTCTTGTATTTCTCCAGAATACTTTCTGTATAGATGTCTAGATTTTCTTAACAATTTCTTCGAATAAAACGTAATTTATGGTCGCTTTTTTTTTGGTTTTTTTTTTGGCAAAAGTTACATGTTCTATGAAATAAATCACTAAGCATGTTATAATTCATATATTTTTATTGAAAAGAAAAAAAAAATACGATTTAAAAATATGAGTATGGTTTCGAAAATTATTGTAAGAAATGGCACATAATATAAGCCAAAACGCTCATTTTTCGCATGTTTTGCATCGGCGGAATAGGGCCTTAAATATAGTCGCTAAAGGTTGGAAGTTGCCCAGCGAGCAATGTAGCGAGCCGTGCTGGGAATATCGCTACGTGATATGGTGCGTAACGAGGCAATCCGCCGACGCACCAAAGTAGTTGATATTGGACACCGGGTGGCTAAGCTCAAGCGGCAGTGGGCTGGGCACGTTAGCCGAAGAGACGACTGCCGTTGGAGGAACAGTGTCCTACACTGGCGGCCGTGGACAGGAAAACGGAGTGTGGGAATACCGCCCGCCAGGTGGGATGACGACATCAAGTACGTCGACGGAAAGCAGTGGTTCCGTACCGCTGAAAGCCGGGAGGACTGGCGGTCGGTCGACCGTTGTTAAGCACACCTGGGCGCGGTCAGTACTTGGATGGGTGACTGCTAGACCGTTGGAGGCTGACCGTGGTTCTGATTCCACGTAAAACTGTACGTCCCTTCCTTTCTTACCTTATTAGGTGGTAGGATTTTTCCCGCCCGGGTTGGTACCACCGCACTGAATGAAACGTCGGTCGAAACATCTACGTAGATAGTTTTCCGTTCAGTTCAGTGTAGCCGACATGAAATGAAGGGAAACACTGACATGGAACTTAGTTCGTTAAGGTGTTATGGGCTGACATCACGGATGTTGTAGGTGATGTAGCAAACCGAATCAGTTTCCATAAAAAAAAGAGAAATATTTTGTTTTAAAACAGGCTACAAGAAGGTTGAATTCTCCGCCTCAAGAGCAACCCTCTCTATCTAAGAGCAACCCTGAGGCAACACAGTTACCCTAATGAACCAGGAGACTACGAGGTAGAGAGAGGTTGAAAACTAATAAATTTCTAAGAGGTCTAACTTTGTTACGGAGTTCTCGCCTTTCGCTTAGAATGTTACAAGGTAGTTTAAATTTTATAAAAAAACATAATGTTGATTTAATTTTCTGTCCTTTTTTAGGGTTCCGTATCCGTCGTACGTGACCCTAGTACTAAGCCTACGCCGTCTGTCTGTCTGTCCGTCTGTCCGAGGGCTGTATCTCTTGAACCGTAATAGGTAGCCCGTTGAAATTTTCACAGAATATGTGTTATTATGGCCGATAGAACACCAAATAATAAAAATAAGAAAAAGTAAAACAATTCGCGGGGGTCTCCATATAAGAAACTAAAAAGTGTGTGCTCGCCATCTACCGAAATGAGTATGACGCATTTTAACTAATCATGAATTTTAACTAATATGAAGCATTTCATAAAACACGCCATAGATGGCGTGAGCGGCGCTGACCATGACATGGCGATACGGATCCCTCGGTGCGCGAGTTCGACTCGCCCTTGGCGGTTTTTTTTTAACTTTTTACTATATATATTTTTTTATAATCGGGAATGGGCGGGTGAGACAAAAGGGCCTAGAGTGTATGCTGCGACCATTCCAAATCACTTCCGGAAAGATGTCAAACCGGATACTTCCCTTTGGATTGCTGGCTATACTGGACTAGAGGAGAACACAACTGAGGCTGCTATGCGGCTATCTTACATCCAGTACCGTGATACCAACCCAGTCGGCTACAATTTGACCCTACCACCTAGTAAGGGACAAGGGAACGGACCTATAGTTTTACACCGTGTCCGAACGGTGAAGCAGCAGGTGTCGTGCTTTTCTGCACGTAAATTATTCGGTCAGAAAAAAATTATTGATACACGCCGACCGGATTCGAACCTCAGACTCTCGCATAAGAAGCCGATGCCAAAACCATTCGGCCACCCGCTGCTTGTGTTGCCAATAGTTTTTAGTTTACTTAATTTCATCATTGTACCTACTTTCTGTGTGAACATAAAAAATGTGGTGGGCCGTGAAATTGAAACAAAAAAGGTTGAAAAACCCTGGCATATACATTTGACATGATTGCAGGTTTAGCTTCTTGTCGTGGAGATGTTTCTACACGGGCGTGTCGTTTGTGGGCCAGCTCTGCATGACGCTGATGTGTGTTTACCGGTGCATTCAGGAGTCGCTCGACTTCTCCAAGTTCAGTAAGTATTTCCTCAAGGAGCCTGACATGGCACCTAGTTCACCAAGGTGCGACGGACTGACATCACGAATGCTGTAGGTGATGTAACCAACTGTCAGTTTCCACAAAAAAAAACCGGCCAAGTGCGAGTCGAACTCGCCCACCCAGGGTTCCTTATCGCCATGTCATGATTAGCGCCACTCACGCCATCTGTGACGTGTTTTATGAAATGCTTAGATAACATTCATGATTAGTTAAAATGCTTCATACTCTTTTCGGTAGATGGCGCGCATACACTTTTTAGTTTCTTGTATGGGAACCGCCGTGAATTTTTTACTTTTTCACATTTTTATTATTTGTTATTATATCGGCCATAATAACACCAAATAACACATATTCTGTGAAAATTTCAACGGCCTACCTATTACGGTTCAAGAGATACAGCCATCGGACAGACAGACAGACGGCGTAGGCTTAGTAATAGAGTCCCGTACGACGGATACGGAACCCTAACAAGCGGTGCGCCACATGAAAGACATTCCCAGCTCCTTTCGTGCACACTTCGGCAGACTTCGGCTCGAAAGAAGGTGCTATGAGTGATGTATTGGTGCAAGGAGGTTTGGTGGTTTAAAAAAAAATAACCAGGGTTAGTATAAAGAAGATGCGTCGCTACGCTACGCGACGCATCTTCTATATATTAACCCTAACCTAATGTTGAGGCGGCGCATGTCGTTTTTGTTACGTTTCGTTTCGAGCCGAGTGTTCACGAAAGGAGCCGGAATGTCTTTCAGGTGTCGTTTCGCCTAACAAGAAGGTTTAATATTGCAGGCACTGCGATATTCTGCGGTTCGAACTGCCTCACCACTGTTATCTTTATACGCGTCGCCCAGCAGTGGCCCGAGCTGAACCGGCAGATGCGCCGCAGCGAACTCGCCGAGCCATGCCTCGACCGGAGGCTGATCACCAAGTGCAACGTTACCGTCATTCTGATACTCGCCTTGGCGCTCGGTGAGGACTCTTGGAGTTTTGATATACCGGATGTCCCCGGACTGGTGTAGTTCCTTTGGTATTGATTGACCTTTTAGATTTCTTCAATTGAAGGGTTGAAATTCTATAGGGTCTAAGTACCAAATAAACCCAAAACGATATTTTTGCGGAAATACAATCAATGTGCCAAGGCTAATAACATACAAAAGAGTACCTATAAGTGCCTTTTTTTTAATTTTTTTTTATGGAAACTGACACGGTTGGCTACATCACCTACAACGTCCGTGATGTCAGCCCATAACACCGGGTGAACTAGGTGCCATGTCAGTGCTTCCCCCTTAGATCTGCCTACCTCCGCCCTACTACTACACAGACAATGTTAAAGCAAGGACCGTTCTATGTGCCACTATGCGCGTATTTTTTAGTTTTTTTGTTATATCTCGCCTTTAAATTTTAGGCACATAGACCCTATAGAATTTCAACCCTTCAATTGCTAAAATATAATCGTATTATGTCTCCAAAATATAACAAAAGCAGTAGGCAATAATAATAATAAACATAGCGAATAGACCTGATATTGTGATATTGGACCGGGAGGCGAGGCGCGCAATGTTCGTCGATATCGCTGTGCCGCATGATGGTAACCTCGTCAGTAAGGAAGCAGAGAAGATGTTAAAATAGCTGCATCTGCAGCACGAGGTTACCAAAATGTGGCCCGTCGACTCGACGATCGTTGTGCCCATAGTCGTTTTGGCGCATGGGCTGATAGCGAAGAGCCTCGACAACCTTAGTCTACTTATACGTACCGTGTGGGGCCGGTACTTTAAAAGAATAGCCGCACTGCATCTCCCCCCGTGTGTGTCGTAAAAGGCGACTAAACGATATGACTCCCTTCTTATGGACTAGGTGGTAGGGTTTAACCCGCCCGGGTTGGTACCACCGCACAGAATGAAAGGTCGGTCGAAACGGCTATGTAAATAGTTTGTGTTTTCCGTCCAGTTCATTCTAGCCGGCACGACCGAAAGAAAGCACTGACGTGGCACCAAGTTCACCCGTTGTTATGGGCTGACATCACGGATGTTGTAGGTGATGTAGCCAACCGTGTCAGTTCCAAAAAAAAAATATATAACGGATATCCCCGGATTGGTGTAGTTCCTTTAAGGAGGCTTTTCTACGCCTTGTAATAAAAGCACTGGTGAAAGAATTTTTTAAATATGTGCTTTCATTAATATTTTAGGATTTCGTAACAAACTAAATGCGTACTACAATGTGTGGGCGGGCGCCTTTAGACTGCGCAAGGGTGACGCGGCGCGGCGCGTAAATGAATGGCACTGTTTAATGCTCTACCGGTCGATATCGACCGCTCCACAGTCAACGAGTTAAACGCGAGGCGGAATGGCTGCCCGCTGCCCCGCGCCCCGCGCGCGCCCGATTAGAGCATTACAGTGGAAACCAAACTTAAATGCGTATTGGCCTGAAGTTCGGCCGCTTGACTGCGCATGTATAGTCAAATAAAATATTCAATCGAATATTTTGCCAGAAAATTTATAAAATTATTACATTATCATTTGTAGATAAAAAAAGAGAGTCTTGCTTTATATTATTTTGATATATTATTGTATTATATTATGTTTGTGCACACCGATGTATCGATCATGGTTAAAACCGGTTTGAAATTACGACGTGTTGGTGTTGTTTGGGCGACCCCGGTAAACGCACTTCGCCAATAAACATTTATCATGCTAGCACCACACATAGCTGTATGTGCAAATATTTGGTAAACATTTCCGTTTCGTCTCCTTCTAATGGCTTGGTTGGAGTGAGATAAAACTAAAATGTTTGCAACAATCACGAATACGAATAAACATGTGTGAAACCACCATTAAAGTCGTATTTTTAATCAGACGAAGTAAACTGACAGTAGCTAATGTCACTTTGCAAAATAATGTTGCCATGTTTAATGTAATAGTGATGTGCTACGATAAATCTATACTATTTTATTGTTTAGCCATTTGCGATCAGAAATTAATACCTTCAGCAGATTTGTTTGTTTTCTGGGTTTGATATTAAGAGGTTGAACTCCAGTGAGTCCGGCTCTACATTTTAATGCATTGGACCTGAACGGTCGAACGATTCGAAAAGTCGGTTATGCATCTTCTTTTTAGGCACCTTTTTTGTTCCTTGCATTCTGGAGCCTTTGGATTATTTTTCGATTGAACATGCTTGCGCTGCCCCAGAGTACACTTGGACTTGTCACAATTTATGCGCCGGTTCACAAAGTAGTACCACCACAGAGAAAAGTCGGTAATAAACTCTGTAGTTTTTTTTTTTATTATTAAAATAATATTTTTTTTAATATGATTATAAGAATTTTATGAAATAAAACAACAGTCTAATTTATGTTTTTCATTCATCATCGTTGGACCAATCATCTTCACTGTCGTCAGTTACATTTATTATAAATCTGTCACAAACATCATCGATTCTGTGGTCGAGATGCCACATTTTGTCTTCTTCTTTTATTATGTGAGCCACGCAGCTACTCCATCTTTCGGGAGTCGCCAGTTTCAGTCCGTCTTCGAAAAGTTTTTTTACTTCAGTCATTTTAAAAGATTTATTATTTCTCGCAACATATCCTTTCGCCTGCGCCCAAACCAGTTCAATTGGATTGAGTTCACAGTGATAAGGAGGCAGGCGTAAAATGGTGACTCCGTGCTTCGCTGCCATCTCGTCCACAGCATACTTGTCGTGGTGATTGTGTTTGTGCTGCCGTACAATGTCAATAAGTATGGCTTTTGTCATTAATTGTTCCTCGAATGGTATATTTTTGTTTCTTAACCACTCCTGTATTCTTGGTTTAGTCCATGACATAGTTGGCAGCGATTCTATTTTTCGAGAGTGGTAGAGGGCATTATCCATTAGGTACCACTACAGAATTTTGTTTCAGTTTTGGCAAAACTCCTCTAAACCACTCTTCAAAGCACTCCGCGTTCATCTCTTGGTGGTAATCTTCTTTACCTGTCTTGGCCTCAAACATTAAAAGACAAACATCATAAGTTTTTCGGTGGCGCTAAGAGCAACACGTGGTCTTTTTTTCTTTGGAGATATAGTCTTGTTGGCTTGATGTACTCGGGCGAGGATCCATGTCTTTTGTATTGACAACGAAACAATACGTAGACAGGTTAACGAAACAAAAACTCAACAAAACAACACACAAACACAATAAAACAAATAACCACAAACAAAATGTAACAAAAAACTTAACAACAGAACAGCGTATGTGCAAATTAAACATTCGTGCATTCAGATCAGTGGTTAGAAGCCGAATGACAATTTGTCATTCGGCGCCATCTGTCATTGAAAAGAGTTGCCAGATGCTATTTTTCAAATTTCCCCAGGTTGAAAAATTATTTCCCCAAAATTATACTAGAAAAACAGGGTGTCTGTTAAAAAATATAACACAGTTAATAGTTGTATGTTAATAAATATTATCTATACGACTTATCTGTCATTGACAAGAGTTGCCAGATGCTATTTTTCAAATTTCCCCAGGTTGAAAAATAATTTCCCCAAAATTATACTAGAAAAACAGTGTTTCTGATAAAAAAAATGTAACACATTTAATAGTTATCTAATAATAAATATTATCTATACGACTTATATGTCATTGACAAGAGTTGCCAGATGCTTTTTTTAAAATTTCCCCAGGTTGATAAAATAATTTTCCAAAAATTATACTAGAGAAACAGTGATTCTGGTAAAAAATGTTGTTTCTAATTGTTGTGAGTTCAAGTTCCGATTTAGCAATTTTTTTTTATAAACATTCTTAGGGTGTAACATTTTTCCGTTAATAAAAAGCTTTTCTAAATCCATAATATGACTTTAATTTCTATTTTATATTTTTGGATTACACATCTATTAGATCCTGAAAACCCCCCTATCGCTTTTTTATGATTTATTTTATATTTCATATCTATTTTATATTAATTATTGAGTGAGTGAATATCGATGGATTGGGTCACAACACTATTTATTTTTTCTCAAAACCTGGCATCCCAGCAAACGTCAGTTTACTTCGTCTGATTAAAAATACGACTTTAGTAGAAAATCTACCGCGACACTACGGAAGAAACAAATAAATAGTGAGTGACTGTACAATGGCGCACGCACAGATGAGAGGGGGGCCAGTGTGTTGTGGGAGCCGATTTACTGACGCTATCCGTTTTATTAAAAAAATCGAAAGTTGGTTATATTTTAAGTGTGAGAGTAAAACTCCGGTGTGTCAAAAATGTTTCGTTTTGAAGATACAAATTTTCAAAAATGTGCTAATTAATGATTCGAAAAAAAGAAAAAAAAATCTGGTTGCAAAACAAAGATGTTTATTGAAAAATAATATTTACAGTTTCAAAGCACTTTAAAAATGCAATTTTTTTCAATAATTACCTAAGTGCAAGGTTTGTCTGGAATCGAAATATTTAATTAAATCGATTTTTTGTTTTCATTTTTTTTCTCAATCATTCCACTGTAGTGGGTCGAGATATCAACACGAAAGAAAGATCTCCCAATTGTCTATGATCTCTGAAAATATCACAACCCACTACCGTGGAATTTAAAAGTTACATGCAATTTAAATTTTTCAGCAGGGTGGTCACAAAAATTTCGGATCGTTTTCCGGAAATTATCTTTCACTATTATTTTTATTATAATTCATATTATTATTCCTTTGGTTTTAGATTCAATGATATGATTAAATATTGACGCTGATTACGTCACTTAAAAACCAGTCAAGTATAAGTGAAACTCGAACACCATGAGTTTCGTTAATTTAACTGGGCATCATACTAGCGAAGTCTTTTTATTTTAATATTTCATTTCATAATTTCTGTAATCTTCATGGACCTCTGCCTTTATAAAAAAAACTTAATTTTCAACCTCTTGCTATCGAAGATATTATGGGAAAGGAATAAGATAAGGGCATTTTAATTAAAAATATTAATATTCAAATTAAAATATATTCAAAATTTAAACAAACATTCATCATTATCAGCGACGTCTACAAGTTATCTTCGGCTTGAAGAACCACTCTTTCATCTTCATCGTCCAACTCGTGTTCTTCTATTGTTCCAACACACGTAGGCTTAAGCAGCGCGATAGCAGGTGCTGGCAAAGGAATTCTTTTGTTTTTATTTCTTCTTTCACGCAACCGAATACTGGATATTACTGGATCAGATGACTGTAAGGCTAGGTGGAACAAATCTGCCATGGTTTTTTCTCGACTCATTTTGCGACTATGATGTTCCCGGTCGTATCTCCAATATTTATTTCGGGATTCAGCGGCCTGTTCGGAAAGCATTCCGATAGGCAAAGCCGTTGATTTTATAATTTTTGCTCCATGCACTAAAATTTTATGAATGGTTACAGTCATGGGATGCCACCCATAACTCGTTACATATTTTTGAGCTACAGTCTTGCAATGTGTGTTGAATTTTTCTGGGTCAATGTGAAAACCACTGGACAAAACAATTAATATGACATGCAAATCGTCGAGCAGCCATTTCTCAAGGTCCAGTATTTCGGCAAATATTTGACGATTTTTATCTGATAATGCAGTTCTTGCGGTGTTTCCATCATTTGTCGTCCCAGAATTTGGGCGAACGACATCAACAAGTAATCCTAACTTATTTCGGACTTCATGTTGGATCACTTTCTTTCGTTCTTCAACTAGTCTTCCTTCTTCAGAATTCTTCGTTATTCTCCATTTTTTAATAAAGATATATAGATAAAAATATAGATTTCGCTAAATACTTAGTATATTATTAATATTTACGATTATAGTAAAAACACAATTTATGGTGTAATTTGTGCGGTGCGTGGTACATGGAAGGTTCGGTGTGTGGTGTGCGGCAACGTATATCTAACGTTGACGTTAGCAACATATTCTTCAATTTTTTGGGTATTTAAACCACTGTGCAGGAGCATGTGTGACCCGTACGATGTTTTAAAGGATATTATTTAAAAGAAACTTTCCACAAATACCTATGTCAAATAATAATTTTTTTTTAAGTGGTCAGGATAGTGGAACGTGGAGATCAGTTGGCTCTGCCTACCCCACTGGGAAACAGGCGTTAATCTATGTATATATGTCAAATAATAGGAAAAATTCATTTTCTGGATTTATCCCGGTTATATTTTTTTCCGAATCACAGTGACAGCCCTAACACAAGAAATTACCTGAAAAAATGAAATTGCATGTAACTTTTAAATTCCACGGTAGTGGGTTATGATATTTTCAGAGATCATAGACAATTGGGAGATCTTTCTTTCGTGTTGATATCTCGACCCACAACAGTGGAATGATTGAGAAAAAAAATGAAAACAAAAAATCTATTTAATTAAATATTTCGATTCCAGACAAACCTTGCACTTAGGTAATTATTGAAAAAAATTGCATTTTGAAAGTGCTTTGGAACTGTAAATATAATTTTTCAATAAACATCTTTTTTTTGCAACCAGAATTTTTTTTCTTTTTTTCGTATCATTAATTAGCACATTTTTGAAAATTTGTATCTTCAAAACGAAACATTTTTGACACACCGGAGTTTTACTCTCACACTTAAAATAGAACTAACTTTCGATTTTTTTAATAAAAAGGATAGCGTCAGTAAATCGGCTCCCACAACACACTGTGGGGCGTGCGCGGGCGACAGGACGCGGGCAGCGACGGCGCGCGTTCGTATCCTAGCAACGCGGGGGAGCGCGGTAGGGTGCGCCGATACCCCCTTTGCACACCTCCCGTTCTCCCCCCCTCTGCCCTAATAATCGTCTTTTGCGCAGACACACGGGCGCATCTCACAGCCGCATTTAAGTTTGGTTTCTACTGTACAACATTTACACTACATTAATGACTTTAAAAATGTAGTACCTGGGCGACCGAGCTTCGCTCGGCGTCTGCATCTATATAAAAAGACTAGAAAAAAATAACATTATCTAAATACCAAATTTCATCCAAATCGTTAGAGCCGTTTCCGAGAAACCAATTACATAGGTATACAAGTTTAGCTCACTTAAAGTAATAGGATATCTCCGTAACGGGCGTAGATACCTAGAACCATACTCGGTATTTGATATCCGAAAAAAAATTGGTATGGGGAATGTGATCAGTATCTGATACACATACTCCCCTTGGCGTACTATTACCTGCTAATGAAAGACCTTATATTATATACAAGCTGTGCCCGCGGCTCCGCCCGCTCTCATATTTCACTTCACTGCTAATCTCATAAGCCATTTAGCGTGATAGTAAGTAGGCTATAGTTGATGGGAACAATCAAGCTATCCGTAGAATTTTGTTTTATTAAAATCGGTTCAGTGGTTCTCGAGTTATAAGCGGACAGACAGACATACACTCAGACACTCAGACACTCAGACAGAAAGCAGACGTTGGATTTTATTATAGGTAAGGAAGGAAGGATAAGGATACAAATATATTTTATAATATAACACCAAACCAACACATAATTCGTATTCCCCGTCCGGTTCAGTGTAGCCGGCACCAGGGGGAAGCACTGACATGGCATCTATTTCACCAACGTTTGATGGGCCGACATTATGGGTGTTGTATAAATCAGTGTTTTTCAATCTTTTTGAATACGCGACCCCTTTACAGGTTGAAAAATTCTCGCGACCCCCTTGGGTAGACAGAAAAAAGTTAGCAATTTAAAACACTACGTTTATGAGTTTCTCTATTTTGGTACCTATATTCATTATTACTATGTGAACTGACATTCTCTTCAATTCAACATTAAAACTAAGAAGAGAAATAGACATTTAGTAGAAAATGATTTGATTGTTAACATTTCAAGAATAGCACCACGATTTGAAAAAATTTTGAAAAATTAACGGGCCCATCCTTCTCACTGAAATTGTGTAAATTGTGTTTTATTGTAGTGTAAAACCTTGCCTTTTTCCTTTTGCCGGCGACCCCCCGAGTAAGGCTTCGCGATCCCCCCAGGGGTCGCGACCCACAGATTGAAAACACTGGTATAGATGATGTAGCCAACTACGTAAGTTTCGATAAATCTACAAAAATGATTGTTTTTTAATTTTTCTCTAACACAGTGGAGCACCTGCTGGCATTGTTAGCCGGGATAACGGTTGCTATGGACTGCGAGACCGACAAGCCACTGTACGAGGGTTTCGTGACCAGATCTTTCCCATATGTTTTCAACTATATTGCCTACAGCAAATTCATCGGAATTATTACTCAGGTAAGTGTGCACCTTTTTTTAGGGTTCCGTATCCGGTACGGGACCCTATTACTAAGCCTACGCCGTCTGTCTGTCTGTCTGTCTGTCTGTCCGTCTGTCCGAGGGCCGTATCTCTTGAACCGTAATAGGTAGCCCGTTGAAATTTTCACAGAATATGTGTTATTATGGCCGATATAACAACAAATAATAAAAATAAGAAAAAAAAAATCACGGGGTTCCCATACAAGAAACTAAAAAATGTATGCGCGCCATCTACCGAAAAGAGTATAATCATGAATTTTAACTACTATGAAGCATTTTATAAAATACGCCATAGATGACGTGAGTGGCGCTGACCATGACATGGCGATACGGAACCCTCGTGCGCGAGTTCGACTCGCACTTGGCAGGTTCTTTTATGGAAACTGACACGGTGGGCTACATCAACAAGGAGTCATGTCAGTGCTTCCCTTCGGTCGTGCCGGCTACACTGAACTGGTCGGAAGACACGAACGAAGACCTTTCGTTCAGTGCGGTGGTAACAGCCCGGGCGGGTTAAACCCTATCACCCAGTAAGGTAGGAAGGGAAGGGAGGGACCTACAGTTTTACGTGGATTCCGAACCACGGTCAGCCTCCAACGGTCTTGCGGTCACCCATCCTTCCACTGACCGCACACAGGTGTGCTGGGCGCGATCAGTGGCCGACAGACGGCCGACCGTACCACTGAGCTACCGAGACTGACAATCAGGTTGTTTTTTAGATAAATTTGAGTAATCAATCTAGATAGCATTTTTCCCTTCGATGGGGTTTTTTGTTTTGTTAATTTTCGTAAAATTTTTATTTTTTCTTACAAAACTAGCTTTTTGCCAGGGGCTTCGCTCGCGGTATTGGTGGATGTGCAAAATTTAAGTCGTCGTCTCTCTCTATCTCTCTCTCTCTCTCTCTCTCTCTCTCTCTCTCTCTCTCTCTCTCTCTCTCTCTCTCTGTCTCTCTCATTCATACCCTAGGAAGTTTGAAAATGGGAGATTAAAAAGCTAAATTACAAATTTTAAAAACCCCCGACTCTTTTAAACATCCAAAATAATTTCCATTTACTTACTCGGGACTCGGAGAACCGCTAAGTAATTTCCCCTTTTAATTAAGTAAACGGAAATTATTGTTGACTTTTTTTTGGGGTCGGGGGTTTTTTAAATTTGGAATTTAACTTTTCTTTCAAGCTTTTAAAAAAATCGGCATGCAAATCGATCCACTTTTTAAGATAATATTTTTTTTTTTATTCATTTAATTGATTACTTCATTACAAACATAGCTAAGAACCATACCGGTTAAACCAGCTTTCTAATAAAAAAAAACGCATCCAAATCGGCCAATCCGTTTGGGAGCAAACGGATGGGCCGATTTGGATTACAACCCCCCCTCTTTTTGCATCGGCGGCTAAAAATGGCATTCTACACGTTTCAGTTTGTGAACACGCAGCTGACATTCAACTGGAACTTCACGGATCTGTTCGTCATCTGTGTGAGTTATTACCTAACGAGTCGGTTCGAGCAGGTCAATCGCAGACTGGTCGCCGTGCGGGGCAAGGTGAGTCCCTCTACAAGTTATGTATATTCATATAATAGCTTTTACCCGCGTCTTCGCTCGCGTGAAATTCGTATTTAAAAAGAAGAAATTAAGTAAGCCCGCTACTGTGGAGTGTTTTCATTTTACGAAGGCACGACGGGTATGAGGTAGGAAGTTGTGTGAGACCGCGCGGAGCTCAGTAGGGAACGACTGGGTTCGACGGAGCGACACGCGGAGACGTGTAGAACGTGTGTGCCGACCTGGCGTCGAGTTCGTTCTCTACTGAGCTCCGCGCGGTCGCCTCTCGCACCACTTCCTACCTCGTACCCCTCGTGCCTTCGTAAAATGAAAACACTCTACCTTTGTTACGGCGCGCGGATCAATTCGTTTTGTATGATAGCCACATCTTAGCGTAACCGGAATTTTATTTAGCCTATCCAGTGTCACGTATAGCTTGTGCTTTAGTTTAATCGAATTCGGATGATCGGTTTAAGAGTTATGGAGGAACATATGTACATACATACAGAAAAGATTTCTAAAAATCGTCAATTTAGTTTTAGTATCATACATACATAGAGTCTACAAACTCCATGGCCATCCCTTGCAGATTTATTATTAGTATTGATATTGATATAGGGTGTTTCAGGATAGGGTTTCGTAACTTCAAGGTTCTAAAGGAAATATGGACTTGAAGGCGAATAGCTGTGAAAGTTTTTCCCTTTTTTAGTCATTTCACGTCCGCCTTTATTAAATAAAAATAAAATGACTAACATGCATGCTTAAATAGTAGAATTGAACTGCATGTAGGTAAATACCAAACTTATTTGCTTTTTACTAAATGCACGGGGAGATATGCAGTGGGGTTATTCTTTTTAAGTACCGACCCCGCACGGTAAGTAAATTTTAAGAGTATTCATTTAACACATAAATTAGAATTTCAGTAGAAGGGTCGATTAAATTATCGAAGAGAAAAGAGACCCCCAACAACAAAGCGCGAGTGTCCCAACTTGCTAAACAACTTTCGAGGTCCGCTCAAACATAAATGTCAAGTTGAAATAGGGTCTAAAACAAACAATATAAAAGTAAAGAGTTGTTATTGTCATTGTACTGTGTGGGGCCGGTACTTTAAAAGAATAGCCCCACTGCATCTCTCCCCGTGCATGTCGTAAAAGCCGACTAAGGGATATGACTCCCTTCTTATATTACTAGGTGGAAGGGCTTAACCTTGGGTTGATACCACAGCACTGAATGAAAGGTCGGTCCAAAAGGCTATGTAAATAGTTTGTGTTTTCCGCCCAGTTCAGTGTAGCCGGCACGACCGAAGAGAAGCACTGACGTGGCACCAAGTTCACCCGGTGTTATGGGCTGACATCACGGATGTTGTAGGTGATGTAGCCAATCGTGTCAGTTTCAATAAAAAAAAATCCATTGCACACAATTTCCTAGTTTTTTTTTGAGTTGTTTTTATTGGAACTGACACGGTTGGCTGCATCACCAACAACATCCGCGAGACCGCGATGTCAACCCATAACACCTTGGTGAACTAGGTGTCACGTCAGTGCTTACCTTCATTTCATGTGGGCTAGACTGAACTGGACGGAAAACTCGAACTATTTACATAGCCACGAAATCACATAAACGACCAAACGAATATCGGATTCCCTTAGTTCGCTTTCGGCTTGGGCCGATTGTGCCTCTCTATCGCTTGTTACGCGCTCTCGCTTGCACACACAGGCTCAGATGGAACGTGATATTTTTTCGTGCGTGCAGCCAATGATTTGTGTCACACCATTGAATATTCACCTACTCAAAGACTTCTTCGTCTATATTTTTACATCCTTGGTCTAAAAGCGAGTTTGGAGGTTCCTCGACGTGTGCTTAAACTCTGTGGCCTACAGAAACAGATATGTAAGAGTTTTGTAACTGCTCTTGTTGTGCTCACGGATGAGTCCTCTTGCGGTTGGACTTTTAAAAGGGTTACTTAGGGCCGAAACTCAAAACCGCAATGCGACGCGATGCGAATGTTCTTTGTATTTTACTAACTGTTATTAATTAGGTAGACATAGTATGCGTGTGGAGAATGTATGTATATTGTATGTTCTCTTGATAAACAATTAATGCCAAAAAATATAAAAAATCTGGTAGTCATGGTTACTATTGAAACGAATTGAAAAAAAAAATCGTCTAACTTTGATGACTCACTGTGCCTGCAAATAATAATAATTATATTTTTGTCCTTTATTTCACATTTATAATTTTATTTTTGTATATAATATATATGTCTAATAATTGTTATATTTGAGCCACCTTCCTCATTTTGCTTATACAACGTAGGCCAGTTTATGACTACCCAGGGAAAAATAAGAAAAAAAAATCGGAGTCATTTGTTTTTTATGAGATGACCATTATTTGAAAATTTCTCGTACAACATTTTAGGTACTACGACTACAAATTTGCAAATATATTTGTTAATTTTTTTTATTGGTAGCCTAAATAACTCTGCTATTGATCAGTATCCCAAATAAAACAAGAATGCCTGTAGTTTTACCAAAAAAAAAAATCATTAAAATTTTGTCTAAAAAAATTAATGACTCAGATTTTTTTTCTTATTTTTCCCTGGGTAGTCATCAACTGGCCTACTCCCTGGTTCCCGCTTGACGTTGAGTTTTGGGACACCTGTATACGTGTTTTGTATATTGTCGTTTACTTAGAAACTGAGCATTGGCCATTTTTTTTGGTACATGTTTCGTGACGGTGACGTCATATTTTAGCTTACATGTATCCCACCTTGTCCCATATGAGTAAGACATGATTCCACGTCATAAGTGTGACATTACATCACAGGAATACGCGACGGGAATCACGTCGCGAGCTTTTGCGAAGCGTCCAGCGATCTCGCAGGTTTTGGCGATGCGACGTCGCAACGCGGTTTTGAGTTTCGGCCCTAAAACTCAGTCAAGTTCTCGAATAAATACTCAGTGGGGTAGAAACAGCGGTAAACAGCTTAAGAGGGATGGAGTAGCACTCTTCTTTCTCGAGTTCTTAATGGAGTTTTTTTTATTTATTTAAATAATTTAATATTATGTACAAGTGATAAGATAAGAGAGAAAAAGAAAACACTCAAGCATGTCGAAATTGTACAGTTTTGGTCAGAAAAAAAAAAAATGTCGAGTGTGTTTTGTTTTGCCTGGAGTTCAAAAAATCGGTCTGTGCTTCTAAATAAGTGAATCCTGAAGAGTTTGGTATCACTGAACGCGTAATTTCAGTACAAACAAGACTGAATAACGAGTATTGATGGATCGATCGATTGAGGCGGGATATTCGAATTTGTGCGGGAGCGCGCGCGCCAAAATTTTGCGTTTTTTGGCGCCGCTAAAAGGGCCTGGGAGCCAAGGGGAGTAGTACTATTTTGAGTCAAAGGGACTCAAAGGGTTGGGTTAAGTTACAGTGGCACGGGATCAATTAGTTCATAGTTCATTTATTACATCTTTGGACAAAACTGCCGCTCAGACATGTCACACATTACATTTCATATAATATATTATTATTTTTTACATTTCATTTCATTTAATTTGTAACACACTTAAATAAATATAAAAATACAGAAAAAAAAACCAGTTTTTTGCATTAAAAGGCCATTCAATCCTCCAATTCTGTTCGTAACACCGCGACAGCGACATTTTATTTAAAATGTAACCTTAAGTCATTGCAATAAGGGTTAAGTTACGATTGGCACGGGATCTGCCGGCACTCCCGGTTTCGGTTGTAGGGTTTCGTTTCGTAACACGTTTATGTCTGTCCATTCTACTAAGTTCTGCAAAATGAATGTTTGGTTCCGTAACAAATGCATGTCTGTCCGTTCTGCTAAATTTAACATTTATTTCAAAATGAATGAAGGGTTCCGTGACAAATGCATGTCTGTCCGTTCTACTAAATTTTACAATTTTCAACCAAGGTCCTCCGACGGTTATTTTATAATAAAAGTAGGGTTCCGTAACACGTTTATGTCTGTCCAATCTACTAAGTTCTGCAAAATGAATGTAGGGTTCCGTAACACATGCATGTCTGTCCGTTCTACTAAATTTTACATAATTTTTTTTTATTATTTTTATTTTTCCTAATTTTTTATTATTTATTTATTTATTTTTTTTTTATTATTTTTTTTTTTCATTAATATTTTTTTTATATATATATTTTTTCATTATTTTTTTTAAAATTTTTTATTTTTTTTAAACCTTTATAAATAAACTTAAAACTTAAACTTTTTTTTTTTTTAAACAATGTTACGGTGTTTTCACTTCTGCCGGCACTCCCGGAGTGCACCTGAGGCTTTTTTTCCTCTTTTGAAGGTTGGAACCCTATATAAGGTGCTTCGTTAGTCATGTCAATAACTTCGGGAGGGTTACATACACACACAAGTAAACAGGTTACGCAAAAAAATATATGTTTTTAGCATTACTTTTCGAGAAATTTAACAAAACATGTTTGCTACCTAAACAGTAACCTGTGTGTATCAGTAGGTAACTTGCATTGTACGGGTTCAATGACCGTACTATGTTCAAACGCAGAACAGCTGTTTGTTGTAAGTAAGTCACAAGGTCACTATGATTGGTTTTTACAGCTACTTATTTGATTAATTTTTTTTGTTATTAGAAAAAATGCTACTATAAACATATGTTTTTTTCTTACGTAAAGTGTTCATTTGAGTGTGTATGTAACCCTCCCGAAGTTATTGACATGACTAACGAAACACCTTATATATTGCTAAAGTTACATATTACGGTTAAAAACGTTGATAATAAGTGGCTTATACTTCCAATATTTTAACTTAATATTACGCCAAGATATTTTTCATTTCCGCCTGCCTTGTATTTTTATTTTTAATTTTTTTATGTAAACCCACATGAGTGGCTGTGCCGAGAGACCAATGGTGCATTCGACACAGCCAAAAACACCTCTCCTCGCGAAACCACGCTCAGTTAGGTGCCATGCCGGCAGATTTGCGGACTGTTGCTAGGCTGTCTAGCCTGTTAATACGACGTTTGCAGACACCCAGCACACCCAGGTTGAAGGATTCGGGAAACACACTCGCTGGAAGACAGTTCCACACCCCAGCTGTGCGACAAAGAACCGATTTAGAGAACCGATGGGTTCTCAAAAGCCAGAAACGTTGTTACTCCAGAAACGTTGACAAACTTAGATACATATTTATACCAGTCAAATCCCTCAACGCTTTCAACTGGTAGTCCATGATCAAAGGGCTTTAAGTTCTAATTATGTATATTCTTAGCTAAATAATTGACAAAAGGATCGCGGCGTAGTTTCACATCAAAGGCTTCCAATTGCGATAACTTTAGAGGTAGATAGACTGAGATAGGTAGACATAGAAAGGTCGGTCGAAACGGCTAGGTCAATAGTTTGTGTTTTCCGTCCAGTTCAGTGTAGCCGGCACGGCACGACCGAAGGGAAGCACTGGCGTGTCACCAAGTTCACCCGGTGCTATGGGCTGACATCACGGATGTTGTAGGTGATGTAGCCAACCGTGTCAGTTTCCATAAAAAAAAAGCCTCAGGTGCACTCCGGGAGTGCCGGCAGAAGTGAAAACAACACCGTAAGATTGCTTAAAAAAAAATAAATTTAAGTTTTAAGTTTATTTATAAAGAAGGAATAAAAAAAAAAAAATTATAAAAAAAAAAAAAAAAAATTATGAAAAAAAAAATTAAAAAAAAATCAATGAAACAAAAATAAAAAATAAAATAAAAAATTTATGGTAAATTTAGTAGAACGGACAGACATGCATTTGTTACGGAGCCCTACATTCATTTTGCAGAACTTAGTAGAATGGACAGACATAAACGTGTTACGGAACCCTACTTTTATTATAAAATAACCGTCGGAGGACCTTGGTTGAAAATTGTAAAATTTAGTAGAACGGACAGACATGCATTTCTTACGGAACCCTACATTCATTTTGAAATAAATGTTAAATTTAGTTGAACGGACAGACATGCATTTGTTACGGAACCCTACATTCATTTTGAAATAAATGTTAAATTTAATAGAACGGACAGACATGCATTTATTACGGAACCCTACATTCATTTTGTAGAACTTTGAGATGTCATGTATTGAGCGTTGTCATAGCAACGATATATTGTTATCTGACTCGCGCGCGTTGTCATAGCAACGCGCTTGCGCTGACGCGAACATAACATTTTTCCCCCATATAAAAAAGTGCCAAGCGCCGCTAAAGAAGTTTTCACTTCAAAAAAACGTCCGTGATTGGGCCAAATCAAACTCTACATATGTAGGAAATATCCACTTTTTCGTCTCCAGTAGATTCGGAGAAAAAAGCTATGACAGACGTACAGACAGACAGACAGGCAGGAGAGTGATCCAGGATCCTATAAGAGTTCCGTTTTTCCTCTTTTGGGGTACGGAACCCTACATATTGGCTAAATGTCCAAATATCAAAGTAAAATTTCTGTCGAATGATAGCGACGGGTACTCGGCGCGGTCTTGGCCTGGACTTTTGATCTCAGGGTCTGCGAGGTTCTTTCTGACATAAAAATTTACGTGCATACCTACACCTACTGGTTTACCATTCGGAACCGGCGCGGGCGTATAACTGTAGGTCCCTTTCCTTGCCACCCTATACTAGGTGGTAGGCTCAAATTGTAACCTACTAGGTTTGTACCGCCGTGTTTGAAGCAAGATGGCCGCATAGCAGCCTCGGCTGTGTTCTCCTCTAGTTCAGTATATCAAGCAATCCAAAGGAAAGTCTCCGTATGGCATGCGCGCGCAGTGTATGCGCGCCGTATAGCGAAAAGACTATGAAACATTTTAACTAATCATGAATTGTTCTAATTATTTGAACTAATATGAAGCATTTCATAACACGCCTTAGATGGCGTGAGTGGCGCTAACCATGACATGGCGATATCGGAACCCTCGGTGCGCGAGTTCGACTCGCACTTGGCCGGTTTTTTTTTTGTTCAGCAATGCAAGTTATAAGTAAGAACCAGGTAAGAAACTTTACAGCTTTTTTTTTATATAACTTAAATACTAAGTTTTAATTAAGATACATATATTTAGATACATACATATATTTAGATTTTTTTTAAATAAAAACACATCACTTTATTTTCAGAAAAACATAAATGTAACATAAAATATAAAAAAGTAATACTAATAACTAAAGAAATAAACCTACACAAACATTAAAATAACTATCAAAAGGGGCATTTTCAAATGTTCCTAGAACACTTGCTGCATTACCCCGCTGGATGGCAAGGCTTACCCTTTGAATGAAGTAGGCACTTGATTGCGGGACGCCAGTTGCGTCCACCAGCAGAGGCCCAAGCCTCTTCAAGAAGCTTTTGGCTTCAAATTTCCTATTTTGGTTTTAATTATGTTAAATGTAACATAGTACGACTATGTAAAAAACAAAGAACATAGTCAACCCAAAAAGTCAATTTCGTCAACCCTTTCAGTGCTTCCCTGACATGGCACCTAGTTCACCCGGTGTTATGAGCTGACATCGCTGACATCATTATGATGTTGTAGGTGCTGTAGCCAACCGTGTCAATTTCCATAAAAAAAAGCCATACCGGATAAAATTTTGTCAGCCTCGATAGCTCACTGGTGCAGACAGTCAACTGTCGCTATTGAATGTTAAGCAACGCTGGGTGCGGTCAGTACTTGGATGGGTGACCGCTGACCGTTGGAGGATGACCGAGGTTCGGATTCCTCGTAAAACTGTAGGTCCCTTCCCATCTAATCTTACGTGGTGGTAGGGTTTAACCCGCCCGGGTTGGTACCACCACACTAAATGAAACGTCGGTCTAAACGGCTATGTAAATAGTTTGTGTTTTCCGACCAGTTCAGTGTAGCCGGCACGATCAAAGGGGGAAGCACTGACATGGCACCTAGTGCACCCGGTGTTATGGGCTGACATCACGGACGTTGTAGGTGATGTAGCCAACCGTGTCAGTTTCCATAAAAAAAAAAAAGGAAAAAAAATACAGGTACTGATGAACTTTTGTTTGCGGTCCCTAGATAAGATAATAGCTCTTTCGCTACCAGGTTTAATTTAATTTTCGGTTTTTACATAAGCTCTTTCAGAAGTGAGACTAGGTAGCCAGTATCCGCTGCCTTAATTTGAGTCATTAGATTCCAGAATTATTCATCCGTTCGCTTTGGTACCAACATTCGTGTCCTTGACATTTAGGTTTGCCTTTTGAAATCCTTTGAAATCTCATCTCAAATTTGCTCTCAGTGCGACGGCGAGAACTATTTAGACGAGAATTAGCTAATTCGTTGTCGGCTAATCTCACCGGTGATACCGCTAGACCAAGAACTAGGTACGTACCAGCTGTTTCGAAATACGCCTTAGGGTTGAGTGTGCAAATGTTACGCACGGGTTAGTACGCGAGGTCAGACGGACAGGGCCGTCTTAGTCCATGCCCTGGGGCACGCAGAGTTTGGGGCTCTTTTAGAAAGTAAAATAAAAAGTGAACTAAAACATCAGTATTTCATTACTATTCTTATTTCAAAAGAAGAAAGTAACTAAGGGCGAGGCCGAAGGCCGAGCTGTGTTCAGGTAACAATAAACCTTCTCGAATAAAGTAGCTAACTAAGGGGGAGACCGAAGGCCGAGCTGCGTTCAGGTAAACGATAAATCTTCTCGAAGAAAGTAAGTAACTAAGGGCGAGGATTACAATTTTTGTATCGGCAATTTCTTAGTAGGCAATTAGGCAATACACTAAACATTGAGCGCCTCTTTTTCGTTGTAAACGACGACCTCGGCACTTTGGGGCCCTTATCAAGCCAGGGGCCCTGGGCTCGTGCCCCCATGTGCCCATATTGAAAATACTCCCCTGCAGACGGAACCCTGTTGTTAACTCAATTATCATGTGTTGTTATGGAGTTTCAGGACAATAGGAGGAGGTGAAACCGGGACGCGTGTTTCCTTATCCGCGTTTAATAGGACTCAGCCTTGAACCGAGCACGGGTTTGTCGAGCTAACTCTATTTTCAAACTCGTGTTCAATTCAAGTCGTACTTCCGATATTTTTTTCATGTGCTTATAAAAAAAAATTACCATAACCTATTTTTAATACCCTGACAAAGCTTAACATAAAAAAGTAAAAAAAAACTTCCGGGAAAAGGTTTTTTCTGTGGTTATAAAAAATATTACCATAACCTATTTTTATTACCCTAACAATGCCTGTCATAAAAAAGTAAAAAAAAATTACCTTCACGAATGGGACTCAAACCCACGACCTCAGAGATCGAAAAATGTATACATTGTCTCCTAGACACTATGCACCATCAAAGCTCATCAGTGACCTGACGAATATCTGATTCAGCGAGTTTGAAAAGGGAGTTAGCTTAACAAATCCGTGCAAGTTTCAAGGCAGGCCTCCTATTGAACACGGAAAAGAAAGTACGTAGCCGGGACGGGGCATCCTTGAAAGTAGACTCAGAAAGTAGCAGTTTCTACGGTCATTTCATTGTCTTCGTTTTTATTCGCAGTTCGGTTTTAAAAATATTTATTTATCATTCTTCATACACTTTTTAGTTCTAAACCATAATTTGTAGTATGTTTTTGAATTCGCATTGTAAGGTCTAGACAATGTTAACGATGATACCCCGCCCGACTCGACTCGCTTGAACCAGTACAAGCCGACGCTATCAGCGGTAGTTGGCTTGGTCACTCTCCTCAAAAACGTCTACTTCAACTGTCTGTATTCCACATGTTCGAATCCTTTCCTTTCTTCACTTTTTCAACTCTCTCTTCTCTCGCTCTTTCTTCATTTCCATTTTCTCCTTTTCCTTTTTCTTCGCCTCCTCCACCGACAATCTTTTCTACTTTAACACTGATTCGCCTCGCTTGTATCAGTACATGCCGATGATGTGGTTCTGGCGGACGGCGCGCGAGGACTACTGCCGCGTGACGCAGCTGGTGCGGAGGGTGGACGTCATTATCAGCAGCGTTGTTTTCGTCTTTTTCGCCAAAAATCTCTTCTTCAACTGTCTGCATTCCACATGTTCGAATCCTTCCTTCTCTCCTTTCCTTTCTTCGCTTTGTCAACTCTCTCTTCTCTCACTCTTTCTTCATTGCCATTATCTCCCTTTCCTCTTTTTCTTTGCCTCCTTCATCGACAGTCTCTACTCTAAGAATAACTCTCCTTGCTTGGACCAGTACATGCCGACGAGGTTCTGGCGGACGGCGCGCGAGGACTACTGCCGCGTGACGCAGCTGGTGCGGAGGATAGTCACCGTTATCAGCAGCGTTGTCTTCGTCTTTTTCGCCAAACATCTCTACTTAAATTGTCTGTATTCCATGTGTTCGAATCCTTCCTTCTCTCCTTTCCTTTCTTCGCTTTTTCTACTCTCTTTCTTTTCCCTCGCTCTTTCTTCATTGCCACTCTCTCCATTTCCTCTTTCTTCGCCTCCTGCATCGACAGTCTCTACTCTAAGAATAACTCTCGTTGCTTGGACCAGTACATGCCGACGTGGTTCTGGCGTACGGCGCGCGAGGACTACTGCCGCGTGACCCAGCTAGTGCGGAGGGTGGACGCCGTTATCAGCGGCGTTGTCTTCGTCTCCTTCGCCAACAATCTCTACTTCATCTGTCTTCAGCTCTTTCACACGCTTGAGTGAGTCTTTCTTTTATATTTCATAAGCTCAATGATATCGCCGCCATGTTGTCAGTACCAACAATTTACTTACGTAGGTGCCAAATTTTATTTATTTATCAACAATATTCTTTAATGAAATGAAATGAAAAATGAAAATGAAATGAAAATGAAATGAAATGAAATGAAATGAAATGAAAATGAATGAAAATGAAATGAAATGAAAATGAAAAAAATGAAATGAAATGAAAATGAAAAAAATGAAAAATGAAAAAATGAAAATGAAAAAATATTTATTATCACATGAAATCGTACAGTACAATAACCGAGTCTTCTGCACTAGAAAAATTCTGTCTCGCAGAAAGACTTTTTAGTAAACATAATTTATTGTATTTCATTGTGCGCTCACTAGTAATAATTTTATATTATTTTTAGTTTATTTCATATTATAATTAAATGAAGCGAATTTTTTAGTATATAAATACAAGTTAGTTTTAATATATATATATATATATATAATATATCAAATAAATACCTCAATAAATAAAATATGAATATTTTATGGTTTTATAATGTTATTTAGTTAGTAAGGTGTTTAGTTGGTCTAAGGTTTGTTTGTAGGTTTATTTATATGTTTTTATTTTATTTTATTTTTGAATATCTAGCACATTTTCTGTGTCGTTATAATTTAAAGTTTTCAACCATTTAAGAATTTCTTGTTTTCGTTTATGATTTGTTTTGTTGTTAATATTGCAAACACGTAAAGCTTTGTTCAAGAGATGTTGCGATAGGAACTTTGAGAATCTTTGTGCAAATGATGTTCGTACTCGCGTTGATGCCGGGTTATTTCTGTGTCTCGTGTGTGGTCGGTTTTCAGAGATGCCCGCTGTGTTTTGTGTTTCCTTAGTTCTGAGGATGGTACGAAGGATAAAAAGTTGTCGGATCGAGAGCATACCAGTCTCTAAGAGCAAGTCTTGAGTGTTAAAACGGAAGGGCTTCTTGAAGGCGACCTTTAGAATAGATCGTTGTGCTCGTTCTGCTTCAATCATGAGTGTTTTGGCTGCTCCTCCCCAAACAGTTAGGCAATATGTGATTATTGATTCCGCGACAGCTTTGTATACAGTTTTCATGAGTGGTACGTCGGCAGAGTTTCTGATACATTTAAAAAAGTAAATGAGTTTCCTCATTCTATTTGAAATTGCGGCAATGTGATTCCTCCATGTTAGGTTTTTGTCTATGATGACCCCCAAGTACCTTATTTGCTCTACTCTTTCAATTTTGTCGCAAGAACACGTCGTGATTGCTGAAATGGAACACGTGTGAAGTTTAAGTTCATACGTGTCCGTTGGCTGACCGGTAGAATTTATCGAGAAACAAATGTATTTGGTTTTTGATGCATTTAATGTTAAGAGATTCAGAACCAGCCACTCTTTTACTTTTCTTAAACCTTTTTCAGCTTCATTAAAAACTTCTGTCCAGTTGTTTCCCGAAAACAACAATACCGTGTCATCCGCATATGTCGTTATTTTACAATTAAGTACTGTGAGGTTGCATAGATTATTTATATATATCAGAAAGAGTATAGGACCCAAAACACTGCCCTGTGGGACGCCGTATTTTATTACCTCACACGAACTCTTTCTGGCACCAATTTTGATCATTTGTTGCCTGCTTTCTAGATAGGACCTAAACCATTTCTGTGTGACACCACGAAGGCCGATATTTTCCATTTTTTTAAGTAGGATGGGTATTGAAACCGTGTCGAACGCCTTGGCGAGGTCCAGAAAGACTGCAAGAGTTTTCTCGCCCCCGTCAAGGCACTCGACTATGTGTTCAACAACATCGTGAATGGCATCTTCACATGACCTCTTAGACCTAAAACCATATTGATTGCTCGAGAGTAGACGCTCTGATTCTAAGTAGCTCATAAGTCTGATTTTTACAATTTTTTCTAATATTTTAGATAGAGTCGGTAACAAGGATATTGGTCGGTAGTTTTTTATTTGATCTTTTTCGCCCGCTTTGAAAATCGGACAGACAATGGCTGTCTTGAACACTGATGGGAAACACCCCGTTTCCATACTTAAGTTGTAAATGTGGCATAAAGGTTCTAGAATATTCATACATAAAGATTTTAGATGTTTGCTTCCTATGTCATCCCATCCGCACGCGCTATCGTCTTTTAGCTCTTTTATGATCTTTGCAATTTCTGTTTTGCTCGTTGGTCTCATGTAGAATGAGCCACTTCCAGTATTTTTTGTAGTTTTTTCAAATTCTTTGATAAGCTCTTGTTCATTTCGTCCTAGTTGGTTTAAATTTTCGTTTGCATAGGTTTCTCCTACCCCAATATAGTATTTATTATATTCATTCAATAATATTTCCTTTGTTACATTATCTGAGCGGGTTAGCAAATGTGTATGGGCAGTTTGATCTTTAGATGTTTTTATATCTGCTGCTTCCTTCAAGACCCTCCAGAGTTTTTTTGTATTTTTACGATGTTTAACTATTTCTTTTTCGTAGTATATGGTTTTTGCAGTTTTAACTGCCAAGTTACAAATGTTTCTGTATCGCTTGTATTTATCTAGGTAGGAAAACGGATAGGAATTTGAGAGTTTGTGCAGCTTATCTCGTTTATCGAAACATTTTAGTAGCCCTTTTGTGATCCAAGGCTTTTTAGCCTTTACTTTTGTTGTTATTTCTCGTGTTTCTGTAAATTTGTTTGTAGCTTCCTGTATTTTTTCTATTAGTTTCTTTGATGCCTTCTCAACATTATATTCAGTTAGGATATCCACCCACTTTTCCTTTTCAAAAAATTCACATAGACTTTTGCAGTCCGTTCTCGATGACATGTGTGTATTTTTAGATCTTTTGTGTGTACTGGTTAGCTTATCTAAAAAGGTCAAAACTGGCAAGTGGTCTGTAATTAAGGATTCGCAAACTATTGTTGTAACTTTCAAACTACTTTTAATCATAACATGGTCGAGACATGCATTTTCACGAGTTTGTTCAGTTACTGCTGGTTGTAAACCAAGTTCTGCACATAGGCATAAGTACTTCGTGGATTTGCTGTCTAGCTCATGATCCGATATGTCTATGTTCATGTCTCCGGTCACAATAATACTTTTTTTATTTTTATATAATATCATAGTGTCGTATAAAGAGCCTATAAATGGGTCAATATTGCTTACTGAGGGAGAACGATAGACAGCTAGTAAGACGCATTCATTTCCTATGCTTAGAAGCAGACTATTCGCATCTAATAGGCTAGGTTCATCTACGGTTACATCAATCTCCTTCCTAATGTAGACTGTAACCCCGTCGTTCTGTAGTTTGTTTTTTATTGTACTGTAGGAAACGTAACCATCTATGTGCCGGGCTGGAGTAGACTTTCCTTTATGCCAGCACTCGGTTAGAATAATGATATCAAAAGGAATACCAAAACGTGCTAAAAGAACAGTTAGATTGTCAAAATTTTTATTTAAACTTCTTATATTGATTGTAAGCGTTGATAGTGTTGTGTCTTCATTTATAAAATATTTACAATTTTTTGCGTCCGCGACTTTAAATTTATGGATTTCGGATGGTATATCGTTATCAATATTATCAAATAGCTCATTTGTGTGTCTAACCATTTTCTAGTAGTTGGTACATACTGAATATTAGTCGAATCTCTGCGTAGATACGCACTGATGATTCATTTAATAAATTGTCGCAGACGTAAATTACAAAAAAGTTGTTAATAATTATATCCAATCTGGGTATTTGTAGACACTGATAGGTATACACGTATATCATTGGGTTACACAAAGGGTTATTTAAGATAATCTGAGTTTTTTTATTTTGTAGTTTTAATATTCCAATTTGACAGGTTGTTAGTGGACACAGACACAGGTAAATATTAAATATGTTACTTAGTTTATAAAAAATTAAATATAAGTTAGTGGCTTGTATTTTGAATGGTCGTAATCTTACTAAGGCATATGTATAAGTACAGTATAAGACAAATTCATCAAACAGAACTGACGTAATTTCCTCCAACAATAATCTAGAAAAGATCGGGAAAATCAATTCCGTTTTATTAAAACATAAATTGATTATGAAGGTTACATCAAACATGTTGTTCTCTTTAACACAATCTTCACATATTATATGGATTTTATGACTATATATTTTAGACCAAGACAGAGTCATAATCAGGTACAATTTTAATTTCAAATGTGTAAACTGGTTTCTAGGCTTAAAAAATCATTTGACCCTTTTATGTAGTGAGCTCTAGCCTTATCGTTTTTCTTTATTAATATTTGCCCTTTTTTTACCCATACAAAGTCGTAGCTGTTTTCCTTTGCGAAAAGTTTAGTTTTTTTGAGCAAAGCTTTACGCTGGTTGATCAATTGTTCATTTACATAAATTTTCCATGATGATTGAGGTGGGATGCTGGGATCGAGGAAGTTGACTTTAACTGGCGGTTTCAGCTTTCGGCATGCCGTCAGGACTTTTTGTTTAATTTCCGCACTTGACAGCTTCACAATGACCGCTGGCAGTCGCTGTAATTGGGCTGCTGCGTTTTCACCTTCGGCGCCGGGGGCAGCGGAGACGTTGGACGCGGCGGAGGCGGACGGGTCGGCGGATGCAGCAGTCGGGGCACCGCGAGCTTTGGCAGTGGCAGGTCGAGCCGGCTGGCGATAGGAAGAGACAATGTCGGCATCCGCGATGGGGCACCCCGCGCGCGCACACAGCTTTCTTATTGCTTCGGCTGGCGATACACTATCTGGCACCCCCTGTATTTCCAGATTGGCTGCGAGGGCGTCCTGCTCCATATTTTCGAACTTGTACCGCATTTCCTCGATTACTTGACGCAATTCAACCCGTTCTTTGTTGGCATTCTTCAGCTGTTCACTTTGTGACTTAACCTCGTCCTCCAGCTGCCGAATCCGCTCGTTTTGGGTTTGCTGAATGTCGTCAAGCTTCTCTTCATTATTCTTTAGAGCTGCGAGTATCTGCTTCACGTCGACCTGGACGGAGGTGACAGCGTTGCTAATGTCGAGCGGAGCTGCGAAGGGACTCACCGGCGTTACCGGGTCGTCTAGTATGAAGGATGGTTTTTTTGCAGATTTCTTGCATTCATCACATTTCCACTCCAGTTGGCTCTTCTTAATCGTTGCGATATCTTGCGCACTGAGTTTTACGCATTTCATGTGGAACCATTTAGCGCATTCTCCCATACACTCTAGGCCGGGCTTTAATCTTGTGATTTTTTCTGTACACGCTGAGCACTGACTCATTTTTAAGATGTGGAGAGTAATTTGAAAATGATGGGATTGATTCAGCTGGTGGTTCTCCTACTCGGCGATAGATGGCGCCGAGTTATATGCTTCAATTCAACGATAGATGGCGCTGCACGGCGACGTGAATGAAGGTGCATGTACTACTCGGCGATAGGTGGCGCTGAGTTATGTGGGTCTCCTATTCAGCGATAGATGTCGCTGCATGGCGATGTTGTTGAAGTTATGTGGCGCTAAAGTTATGTCGGTTTCCTATTCAGTGATAGATGGCGATGCACGGTGATGTAGAATGAAGGTGTGTAGGTATATACTAAAAATGCGAGTGAATAATTTTATTATGTTATTTCTGTTAGAGTCCACACCACATTTAATTGTGTTATTTCAGTTTACTTCCCTTGGTTCTTATTTCACATTTCCGCCGATTAATTGGATGTTTTTCACATATTTGGCTTGTAATTCCCACAGTAAGACTGGTCACCTTAAACTTGATTTTTTCGATACTCTCACTGTTTCGTATCAAGATAACACTTTCACGTGTTTAGCACAGTTGTCATTTACTAATTTCGCATTTTTTAAACAATAAATGTCACTTTTTATAGTGTAATTGAAATTTCAAATACGGAGCTACATAAAGTTAGTATACACTAGATGAGCGCCATCTAGCGTGACCGAACTAAGTTAACTTAATGACCGGACTAAGCATGGCGATGTTCTCATGGACTTTCTTTTCGTTGAAAAATAAGGTTTTACTCAAGAAAATGTTATTCTGTCCAGTTGTATGTATATGTCTATACTAGAACTGGACCCCGAACCCTATCCTCGCCAGCGTAACACGATATAAGCAAAAGCATGCTTGTTTTATATGGACGGTCGCGCGCTGGCCCGTCAGCCTATCATCGGCTGCGTTCGCAAAAACCTGTTTAAAATGCCCGCAATCTCTGTGTTTACGTGTAAAAACACTACAGCCAAGTTTAGTGTGTACAATAGTGGAATATCTTAACATCGGTAAGACACTCCGCTCCCCGCAACTCGGCGACGCTAGTTCTCATACAAGCATTTGACAGTCCGGCGTCCATACCTTTTTTATCGCTCTAGTGCCTATACGTTTACGATTATGTATGTATTGATTCAATGGTGTGTTGGGATGCCCATCTTCCGGTTGAGGGGGTACTTAGTACTATTAACCCATCGCGCGCCGGAGGGTCTATATCGGCCCAAAATGGCGCAGAGAGATGAAATAAGGGTTTAAGTAAACAGTAGACCGTTTGTACAGGGACGGCATCCGGGGAGCTACACCACACTGCCGCGACCGCAGCGTAACCGGGTAAATGTTTTATTTATTACTAGTAGTAATTTGGTCGAGTTCAACGCTTCCAAGACACAAGTTTGCGCGTTCAGTGCGAAGAGAGCGGCGTTCACACCGGCTCCTTCATTCCAAGGCACGTCGCTTAAATTAAGCGAGCACCTCGGGGTCCTCGGAGTCGAACTGTCGCACGACCTGAACTTTCGTCGCCATATCGAGGGGAAGGCCAAGCTGGCTTCTAAAAAGCTGGGCGTACTCAATAAGGTGCGACTGTACTTCACGCCGGACCAAAAGCTGCTGGAGTACTGCTCGCACCTGTGGGATGGCTCTGCCAAATACCAGCTTGCGCCTCTGGACTCAATCCAGCGTCGAGCCGTGCGACTAGTGGGTGACCCCGAAGTGTCCTGCGATCTTGAACCACTGCAACACCGTAGGGATGTCGGCTCCCTAAGTGTGTTCTATCGCTTATTCCATGGGGAGGCTCGGAGGAGCTGTTTAATGCGATCCCGGCGTCCCCTTTCCACCTTCGCATCACGCGCACTGGGCATGGACTGCATCCCTACACGCTGGATTTACCGCGGATGCGTACCAATCGATTCTGCAGATCATTCCTCTACAGAACCGGTAAACTCTGGAACGCTCTCCCTGCCCATATATTTCCCCCCAAGTACAGTCTCGGGTCCTTCAAGAGGGGCGTGAATGGGCACCTGTCAGGCCGGCATGGCATTCGCAACCCCCGCATACGACCGAATGTCCATGGGCGTCGTTAGACACCTCATGGGTGGCTCGGCGCCATATGTCGCGCTGTCAAAATAAAAAAAAAAACCTTGTGGGGCCGGTACTTAAAAAGAATATCCCCATTGCATTTCTTCCCATGCATGTCGAAAAAGGCGACTAAGGAATAAGGACAAGATGCGGTGCTAAAGGGCGACAGGACCTCTCTCCACGCCACCTCTCTCCTTGGCACGGTACTTCCACCGAGTCATGCAGCAGGTGGGTTTTCGTGCCTTACTTGCTGCTTGATCGATTGCATCTTGTTCGAATACTTTGCGAAACGTGGTGGTCGGTGTTGTGCTGTAATTTACCAGAGTTGTTGCAGCACAACACCGATTACTCCGCTTACCTTGATGGTCGGGATTCAGCGTGTGTGATATGTATGTATGTATGTTATTAATAGCTTTTGCCCGAGGCTTCGCTCGTGTGAAATTCGTATTTAAAAAGAAGAAAGTAAGTTCCTACGCGCGCTACCGTACCTTCATTACGGAGCGCGGTACAATTCAGTGTGTATGAGATACATCGATGGTATGAGAGCCACATTTTAGCGTGACCGGAACTGAAATTAATTTACAGCAATAGCAAAAGTGTCGTGACGGTCGAAGTTTTACACTTTTTTCGGCCTAGCTCTGGACTCCAGACATTTGGCGAATGAGAGTGAATATTGGCTGGTCGGAGCATGTGCTTTGGCCCCTCCGACTCAGCCATGCATACCGGATTACATTTCAAAAAAAAAAGACACAGACCGCGTAGTCTCTCATAAAAATTAAATAATCACGCTTCCTTTCCTTCCTTCCTTCCTTATCCTTCCTTACCTATAATAAAATCCAACGTCTGCTTTCTGTCTGAGTGTCTGAGTGTATGTCTGTCTGTCCGCTTATAACTGGAGAACCACTAAACCGATTTTATTAAAACAAAATTCTACGGATAGGTTGATTCTTCCCATCAACTATAGGCTACTTACTATCACGCTAAATAGCTTATGAGGTTAGCAGTGAAGTGAAATATGAGAGCGGGCGGAGCCGCGGGCACAGCTTGTCGTATATAAATTACATAAATACATAATATCACACACGCTAAATCCCGACCATCGGGGTAAGCAGAGTAATCGGTGTTGTGCTGCAAGAACTCTGGGGTAAATTGTAATTTACCCCAGAGTTCTTAGCACAACACCGACCACCACGTTTCGCAAAGTATTCGAACAAGATTAAATCGGTCAAGCAGCAAGTAAGGCACGAAGACCCACCTGCTGCATGACTCGGTGGAAGTACCGTGCCAAGGTGAGAGGTGGCGAGCCTGTCGCCCTTTAGCACGGCATCTGGTCCTTATCCCTTATAGTCGCCTTTAACGATATGCACGGGGAGAGGTGCAGTGGGGCTATTCTTTTTAAGTACCGAACCCACACGGTACTTAAATTCGTATATAAATTGTACGTACATATTATTTTGTGTCCAACACAATAACACGCAAAGTGGTACGCAACAGCTCTTTACGCCCTTAAAGTTTACTCTTCAATTCAATTACATAATACGCCCAGCTAGGCTAATAACTAATAACGGACAGCTGAAGTTCAACAAACTATCGGGTTCACCGGAGATGTTAGAAATTACTGACATATTGGACAAGTCAAATAGCAGAATTTATATTTGATAGTCTCTCACAGTTTGGTGGAATCTGCGTAGCAACGCCTGCTACGTATTACTTCACACTGGGACGGCAGCGGCCGGCAGCGGCCGGAGCGGCAGGCGTGGAGTGGTGTTTCCAGGCGCCCGCGCGGCGGCCCCGCGCGCGGCCGCTCGGCCTTTTCGAACTTTTCAAGCGATATTGGTCTTTTTAAGTATGTAGATAAAGTTTAAAATTATTTCACACCGAAAGTGCGCGCCGCGCCGCTGCCGTCCCAGTGTGGATTGAGCCTAGGACGAGACGGAAGTTTACATAGGCTGTTCCGAAAATTGTTAGTGAAATGAAAAATAGTTAGAATATGAAAAAAATTTATTTACAGCTTTTCAAAATATTTCCCTCCAATCCCTATGCACTTATGCATTCGGGTGAACCAGGTTTCAAAACATTTAAAAAACGTATCTTGCGGGAGGTCGAAAAATAACCGCCGAAATTCTTCGACGGCCTCGTCTGCAGTGTTGAATTTTCGCCCGCGAAGCATTTTTTTTACCGTGGGAAATAAAATAAAATCGTATGGAGCTAAATCTGGGCTGTACGGAGGATGGGATAAAATTTGTACCCCCACAAGTTGTCAAATAGTCCATGTTTCTACCGGTGTGTGAGCGGGCGCGTTATCTTGGTGAAAAAGCATGCCACGGACGCTGCTCCTTGGGCGCTCGCTATTCAACTCCCCGAAAGCTTGATGCAGACAAACTTCGCAATACCAATCTTCAGTTCAGCCTGAATCTCCCGATGTGTAATGTGTCTATTCTCCCGCAATAGCCACTCTACCCTGATGACGTTTTCATGAGTGACTGCAGTTGATGGTCGGCCGGGTCTGGGGTCATCGTTTAGGTTCTCTCGACCGCGTTTAAATTCACGAAATCAATAAGTAACTGTTGGTAACGCAGGAGCAGACTCCCCAAAAGCAGCTTGCAAATTTTCGTGACATTCCTTGAAGGTTAACCCTAGTTTACAAGCATAGAAAATCATAGCACGAAAAGCTTCTCGCGAGACGTCCATTGTTGCAAATAAAATATGAGTGACGGATAACCGTTAAAAATATTTAAAAAAAGAACTACACATAGGTGGCCAATAATTTTCATCAAGGAGATTTGTATTTAAATTAGCCGTCAAATCAAAATAGTTTCAGGAAAAATAAAATTGTATTTATTCTGTGGCTAACAATTTTCGGAACAGCCCACGTACGTTCTCCATACAAAATCGCCTTTCGGAGTTTATGTTTTTTACCCATCTAAACCTTATCCGATTTTTACAATTATTTTTTGTTGTTGTTGTAATAAGGACAGTCGAATCTAAGTTTTTTTTAATATATAAAGTAATGACTCAATAAAGCTGAACTTCATGACATGAAAAAAAAAAAATCTTTTTTTTTTCGGCCGAAATACTAATTTTTTGCTCCGGTGTTGTATATTTCATCTAAAAAAAAACGACAAAGACAGGAACGTAGATTAGGTTAGACCACAGAGCATCAAATACCTACCGCGCGCGCCCCCTACTAGAGGCGCCCTAAGCGATAATATTTGAAACCCAAAAACTACACGCAGTGCTGCTAGCGCTTCGTATGTGTGTGTGTGTGCTAGTATCGACACTACACAAAGAGGAGCAAGTTAGGCACACGCACAAAACAAATGCACACGCACAACACACATATGTAAGTCATAGGCCACGCCCACAAACTTCAACGGGGCGTTGTAGAGAAATCGCGCTCAGGGCGCCTCTAGGAAGGGCGCGCGCATTTGATGCTCTGTGGGTTAGACTGTCCTAAAGACAAGAAAAAAAATTTTAAAAATCGGATAAGGTTAATAGGAGCTAGAAAACATAAATGCCGGAAGACGATTTTGTATGGAGAAAGTTAACTTCCGTCTCGTTTTAAGCCGCCTGCGCAGACAATCAAATACTGCGAGGACAAATAAAGGCCTTTATAAATAGTTGAAATGAATGTAAATGTACCGGCCGGTTTATTCCGACCGGGCTGGTACCATCGCACTGAACGAAACGTCGGTCGAAACGGCTATGTAAATAGTTCGGGTTTTCCGTCCAGTTCAGTGTAGCCGAAATCAAATGAAGGGAAGCACTGACATGTCGCCTAGTTCACCCGGTGTTATGGGCTGACATCACGGATGTTGTAGGTGGTGCAGTTAACTGTGTCAGTTTCCATAAAAGAAAAACACTTTCTTTGATACTGCTCAACCCTAATACTATTTAGAATAGAATAGAATAGAATTTTATTCAGTTGTACACATACATTATATTACAAACACATTAACAGAGATGGAGCTACAAAGTACAAAAGAAAGGGCGTAGGCGCAGCATATGGCCACTCGAGTGTCTCAACTCAAGGGCCGCTGTTTTTAAGCCTAGCCTATATTAATACTAAAATTAAATTAAATCTAAGGAACTTTATACAACATTAACAAAAATACACATTTACATAATATTTCAATTTTACACAGATTAACTTACAAACTACAAGACAATTACTTTTCAAGATTAATAAACCCTATTACAATCCACGAGTCATTCAATTTCGAGAGCTGGCTTCAGCGAATCCCGAATGTAGCGTGATATTATATAGCTATATAGCTATAGTGAGCCTCAAGAACTACTAATGGAAAGACCATTGGTGCAAACCCCATCAAAATCTGTTCAGAGGTTCCGGAGTTTACTTCAAACATACATCAATACATACAGACGTTCCCATAAAGAAGTAGTAGAGATTGCTCACCAGTATTTAAAGGGGCCACATAAGGCGATTTAAAGCCACGCGGATTTCTTTACAAACTGCCCATAGATGTGGAAAAGCGAGTGGGAACGGACAATGCAGTACTATCATGGAGTCCATAAAAAAAAAAGACTGCTTGGAGGAACTTTTTTCCCTTATTCCCTGCCATCCAACCCATCTCCGTATCACTCGTCGCAGAGAAACTTGTAATAAATTTGTTTAGTTAGGTTAGGTCGGATTTCAAGTATCTACATAAATTAATATCGTAATAATTTCCGTATAT
Organism: Nematopogon swammerdamellus; assembly: GCA_946902875.1. Classification (NCBI taxonomy): domain Eukaryota; kingdom Metazoa; phylum Arthropoda; class Insecta; order Lepidoptera; family Adelidae; genus Nematopogon; species Nematopogon swammerdamellus. The sequence continues at coordinate 26,882,620 of OX336336.1, forward strand.
TTACTTATAAAGGCGACGAGTAAAAGACGTGTAATACATTTCCATTTGACAGCTAGAGATGCCTTCACCAATTAGAAAAAAGTGTCCAAAATTAGACCTGATCTTCTGAATTCTAATAGAATATAATGCTTCATACTCTTTTCTGTAGATGGTGCGCGTACACTTTTTAGTTTTTTTGTATGGGAATTTTTTACTTTTCCTTATTTTTATTATTTGTTGTTATATCGGCCATAATAACACATATCCTGTGAAAATTTCAACGGGCTACCTATTACGGTTCAAAAGATACAGCCCTCGGACAGACTGACGGAGGATTCAAACATATAACACCCCTCCTTTTGCGTCGGGGGTTAAAAAATATCGCACATCACCTCGTCTCTTAATCTCTCGTCTTTGGGAAATGCGGCGAAAATTAAGCGGCGGGTGGCCGAGTGGTTTGAGCATCGGCTTCTCATGCGAGAGGTCCGCGGTTCGAATCCGGTCGGCGTGCACCAGTAAGTTTTTTCTGTAGAAAAAAATTACGTGCATACCTACACCTGCTGCTTCACCGTTCGGAACCGGTGTAAAACTGTAGGCCCCTTCCCTTGCCCCTTACGAGGTGGTAGGCTCAAATTGTAGCCGACTGGGTTGATACCACCGTACTGGATGTAAGATGGCCGCATAGCAACCTCGGTTGTGTTCGCCTCTAGTCCAGTATAGCCAACAATCCAGGGAAGTCTCCGGTATGGCACCAACCTTCTCGGAGGTGATATTGGCTGGTCGGAGCATGCGCTTTGTCCCCTCCGACTCAGCCACCCATACCGGATTACATAAAAAAAATCTATCCCTCTCTCGTCTTTGGTACGTGAGGTTTTGATTGTGGCAGGTTGCTGCGCGGCTACGAGCACGCGCTGTACTTCGTGTACTCGTTCGTGTACCTGATGGCTCGCTCGCTCGCCGTGTCGCTGCTCGTCGCGCGCGTCCACACCGCGTCGCGCGCGCCCGCGCCTGCGCTGTACGACGTGCCCTCGCCAGTCTACTGCGTAGAGGTATACAGGGTGTCCCAAAACTCAACGTCAAGCCCCGACTTAATACTTTCTGGACAGGCCCTCGTCATACATTATACCGGTAGAAAGGTGCGATTGGAGTTCTTCTGTATTGCCAATATTTAAAACAGCGTAAGTGCGCGAGCGCCTCATACATCACATCACGTTACGTTTCCGCTCTGTGAACGTCGATAGCGTAAGACGGTTGAGTGTGCTGAATGCTCACAAATAGCGCGTCTCAATTCGGTGCGTTGTATGCCACTTCCCGATAATTTTTAATTCGTTGGCGTCAAGCGGGAACCAGGGAGTAGGCCAGTTTATAACTAGCCAGGGAAAAATAAGAAAAAAAATCTGAGTCATTTGTTTTTTTAGAAAAAAAATTTACTGAATTTTTTTTTGGTAAAACTACAGGCATTGTGGTTTCATTTGGGATACTGATCAATAGCAGAGTTATTTAGGCTACCAATAAAACCAATAACAAAATTGTAAAATTATATTTGCAAATTTACAGTCGTAGTACCTAAAAATGCTGTACGAGAAATTTCAACGTTTTTCAAAAAAATGCTTATATCATAAAAAAGAAATGACTCCGATTTTTTTTTCTTATTTTTCCCTGGGTAGTAATAAACTGGCCTACTCCCTGGTTCCCGCTTGACGTTGAGTTTTGGGGCACGTTGTAGGTCGTTCGTTTTAACCTGAGGCGTACAAATACATTCACGCATGACGGTGAGCATAAAATTCTGCGAGTGTAGTAGTGCTCAGGCCATGTTTATGTGCATGTCAAGCATTAATTGTATTAGAGAAATGCTAGTGTGTGCGGCCTCAGGTTGGGCCGTCCATGCTATACCCATCTGTTACCGCTGCTGCTCTGAATGAAAGGCCGGTCGAAGCGGCTGTGAAAGTAGCTCTTCAGTGTGGCCGACACGACCGAAGGGGATCACTGCCATGGCGCCTGGTTCACCAAGGTGTGATGGTCTGGCTGGACTTTGTAATAAACAGAAAACAGAAAACATTACGATAAGGTGTAACAGCGGTAAAATCCTAAACGACCATACCCTGAGTTGCTTCGAGAAAAGGATGGTACGGCCGTGTTTGCTCGACTTACTTACTGCCGTGCCCCCAGATATTAACTCACTGATAATCGAGCCTTTTACTATGTCAGGATGGAATGATGACGTTACAATTATTTTTAAAACAAAACAGCTTTACTCGTGGTTTTTCCCGAGCCATGTGGCTCAACGTTTCGGGTCAAGCGTATGGCCCGTCCTCATGAGCACTCTGCCTAGTGCGACGGTTGGCAGAGAACTGTCAGATCTCCGTCCGGCGTTGATGAAGATTGTAGCTGTGGCCAGTGCGGGTAGTTTCCGTAGAGGAGGGGTTCAGGTGCGTTCCGGATCTCGGTGGACACGACGGACACGACGGACACGACCAGCCGGAAGTGGACACCGTCAGCGCCTTCTGTCTCTCCGCCGAGATCCGGAACGCACCTGAACCCTCGTCTACGGAAACTACCCGCACTGGCCACAGCTACAATCTCGTCAACGCCGAACGGAGATCTGACAGTTCTCTGCCAACCGTCGCACTAGGCAGAGTGCTCATGGGGATGGGCCATACGCTTAGCCCGAAACGTCGAGCCACATAGCTCGGGAGGAACCGTGAGTAAAGCTGTTTTGTTTTAAAAATAATATCTAACAACCACGGTAATTAAAAAACCCATATGACGTTACAATGTATACTAGCCGCAACACAATGACATTCTGATGACTGCAGGTGCAGAGATTCGTGGAGCAAGTGAACGGCGACACGGTGGCGCTGAGCGGTCTGCAGTTCTTCAATGTCACGCGTGGCCTTGTGCTCACTGTGAGAACACTCAACTCTTCTAGTGCCTCCTGCACATCGATCGTTTTTTTTTTAAATTTAGATTATTTTTAGGGCTTTTAACAATAATTTGTTAATATCAGCCCCTTAGTACTCATCTTCTCCATCCCTTAGGGCCCAGAGTCCCTAAGGGATAGAGAACGCTCCACGAAGTTCAACACAATTACTAAATCCCTCTCAATTGGGCTCGCCAACAGTTTATGTATGCTAAAAAACAAATTGAGTCTGTTCACCCTAAGTGACGTCTGTAATTCCGTCCGTAATTCCTCGTTCTGACCACACTCCATCAGCAAATGGTACATGTCATCCTCCTTGTTACACCGATCACAATTTGGAGAATCTCTCTTTTTCATCAGGAATTCAAATTTATTCAATGGAATGTGGCCAGAACGAAGTTTTAGATAGAGCTAGCACACATCGATCCTACCTAAATCACCAACTGGATCCTGTATTGCAGGGATTCCCAATTTTTTACCGTATGCGTCTCATCTAACTTATTTTTTTAATGGAAACTGGCACGGTTGGCTACATCACCTACAACATCTGTGATGTCAGCCCATAATACCTTGGTGAACTAGGTGCCATGTCAGTGCTTCCTTCGGTCGTGCCGGCTACACTGAACTTTACGAAAAACACGAACGATATAGGTACATAGCTGTTTCGACCACGTTTCGTCCAATGCGGTGGTACCAACCTGGCCGGGATAAACATTACCATCCTAGTAAGGTAAGAAGGGAAGGGACCTACAGTTTTAGACCTGCATCCAAGTACTGACTGCGCCCAGGGTTGCTTAATAACGGTCGACCGACCGCACCACTGAGGTACCGGGGCTGACAAAATTGTAAACTTTCTGCTAAAATACTATGCCCCCAAAGATTTAAATCGATAGATATAGTGCATAGTCTAACATGGCGCAATACAGACAATGTCACCAATGAAAGGGCCGCATGCGGCTACTTCGCATCAGACGCAGTGCCACGCGCGTGTTGAGAGGTCGTTCCACGGAACGGAATGGAACGCACTGATGCGCGAGTGCAGAGCGTTAGCGTTTTGTTAACATGAGACAGCTTTTGATGCGATTCTTGATCAAGAATCATTCCCTTTAAATTTACTTCCATAGTGGGTACGTCTTAAAATTTGCTTCCATAGCGGGAGCCAATCCAGAAAACTGATGATAACAAAATCGGGGGATACAGTTTGGTGTTGCAGCTTCATATCTATCATCTACAATGTAGATGATAGATATGAAGTAATTCTTTTTGGATGTAGATTCTACATCCAAAAGAAGTCACACAGTAATTCTTTTTGGATGTAGATTCTACATCCAAAAGAAGTCACACACACCGTTATGTCTAATCGGTGACGAACTCATGAGCGCTTTGCCATATCTATCGATTCAAATCTTTGTATGTCTGTCTGTTAAGTTAGGGTTTTTTCTGATACTTCAGGGGTATATAAATTTTAATAAATACCTATACAGTTTCAATCTAGAGTCGCCCCCCCCCCCCCCCCCCTCCCTTGGATCACTGTACGCCCCTCAAGTGGGGCTTGCCCTACTGGTTGGGAACCCGTGCTGTATGTATTGTATTGTGTTACAAGCTGTGCCCGCGGCTCCGCCCGCTCTCATATTTCACTTCACTGCTAACCTCATAAGCCATTTAGCGTGATAGTAAGTAGCCTATAGTTGATGGGAAGAATCATGCTATCCGTAGATTTTTCTTTTATTAAAATCGGTTCAGTGGTTCTCGAGTTATAAGCGGACAGACAGACACTCAGACAGAAAGCAGACGTTGGATTTTATTACAGGTAAGGAAGGATAATGGTTATTGATCATTCACTGTGTGGGGCCGGTACCTAATAGCCCAACTACATATCTCCCCGTGCATGTCGTAAAAGGCGACTAAGGGATAAGGACAAGATGCCGTGCATAAGGGCGACAGGCTAGCCACCTCTCACGTTGGCATGGTGTTTCCAGCGAGTCTTGCAGCAGGCGGGCCTTCATGCTTTACTTACTGCCTGCATCTGAGTTATCTTGTCCGATTACTTTGCCAAACGTGGTGGTCGGTGTTGTGCTGCAATTTACCAGAATACTTGTAGCACAATACCTATTACTCTGCTTACCCCGATTGTCGGGATACGGCGTGTGGTGTGTATGTATGTGTATGATCATTCATATTAGTTGACTGCACTAGAACTTGCCACAATTTGTTGTATCTTTTTACTTATTAAATACTTGAGTGAAAGATTTGAATTTCTTTCTTCTCACGGCCTGGCTTTAAGATTTGCTGACAACTTACTCTTGGCAATACCGGCTCACTCAAGCACGTTCTACACGGACTCTTTCACAGTACAAACAGCTCACCTCTGGAATAATCTGCCTGTGCATTTACGCTCCTCTACGTCTATGAATGTATTTAAGATAAATTTAAACAAACTTCTCCTTTCCTTACCGAAGTAAATGCAATTTATATTACATAAGTACATATCTTTACTCCCCTTCTCTTACTCTCCTGTCATTCAGTTGATTGTGTTGCACAACGGTACCACCGATTAATGTACATAATATGTAAGTTTATTATATACATATATATGCTTATTAAAGTATCTATGTAGTATTCGTACGTAGTTTATCATACATATTTCTTTAATCTAACACATTGTCACAAACTATTTTTGTTCGCCTGCATGTACTTCTCCCACATCCCAAAGGTTAGTTAGAATAGAATGCCTCGCGGCATTAAGCTCGCCTGTTGTACCTAATTTTGATAAATTGGTGTTTAATAAAGAATATATACATACATACATAATTTATCACTTTTTCAGATAGCCGGTACAATAGTGACATACGAACTGGTCCTAGTTCAGTTCAGCGCCACGGGTCCGACTCCAGCGGTGGTACCGGGATTCGCTAACATCACGCTGCTGGCTGACAATTTCACTAATGGTGCCACCACCATTGGCAACATAGTAGAGTGACATTTGATAGTAATGTTGGCCTTAAGTTGTTGATAATAATGTTGGCCTTAAGTTGTTGATAATCATGTTGGACTTAAGTTATCGATAGTAATGTTGGCCTTAAGTTATCGATAGTAATGTTAGCCTTAAGTTCTTGATAATAATGTTGGCCTTAAGTTGTTGATAATGTTGGACTTAAGTTATCGATAGTAATGTTGGCCTTAAGTTATGGATATGCTTGGTGTTAAGTTACTCGTACAATACCTGAAATAAAAATTGCCACCTGACACTTTTGTTTTATTGCTTCCGAACTGGGTGGCTGTGCTCGAGGTCGAAGCCCCAGGCGCAGCCAATTTCACCCCCGAGAAGGTGCCAGTCCGGCTTGGAGGGAGATGAACTAATGTCACAGGGGAAAGACTATTACCCGAGATTTGAAGATCTGTGGATTGTAGCAGTGGGGAAAGATGTCCTTCGGCAGCCCGTTCCACACCTTTGCAGTGCGGCACAAGATCGATCTAGAGAATCGTGCAGTTCGAAGAACTCTTCTGTCGACTACAAAGTGCTGTTTTTTTTTATATGGAAACTGACACGGTTGGCTACATCACCTACAACGTCCGTGATGTCAGCCCATAACACCGGGTGAACTAGGTGCCATGTCAGTGCTTCCCCCTTTGATCGTGCCGGCTACACTGAACTGGACGGAAAACACAAACTATTTACATAGCCGTTTCAACCGACGTTTCATTCAGTGCCGTGGTACCAACCAGGGCGGGTTAAACCCTACCACCAAGTAAGATTAGGAGGGAAGGGACCTACAGTTTTACGAGGAATTTTTTGTACAATTTTAAGTTCAGTAGGTAGTCTAAATGATAATAGCTAAAAATGTGCAAAAAATTTACGTCCCCCCAAAGCAAAAATTTTGACTTTCACAGTGTTAATAGGTAGATATTAAGCCATAGATTTTAGGAAAACTGCAGGTTCTTCGACAATGTGATATTTTCGGGGAAAAACACATTTTTGTCTTAGTACAGAAGTATAATTTGTGCGATCCTGAATCGCTCTCGACCGCTTTTTTTTGCCAGACCCGACAGTCTTAAAAATGGTTTTCGAAGAGGCAAGGCTTTCTCCTCGGCACATGAAGATTTATGCGCGTGTGTGTGTGCTGTGCGTCCGACGTTGACGTTTCGCATTTTTTTTTGCGCAGCCACTTTTTAATTTAACGTGAATAATGAGAGGTGAGCGCGCGCGCTCCTGTGGCCGACGCGAGGCGGGATCACACTGGCAAGGAAACGCTGGCGGCATATGGCGTAGCAAGCCGAAGCGAGGAAAAGAATAAAATATAAATTTTAACCTGTAAAAGGCCAATGAAAAATTCAATATGATGATAAACTGTGGGGGTGTTAATGTACCTTGTGGGGCCGGTACTTTAGAAGAATAGCCCCACTGCTTCTCTCCCCGTGTAACTCGTAAAAGGCGACTAAGGGATATGACTCCCTTCTTATATTACTAGGTGGTAGGGTTTAACCCGCCCGGGCTGGTACCACCGCACTGAATGAAAGGTCGGTCGAAACGGCTGTGTAAATAGTTTATGTTTTCCGTCCAGTTCAGCGTAGCCGGCACGACCGAAGGGAAGCAATGACGTGGCACCAAGTTCACCCGGTGTTATGGGCTGACATCACGGATGTTGAAGGTGATGTAGCCAACCGGGTCAGTTTCATAAAAAAAAAATTGGTTGTCTTTCCAAAAAGTCGGTTTACAGATGATAGTTTTACGTGATAACGTCATAAAGAAACACAGCTATAAGAATTACCGTATTTTTTCGTACGGCACCCCTATCGCTTCCGTACGCCGTACATTTGTCGATTTCTAGCCTCGATTACCGTACGATACGGCAATTACCGTACGTTTGGCAACACTGCCGCTTGGGCCGATTGCGCCTCTCTATCGCTTGTTACGCACTCTCGCTTGCACACACAGGCTCAGATGGAACGTGACACTTTTTCGTGCGTGCAGCCGGTGTTCATCAATTTATAAGACGTTATCACGTCAAAAAAATCACAATAAACGAAATATACTTGTAAAATTTATACTTTTCAATATCACTATAAATAGTAATGGGTAAACGAATGTGGGTCTTTAGATTACGCAGAATATTGGTTTTTAATATGTAAACCAACATGGGTGGCTGTTCCGAGGGATCAATGGTGCAGTCGACAGAGCCAAAAACGCCTCTTCTCGCGAAACCATGCTCAGAGTGGCGACACATGCCAGCAGATTTTCGGACTTTGTTCAAATTTCCTGACTGACGCCAGTACGTTCACTCTTGTCTATATCCACCGGACCATTTTTAATCACTTCTTTATTATTTAGAAATAGGACCTCCATTCGAAAGAGCACATTGAGGAAACCTGTTTAAAACATTCCCAATGCCCCTTTGATATGCTCAAGTAAGAGTCGCTTTCAAAGCACACAAACGTCAAAGAAATTTTGCATTTTTATTCAAAACTCCATCAAGGCAAGGAATGATTGGCTAACAAGCAAATTACTCTTTCGAGAGACAAAGGCGAGAGTTTAGGAACGCTTTTAAATTCGAGAGGACATTTATCTCATTTATAGGTTTCCGTACACCGTACGGTAGCCAACCGTGGCAGTTTTTATATAAAAAATCCACAGATTTCATGATTCCTTCTGGCGCATTAAAAATTACTTTATTTCAATACCCGACAATCGGGGTAAGCAGACTAATTAATCGGTGTTGTGCTACAAAGTATTCTGGTAAATTACAGCACAACACCGACCGCCACATTTAGCAAAGTATTCGGACAAGATAACTCAGATCAAGCAGCAAGTAAGGCATGAAGGCCCACCTGCTGCATGACGCGGTGGAAACTCCGTGCCAAGGTGAGAGGTGGCTAGCCTGTTGCCCTTATGCGCGGCATCTTGTCCTTATCCCTAAGTCGTCTTTTACGAGATGCACGGGGAGAGATGCAGTGGGGTTGTACCGGCTCCACACAGTTATTTCTGTATAATTAACTCATTTTTAAAAATTGTTTAGTTGTGATACTGTTGTTCTTGTCAGCTGTTCTTTTCTGAAATCGTACCTACGCAATTTTAATCTGACTTTTATTTTTTTGTAAAAAGTACCTTCATAACGAACCACAAAATTACTATTAAATATTCACTGAATGGACGATATCATACCCTTTTCTGAAATAATACGCAATATTAATATGACAAAATTTTTTTTTTCTGAAATCATGCGCAATTTTAATCTGACTTGAATTTTTTGTAAAAAGTACCTTCATAAGGGCCCACAAAAGTACCATTAAATATTCACCGAATTTTATGATTATAGGCTGAAACATAGATAATTTAATACTCCAGATTGGTTTTTGTCAACATTTTAAAAACTTTTTTAGTTTTTGAGAAATTTGAGATTCTCAGAAAAAAGTCACAATAAAAGCGGTTAAAAGTTTGTGTTTTCCTAAATTTAAAAAAGAGTTTTTAACATTAAAAAAAATAGTATTGAAGCCCTTTTAATAAATAACACATCTTTTCATAACATTTTCATTTCTCTATACTAATAATTGAGGACGCTAGGCCCCTGTCGCACTTCTTAGGGTTCCGTATCCGGTACGGGACCCTATTACTAAGCCTACGCCGCCTGTCTGTCTGTTCGTCCGTCCGTCCGTCCGTATATCCGAGGGCTGTAGGTATCTCTTGAACCGTAATAGGTAGACCGTTGAAATTTTCACAGAATATGTGTTACCGATATAACAACAAATAATAAAAATAAGAACCAGTAAAGAAATCACGGGGTTCCCATAGAAGAAACCAAAAAGTGTATGCGCGCGCGCTATCTACCGAATAGAGTATGGAGCATTTGAACTAATCTTGACATTTAACTAATATGAAGCATTTCATAGCACGCCATAGATAACGTGAGTGGCGCTTACCATGACATGGCGATACGGAACCCTCGGTGCGCGAGTTTGACTCAAACTTGGCCGGTTTTTATTGAAACGGGTACCCTAGTGCAGCGATCGAATAATCATTTTCAATTCTAAAATAAAAAATATTTTGTATGCAGAAAAATATTCTGTCTCGTCTTAAGCAACATTGATCCCTGTCGGCGAACACTAGAGTAGGTTAGTCTCCCCGCGGCAGTTCAGTCTCTCTCCTTTTCCTCTCGTAGAAGCCTGCGGGACCTTAAATAATATGTTGCCATTAGATAAATTCCGTAAAATCTTCTGAAAGAAGACATGAAACTGAAAGATCCCCGAAGGAATATGTACCTACTCTCAGATCCGCCTAACGCAGGATTTGTAGGGGCTCTTTCATTAAGGCGGATCCTGTCGCCTCATCTCATCCGCCCTCGCTACAGCATCCGGCCCGTTGGGATAACGCGGAGGGACTACCTGTGGCTTTCTGCCTTGAGTTGAGGGCGTATGATCAAGCACTCTTTGGCACCCATTAAGGTTGCGTCACAGAACAGATAGGTACATAAATCACTCCATAGAAAAAGTTCCATACCTTCGGCTTTAATAGCCTACTGCTTCACGTCGCCAATCGCTGCGTGCGAAAATGTACCTAAACGATCGAGTGTAAAGTGAATTATTGCTTTGCAGCTGCGCGCAGTTGCGTGGGCGAGCGTGTAGGTATGTTTCGCGCGGCTGACGAATTTTTACTGAATTAGACACCATTGCGTCTTCTATAAAAAGGTCGCGATAGAGCGATAGGGAATCGGCGATAGGGAATCGGCGAGAGAACGAAAGGGATAGACGTGCTCGATAATTTCGTCGTTATTCTAGTAGTGTTTTTTAACTTTTGGATTTAAAAAAACTGTTTTAAAAAACATTGAACCGAATTCAAGCCTTAAAAAGTATTAAATAATATTTTAATCTAGAGTAGAAGGCGGTACAAAAGCACAAAAGGCTCCATCTACAATCCACACGCGAGTTTTTGACGTACATAAAACAAATCGTTGTCTATGTCCCTACAGTTTGACATCCTTTTAATGCAACTCGCTCAAGGAAAACTGACTTCCTACTACGAAATGCTCCCGCGAGAATTTCTGGAAAGGAATTAAGTAGTGCACGTCGCTTTTACGCGATAGATAAACATGTTCTGAAAGTAAGTAGTATATTGGTGTAAATTATTTATAGAATAAACACATTTATTTTATTTTATTTGTTTTATTTTCAACTTTTAGCGAAAAAAATTTTTTTTTTTTTTTTATGGAAACTTGACACGGTTGGCTACATCCGCTACATGCTTCCCTTCATTTCGCGCCGGCTACACTGAACTGGACGGAAAACACGAACTATTTACATAGCCGTTTCGACTGACGTTTCGCTCAGTGCGGTGGTACCAAACCCGGCCGGGATAAACCCTACCACCTAGTAAGGTAAGAAGGGAAGGGACCTACAGTTTAACGTGGTATCCGAACCACGGTCAGCCTCCAACAGTCGGGCGGTCATCCATCCAATAACTGACCGCACCATTAAGCTGCCGAGGCTGACGATCCCTTAGTCGACTTTTACGACATGCGACGGGGAGAGATGCAGTGGGGCTATTCTTTTTAAGTACCGACCCCACACGGTACAACAACATACATTGCAACTCATATTACTAAATAAGGTACTTGAAGTACCTAGACCGGTAAAGGAAAAATAAAACTGTGTTAGGGAAAGAAAAACTAGGTTTTATAAGAAACTAGCTTTTGATAGATTTATATATAGAAAATGCTTCTTTGCTCCGGTAAACATTACCTAAACAGTAACAAGTACATTAGAAAAATTTACCTAAGGTGCAAAGGCAGACTTATCCCTTCAAGAGATTTCTTACCGTCAAGCTTTGGATGTTTGAGATTCGATAATATAGTGGACTGAAAGTAGGTACCGTATCTAATGTAAGGAGTCTGCCGCGGCTTCGCTCGCTGTAGACTCGGTTTAATAGCAAATCTGATTTAAACTCAAATATGATAATAGACGATTGCTTCTCTTATATTCTTTCTCTATCTCTCTCCCTCCATCCCCCTCTCTATCCCTCTCTCCCCTTCGTTCCCTCCATCGCCTCCTCCCCTCCTCCTTCTGCGCCCCCGCCCCCTCTGTCCTTCTCTCCCATCTCCATCCGGCGCCATCCATCATCCATTCGACAATAAATTCCGTTCATACTATACTTTCTATACTTTCTTTGATACTGCTCGACCCTATTGCTATTAAGCGTGATGGTATATAACCTATAGTGAGCTTAAATAACTACTGCATCTCTCCCCGTGTATGTCGTAAAAGGCGACTAAGGGATATATCTCCCTTCTTATATTACTAGGTGGTAGGGTTTAACCCGCCCGGGTTGGTACCACCGCACTGAATGAAAGGTCGGTCGAAACGACTATGTAAATAGTTTGTGTTTTCCGTCCAGTTCAGTGTAGCCGGCACGACCGAAGGGAAGCACTGGCGTGGCACCAAGCTCACCCGGTGTTATGGGCTCACATCACGGATGTTGTAGGTGATGTAGCCAACCGTGTCAGTTTCCATAAAAAAAAATAAAAAAAACTACTATATACATTGGTGTAAACCGGATCAAAATATGTTAAGTGGTTCCGGAGATTACCTCAAACATACATACATGCAGACACAAAGACGTTCCCTTTTATATAAGAAGTAGAGATTATTACATCTTACTCAGATAATTTAATGATCGCCGTTTTTCGAGAAACATTATTATTACCTACCGTATGTTGCGTACCGTGTGGGTTCGGTACTTAAAAAGAATTACCCCACTGCATCTCTCCCCATGCATGTCGTAAAAGGCGACTAAGGGATAAGAACAAGATGCCATGCTAAAGGGCGACAGGCTCGCCACCTCTCACCTTGGCACGGTACTTCCACCGAGTCATGCAGCAGGTGGGTCTTCGTGCCTTAATCGCTGCTTGATCGATTTAATCTTGTTCGAATACTTTGCGAAACGTGGTGGTCGGTGTTGTGCTGTAATTTAACAGAGTTCTTGCAGCACAACACCGATAACTCTGCTTACCCCGATTGTCGGGATTCAGCGTGTGTGATATGTATGTATGTATTATTATTAACTATGAATAAATTTGATTTGAATCCATCGAAATATTCAGACATACTGACAACAAGCCTATTATTTTTGTCAGCCTCGATAGCTCAGTGGTGCAGACAGTCGCCTGTCGCTATTGATTGTTAAGCGACGCTGGGCGCGGTCAGTTCTTGGATGGGTGACCGCTCGACCGTTGGAGGTTGACCGTGGTTCGGATTCCACGTAAAACTGTAGGTACCTTCCCTTATTACCTTACTAGGTGGTAGGGTTCAACCCACCCGTGATGGTACCACCGCACTGAATGAAACGTTGGTCGAAACGGCTATGTTTCGACCAACTTTGTAATAGTTTGTGTTTTCCGTCCAGTTCAATGTAGCCGGCACGACCGAAGGGAAGCACTGACATGGCACCTAGCTCACCCGGTGTTACGGGCTGACATCACGGATGCTGTAGGTGATGGAGACAACCTTGTCAGTTTCCATAAAAAAATAAAATTGTTATGCCCTATACCTTTAGATGTGGCAGAAATCGTTAGTGAAAACCCCATATGAATTGATTGATTAGTTCTCGAGTAACCGTTCAAACCCGCCAATGCAACCCGACGAAGGCGCGCGCGCCGAGTCGCAGATTTTGAGGTGCACACATAATTTACCGTGTGGGGCCGGTACTTAAAAAGAATAGCCCCACTGCATCTCTCCCCGTGCATGTCGTAAGAGGCGACTAAGGGATAAGGACAAGATACTGCGCTAAAGGGCGACAGGGTAGCCACTTCTCACCTTGGCGCAGTCCTTCCACCTAGTCATGCAGCAGGTGGGTTCTTCGTGTCTTACTTGCTGCTTGATAGTTGTCTTGTCCGTATACTATGCTAAACGTGGTGGTCGGTGTTGTGCTGTAATTTACCAGAGTCCTTATAGCACAACACCGATTACTCTGCTTCCCCTAATTGTCGGGATACAGCGTGTGTTATGTATGTATGTATGTACACATAATTTATATGTTTTTATTTTATTTTAGGCATTTTTTTTATGATACAGTTTGTTACATTTATTTTACTGTAAAATTACTTGTGGCCAGAAAAGAAAAAGAAAATTTTAAATGATTAGATTTTAAAAATGTTTAAACTCGTATCCCGTAGAGTGTTTTCATTTTACGAAGGCAAGAGGGGTACGAGGTAGGAAGTGGTGCGAGAGGCGACCGCGCGGAGCTCAGTAGAGAACGAACTCGGTGCCCGGTCGGTACACACGTTCTACACGTCTCGGCGTCGCTCCGTCGAACCGACTCTTTCCCTACTGAGCTCCGCGCGGTCTCACACCACTTCCTACCTCATACCCGTCGTGCCTTCGTAAAATTAAAACACTCTACTTCGTAAGAATCGTACCGCGAAATCTCGTACAAGGTCACTCATTCGTGCGCGGAAATTTCTCTCCTGTACAATAGTAATGGACGGAGGGTTCCGGCGAGCGCGGTCCCGTGCGTCCGTCCGGTAGCTCCGTACCGGCCACCGGCCCGTACGCACGATAGATCGATTTTACAGTGTTTGCTTTTTACAGTATGTATATGTACGATCAACGAGGTATTATGTACTAGAGCTATCGCTACGAACAAAAGATACAGATAAACGGCGTCCCATAAGCTGAGATATGAGGTAAGGTAGCGGGGAGGCGGAGCGCAGAGCCGAGCGGTAGAGCGGAGTTTGCGCGGGGCGGGAAGCGAGCGGGAGAGGGGCTAGCGGCCGGTAAGCGACAAAACGTGCGATGTGCGCAGGCGGTGGCGCGTGCGACGAGTTCGGCCGCTCGCGATCGACTAGTTTCGATGTGCCCCAATTCGTAAATTGTGCCTCAACTCGGCGGAGCAATGCCCCTCGCCCGAGTACATAATACGGGGATGTCTCCACGGATCCCGGGATCAGATTGAATTGGAAACTGATCACGCTGATTTGTATCCACTGATACCGGGATCCGTTTCCATTGAAATTCGTTGACATATATAGGTAGAGGGGTTAGGTAGTGAATCGCTTTAAGGTCTTTGCTTACGGTGACGCTTGGTGCGGGGGGTCTACCGGCGTAAACTCACAGGGGTACTGAATCGCTTTAAGGTCTTTGCTTACTGTGACGCTTGGTCCGAGGGGGTCTACCGGCGTAAACTCACTCGCTAACTCACACAAATACTCGCATATTTCAACCAATAGCCGGGCCGGATGCCTCACCGATCGCCTTCTGGTTGGTTGAGTGAGATCGTTTCTCATACTCACATCGGCGAGTTTGTAACGCCGGTACAGGGGCGGGTCGCCTCTCACCCTCAAATATGGTTGAGGGAGGCGGTGGTTGGCCCTGCCGTAGGGTTGCTATTCATTCCGGTACACCGGGACTTGTCACCGGTTTAGAATCTCAGTCCCGGTCGTCCCGCCTGACCACCAAATGTCCCGGTCGGGAACCAAAAGCCAGTTAGTTTTATCCATACTAATATTATAAATTCGAAAGTCTCTGTTGTCTGTTACCTTTTTAACGCCTAAACCGCTGAACAGATTTCGATAAAATTTTGCACGGAGATGGATTGCATCCTGAGAAAGATACCTATCATCTAAGTTATTTATAGTTTATCTGAGTAATATGTATATGTAATATGTTATATTTAATAGTTAAATGTCGCGTAATTTTGTACCGTGTGGGGTCGGTACTTAAAAAGAATAGTCCCACTGCATCTCTCCCCGTCGCATGTCGTAAAAGTCGACTAAGGGATCGTCAGCCTCGGCAGCTTAATGGTGCGGTCAGTTATTGGATGGATGACCGACCGACTGTTGGAGGCTGACCGTGGTTCGGATACCACGTTAAACTGTAGGTCCCTTCCCTTCTTACCTTACTAGGTGGTAGGGTTTATCCCGGCCGGGTTGGTACCACCGCACTGAGCGAAACGTCGGTCGAAACGGCTATGTAAATAGTTCGTGTTTTCCGTCCAGTTCACTGTAGCCGGCGCGAAATGAAGGGAAGCACTGACATGGCACCTAGTTCACCCGGTGTTATGGGCTGACATCACGGATGTTGTAGGTGATGTAGCCAACCGTGTCAAGTTTCCATAAAAAAAAAAAAAAAATCTTCGTCCATTTGTTAATATACAGATAGTAGGTAAGCGTTGCCACACCCAAATGTAACGGAGTAAGGCAATACAGACGAAAATTTAGTGCCTATCTCCGATCACATGGTAACAATACATATAGGTATACAACTTTCATATTTATCTAGACTAATTTTGTCTTTGTTAATATGTTTCTTTTATGTTTTTCTGAGTAATAAATATTTTGGATTTGGATTTGGAAATTAAATTTAGGTAATATTAAAGATTAAATTTAAAATATACCTATAATCTAGAATTTAATTTAATATTCTTTTTTTTTTCTTATGGAAACTGACACGGTTGGCTACATCACTTACAACATCCGTGATGTCAGCCCATAACACCTGGTGAACTAGGTGCCATGTCAGTGCTTCCCTACGATCGTGCCGGCTACACTGAGCTGGTCATATTCATAGAACAGGTGCTGCATCTCCCCGCTCAAAGATAACCAACTATTCTAAGGTTTTGATATAGTGTCCCAGTCAGTACCTTCACCTTTATGGCAATCCTACCCTGGCGTGATGCTCGTGAACGAGTGCTCTTTGTGGAGACTGGCATGCTCCAATTGGAATAATGTTATTATGATATATGTTTAAGCGGCGGGTGGCCGAGTGGTTTGGGCATCGGCTTCTCATGCGAGAGGTCCTCGGTTCGAATCCGGTCGGCGTGTACCAATGAGTTCTTTCTGACGAAAAAATTTACGTGCATACCTACACCAGCTGCTTCAACGTTCGGAGCCGGTGTGAAACTGTAGGTCCCTTCCCTTGACCCTAACCACGTGGTAGGCTCAAATTGTAGCCGACTGGGTTGGTACCACCGTACTGGCTGTAAGATGCCCGCATAGCAGCCTCGGTTGTGTTTGTTATGGCACCTACCTTTTCGGAGGTGATATTGGCTGGTCGGAGCATGCGCTTTGGCCCCTCCGACTCAGCCACCCATACCGGATTACATAAAAAAAATATATGAATGGTTTACACATAATATGGAAAATAAATGTTGTATTTGTGATACATTTTTGCTTTTGTCATGAATCATGTTTACAGGGGACTGCATGTATACGATGTAATGAGGTAATAATGATGACTCGTACTGTGTAGGCAGTCCCCATACAAGAAACGTTGTTTTTTTTCTACTTTTCTTCGTTTGTTTTTGCTCCATCGCAAAAACGGTAATAGACCACATACTTTGGGGGGCTAGGGGGTCATATATATATATTTAAATAGAGGTCATGACGGTTGGGGAACCAAAAAAACTAAAAAAAGAAAAAAAAATCTACAACTGGGAACTTGGGACCAAAAAAAATTAGGAACAAATCCTAAAACGTGGCCCGAGGCGTATGATCCGCCCTTGATACAAGCTTCAAACTTGGTTGTGGCTGTAGTGCAAAATCTAAAGTAAAATGACAAATAAATAAATTGTGTGGTGGTACGGAGCCCGAGTCCGAATCGCACTTCGCCGGTTTATTAGTAAAAGTTGACATATCGTGTAGAACGGACGGACGTAAACGCTTCCCGTTGACTTCCGGTCGCGACAAACGAACATCGCACAGCTTCCGGGCTGGACCTAGCCTCGTCATTCAGCCAACTCGACATTCCTGGAAAAGAACGGATAATGGATTTGGAAGCAGATCTTGGCCGGATCTGATTCTTGGCTAGCTTTTCGCATCATACTTTTATCTTTAGCGTTGTCTCATTTTTCATGGTCCCGTACCTTAAAAGGAAAAACCGGCCAAGTGCGAGTCGGAATCACGCACCGAGGTTTCCGCACCACAAATAAAAAAAACATTGAAAAAAAACACGTTTATTGTATGGGAACCCCCCAATTTTTTTTACTTTTTTCATGTTTTATTATTTGTTATTATATCCGCCATAATATCACATATTCTGTGAAAATTTCAACGGGCTACCTATTACGGTTCAAGAGGTACAGCCCTCGGACAGACGGACGGACGGACAGACAGACAGACAGACGGTGTAGGCTCAGTAATAGGCTTCCGTACGGGATACGGAAACCTAAAAACGGAACCATTATAAGATCACTCCGATGTCCATCCGTCTGTCACAGAGGTTTATCTCGAAAACTATCTATGTAACGTAGAAACTTGAAATTTGGCATAATGATAGATCTTGAAGACGCCCACAAATATCGCTTCGTCACAAACTAGATACAAAATTTTACATTAATATGGGGGGCCAATTTGAAACCAATAAAAAAATTTTAAACTCTCATAACCTAAAACTGTATTACCTCCGTCAATGTGAAGTAAAAACCTAAAAAACAAAAACCACTTTTGTTTCATACTTACCTGGATGGACAAGTATGTATGTATGTGTATTTATTTGTATATAATATTCTATATATTTAGTAATTTATATGTATTAAACATGTATGGCTTATATTTTACTAGCATGTACTTAAATGTATGTATTAATAAGTATTCTTATTATTAAATTTATCTCCAATTGTCACGCAACTCTTTTGCTACTACCTACTTACATTCCACTATATTATCGAATCTCAAACATCCAATGGTTGACTGTAAGAAATCTCTGTAAGGGATAAGTCCGCCTTTGCACCTTATGTAAATTTTCCAATGTATTTGTTACTGTTTAATGTTTACTGGAGCAATAAAGAATTTTCTATCTATCTATCTATCTATCTATCTATCTATCTATCTATCTATCTATCTATATATCTATCTATCTATCTATCTATCTATCTATCTATCTATCTATCTATCTATCTATCTATCTATCTATCTATCTATCTATCTATCTATCTATCTATCTATCTATCTATCTATCTATCTATCTATCTATCCTGTGGGGTACCTACTTATCATTTGAAAGAGCTAACTATATGGAATATATAGTACCGTGTGGAGCCGGTACTTGAAAATAATAGCCCCATTGCATCTCTCCCCTTGTATGTCGTAAAAGGCGACTAAGGGATATGACTCCCTTCTTATATTACTAGGTGGTAGGGTTTAACCCGCCCGGGTTGGTACCACCGCACTGAATGAAAGGTTGACGTCACGGATGTTGTAGGTGATGTAGCCAACCGTGTCAGTTTCCATAAAAAAAATCTAACAAAGCATTTTTACAATTTTGAAGTTCTGTGTTTTTAATGACATAGCTAAAAATATGCAAACCATTACTGTCGTCCCCCCCCCGTTCTCAGGTAAAATTTTAACTTTCATATAGAGTTCGTAGACATTATGCCATGATTACGGGAAAACTGTACTTAGTTTTTTTCGACAACATAATATTTTCGGGGAAAAAAATATTTTTGTTTTAGTACGGAACCATAACTTTTGCGTGCCTGACTAGCGGAAAACACGAACTATTTTCACACTTCTTTCTTTCACACTGACCTTCATTCCGTACGGTGGTACTAATCCGTACGGGTTCAACCCTACCACCTGGTAAGCCAATGGACTTACAGTTTTACGCGGAATCCGAACGACGACGCGACGGTCAGCCGCAGCAGAAGGTCACCGATCCAAAGTCAAAGCGCACCTGATCGATCGCCAATGCATACCAACACCACGCCACCTTTTTTTTTATGTAATCCGGTATGGGTGGCTGAGTCGGAGGGGCCAAAGCGCATGCTCCGATCAGCCAACATCACCTCCGAGTAGGTAGGTGCCATACCGGAGACTTCCCTGGATTGCTGGCTATACTGGACTAGAGGAGAACACAGCCGAGGCTGCTATGCGGCCATCTTACATCCAGTACGGTGGTACCAACCCCGTCGGCTACAATTTGAGCCTACCACCTAGTAAGGGGCAAGGGAAGGGGCCTACAGTTTTACACCGGTTCCGAACGGTGAAGCAGCAGGTGTAGGTATGCAAGAAAAAAATTTCGTCAGAAAAAACTCATTGGTCCACGCCGCCGACCGGATTCGAACCTCGGACCTCTCGCATGAGAAGCCGATGCCCAAACCACTCGGCCACCCGCCGCCCTAGGCTCGAATATAACAAAATAGGCGACGAGATCAGAAATCCCTTAGCAAAGTGTCAAGGATTTCATTAGATCTAGTATTTTGGGGTCCAATAAGAATGAGAAATGCTCTGCTATTTATATTCAGAACGATCGGTCGCACCTGGCCGCAGGACTTATTTGAATTTTAAATTATTCAATCTGACAATATTTAAATTACATAATTTTCTCTCCGCTTTGAATAATACGGAAAAACAAACATTTTGTGGAGTTCCTCTCGACCGCGATGGTGCCAGATTTCCGGGAAATATTTCTTCTAACGATTATGATAATTTAAATTAAAGTGATTTTAGCTTGAGGATTTCAAACGAAGAAGACCGTTCTAGTTTTTTTACTTGCAATTTGTAGCCATATATTATTACGAAAGTGAACACTAAAATAATAATTAATAAAAATACTAATAAATAAAGCGAAGTTTCTACGGGCGAGCAGTGGTAGCCGACCGGCGGCCGTGTACGACGTACGTACGTCAATATATGAATATTCTCAAAACTCGAGAACCACTTTTTTTTTATTTATAGAAAGCGCGACATGTGGCACCGTTTCAGTTACGAGTAGGTGACTTACGATGCCCATGGACATTCTGTGATGCACGGGGATTGCGAATGCCATGCCGGCCTGACAGGAGCCTTTTCACGCCCCTTTTGAAAAACCCCAGGCTGCTGTACTTGGGAGGAAATATATGAGCAGGGAGTGCGTTCCACATTTTCCCGGTTCTGTGAATGAAAGACCTACAGTTGGTGCGCCTCCTCGGAAGGTCGATTGTATAGGGGTGCATCCCCTGCCCGGTACGCGTAGTGCGGAGGTGGAATGGGGACGACGGAATCGCATTAAACAGCTCCTCCGAACACTCCCCGTGAAATAGACGATAGAACACACTTAGGGAGCCGACGTCCCTACGGAGTTACAGTGGTTCCAAGTCGCGGGACACCACAGGGTCATCCACAAGTCGCACGGCACGACGCTGGATTGAGTCTAGCGGCCCAAGGTGATATTTAGCTGAGCCATCCCACAAGTGCGAGCAGTACTCCAAGCAGGACCTAACCTGTGTTTTATACAACGTCAGTTTTTGTCCCGGCGTGAAGTACAGCCACACTTTGTTTAGTACGCCTAGCTTTTTTGAGGCCAGCTTGGCCTTGCCCTCAATGTGACGCCGGAAGTTTAAGTCGTGCGACAGTTCGACACCGAGGACCCCGAGGTGGTCGCTTAATTTAAGCGAAGTATTTTGAAAGGAAGGAGCTGGTGTGAACGCCGTTCTTTTCGCACTCCTGGGCACCACTATTTCCAAAGACGTGGGTTTCCGGCAACTAATCGAGTCTAAGGCCAAAACTGCATTCAGAAAATTGGGAATACTTTTCCGCAATCGGCGGTTCTTCTCACCGGCTCAACTATTCCTGTTGTACAAAACACAGATTAGGCCGGTGATGGAGTACTGCAGTCACATCTGGGAGGGTAGTCCCCATTATCTGCTAGCATCCTTGGACTCGATACAGCGCCGAGCCATCCGTCTTGTTGGTGACTCGAAACTTACAGATGGTCTGGAGTCCCTGAGTCACAGACGATTTGTGGGTTCGCTTAGTCTGTTTTACAGATACTATCACGGACGCTGCTCTGCGGAACTAGCATCCCTTATTCCCTGCCACCCGTCCTATCTCCGCATGACTCGTCGCAGAGAGACTCAGCACCCTTTTGTTGTTGACATTGGGCTTTTGAGAACCCATCGGTTCTCTAAATCGTTTCTTTGTCGCACCGCTAGAGTGTGGAACTGTCTTCCGGCGAGTGTATTTCCTGAATCCTTTAACCTGGGTGTCTTCAAGCGTCGTATTAACGGGCTAGACAGCCTAGCAACGGTCCGCAAATCTGCTGGCATGGCACCTAACTGAGCGTGGTTTCGCGAGGAGAGGTGATTTTGGCTCTGTCGACTGCACCATTGGCCCCTCGGCACAGCCACCCATGCTGGTTCACATAAAAAAAAAAAAACTAAAAAACTAAAAGCGCACACTTGTGTCTTCGATGCGTTGAACACTACCAAGTTGCTCCGGCCCCATTCGGCAATCGACTCGAGGGTTTGCTCCAGTTCGGACACAAGTGTTCGCCTCTTCTCGTCCACATCACTCCGTCTGGCTGAAGGGTGACTAGTGTAGGATCCATGCGCCGTACTGTCGTCTGCATAAAAATGTATGTTGCCGAGTGGCGGCATATCATTGCTATGCAGAAGAAACAGCGTGGGAGATAACACAGATCCCTGTGGTACACCGGCATTCACTGACATGGCGTCTGACGAGCATCCGTCCACGAGGACCTGAATGCTACGCCCATGGAGGAAGTCGGTTACCCAGTCACAAAAGCTAGAGGGGATTCCGTACGCCGGCAGCTTACTCAAAAGCGCCTTATGCCAGACCCGGTCAAATGCCTTGGCAATATCGAGTCCAATTGCCAAGGATTCACCGTGCCCTTCAAGCGCTTCCCCCCAAAGGTGAGTAACGTACGCTAGGAGATCACCAGCTGACCGGTTTGGCCGGAAGCCGTATTGCCGATCGCTGATGAGGTTATTAATATAATAATAAAAATAATATACAGCCCCCGCTACCGATGGCGTAGTGCGCCGTATACGTTGGACTTATGAAATAAATATAAAAGTCATGACGGCGTACTACAGGGCCACACAGGGAGAAACAGTCCGGACTGCTTACCGACCGAGGCTGCTTTCTGAATTTCAGGCTTTGGAATCGACCATCTCTGTTTCAGCCCAGCGCCTATCAGATCAAGTACGGCTCATCCTAAACCGCCATTTTGTAGATGACGCCGTGCTTGACCAACTACGTTTTGATGCGCTCCCCCCTGCCACTGCCACGACGCCCGCACGCCCGGACGCCGCATGCGCCCCGCCGCCGCCTCCGGCGAGAGCGCGGGGTGCTGCCGCTGTCGCCACCGTTGCTGATGTGACAGCCGCAACCGTACCGACACCACCATCTGCCGAGGAGGGTGGCGATGTGGTAGGGGGCATCGTAAGTACCCAAGATAATGAGTTCATGAGGAGGACTCTTGAAGAGGCGATTCTGGAGTACCGCTCGGCACCTACTAATGACAGGCCGCGGATACCAAGGTTGCCCACGAATAAAAAAAATATTATTATGGTGAGGATCCTGGATTCGTATCTAAAACAATATATCGAGTCTAGTGTAGATCTCGCCGATACTCACTCGATCTTGTACTGTGGGGCGGTGGCTGCCTGTCGCATGGCGCGTTTGAAATTCGAGAATATATCTAGAGATACACGCGCCAGGCCAACCACCGCTCCCGCGTGGCAGTTACGGATCGAGCGACGTATCGGCGAGGCCAGGATCCTCATCGGAAAGCTATACTGCTTCAGGTCTGGAAATACCAGACCGAAAATCATGCGCTTCGTGACGAAGGCTTTTGGTGGTGGATATTAAGCCAGACACAGCCAAACTTCCACTCACTAGTCACGGAGCGCATAGATGACCTGAAGCAGCAAATTAGCGCGTGGGCCCAACGTATCCGTCGCTATAGGAAGCGTGTCGACCGTTATCACCAGAATCGTCGATTCCAGAGTGACCAAAGGTGGGTATACCGG
Organism: Nematopogon swammerdamellus; assembly: GCA_946902875.1. Taxonomy (NCBI): domain Eukaryota; kingdom Metazoa; phylum Arthropoda; class Insecta; order Lepidoptera; family Adelidae; genus Nematopogon; species Nematopogon swammerdamellus. The sequence continues at coordinate 26,906,253 of OX336336.1, forward strand.
AACTGGGAGCACCCGAACCAACGACCGACAGACACGATCCGACCGACTGAGCAAGAAAATGCTTTATTTTGGAAAAACATCTGGTCGGATCCTGTCTGTCACGTCGAGGGTGAATGGATGAGAGTTGTCCAGCGGGTGTGTCAGTCGATAGAACCAATGTCCGCCATAAATATCAGCGAAGAGGATGTAGGTTCTGCAATCCGCCAGGCACTGAACTGGAAATCTCCAGGGCCGGACGGATTGCAGAACTTCTGGCTGAAATGGTTCAGAAGCTGCCACTCCCGCTTGGCTGTTCAATTCCAAGATGCCCTCGACCATCGGGTTCTCCCAGAGTTCATGACTACTGGTGTCACCCACCTGCTCCATAAATCTGGTAGTACTGCGGAACCTAAAAATTATAGACCTATCACTTGCTTGCCTACCATCTACAAGCTCCTGACATCCATTCTGACGCACAAAATATCAATTCACATAAAGGACAATAACATCTTGTCCGTTGCTCAGAATGGATGTCGGGCTGGGTCCCGCGGTACTAAGGAGCTGCTCCTTATGGACATGACCGTTTGTCAGCAGGTCCGACGCAATCGAAAGAACCTGTCTGCTGCCTGGATAGACTACAAGAAGGCATTTGACTCCGTGCCCCATACATGGTTGCTAAGGATACTAGAACTATACAAAACTGACACGAATATCTGTCAATTCCTTGGCGCATGTATGGAACAATGGAGTACTATCCTTCGTGTACCAGGTGGCGAACGGACTTCGGCTGCAGACGACCGGATTCCCATACGGCGGGGGATCTTCCAGGGAGACAGTCTGAGTCCGCTTTGGTTTTGTCTGGCTCTGAACCCTCTTAGCACTCTGCTTGAGGACTCAGAGCTGGGCTACTGTCTTCGAAGAGGAGGCTCTCGAATATCACACTTATTTTATATGGATGACCTCAAACTGTATGCCAAGTCGGACACCGAACTAATGTCGATGATGAAGATAACTGAAGGCTTCAGCAACGACATTGGAATGGAGTTCGGCTTGGAAAAATGTGGGACCATCCATGTGGAACGTGGTGTGATCGTGAACTCCGGCGGCATACAGTTGTCGGAGTCCATGAATGTTCGAGCTCTCTCCGAAGACGAAACTTATAAATATCTGGGAATATCGGAGGCTCTCAGCATACGGGATACGGACATGAAACAATCAGTTAAGGAAAAGTTTTTTCGTCGTCTTACAAAAGTACTAAATAGCCTTTTTTCAGGCGGCAATAAAATTCGTGCCTATAACGGTTGGGTCATGCCTGTGCTCGTATATACTTTCGGTATTCTCAGATGGACTCAGACCGAATTGGACTCGCTGGACAGAAAGGTCAGGACGCTGATGACGAAATCCCGTATGCATCACCCACGATCATCGGTCATGAGGTTGTATATCCCGCGGAAGTGTGGGGGTCGAGGTATGTTAAATGCCAAGAACCTGCACAACCGCGAGGTATGCAATCTCCGTCAGTACTTTTTGGAAAAGACTGATGTTTGTGAGATGCATCGCGATGTCGTCACCAGCGATAAAGGTCTTACCCCGCTGAGCATGGGAAAAGAGAACTGGCGGAAGCCGGTTGTACTGAGCACCGAGGACCGCATGGAAGTATGGAAAGGCAAGGAGCTGCACGGTAGGTACTTCCGGTCTCTCACGGGACCGGATGTAGACCAACTTGCTTCCGTGCACTGGCTACGCTTCGGGGACCTCTTCGGGGAAACCGAAGGGTTTGTCTTTGCAATACAAGATGAGGTTGTCAAGACGAACAACTATAGGAAACACATAATGAAGGACGGGACCATTGACATCTGCCGCGCCTGCCACCAACCTGGCGAGTCCCTCAGACATGTGATTTCCGGTTGTTCGCAGCTTGCCAACACCGAGTATTTGCATAGACACAACCTAGTAGCCAGGATTATCCACCAGCAACTTGCCTTAAAGTTCAACCTTGTAGGTACCGAAGTGCCTTACTATAAGTACAATCCGCCGCCAGTTCTCGAGAACGGTCATGTCACACTCTACTGGGACCGGTCCATTATCACAGACAGGACTATTCTCGCGAACAGACCTGATATTGTGATAGTGGACCGGGAGGCAAGGCGCGCAACGCTCGTCGATATCGCCGTGCCGCATGATGGTAACCTCGTCAGTAAGGAAGCAGAGAAGATGTTAAAGTATCTGGATCTACAGCACGAGGTTACCAAAATGTGGCCCGTCGACTCGACGATCGTTGTGCCCATAGTCGTTTCGGCGCATGGGCTGATAGCGAAGAGCCTCGACGACCACCTTGAGAGGCTCTCGCTGAGTGGTTGGGTCAAGGGCCAGATCCAGAAGGCAGCCCTGCTCGACACTGCACGCATCGTCCGGAGGTTCCTCTCTTTGGGACCCGACCATCGGTAGCTTGGGCTCGCCCCGCCGTCGGTGGTGGAAACTCCATTTGTTTTTGTATTAATTTTAGATTTTAAGTTTGTAAATATTATGTAAAATTAATATAAAAAAAATGTGTAAATAAATGGATGAAAAAAAATAAATAATATAAACGTTTATTGGATGAAAAAAAGACAAAAACAATATAACAAAACAAAGAGTAAAAATAAAACTAGATAATAAACTAAAGAAACAATAACAAATAATAACAATTTTGAAGAAAAACATAGCTAAGTATATAACATTTATAGGGTACATACTTTATTTTTCTTTCCTTCATCCAATGGGTGAGGTTATTGCCCTATGGCAATCTCTTCCAGCTCACCCATTAGATTTAAGGGCACTAATTATAATGGGGCGCAGCGAACAAGTGCTAAATTGTACGCACCTACAGAAAAAAAATAAAATAATAAAAACACATTATGAATCAATATGATTCAATAAAACAATGGCAACCGTGGACGGGGGTCGAAAGAGAACAGATCACTGTTGCGACAGGTAATGTTCCCTCAGGCGTGATTTGAAAATGTGAACAGTCTGTGCACTGCGTATTGGCTCAGGCAATGCATTCCAGAGCCGCGGAGCATGAACAGAGAACGAGCGAGACATAAATTCACACCTGTGTTCCGGGATTAATAATAAGTTGGTTGATGTTGACCTCAGGGGGACTCCATGGCCAGCAAGAAGACAGAACATATTTTTTGTGTACGTGGGTGTCACGGCGTTTGTTAGAGATTTGTACAGAAAAGTTAATATGTGTAGATTGCGTCGATCCCGTATTTTAAGCCACTTGAGTTCTTTCCGGTAGACTGAGACATGGTCATATTTTTTCATATTAAAGATATATCTTTTTCGTTCCGTAGTTTTGGAATAAAAAAACAACATTTGCATCTGGACGATGGCGGTGCCAAACCACCATCCATTCCTGGGTGCGATTGCACCATGCCAGAAATACAGTTCCGCCAAGGCACTTTCCGGCGTGAGTTATTCGCCCTAGATGCGAGAAAAGCGAGTGGACCCGACGGAATCCTTGCACTGGTGTTAAAGACATGTGCTCCAGAGCTAGCCCCTGTCCTCACACGCCTGTATCGCCTGTCTTACTCCACTGGTCGCGTGCCATCAGCTTGGAAATCTGCTAACGTGCAGCCTGTCCCCAAGAAATGGGACCGTTCTGATCCGAAAAACTACCGCCCGATAGCAATCACCTCATTACTCTGCAAAGTGATGGAGCGCATCATCAACACTCAATTGATGACATACCTAGAAAGGAAGGACCTTCTAAGCGACCGCCAATATGGATTTCGCCCAAATCGGTCAGCTGGGGACCTTCTGGTTCACGTATGTCACAAGATGGGCGATGCGCTCGAAAATCACGGCGAGGGCATGGCTATCGGGTTGGACGTAGCGAAAGCGTTCGATCGGGTCTGGCATAAAGCCCTTCTTTCCAAGCTGCCGTCATATGGCCTACCGTCCGGCTTGTGTGACTGGATTGGCGACTTCCTGCATGGTCGCAACATTAAAGTCTTTATTGACGGTTGTTGCTCAGACGCCATGTTAGTTGATGCCGGCGTACCGCAAGGTTCCGTGCTGTCCCCGACCCTCTTTCTGCCGCATATTAATGATCTGCTCGAATCGGGCGAAATTAATTGCTATGCAGACGACAGCACGCCACTAGCCAGGTACACATGTCATTCAACCGCAAGCCTGGCCGAGGTGGAGAAAAACAGGCTACATCTTGTGCTTGAGCTCGAGGAGACCCTAAATAAGGTCTCCACCTGGGGTCTCCAAAACCTCATCGAGTTTAACGCAAGTAAAACCCAGGCGTGTGTATTCAGCGCGAAGCGGACACCATTCACTGCAGCCCCCACCTTCCAAGGAACTAGTCTCAAGGTCGAGGAGCACATTGGGATTCTCGGGGTCGAACTAACTCGCGACCTTAATTTTGGACGCCACATCGAGGAAAAAGCTAAGGTAGCCTCAAGGAAGCTGGGTGTCCTCAACAAGGTGCGCCGAGCCAAAAACTGCTGCTTTATAAAGCGCAGATTCGCTCATGCGTGGAGTACTGTTCGCATCTATGGGACGGATCCGCAAAATACCTGCTCGGCTCCTTAGACTCGATTCAGCGTCGCGCTGTCCGCCTCGTTAACGACCCCGAGGTATCCCGAAACTTAGAGACCTTACAACTCCGCAGGGACGTTGGATCTTTGTGTATGTTCTATCGCCTGTACCACGGAGAGTGTTCCAAGGAGCTGCACGATGCGATCCCTCCATCCCCATTCTACCATCGTTCCACCCGCAACAGGTTGGGAATGCATCCACACACTGTCGATATTCCCCCACTTAGGACAAATCGATCCTTTAAATCCTTTATCTACAGGGTTGGTAACATGTGGAATTCACTCCCACCTGCATCCTTTCCTCTAATGTACAGTCTGGGGTCCTTCAAACATAATGTGAAGGTGCACCTAGCCGGCCGACAAGGTATTCGCAGCCCCCGTAAATATTCGAATGCCCGTGGGCGCCGTCGGACTACACCTCTGCGTTAGTCTGGCGCGCGCCATTTGTCGTGTTCCCCATAAAAAAATTAAAAACTTAATAAATAAAAACTTAATTTTTGATTGATTAATTGTTTTGCATCCTACTCCAGCCAGCGAAAGCGGCGCCTTGAAAGAGGAGCACGAGTGAATACGGGTTGACAGGCCCTTAAATGAAAACATATAAAACACATTTTTAAAAAGACGTATATATTTAATTACTACACGGAAGGTCGCGGTTTCGATTTAAAATAGAATTTCAGTATTACAGAATAGATTTCAGGCCAAAGCTAGATGCTGAATATATTTCCAGAAAATAAACATAATTAGAAGAATCTATGGACTTAATCTCCACAGGGAGATAAGTAGTATAGTCGAGATACTCGTAGTATAGATATAGTCTGTATAGTCAAGATATTTTTTTATCTTACATCGACGACGATCACACATAAAAGCGGAGGCTTAGTAATAGGCTTCCGTACGGTATACGGAAACCTAAAAACAGTTATGGTACTTTTTACATGGTGACTCTATAAAGTTCGTACGTGCAACTTCGCACACAATATATTTAAACGTTTTATAATGATACTAGCTGAGCCCGCGGCTCCGCTCGCGTGAAATTCGTATTCCAAAGAAGAATGTAAGTAACTAAGGGCGAGGCCGAAGGCCGAGCTGCGTTCAGGTAATCGATAAACCTTCTTAAAGAAAGTAACTAACTAAGGGCGAGGCCGAAGGCCGAGCTGCTTTCAGGTAAACGATAAATCTTTCTCAAATAAAGGAAGTAAGTAAGGGCGAGGCCGAAGGCCGAGCTGCGTTCAGGAAGACGATAAACCTTCTGGAAGAAAGGAAGGAACTCAGTGCGAGGCCGAAGGCCGACCTGCGTTCAGGTAAACCAAAAACCCTCTTCCGCCTTCGGGCCTCGCCCTTAAGGCCGTGACAAACGCCAACGACCTTGAGCATTCGGGAATTCTACATAATGTACCATGCGACTGCTAATTTCGCTTCGCACGTTCAAGTCACATTTAGCGTAGTTTGTCGCTATCAGCCTCAAGAGTTGATGGTTCGGGGTTCGAATCCCACTTTCGTATGTTTTTTTTTTTTGCTTTTTTATTATTTTAATTATTAAAATGATTGTGGCTTATGTAACTGATGCGTGATTCTAATTTTTTATTTTTTATTATTTTACCTAAATAACATTTTATTGTAATTTCTTCCAAATTATTTTAGTTCATGTACTTACCACTTTTTATAAACCTCTAAATAGACTATCGATGAAAACTAAAATAAAAATAGGTAGGTAGGTAATAGGTAGATAGGCATTTAGGTATGTATGGCAAATATCATAGCAACATAGGTACCGGCCGGCGCGCGCGGCGCGCGCGGCGGCAGCATGGCACGGTGCGGTGGGGTGCGGTGCGGTGCGGTAACTCAGTAGCAGCGTGCGGTGCGGAGGCGGCACGGCGGCGGCGGCGGCGGAGGCGGCGGCGGCGGCGCGGTGGAGGCGCGGGAGGCGCCGCGCCGCCGCGTCGTCTCCGCTCCGCGCCACCACAGTGCCGCCGCCGCCGCCGCCCCCGCTCCGCAGCGCGCCGCTGTTGCTAGGCTACTTTTATTTAGGCACGGTTCTATAGTCCTTGCATCTCAAGCGCAGACAGCGTTATACCACAGTACCTATTAGTTATTCTGTGGTTATACCAACGAAAGCCATGCGTATAACGCCCCGTCAAGTTACGTACCGGAGCGTATACTGATAGATACCACAGAAGAGAGATATTACTGATACGGTCGTACTGTATACTGGTACGGAAAATGACACGGTGGCAACATCACCTACAATACAACATCCGAGATGTCAGCTCGTAACAACTGGTGAAGTAGGTGCTATGTCAGTGCTTTTCTTCGGTCGTACCGGCTTCACTGAACTGGACGGAAAAAAAGAAGGGAGTCATATCCCGAAATAGTTTGTATTTTCCGTCCAATTTAGTGTAGCCGGCACGACCAAAGGGAAGCACTGACATGGCACCTAAGTTCACCCGGTGTTATGGGCTGACATCACGGATGTTATAGGTGATATAGCAAACTGTGTCAGTTTACATAAAAAAATCCCTCAGTCGCCTTTTACGACATGCACGGGGAGAGATGCAGTGGGGCTATTATTTTAAATTACCATCCCACACGGTACAAATATACCTAACCTACCTATCTTTTTTCCATTCGATCCAAACACAGAAGACAGAAATGACGGCCGACACGCGGGCGCAGCAGGGCAGGAGCGAGCAAGCGAGCCCGGAACTAAAATTGTATCTACATAGTATTGAAGTGCCTGCTAAATTGACGAAGGCAAAAATTTTACCCTTCCGACTGAAGAATTACGTCAATAATTTCATGTAGGCGTTTTTTGTTTTTAATTTTTATCTCCTTTCGTGGATAAAATAATAAAACAAATTGAATAGAGTTTTCTCAGAGCTTTGTGACCTTTGAATCGGTGGTATTGTAAAATTGTAATAATACACACATACTCAGATTTTCAAAAATTCATGCTTTTTTTATATATTTTTAATTTTATGTTTATTACTTACTTTTACTCATTATTAAAAAAACCAGCAATGCACTTTGTTGGTAAGGAACCAAAATATAGGTTGGTATTTTTTTAATTTTCTGAATGTGTGTCAATTGGTCAGTTTTGGACCTTCTTTGTCGCACTTTTTGCATGTTTTGCGTATTTGGCGTTTGTCACCGCCTTAAAGACTTCCTTTCTTCGATAGAATATAATATCGTTTACTCAATCTATTTATTTCATAAAAATAAAAAAGGAATATTAATAACTAAAGAATTAAACCTACCTAACAAACATTAAAATAACTATCAAAACGGGCATTTTCAAATGTTCTTAGAGCACTTGCGGCATTACCCCGCTGGATGGCAAGGCTAACCTTTTGAATGAAGTACATAAGCCCTTGATGACGGGACACCAGTTGCGTCAACCAGCTCAAGCCTCTTTTGGCTTCACTGCTCCACGGACCGAGGGTTTCAACCGCAAACGCAACAAATTCGAAATCTTGAATTATATTTCTATATTTGCTGCGTTTGAGGCTCTCCGCCCCAGCCTCGGCCGCGCCAGCCGCTCTTGAAGATGTCCTAACGTGACTTGGAGCCAATGTGAGAACAAAAGTGGCGTCCCACATCAAAGAACTACCCTTAGTCCATGGCACTAAGGTGATAGCATCGGGCCTCTTTCCATCCAGCCGGGAATAACCGCGAGGTTCTAGGATGCACGGTATATTTGCCGTTAGAAGCGTGGACTTTGTAATAAAATTTAAATTAAATTAACTCAATCTTAATATTAATTAACTTTATTCGAGACGGTTTAGCTTCTTCCTGAACGCAGCTCGGCCTTCGGCCTCGCCCTTAGTTACTTGCTTTCTTTGGGATGGTTTATCATTTGTCAGAACGTAGCTCGGCCTTCGGCCTCGCCTTAGTTGCTTACTTTCTTCAAGATGGTTTAGCTTCTTCCTGAACTCAGCTCGGCCTTCGGCCTCGCCCTTAGTTACTTGCTTTCTTCGAGATGGTTTTTCAATTATCCGAACGTAGCTCGGCCTTCGGCCTCGCCTTAGTTACTTACTTTCTTCAAGATGGTTTAGCTTCTTCCTGAACGCAGCTCGGCCTGCGGCCTCGCCCATAGTTACTTACTTTCTTCGAGAAGGTTTATGGTCTTCCAGAATAGAGCTCGGCCTTCGGCCTCTCCCTTAGTTACTTACTTTCTTCAAGAATGTTTTTCTTCTTCCTGAACTCAGCTCCGCCTTCCGCCTCGCCCTTAGTTACTTTCATCGAGAAAGAATATCGTTTACGTGAGCGCAGATCAGCCTTCGGGCCCGCCTTTAGTTACTTACTTTCTTTTTTTTAAATACGAATTTCACGCGAGCGAAGCCGCGGGCAACAGATATATAAATTTTATTGCACCAATGACAGCGACATAACTTCGACTTTCAATTATTATTTTTATTTATCAAACAATTTGTCACCGGCCAGCTCACGTCGAGATGACAGTTCTCCGTTGTCAACATGACATTTAAAATAGTTTTTTACCTTTACTTTGGATTACGTGATTTTTATTATATTTTTTATTTAATTATTATGTTCATCCGGGATATACACTGTCACTATAAAAAGTTTCGTCAAATTCCGTTCAGTGGTTTTTGCGAGATGCGCGTACAAATAGACATTTTTGCATTTACGATTTTATGATATGTATAGAAAGAATAGATATGTATAGACTATTGTGTTCAAGTTATAAAAAAGAAGAACTGTCATTTTCGTTGTATCTACTTATTTTTAAATTTCGAATGAATATTTTATTCAAATTGTATTTGCTGACAGTTCTCAAGATATAATTATGCACTTTGGACTACGTGATTTTAAACGCGCAATAATGTTTATAATTGTAAATGTTTTTTTATTTTTGTTATTTTTTTTTACGTATTATGTTAACCCGGCATATAAACTGCCACTATACAAAGTTTCGTCTAATTCCGTTCAGTGGTTTTTGCGTGATGCGCGCACAGACAAACAAACAAACAAACAAAAATTTTAAAAACTGTTCTAACATGTTCAGTATCTCATTTTAAGCCACCCTGGTTAGTTTTTTTCCGAATACATTCAATGTACAGACTTTCTTACCTCTACGATTTTATTATATGTATAGATATGTATAGATTATAGAAGGCGAAAACATTTAGCTGGTTGAAATTCTGCAGGGTCTAAGTGCCAAAAAATTAATATAAAGTTTTTACTGCAATAAGGTCTATGTGCCAGGCGCTAGGCATAATTTTCTAAAGTGTCTAAACTCCATCCAATTTGTCATACACACACACCCTTGTTTACTCAGTCCCGAAAGCGCGGCTGTCTGTGTTTGTTTATATTCAATACCACAAAACAAAAATCTATTTTATTTTCCCTAATAATATTACATATTTCTTAACAGTCACAAACACATTGCCACAAACTATTCTTGTTCGCCTGCGTGTACTTCTCCCACATCCCAAAGGTTAGTTAGAATAGAATGCCTCGCGGCATTAAGCTCGCCTGTTGTACTTAATTTTATAAATTGCTGTTCAATAAAGAATATATACATACATAAATACATATTATTAGGTCTAAGATCGAGTTTTACTGTTAGGTCTACTGGGAACACAATTCTCAGTGATTTTTATAGTAAGACCACTGAGATGAAAATTCCCAGTAGTACAACTGGTAAGACTACTCGGTAAGACTACTGGGAACGGCCGGAAAACAAGGCCTTAGTGATACAACGGTATTTCAAAATGTTTTGTGCCTCTATGTGATGTATCTTGAATATAGGAATATATCCAATTTGTCACACACACACACCCTCATACACACCCTTACACACCCTCACACACCCTCACACACCCTTATCATCACTGATCAACACTTTTAATGTACCTACTAAGAAGTGGAACGAGTTAATGGCCAGACTGTGTGTATAACTTTAAGAAATAACAAATTGTAAATTGGCTGTACGTTTCATGTAAAAAAAAAAAAAAAAATAGAAAAATGCAAAGCGAAAATCATTGGAAAAAAAAAATACATCCCGGCCAGGATTTTTAGGATATGTTTCCAATGATTTTCGCTTTGCATTTTTCTAATAAAAATATGTATAAAGCGAGTACGTGCTTAGAAATGTAATTGTAATTACATTTCTCTTTATGTTCGGAAATACCAGTGATTGTAAAAGATGTTTATCTAACACTGACTCGTGTTATCTAAGGACATTATAAAAGTAAAGTAATCGAGAAATTCCCTTACATCTTGTGGATACCCCATTATCTGTCATCAATCCATCCATATGATCTTTAAAGTTATGTAGATAAATGATTAAATATGACAATCGATTTTATTTACTTTACACAAGTTATAGACCATGCCACATTCTAGTACTTATTCTTCTGCATCAGCACCCTCTTCTTCGGCCGGAGCTCCATCGCCATCCGGGTCGTCTGGTGCTGCGTCCGGATCCTCGGCGTCACCGTTCTCCGACGGAGATGCTGTTGAAGAATCATCAGAGGAAGAATCTGTGTCTCCGCCACTATCGCCTGAATCATCAGTGCCGTCATCACTTGTTGCTTTGTCATCTGAATCAGCATCTGACCCACTTCCTTCAACACTAGTTATTGTTGGTGTAACGTCATCGCGCTTAAAGCTTTGATCCTTATTGGCGTCTTTATCCAATATTTTCCCAGCATCGGCTCTTTCTGCTAGAAACTTTTTCATGTAACCATTAGTTTTTTCGTGACCCCGAGCTGGTATTTTGGCCTCAACTGGGTTAATAATGTGCACGATCACGTCGTCTGGGACTTGAGCGGCTCCGCCGCATGATCCATGATTCATGGAACCGAAAGGGTCTTCCCGTGGATCCATATAGCTCTTAATCCAACTCAAGAACTGAAATACAAACAAATGTTCTATGATTTTTTCGAGCGTTTTCATGATTTCGTTTCTTTACAATTTTAGTAATATACGCACTCGTTCGTACTTCGCACATGTGTCATCCTCACGTTGTTGTTCATCCGCATGTTGGTCAGAACTTGGGCGGTGGGGTTACTTATTGCCCATTCGAGGTGACCGTCAAATTAGACTTAAAACTGTATGTCTCTTTTCTTCTTACCTTACGAGGTGGTAGGGCTTGACCCCGCCCTGTTTGATACCACCGCACTAAATGAAAGGTGTATCCAAACGGCTATGTTAATAGTTCGCGTTATCCGCCCAGCTCAGTGTAGACGGCACTACCAAAGAGAAGCATTCACACAGCACCTAGTTCACCAAGGTGTTAAAGGCTGACACCATGAATGTTGTAGCGTCATGTCATGTACCGTGTGGGGCGGGTATTTTTAAAGAATAACCCCACTGCATCTCTCCCCGTGTATGTCGTAAAAGTCAACTAAGGAATATGAATCCCTTCTTATATTACTAGGTGGTAGGGGTTAACCCGCCCGGGTTGGTACCACCGCACTGAATGAAAGGTCGGTCGAAACGGCTATGTAAATAGTTTGCGTTTTCCGTCCAGTTCAGTGTAGCCGGCACGACCAAAGGGAAACACTGACGTGGCACCAAGTTCACCCGGTTTTATGGGCTGACATCACGGATGTGGTAGGTGATGTAGCCAACCGTATCAGTTTACATAAAAAATAATAAAAAAAAGGTGATGTAGCCAGAAATGTTGGATTCCATGAAAAGGTACCTATTCTATTTTGTTATATACTCTCTGTCTGTTAAAGATAAACAGTAAAACATAAAAATAATCCAGGAAAATACTTAACGATCTACTATTTACATTTTCTTGTCACGGATAATAATGGCATTTCCTCAGATATTTGATTATTATTGCAAAAAACAACATCTCACCCTTTGACCCTTAAATGTATATATAAAAATAATACTTTATTAAACAAACATAAAACCATTAAAACTATAAATTAAATTTATACTAAATTAAACTATTTATAAGAATAAACTGACTAATACAATATAAAAAATAATATACCTAAATAAAACAAAGCAAACTTACTAAGAATTTAATAAATCCTCGTCAGGCCCTGTGCACGAAGGGGGCATGGTGCCAAGGACGGAGGCGGCGTTACCTCGTTGGACGGCCATGCTGATGCGTTGCCGCAGGTATTCTGTAGAGCGTTTTTCACCCGAAGCAGCGCGCATGGCCGACCAGATGTCCTTTACGAGAAGTGTCTAAGTGTAGCCTCATTGCACCATGTCCCCATTGTCTCTACAGCGAGGGCTACGAAACTGTAGTGTGGTGCCAGCTCACTGTATTTAGTTTTTTTTAGACTGACCGCCTTCTCAGCGGCAGCACCTGCACGCTTTGAGCTCGCAGCGACATGGCTGCTGAAGAGGGTGTCGACGCTGGTATCATCCCAAACCAAGCATTTCCCTATTTTCCAGGGAACAACGGTCATGCCATCAGGTCTCTTGCCGTAATTTCTGCAAATTCCATATGGCTCGACCGTTGCTGCCACACCTGCGGAAATGAGGGATCTTTCCAAGATGTTATTGATCATATGATGGCGCGGGAGCCTACCTGCGCATCGCTGGCAGCACAAACAAAAGTATGTGAGGTGTTTGTCCTGCATCCGAGACGCAAGCTTATGGCTATGCGGAGAGAGTGGGGATTAAGAAGCATGCCCGTGGCGGGGGAGGGTATAGCATGCATCCAAGATTCGGCCTCTCTCTCTCGGACAGCCAAAAGCCGGGCCCTGTCTGCTGGAGAGTTTTTCGGAAGATTTTCAAATATTGTTTTCACAATGGTTCGTCCCAGCTCTTTTGTATGTTGGGTTCCTGAGGAGGATTTATTAAAAGTGAAGTCTTCTTCCATTCCTCGATGGCGTCAATGGCATTGTCCATTGAGTTGTCGATTGTGATATTAGTGTTTCTTAATATTACACCGTGGTCCAAAATAACGTTGACAAAATTTAAAAGATCATATTTCAAAAATGGAATGCTTTGCGTTCCATTTTATTTTTGTCTATCGTTTTTTCATTCGTTGGCGCCATTTTAATATTGTTTTTTGGCTAAAAAGTGTTAAAATATATTTATTACGCTATGTCAGAGCAGCGTGGAGCCATAATTTCATTGTATGAACGTGGAAAGCGACAGTGTGAGATAGTGAACATTCTTGGTGTTAGTCGTCAGCTAGTTTCTTTGGCAATTAAACGCTATGTTGAGCTCGGCAACATCGGAGACCGTCCTGGGAGAGGACGTAAACGCACTGTTCGAACTTCTAGGAACCAACACATTATCAAACAAAGATTAGTCCGGAATCCACAGAAAAAGGTGAGAAAAATGTCGCGAGACTTGGGGATAAGTCGCTCCACCGTGCAGCGTATAGTGAAATATGATCTCCTTTTGGTACCATACAAACTCAGAAAAGCGCAATTTCTTACAGAGAAAGACAAAAAAGGTCGCCTTGAGAGATGTCGTTTGCTTAAACAACGCTCCGCTGCTTGGAATTGGAAAAATATCGTATTCTCTGACGAAAAATTGTTTTCGATAGAACAAGCCCATAATCACCAAAATGAGAGGATCTGGTCTTCCACTCGTCCTGGAGCTGCTGCAGTTATTCCACGTCGCCAAAACGCGAAAACAGTTATGGTTTGGGGTGCAATTTGCGCCACTGGCAAAACTCCCCTCGTTTTTGTAGAAAAAGGTATCAAAATTAACCAAGAAAATTATCGACGAGACATCCTTGAATCTGTGGTTCTTTCTTGGAGTCAACAGCACTTTAGTAACCATCCATGGATATTCCAACAAGACTCTGCTCCAGCTCACAGGGCCTTACGTGTTCAACAGTGGTGCAAAATCAATTTCCCTGATTTCATCAGCTCAAAAGAATGGCCACCCTACTCGCCTGATCTGAATCCCATGGATTACAGTTTATGGCCAATGTTAGAGGCAAGGACCTGTACTACACCTCATACTAACTGTTGATGACCTGAAGGCTTCTCTTACACGCGAGTGGGACAAAATATATGTTGAGGAGGTGCGGAAACTTGTGGAAAATTTTACCAAGCGTTTGACTCTTTGTATTCGCGCTAAAGGAGGTTATTTTGAAGACAAATAGGAATTCTTGTATAAAATAAGTTGTATTTTTATAATTTATAAATTAATTTAATTTAATAAAATTATTAAAGGTAATAAAATTATTTCAAAAATCACCTGTCAACGTTATTTTGGGCCACCCTGTATATTACACAATATAGTTGAACTATTTATAGAAGATAAGTATGCCGATGTGCACAGATCTCGTACTTTACGGATCCCAATTCCACCAGAAATGATTGGCAAGCTTGCCTGGGTGTATTGTGTATCGCTAAGGTTGATATTAAGTATATGTTCTAGTGAGTTTCTAGTTGTTAAGTCGAACTCGTCTATAGTGTTATGGTTCCAAGTTGGTGTTGTGCGGAGAGTATATCGTCGTAGTAGATATAAAGAGAGCTAAGCCATACATGCAACATTTCGAGATATTGACGATTAAAGATTTAAAGTCTCGAAAATTTATATGTTTTTAGTTGTATCTTTCAAACTACATATCATTTATTTTCACAAAATTTTTACACGTGGTAGTAATGTTCATATTCTAATGGGATAATATGAAGTTTGGACCCTATCATTTGTAGTTTTTTAGTTATTAAGGGTTTAGCACTTAACCTCTTTTTACTACTGAGAAAATGTTCTATCGCGTAAGCAGGATTGTGATGGAGCATAATGAAGCTATGTTGGTTATCTCAGTTATGCATTATAAGTTTCATCCATTTACAACCAATTTTCTGTGAATGTTGTTGATCAACAGTATTTATGTGGCTAGGCTTCGTACGGTAGTACAGAAATATTGAAAAATTAATTGATAGTAAACCAATACTATGACGCCTAAAGTTATTTATCTTTTAAAAAGTTTATATGGAATTTCAGTTAACATCCCTTTATCATTATTGAAATAACGTACTTCTAACCTCGTAATCGCTTGGCTCTCTTTTCCACTATAATCTCCGTCTCATTCTGAGTATTTTGGCATTAAAAACGCATTTTCGCCAAAATGTGGCTTGGCTCTGTTTTACTCTACCACGACGATATACGATGCGAGGTACTGACATACAATTTTTTAATAAATGGTATGCTATAATTAATTTTAGTCTTTCAATAATTGTTTTTAAGGTTGTCAATTTTGAATTAAGGACGTCCACTGTGGCCTCATCGAAAAGTGCAGCGCCTAAGAGAGTTAGATTATTTTTAGTTTTTATGAAAATGTCTGGTGCTAGTATTCGGGACGAGTCAATGATTTCAGGATGAACTGAGCTACCTAAAAAAAAATTCACATTTAGAAGGATTAATTTCGAGCCCGATATTTTTTGATTCGTTAATTATTGTTTCAAAATCGACTAATACTGTCGAAGGTTCACCGCCTAATGTTCCATCGTCAAGATACCAGACGTTGAGCTCACTTGTGAGTTTTTCAATTAGAGATTTAACCACTAGACTGAAACCTGCAGGCCCTAAAGGGTCTCCTTGCTGGCATCCAACTTCTGATGAGATTAAATTTTCGCCGAAAAAGAGAGCAAATGGCGTTGTGTAGCATTGCCACATGTATGCGAACAGCCTGGGAGCTTTATCTTAAACAGCCTGAAGAAGGCAGTCTCTTTCGATACTTTAAAAGCATTTTTGAAATCGATTTTTAAAATCAGTTTTTGCATACCAGCAATACCTTTCGCGTATTTTCTGACGGCATGTACGGCTGCTTCACACCCACCTTTTGACGCAAAACCAACTTGAGTTGGGCGGAAATAACTTCCTAAAATGGAGTATACGCTATTACATGCCAATTTAGATGCCAATCTTCTGAAAGTATTTCCAACAGCAATTGGGCGGATACCGCCTTCTTTCTTTTTTAAGGCGCATAGTGAGTCTCCGGAAATGGCGTGAACCATTCTTTCACTAAGTACTTAACTTAGTGAAAGAATGGTTCACGCCACCCGAGAGCATCATATTCGCCATTGTAGTAAGTGATTCCAGAAGTCTTTTAGCGGCATTACCTGCGGAAAATGAAAGCAAGTCCTTCAGATGCTGGGGCCTGAGACCGTCTAGGCCCGCGGAAGAACCGTTTGGGAAGCTGTCGATGCATTGTGCTACTGTGGATTGTTCTACAATGGGATGTTCGTCATTGAGAACTGGTGGATCTGGAAAATTGAGCGGCCGTGAAGGCTTAGGGTGTTTCGATTGAAGAGATTGCAAAGTCGTTTCGTCCGCGCCGTAGCGAAGACATCACTTGACGAAAGAGGACCTTCAACTATTTTGTGAAAACAGGATGCGTGGACTGAGAGCTATTTGACATTGTATTTGACGGCTGATACTAGTGATGTTTTTTTTTATTTCGGAACTTGAAAAGCTATGTATGAAAAAAGGAATAAATTTTGACAAGATTCTTCAGTATTGTAGTGGTCCATATGTTAATAATCTGAGAAAGTCTATCAGCTGCACAAATTCTCGCCCCTTTGGGAATGCGTTTTAGGAGTTTAACCCTCTGAGCAAATTTCCAACTTTTTTTGAAAAGCCGCTGAGCAAACTTCTAAAGGTACGTGTGCGCAACTTTCTCCGCACTTCTCAATTATAAAATCATAACTTTAATATTTACTTTGGAACCCATATAAATTTGCACCTCATTACAATCTAGATAAAATTGTCGTTCATATGAAATAGGTTTGAGTTAATTTGATTTCAATCGGAATTAATAAAAAATAGGTAAGTTTAGAGATCAAATTTTATGGGTGTACGAAGGAAAGAACGAAGATACCTTGAAAAGTGAAGCGATAACATATCTTTTTTTTATTTTAGAATATAACTATAATACATTTCTAATAGAACAGCATCAAATTTTGTTAACATCTTCTTGAAAAAATTTTCACCAGAACCCACTTACCGCGCACACAGAACGGTTCGAACTTCCAGCGAGAACGCAAATATGTGTTTCATGGACCATGCATAAGACACCACCGCTGCGAACATTTTTTGTTGCGTTCTTTCATTACTCAAATATTCATTAGAGAAACAGAGATAACCCTAAGTTCAATGCTGACAGAGTAAAAAATAAAAAACCACCACCGGACGTCAAGTCGATTAATAGATCGCTGTTGCTCAGCGGTAAATTTTGGCTGGTCAGTTGAGTGTATCGGGATTGTTCAGGGATTGCTTTGGTGATGGCACCTTACGATAAGAGTGTCAAACGATTCAGGCTCTGTCGTCTTTATACCTATCTCTGCAGCGAGGCTTATGTTAATTGGAGCGCACTCACCTGCATGAGCTTTGCCTATGTGTATTCGGAGTCCTTTGCTACCCTTGAAACCCTGTTTGTGGCAGTGTGGGCATTCGGTTGTAGTTGCTATGTTTTGCGATGATTGTGAGTAATCTATGCACATTTGACATTACCAATTTGATCCCGTCTCACCAATTTCCTCGATATCAGTGACCGTGAGTCCTACATAGAGACCATGAAACCATTTACGACAGCCGGTGCAGAGGATTTTGCAGTTTTGGCGGCCGTCAGCGGATATATAGTCGGGCTTGCCACATGAACACTCCGTGGAAATCTGTTTGAAGCTGGATGTTAGGCGAGGTCGAGAGGCTGGAGCTAAATGGTGACAATGAGCCAGTGCAATCAGGCGTCGTGTAGGAGGAGTTGCATCGTCGTGTCACGGAGTTGGCCACTGGTTTTCGGTTCAACTGACGTCCAGTACACAAAATGCGATCAGACCGTTCACAGTGTGTACCTTGTCCGCGATGAGGATCGGTGAGTAATTCGTTGTAAATAGCTTCGTGTCGAATGATGATGTGAAATTATCCAAGTCATTTTTACCTCGTGCATTAAGAATAAGCAGCGACTAAAAGTCGTTACACCATTGTTTCGACCTTGCAAACGTATTCAGAAGCCGGTATGAAGCAACTCGGGTTTGGCGGAAGTTTCTGAAGGAAGTGTAAATAAATCTCCCGACACGAATGTCGAAGGATGAAGTGAATGTATCCAAAAAACTGTTTCACCTCATGCATTAAAAATGTGCGACTGCTGATGAACCTGGCACCACTGTTGCGACCTTGCGAACACATCCGACGGTACGAAAGGACCCTGGTGTTCGGCGGCAGGTGCAGAAGGAAGAGCTAAGATAGGCGACTTCTTAAATTCAATTTGTTTGTGTTGACCATAATCACGATACAATGATATCTTAATTTTGATGATTCCACTTTGTTTATATTGTTAAATTATGTAAAATTTTTATTTATAAATATCTAAAAAATTCTAATGAGAAAAAATCCGTATGACAAGTTTGACAGTTGACAATAGTATTAATAATAAACATTAAATTAATATTCACCATATTATGAATATTATTCCATTTTCGAGTACGTTGAGATTTTCCCCTCATACGCCTCTTCAGCATCTTCCAGAACTGTTTATTGGTGGCGGGATATCCGATGTGTAGCGGTGGAGAAAGAACGCTCCCATGATGGGCCATCTTTCGAGTGACCGCGCCCTGTGGTCTAGTTCGTGGACGAGGTGTGTAGCCGCTGGGTAGGTACTGACATTGCGCTGTCATTAGAAGCAGAGGGTACAGAAACGCCACTTCCATCTGGATTAACACGATTTTATATCTACATGAATGAACATAATATAATTTCAAATTATTAATAATTGTATCTGAAATTTATCATAAGGCGAATTCTTATGTTTCATTTATCGAGATTTAGATAAAGGATAGAACCAAATAAGAATCCGTTTTTATATTAATGTAATCGAAGGTATGCAAAACAAATTTTTAAGATACGTGGGCTATCGATCTCAGAATTGCGAATCTAGAGATGAATATTTATTTTCTTTTCTTATCCTCTTTCACAGAGAAAACTTTCGGACGTTACCTTCTCATACAAAATTATTAACTACATTGTCGAATCGCCCTACTTACTGGAGATAATTAAATTCAGATGCCCAAACAAACGAACACGTTCTAACGACACTTTCATTTTATATAAAACCCACTGTAATTACAGTTAACATAGATTTATTAATAGAAGTTGTAGATTAAATAATGATATTTTCCAAATAGTAAACATCTTTAACTCAAAATTTGGCAGCTTTAAGAAACAGTGTGTACACAAATTAACTTGCTCTAGCTAGGTGCTCAAAATTTAATTAATTACCTACCTTTTTTGCATTATACATATTTCACTTATTTTTTTATTATTATACTAGTGTTGAAAACATGTTTTATAGTCTTGCCTAATTGTGGAAACTTTAGTGGTTTATCTGTGTGTTTCCTTAAAATAAATAAATAAAATAAAATCCGTCAGGGGGACCACGCCGCGCCGTTGCGTTGAATTCCATGATGGATGAATGGTACACCTCAATGCCCTGACTGGTGGAAGAAGGTCATTCCAACACCTCGACGCCATTACCTTGAAACCACCCTCGACTGCTGCCCCACGGTGCTGTGGGATTTTTAGGGAAATACCACTGCCCCGCGTGGCGTGTCCGTGATCTCCTAGCCACTCAAGTCGCTCATAAAGTCTTAAATTTACATATAGGTAAATAAATCATAACTGTACTGAGTTAGTAAACTCAACCATTACATAATTCGTGTATTAAATATTAGATTAGTAAACTTACTCTGTACTTAAAATTTTCAGTATCAGATATTATAAAAATCAAAATATTCAACTAACTGCACATTTACCTTTTCGTGCGTTTTTCCCCCTTATAACCCAAAATGTGCAAAACCCACAAGCGATTAGGAGAAGCATAAAAAAATTTAACGTCACATTTTCAAAGGTAGTAATTTCACGGATATCAATATGTTATTAATTTTGCGCCGTTCGTGTATCGTCGTACGGAAACAGGAGGAATCAAAACCAGTGGCCGCGGATTGGTGGATAACACGGAATGGGCCTCTCTCGTTATTATGAGGAATACTTTGTTGTACAAGCATATTTTAATTTTCATTCCTTGTTTATACCATACTAGCTTTGTCCGACATCGCTCGCGTGAAATTCTCTATATTTTAACACTTAGGCCCGGACTTCATGAATCCGTTTCTCCCCGGAGTTGACTAAAATGGGCCACACGCACCGGTGCGAGCGACAGAGTGAGAACTTCATGCGTCCGTTTCTCATCACCCATCACCGATGGGTGTGGCCTATTTTAGTCAACTCCGGGGAGAAACGGATGCATGAAGGTGGTCCGGGCCTTACCGGCATCGACCACCATGCAATCTTTCCTACAACATTTCAAATGCAGGTATTAGGTTATTTTGGTTCTTGTAGTAGAGGTACTTGAAAAAATCATAATTTCCTTGTAGTGTGCACCTACCTAGTGATTTGATTGAGTGAGAACGTGCTTGTACATGTTTGACTTGATGGCAATAAATTGTTTCTATTCTACCATGTTTATGGATATACTTAATAGGTTTTTCCCGCGGCTTCGCTCTCTGTAGACTCGGTTTAATAGAAAATCCGATTTAAACGCAAATATGATAATACACGATCGCTTCTCTTATATTCTCTCTTTCTCTCGGGAGGGATCGCTTGTTTCCCTCCTCTCCTTCCCTCACTACGATCCCACCGCCTCCCCTGAGTCCTATCTCCTCTCCATCCCTCTCTCCCCGTCTATCCCCTCCCCCTCCCTACACCTCCCTCCACTCTGCTCTCACTCCCTACCATCCTATCCAGCCCCTCCCTCACTCTTCCACACCTCCCTCCCCTCCGCTCATTTCCCGTCTTCCCCCTTTTCCATCCCGCCCCTCCGCTTATTTCCTATCCTTCCCCTTTTCCCTCCCTCCCCTCCCTTCCCCCTCCCCTGATAACTAGGGAAAATAAAAAAAATATTTCTGTAAATAGCTTAGCAACAATTTCTTGTAGGTATTTGTAAACGCTAACGCAACTTCGGACACGTGAGCTTAAACAATACAATACAATATTCTGGCGATAAGCAAAGTTTTCGGATGAGTAGTTTCGGAGATTACCTCCTCGATTGCCTCTTGCATCTAAACTTACAAACTTATAAACATTAGCTCTTTATTAGTTTAGATGATTGAAAGCAAGGAAATATTGAAATACAAGTCGTAAAAATTAAAAAAAATAATACCTACATATACCTAACTATATCTAGGTACGTAGACAGTTCTATTGAATAAACACAAAAGTTACTGATGTAATTTCGTTAGAGATAAAATTTAGGTATTTAGATACCAGTAGGTAACTTCTCAATTAGTAGGTAATCAAAACAGATGTACTGTCCCGACTCATGGAAGAAGGCCTACGTTATCCCTTTACCTAAAAAAATCCCCTAAAATCGAAATGGGCCGGTAGTCACTAGCCTGTGAGCTAGTGACTACCGGCCCATTTCTATTTTTTACCCGACTACGGCGAAGCAAAAAGGAGGGTTATGTGTTTGACCGGTATGTATATGTATGTATACGCCCTAAGGTCTGATCTTCCGCAAAATTTAAAAACCCGTATATATGACCAGTGTGTCCTCCCGGTTATGACGTACGGGTGTGAAACGTGGACGCTGACGGTCGGTGTTGTCCAAAGGTTGAAAGTTGCCCAGCGAGCAATGGAGCGAGCCATGCTGGGAATAACGCTACGTGATATGGTGCGTAACGAGGCAATCCGCCGACGCACCAAAGTAGTCAATATTGGATACCGGGTGGCTAAGCTCAAGTGGCAATGGGCTGGGCACGTCAGCCGAAGAGACGATGGCCGTTGGAGTAACCGTGTCCTACACTGGCGGCCGTGGACAGGAAAACGCCCACCCAGGAAGACCACCCGCCAGGTGGGACGACGACATCAAGTACGTCGGCGGAAAGCAGTGGTTCCGTACCGCTGAAGGCCGTGAGAACTGGAGGAAAATTGGAGAGGCGTATGTCCAGCAGTGGACGCTTACACACTGACTGACTGTATGTATGTATGTATGTATGTTCATCTATTCCCTCATAACTTCTAAACTACTCACCATCATTTGACAAATGGGGTATCGTTGAAAGCGTCTTGATCGTCCGCTGGTTAAAGGCTATGAGACGTCACATAAAATTGACTATGGCGCTCTCTAGATGACTAAAAGTCATGATCTAAAAAAAAACTATTTAAAATAAAAATATAAAAACCGCCTTCAAAAATATATGAAATAAAAACCTAAAAAAAAAACGAACCCTAGAGTTGAAGGCGGTGCTAAAAAGGCTACACAAATCACAAAGGATATTATCATCCACTCATGTTTTCTTTCATGCATCATTTTTGCTTGCTTTAGCACCGCCTTCAACTCTAGGGTTCGTTTTTTTTTTTTAGGTTTTTATTTCATATATTTTTGAAGGCGGTTTTTATATTTTTATTTTAAATAGTTTTTTAGTTTTCCTTTTTTTAGGAAGTCGGTTTTATGTTTTTTAAAACTTTTTTTTTATTTCACAGTTTTTTTTAGTAATTTTTGCTATTAATGTACTCGGCGGAATCGCTCGGCCTTCGGCCTCGCGATTCCGCCTCGCTTTCCAATCGGATCTTGACCCAATTAAAATAGGACCACGTCAGCTTCGATAGCTCAGTGGTGCAGACAGTCAACTGTCGCTATTGAATGTTAAGCAACGCTGGGTGCGGTCAGTACTTGGATGGGTGACCGCTGACCGTTGGAGGCTGACCGAGGTTCGGATTCCTCGTAAAACTGTAGGTCCCTTCCCTCCTAATCTTACTTGGTGGTAGGGTTTAACCTGACCGGGTTGGTACCACCGCACTGAATTAAACGTCGGTCGAAACGGCTATGTAAATAGTTTGTGTTTTCCGACCAGTTCAGTGTAGTCAGTACGATCAAAGGGGGAAGTACTGACATGGCACTTAGTTTACCCGGTGTTATGGGCTGACATCACGGACGTTGTAGGTGATGTTGCAGAACTTAGTAGAATGGACAGACATAAACATGTTACGGAACCCTACTTTTATTATAAAATAACCGTCGGAGGACCTTGGTTGAAAATTGTGAAATTTAGTAGAACGAACAGACATACATTTGTTACGAAACCCTACTTTTATTATAAAATAACCGTCGGAGGGCCTTGGTTGAAAATTGTAAAATTTAGTAGAACGGACAGACATACATTTGTTACGGAACCCTACATTCATTTTGAAATAAATGTTAAATTTTGTAGAACGGACAGACATGCATTTGTTACGGAACCCTACATTCATATTGCAGAACTTAGTAGAATGGACAGACATAAACGTGTTACGGAACCCTACTTTTATTATAAAATAACCGTCGGAGGACCTTGGTTGAAAATTGTAAAATTTAGTAGAACGGATAGACATGCATTTGTTACGGAACCCTACATTCATTTTGAAATAAATGTTAAATTTAGTAGAACAGACAGACATGCATTTGTTACGGAACCCTACATTCATTTTGCAGAACTTAGTAGAATGGACAGACATAAACGTGTTACCGAACCCTACTTAACAGTTGCACTCCGGGAGTGCCGGCAGATCCCGTGCCACTCTAACTTAACCCTTAATGCAATGACTTAAGGTTTCATTTTAAAAATGACGCTGACGCGATGTCGCGAGTTATACATTTTTTACCCACCTAAAAAAGTGCCAAGCGCCGTTAAAGAAGTTTTCACTTCAAAAACCTCAGGGTTATCCCCTTTCAAATAAAAAAAAAAAAGAATTTTCAAAATCGGCCCACAATTGACGGAGTAATCGCGTAACAAACATCAAAAAAAAGAAAACATACTGTCGAATTGAGAATCTCTTAGGTCTAAAGTAAATTTCTCGTGAAGACAAATGCAACGAGCCCAAACACGATGGGTTTATCATGTGTAGTTTCGGAGTTCCTATGGCCACCTTCTGTCTCCATCATCAGACCAGCTCGATGGTACTCGGTACAGTAGGTACCGGTCAGGTACCATAATAAATTAAGCGCACCTGGCCGGTCGGAAAAGATAAAAAATTTCAAATTTAGAATATTCATGAAACAAGGGTCCGAATATGTATCACTAGTAAATATCGATTCATGTATTTCAACAGGACAGAGAAAATTTCAAAATATTAGGTATTTAATACTTTTTAGTTCTTTTTGTTTTTTTGTTTTTTTGAAATCGGTTTAATATTTTTTAAAACAGTTTTTATTTCATTCTTTTTAGTAATATTACATAAATAAGAATAATCGAAATCGAATAATCGAAATCGATTGAAGTGGTACAGAATTATTCGCCATATGTGTCAGACTGCAAATTGCTGAATAAGTCCACATCACAAAAGTTTTGCTGAAGGTAACCACACACCATACTAATTTATCAAACTGAAAATTGCCGAATACGACCACATCACAAGTTTTGCTGAAGGTAACCACACACCATAGTATTATGCTGATTTTTCGAAAACCACTGAACCAATTTCGATAAAATTGAAATGGGACCACCTCGGAAGTATGACCTAACTAACAAAAAAAGAATTTTCTAAATCGGCCCTCAATTGACGGAGAAATCGTGTTACAAACATACAAAAAAATAAAAAAAATAAAAAACATACAGACGAATTGAGAACCTCCTCCTTTTTTGGAAGTCGGTTAAAAATATATTTAAGTATGCCGTGTTGGGTATCAAATGAAAGGGCTTAATTAGCACATCTTCTCTTATATATAAAAATGAATCGCTGAATGTGTTGCTAACCGCAAATCTCGAGAGCAGCTGTACCGATTTCGCTAATTCTTTTTTTAGTATATTCCTTGAAGTACGAGGATGGTTCTTACGGAGAGAAAAATTAAAAAAATTGCCTGAAAAAGTCTAAAAACAACACTTTTCTATACTCCCATACAAAAGATTCGTAATAATACTTTTTTTTTTTTTATGGAACCTGACACGGTCATCACCTACATCACCTACAACATCCGTGATGTCAGCCCATAACACAGGGTGAACTAGGTGCCATGTCAGTGCTTCCCTTCATTTCATGTCGGCTACACTAAACTGGACGGAAAACACGAACTATTTACATAGCCGTTTCGACCGACGTTTCGTTCAGTGCGGTGGTACCAACCCGGCCGGGATAAACCCTACCACCTAGTAAGGTAAGAAGGGAAGGGACCTACAGTTTAACGTGGAATCCGAACCACGGTCAGCCTCCAACGGTCGATCCGCCAATACTTAAGAACAATTTGAACTTTAATACCATACCATAAAGATTGAAAAATCAAAATTGGTAATTTTTGTCTGAGAATCTTAGACCAACGCAGACCGTGTCGTTACTCGTTCGTAGCTGTCAACAGCCATCGCAATCGAACGCCAGAAAGAAACAATTGTGCAGGGCTGACCTCATACATGTGGGACAAATGGTTTTATTTTGATAGGGTAACCATAAGATTGAAACTTTAAATTAGTAAAAAATGGTTTTATAGGTTGCCCATACGATTCCTTACCAAATGTGGGACAAAAAAAGGACCATGCGATTCCTTAAATAATTTGAATAGGGTGACCATACGATTCCTGAACTAATTTGGGGATTTTTTTTAAGTTAGTTGAGGGGTCACTACACGATTTCACGGAAGCGTAAAAAGGTATTTAAACGTTAAATTAAATAAAATAAAAATAAAACACATGTTTAAAAAGACGTATATATTTAATTACTACACGGAAAGTCGCAGAGATCCAGCCTCGTTTCGATTTAAAATAGAATTTCAGTATTACAGAATAGATTTCAGCCCAAAGAAGCTTTTTGATATTTATTTTATCCTACGATCCTGAATACATTTGCAGAAAATAAACACAAATTACAAGAATCTTTGGACTTGCATCTCCCTGTAAAGTCAAGATATTTTCTTATCTTACATCGACGATCATCACATCACACATAAAAACGACTAACAGCTATGGTACTTTTTACATGGTGACTCTATAAAGTTCGTACGTGCAACTTTGCACACAATATATTTATACGTTTTATAATGTCATACAAATGTATATTATAGAAGGCTAAAACATTTAACTGGTTGAAATTCTGCAGGGTCTAAGTGCCAAAAAATTTATATAAAGTTTTTACTGCAATAAGGTCTATGTGTCAGGCGCTAGGCGTAATGATGTTCTAAAGTGTCTAAACTCCACCCAATTTGTCACACATACACACACACACACACCCTCACACCCTCTCACACACACACACACACACCCTCTCCCCCCCCCCCCCCCCCTCACATACACCCTCCCACATACACACATTGTAGTTAGATAAATAGAAAATAAGTACTTTTTGCTCCAATTTTTTTTTTTTGCAGTATTATGCACAATATTTTTACAATAAGAGGTGCAAGACGGGCTATTAGGATATTACAGAGGTTTCTTCAAGTCAACCTTTGGATGTTTGATAGTAGATATAGTGAAATGTAAGTAAGTAGCAAAAGAAAAAGATATTTAATAATAGGCGGAATAATTATTAATACATGTAAGTACGTACAAATAAGTGACTAAATATATAAAATATATTATAGTAACAAATAAATATGCATAAATGTGCATACTTTTTTTTTTTTTGTTAAATCTCGAGATTCATAATTTTGGCACTTAGACCCTACACACATCTCACCGTTCATTTGTGGTTTAATAGTCGTTTTCAGCACATACGGTTGAGTCTTGTTCAACAGTAATTTTTAATTTGTTGGTTATAGTCACATTTTTAATACACCTTGACATCCATGAGTTAACTGGCAAATTTAATCGACCGTAGGTAAATTATAACTACAGTTAATTTTACCGCTGTATTTTATTCAACTTTGCAATCTATGAATAAATCAT
Organism: Nematopogon swammerdamellus; assembly: GCA_946902875.1. Lineage (NCBI taxonomy): Eukaryota > Metazoa > Arthropoda > Insecta > Lepidoptera > Adelidae > Nematopogon > Nematopogon swammerdamellus. The sequence continues at coordinate 26,933,632 of OX336336.1, forward strand.
TTACAACATGGTTTTATTATTTATTCGTAGTGTGCAACTATTCTTTTAAGTTCGGTCTTCGGACTTATTTACACAAAAGTTGTTTTAAATTAATCTCTTTCTCTTAAATTTGGCACGTAATCTGATAGTCTTATTAACATTTTATATTAAGTACATATCTTATGAAAAAAAAACCTCTGTGAAAAATAGAGGAATTATATTTAAAAAAATTATCATCTAAGTATTGCTATGTTCGAATTTACGATGTTACAGTACCTATATTATTATTTATTATCTATATACTAAATAGTAAACAGTGAGCCGGTGGTACCTAAGTACAGCAAAGTTACATTAGTAGATAATAAATTAAATTGATTTGGTGAATATAATGTTTGGTAGAATAAGTGTCGCCGCACACGAGCCACCCGCGACAGCCAGAAACGCCGCCAAGAGAAGCTAGAAGCGGCTACAGAGGTAGCTGAAGCGCGCGACAGCCACTTGTGGCCGGTGGCCGACACTTGCGGTCGGTGGCTGCTACTTTTTTTAACCTGCAATGCATGCAGTATCATAATGGACTCGAACGAAGAAGGTTTACTTGCGCTGCTTCTGATAAGAAAACGTCGTCGTAGAAGATAAACAACAGACTACGTGCGTGCGTTGCCGTCGACTCGAGCAGGTTCGCGAGTGGCGTGTGGCGGCGTTTTGTGTCGGCGTCTTGTGGCCGATGCGGGCCACAAGAAGCGAGCAGCGACGATTGTAGCGTGTGGCGGCCACCGGCGTCAACCGTGTGCGGCGAGTCCATATAAAATGTATGAAAACTACAGGAAATATGCCGGTGGCGGCGTTTTGTGGTTGTGGCCAGTGGCCCGTGTGCGGGAGCCCTAAATCAATTTTTATCACATAACAATAGCTCTTTCTCTTTATGATATCGTTAAGTCGTAGAAAAGGGACCAAGTGCAATACTATTTTCGAAATTAATTATTATAAAATAATAGAAGAATGTTATGTAGATTTAATGTTATATAAAATTTCTATGTCAGGTAAAATTTAAGGCCGTGATACATACAACAGTTTTTAAAATAAAGTAACTTTGAAAAGTACTATGAGAATATATTTCCCCCCAAGTATAGTCTCGTTTCCTTCAAGAGACGCGTGAATGGGCACCTGTCAGGCCGGCATAGCATTCGTAGCCCCCGCATGCGACCGAATATCCATGGGCGTCGCTAGACACCTTATGGGTGGCTCGGCACCACATGTCGCGTTTTCGATAAAAAAAAAAAAAGAATGAATGTATGAAATTAAAATAAAAGGCTCAATTGAGAGTTTCTAATGAGACAAATTTTCTGTCATTTTAGCATTAACAGTTAACGATGACGAAAATAAATACCATCCTTTTCCACAGACAATGCATGTGAAATTTGGCCATAAATGACACACAATGTTAGTTAACAATATTTCATTGAAAGAAATGCATATTCATTTGGTTCGTCATAATAATATTTTAATTTTGTTCCGTTCGACAATGCTTTATAAAAAAAAAATGTGTTCCATTTATGTGTAGGTTTGGAACACCGTTAAATGTTCGAAATATGAAAACATGTTCTTTAACTAATTTAAATATATTTTAAGCGTACCAATCGTTTCGCCAACTTTCTAAAGTGGAGCTACGTACGAATGTGTTCCGCAAAGGTTTCACATCTCATACTCGTAGGTCCCTCGGTGAGTATGGTCTCGGAGGCGTCCAGCGCGCCCGGGAGACGATGGGGCGGCCGGAAGACGATGGCGTGCCGAGGGGCTAGGGGCGCAAAGTGATGGCGAGCGGCAGGGCGGAGCGGGCGCAGAGCTGTAAGGCTGAGCTTCACATGGGTCTCTCGATGAGTATTGTCTCGGATGTGTCCGGCGCGACGGAAGACGATGGCGTGGCGAGGGGCGAGGGGCGCAGTGAGATTTTGTACCGTGTGGGGCCGGTACTTTAAAAGAATAGCCCCACTGCATCTCTCCCCGTGTATGTCGTAAAAGGCGACTATGGGATATGACTCCCTTCTTATATTACTAGGTGGTAGGGTTTAACCCGCCCGGGTTGGTACCACCGCACTGAATGAAAGGTCGGTCGAAACGGCTATGTAAATAGTTTGTGTTTTCCGTCCAGTTCAGTGTAGCCGGCACGACCCAAGGGAAGGCTGACATGGCACCAAGATCACCCGGTGTTATGGGCTGACATCACGGGAGTTGTAGGTGATGTAGCCAACCGTGTCAGTTTCCATAAAAAAAAAAAAAAAAAAAAAAGAGATGGCGAGCGGCAGGGCGGAGCGGGCGCAGAGCTGCAAGGCTGAGCTTCACATGGGTCTCTCGATGAGTATTGTCTCGGAGGTGTTCGGCGCGGCGGGAGACAATGGCGTGGCGAGGGGCGAGGGGCGCAGTGAGATGGCGAGCGGCAGGGCGGAGCGGGCGCAGAGCTGCAAGGCTGAGCTTCACATGGGTCCCTCAATGAGTATTGTCTCGGAGGTGTCCGGCGCGGCGGGGGAGGATGGCGTGGCGAGGGGCGAGGCGCGCAGTAAGATGGCGAGCGGCAGAGCGGAGCGGACGTAGAGCTGCAAGGCTGAGCTTCACATGGGTCCCTCGATGAGTATTGTCTCGGAGGTGTCCGGCGCGGCGGGGGAGGATGGCGTGGCGAGGGGTGAGATGGGCAAGCGGCAGAGCGGAGCGGACTTAGAGCTGCAAGGCTAAGCTTCACATGGGTCCCTCGATGAGTATTGTCTCGGAGGTGTCCGGCGCGGCGGGGGAGGATGGCGTGGCGAGGGGCGAGGGGCGCAGTGAGATGGCGAGCGGCAGGGCGGAGCGGGCGCACAGCTGCGAGGCGCCTCGGCCCTCGCCCACGGAGCGGTAGCGAGCGCAACGCCCATGTCTGCACAAAAAGATAATCATATGTTCATAAAGTGACAGCAACATGGATGTAAGTATCAGAAAATAGTAAATAATTTATGTTAAGATATATATTTAAACTTCAGACGTTTCAGCGACCTTGAGCGAACGCCTAGTAATATATTTTATTATAAAACTGAAACCCTAAGTCCAACCGAAGCCTTATAGAACAACAATAACTATTGTTTATTGTTTATTGTATAATTTCATCCATAGGTAGGTAACCTACGCTTGGACATGTCGAAAATTCCGCCAGTTCTAAATTCAATGCGAAGAAGAACTGACAAACAAACTTCGCAAGTCACAATGTTTTGTTAGTACCTTATAAGTATTATATTATAGTAACTTACAAATAATTAACCCATACTACCGCTCACAAGAGCATTAATAATTACAGCATAAACATGAATACTGAAGAATTTGACCACACTGCCTATTTAAATTACCTATATCTGGTGTATAGTGCCATCGTCAATTTTGATACTTCATATTATATCAAGTCAAAAAATAAATAAAAATTAGTTTACATTTATTACAAAAAGATGTAATAAGTCATATAAAAAAAAAATTTAATGATACAAAGTGTATCCAAATGTCAAATTGTCAAAGTTTGTTAGTGCAGTGTATTTTCAGTGCAGTAAACAAATTATAAATTTAAAATAGCAAATATTATCAATAATTAATTAAAATGTAATAAGTACACTGTTTTAATATTGAGTAAAATTATATATTATATTAAGCTACAATATCATCGGTAGCTTGTCATGCGTGTATTACGAGTATGTTGATTGGATCGGATCGGCCGGTTGGCCGCCAACCAGCGGTCCGGGGGAAGCTGGCCCAATCGCCTACTCCTCCGAGGCAGTAAATTGGGACGCTTCGCGAAATAGGGTAAGCCTCATAATTTCTTCGTTCATATAATAAGCAAGTTCTCTACGGGGCGGCTGAGACGGTGGTGTTGTTTGAAAGGGAGGGGAGGGGGGAAATAAGGGACTGACCGCGTCCGGCCGCGTTCGCTTTCAGGGCGGCTTTTAAATTTGGAACTTCGCTCGAACTGCTATTCTTGACAATGTGATTTGACATTTGTTATCTTTAGAAGTTTTGATTCGCTCCCGTGACATTTTGGGTTTATTCGCTCGTTGAGACAACCATAAGGTGTCTAACGACGCCCATGGACCTTCAGTCGTACGGGTACGCGTAAACCGGTTGCGAATGCCATGCCGGCCTGACGGATACCTATTCACGCCTTTCTCAAAGGACCCGAGACTGTATTACCGGTTCTGTGGAGGATCAAAACTGACACGGCTGGTTATATCACAAATAAATCATACAACATTCTTGACGTCAGCCCATAAGATCTTGATGAACTAGGTGCCATGTTAGTGCTTCTCTTTGGGCTTTGGTCGTATTAATTTAAGACGGGACGGAAGTTAACTTTTGTCTATACAAAATCGTCTTTCGGCATTTATATTTTTTACCCCCCTAAACCTTATCCGATCTTTGTAATTTTTTTTTTAATAAGGACCGCCGAATCTATTTCCTTGTCTTTTTATTTTTTTAATATCTGAAGTGATGACTCAATAAAACTTAATGAACTTCATGACATAAAAAAATAAAAAAATAATTTTTTTTCGGTCGAAATACAATTTTTTTTAGCTCCGGTGTTGTAATATTTAATTTTCATCTAAACAAAAAAATGACAGGAACGTAGATTGGACTGTCTGTTAGACAAGAAAGCAAAATTGTAAACATCGGATAAGGTTTAGGGGGCTAGAAAAAAACATAAATGCCGAAAGACTATTTTGTATGGAGAAAGTTAACTTTCGCCTCGTCTTAAATGCGCTTTCTAACTTTAATCTCAAAGCTTAAAAAAACACCGGCCAAGTGCGAGTCGGACTCGCGCACCGAGGTTTCCGCACCACAAAAAAAAACATTGAAAAAAAAACACATTTCTTGTATGGGAACTAAATAACACATATTCTGTGAACATTTCAACGGGCTACCTATTACGGTTCTAGAGATACAGCCCTCGGACAAACAGATAGACAGACAGACAGACAGACGGCGTAGGCTTAGTAATAGGGTCCCGTTACCGGATACGGAACCCTAAAAACTAATTCAATTTGAGAAAATATCTTATCTCGCCTCTACTGAAGGGCAGAATTATAAATACAACTTACCAAAATGTTGACAGCATACAAGACCTATTAGTCGGAGTGTAAATTACTGAGGCGGCACGGCAGACGGTCCCTCGTGTGTTTACTTACGTAAGGAGCAGACTACATGTTGTACTTAGCGGAGTTCGGACTCGGTGGAGGCGAAGATTTCAAACTAATTTGGTGTTTTGTAGATTCGTTCTATTATATTTTGTTGATATTTTGCTATGGTACGAGTAGGACTTTATGACCAAAATCGGAAGCCAGCCGCTCAATAGTTACGTTTTTTTTATGGAAACTGACACGGTTGGCTACATCACCTACAACATCCGTAATGTCAGCACATAACACCGGGTGAACTAGGTGCCGTGTCAGTGCTTCCCTTCATTTCATATCGGCTACACTGAACTGGACGGAAAACACGATAGCCGTTTCGACGGACGTTTCATCCAGTGCGGTGGTACCAACCCGGGCGGGATAAACCCTACAACCTAGTAAGGTAAGAAGGGAAGGGACCTACAGTTTTACGTGGAATCCGAACCACGGTCGAGCGGTCACCCATCCAAGTACTGACATTTCCTTATCCCTTACTCGACTTTGCTATGTTTGACGAAGATTATTTAGTGTTGATTAATATTACTACCTACTTATATTTTAAACAAAAAAAATATCATTATCAGATGAGGATATAACTTCCATAAGCCGCATCTTACAGCAGTGTACAAGGGCTGCCTTTTAAGTTCTGTCGTTTATATAAATTACCGGCAGCTTTGAATTTGGAACTGTTCGATATTCAAATTTGTCAGAATTTAGAATCTCAAAACAATTGAAAGTATTAGGATTAATGCTATTGTTTAGTCATTGCGTCGCGTCGTTTTGAATCTGTCAAGTCACGTACGAGCGGAACGAAAATGAATCTTACTAAGGAAAATGTCCATGAAATTATTTTCTACAACTTTAAAAGAGGTCTAAAACGGTTTCTGTGTTTTGAAAAGCTAACATCTGTGTTCCATGATGAAGCCCCATCTTTGCGGACTGTCGAACGCTGGCAGCGTGGACATACCAGTGTAAGTAAAAAATCTCGTGAAGGACGTCCAGAATCCGCCTTCATTGAAGAAAACATCATTGCTGTGAGACGACTAATTCTCGAAGATCGTTATGTGACATATCGAGAGATAGGGGCGTTATTAGGCATCTCAGGGATAACCATTCAGAAGATATTGCATGAGGTGCTTGGTGTGAGAAAACTAGTTTGCCGTTGGATCCCGCATTTGCTTTCCGACGATCATAAGGGGGCCCGCGTCAGATGGTGTAAGAAAACTCTTCAAAGGTTCAACCGAGGAGAGTCAAATCACGTCTACGACATCATCAGTGGTGAAGAATCTTGGATCTATGCCTACGATCCTGATTCCAAACAACAATCTACAGTCTGGGTCTTCCAAGACGATCCAAAGCCGACTAAAGTTGTTCGCTCTCGAAGCATTTCAAAGAAGATGGTGGCCACGTTCGTTGCGAAAACTGGTCATGTTGCGACGATTGCACTTGAAGATCGTAGAACGGTTAATGCAGAGTTGTAAACCACAGTTTGTTTACCACAGGTCATCGTCGAACTTCGGAAATCTAACCCAAAGCGACGCATCATCCTACACCATGACAACGCAAGCTCACACTGTGCTCGTCAAACTATTCAGTATTTGAAGCAGAAAAATGTAGAAATTCTTGACCATCCTCCATACAGTCCTGACCTACGCCCTAATGATTTCTTTACATTTCGTAAAATTAAGAAAAATCTTCGTGGTCAAAGGTTCCAGTCCGGTGAAGAAGCAGTCGACGCTTTCAAGACAGCCTTATTGTACACCCCTACTTTGGAGTGGAATAAATGTTTTAATAAGGTTCGAGCGAATGGAAAAGTGTATTAAATTACGTGGTGAATACTTTGAAAAACAATAAAAGATACTATAAGGTTCTACTAGTGTTTTTTTCTTCAAACGACAAAACTTTAAAGGCATCCCTCGTACATAGTAAGTAGGTAAGTATGTAAGTATATACTGCATTCTGTGCGAAAGTTTCCAAAACGGAACCTCCCTGTTGGCAGCCTCTTGCCCCAACCAACCTTGCCAGTTACCTTTCTATCGATTTGCAGGCTTGTTTGCGTTGGCTTAAATCCAGATTCGGATAGTCGGAGGGCCTTGTGTGTTTTGGTTGGCGGTTGAAAATGTTATGAAATACATCTTCAGTTTTTATATTTTCATAAATATAAATTTTTTATAAATAATTTACCCCAAGTAGAGTCAAGGGTCCTTCAAGAAGGGATTGGCAACTGTCAGGCCGGCATGGCATTCGCAACCCCCGCATACGACCGAATGTCTACGGGACCAAGAACCAAGTAGGAAGGACGTTATCAAAATAGCCAATGGCAATTTGAGTGAGCAAACAGCGGCGGGTGGCCAAGCAACGAATTAAAAAGTATCAAAGAATAAAAAAGTATCAACGAATTAAAAAGTATCAACGAATTAAAAAGTATCAACGAATTAAAAAGTATCAACGGATTAAAAAGTATCAACGAATTAAAAAGCATCAACGAATTAAAAAGTATCAACGAATTAAAAAGTATCAACGAATTAAAAAGTATCAACGAATTAAAAAGTAGAATGTCGTTGTGGCCGAGTGGTTAAAACGATTACGTGCATACCATACACTTGCTGCTTCACCGTTCGGAACCGGTGTAAAACTGTTAAGGTCCCTTCCCTTGCCCCTTACCTACTAGGTGATCGGCTCAAATTGTAGCCGACTGGGTTGGTACCGCGGTACTGGATGTAAGATGGCCGCATAGCAGCTTCGGTTGTGTTCTCCTCTAGTCCAATATAGCCAGCAATTTAGGGAGATCTCCTGTATATGACACCTACCTTCTCGGAGGTGATATTGGCTGGTCGGAGCATGTGCTTTGGCCCCTCTGACGCAGCCACCGATACCGGATCATATAAATAAAAAAAGGCGATTCCCCATACAGGGGGCTCGGTGGAGCAGCGTAGTTTTTTTTTTTTTTTTATGGAAACTGACACGGTTGGCTACATCACCTGCAACATCCATGATGTCAGCCCATAACACCGGGTGAACTTGGTGCCACGTCAGTACTTCCCTTCGATCGTGCCGGCTACACCGAACTGGACGGAAAACACAAACTATTTACATAGCCGTTTCGACCGTCCTTTCATTCAGTGCGGTGGTACCAACCCGGGCGGGTTAAACCCTACCACCTAGTAATATAAGAAGGGGGAGTCATATCCCTTAGTTGCCTTTTACGACACACACGGGGAGAGATGCAGTGGGGCTATTCTTTTAAAGTACCGGCCCCACACGGTACGATGAAGTCCTTTGAATCCCTTAGATAACGCCATTGTCATGACCCATTTACCCCGTGATCGGGTGCTTAATTTGGACATATCGGCTCTTCCGAAGACATTCACTGCACAGTGGTTTCATCCGGTGGGCTCGGGCTGCACAGTGGATTGACTGAGTGTAAAAAAAAATTCTGACGCTATTGGATGCTGCAAAATGCATTTCGCAGATCGCGCTTCGTTTAGACCTGGGCGCGGTCAGTACTTGGATGGATGACCGCTCGACCGTTGGAGGCGGACCGTGGTTCGGATTCCACGAAACTTGTAAATAAGCAGAGTGGTCTGATTCTTGAGTATTCATGTTTATGCTGTAAATATTAATGTTCTTGTGAGCGGTAGTATGGGTTATTTTGTAAGCTAGTATAATATAATACTTATAAGGTACTAACAAAACATTGTGACTTACGAAGTTTGTCAAATGTTCTTCGCATTGAATTTAGAACTGGCGGAATTTTCGACATGTCTAAGCATAGGTTACCTACCTACGGATGAAATTATACAATAAACGATAGACAGACAGACGGACAGACGGACGGCGTAGGCTTAGTAAGAGGCTCCGTACCGGTACGGAAACCTAAAAACGTGACTGAAATCAATTCTATTCTGTTCAAAATTCGAACGGCGTTCTGTTGCGGCCGTTATGCGGTAAACGTGTGCAATTTAAAAATATTTGTAAATTCCGTTATTCTGAATTCAAATCTCATATCCTTTAACCCAAGCTTTTAACAGAATTTAGCGGCGCGGAGGCGCGGCGCGTGGATTCCGCGGTCTGGGCTTGAAATTTTGTTCACCCATGTCATTCTGTCAATCAGCGTGTAAGCGTCCAATGCTGGACATACGCCTCTCCAATTTTCCTCCAGTCTCCAATTTTCCTTTCCGCCGACTTACTTGATGTTGTCGACCCAATCAGCGGGTGGTGTTACCACACTCTGTTTTCTTGTACACGGCTGCGAATGTAGGACAGGGTTACTCCAACGGTCATCGTCTATTCGGCTGACGTGCCCATCCCACTGTCACTGTTTACCCATAAAATTTACTTACTATTTCAATGGAGCGCTACCTATAGCGAAAGATAAATATAGCCATAAGTAATAATATTAATTAATTGGCTTACTAAACAAGTCCATCCGCAATGATGATGGATGATCCATAAGATGTACATGTACCCACTTACGTTGGCGTCGAGTTAATCAGACATGTCACCGAGAAGCGCTGCTATCACAGAGAAGCCAGCGAGATATATTACTAGAGGATACGCTACGAAAGAAGTCGTGCTCAGCCCAGTGCCACCGGAGCTTAGCCACCCGATGTCCAATATCGACTACTTTGGTGCGTCGGCGGATTGCCTCGTTACGCACCATAGCACGTAGCGATATTCCCAGCATGGCTCGCTCCCATTGCTCGCTGGGCAACTTTCAACATTTGGACAACAGCGACAGTCAGAGTCCAAGTTTCACACCCTTACGTCATAACCGGGAGGACGCACTGGTCATAAATACTCGTCTTTAAATCAATCAATCAATACTAATAAAAAATGTGTAAGGGATGATGGTCATGGAGTAAGTTACTTTGTTTTATGAGATATTGCATTTGTAGACTCTATGTATGATACTAAAACTAAATTGACAATTTTTAGAAATCTTTTTTGTGTGTATGTATGTATGTTTCTCCATAACTCTTAAACCGATCATCCGAATTCGATGAAACTTAGTACAAGCACATTTAACTATACGGGAGACAGGATAGGCTAAATACAATTTAGTTCCGGTTACGCTAAAATGTGGCTCTCATACAAACCGAATTGTTTCGCGCCCCGAAATAAAGGTACGGTAGCGGGCTTACTTATTTTCTTCTTTTTAAATACGGATCTCACGCGAGCGAAGCCGCGGCAAAAGCGAGTACTAATAATAAATGATAAAATGAATTACCTAGTACAATGGCATCGAAGTAGTCGCAGGAAGGCCGCTCGGAAGATTTGGACAACAGCGACCGTCAGAGTCCACGTTTCACAACCCGTACGTCATACATAACCGAGAGGACGCACTGGTCATAAATACTCGTCTTTAAATAAAATAATAAAATCAATTACCTAGTACAATGGCATCGAAGTAGACGCAGGAAGGCCGCTCGGAAGATTTGGACAACAGCGACCGTCAGAGTCCACGTTTCACAACCCGTACGTTATAACCGGGAAGACGCTAATACTCGCCTTTAAATACAATAATAAAATCAATTACCTAGTACAATGGCACCGAAGTAGACGCAGAAAGGCTGTTCGGAAGATTTGGACAACAGCGACCGTCAGAGTCCACGTTTCACAACCCGTACGTTATAACCGGGAAGACGCAGTGGTCATAATACTCGCCTTTAAATACAATAATAAAATCAATTACCTAGTACAATGGCATCGAAGTAGACGCAGGAAGGCCGCTCGGAAGATTTGGACATCAGCGACCGTCAGAGTCCACGTTTCACAACCCGTACGTTATAACCGGGAAGACGCAGTGGTCATAATACTCGCCTTTAAATACAATAATAAAATCAATTACTTAGTACAATGGCATCGACGTAGACCCAGGAAGGCCGCTCGGAAGATTTGGACATCAGCGACCGTCAGAGTCCACGTTTCACAACCCGTACGTTATAACCGGGAAGACGCAGTGGTCATAATACTCGCCTTTAAATACAATAATAAAATCAATTACCTAGTACAATGGCACCGAAGTAGACGCAGAAAGGCTGTTCGGAAGATTTGGACAACAGCGACCGTCAGAGTCCACGTTTCACAACCCGTACGTTATAACCGGGAAGACGCAGTGGTCATAATACTCGCCTTTAAATACAATAATAAAATCAATTACCTAGTACAATGGCATCGAAGTAGACGCAGGAAGGCCGCTCGGAAGATTTGGACATCAGCGACCGTCAGAGTCCACGTTTCACAACCCGTACGTTATAACCGGGAAGACGCAGTGGTCATAATACTCGCCTTTAAATACAATAATAAAATCAATTACTTAGTACAATGGCATCGACGTAGACCCAGGAAGGCCGCTCGGAAGATTTGGACATCAGCGACCGTCAGAGTCCACGTTTCACAACCCGTACGTTATAACCGGGAAGACGCAGTGGTCATAATACTCGCCTTTAAATACAATAATAAAATCAATTACCTAGTACAATGGCATCGAAGTAGACGCAGGAAGGCCGCTCGGAAGATTTGGACATCAGCGACCGTCAGAGCCCACGTTTCACAACCCGTACGTTATAACCGGGAAGACGCAGTGGTAATAATACTCGCCTTTAAATACAATAATAAAATCAATTACCTAGTACAATGGCATCGAAGTAGACGCAGGAAAGCCGCTCGAAAGATTTGGACATCAGCGACAGAGTCCACGTTTCACAACCCGTACGTTATAACCGGGAAGACGCAGTGGTCATAATACTCGCCTTTAAATACAATAATAAAATCAATTACCTAGTACAATGGCATCGAAGTAGACGCAGGAAGGCCGCTCGGAAGATTTGGACATCAGCGACCGTCAGAGCCCACGTTTCACAACCCGTACGTTATAACCGGGAAGACGCAGTGGTCATAATACTCGCCTTTAAATACAATAATAAAATCAATTACCTAGTACAATGGCATCGAAGTAGACGCAGGAAGGCCGCTCGAAAGATTTGGACATCAGCGACAGAGTCCACGTTTCACAACCCGTACGTTATAACCGGGAAGACGCAGTGGTCATAATACTCGCCTTTAAATACAATAATAAAATCAATTACCTAGTACAATGGCATCGAAGTAGACGCAGGAAGGCCGCTCGGAAGATTTGGACATCAGCGACCGTCAGAGTCCATGTTTCACAACCCGTACGTTATAACCGGGAAGACGCAGTGGTCATAATACTCGCCTTTAAATACAATAATAAAATCAATTACCTAGTACAATGGCATCGAAGTAGACGCAGGAAGGCCGCTCGGAAGATTTGGACATCAGCGACCGTCAGAGTCCACGTTTCACAACCCGTACGTTATAACCGGGAAGACGCAGTGGTCATAATACTCGCCTTTAAATACAATAATAAAATCAATTACCTAGTACAATGGCATCGAAGTAGACGCAGGAAGGCCGCTCGGAAGATTTGGACATCAGCGACCGTCAGAGTCCACGTTTCACAACCCGTACGTCATAACCGAGAGGACGCACTGGTCATAATACTCGCCTTTAAATACAATAATAAAATCAATTACCTAGTACAATGGCATCGAAGTAGACGCAGGAAGGCTGTTCGGAAGATTTGGACATCAGCGACCGTCAGATTCCACGTTTCACAACCCGTACGTCATAACCGGGAAGACGCAGTGGTCATAATACTCGCCTTTAAATACAATAATAAAATCAATTACCTAGTAAAATGGCATCGAAGTAGACGCAGGAAGGCTGTTCGGAAGATTTGGACAACAGCGACCGTCAGAGTCCACGTTTCACAACCCGTACGCCATAACCGGGAGGACGCACTGGTCATAAATACTCGCCTTTAAATACAATAATAAAATCAATTACCTAGTACAGTGGCAGCGTAGAAGACGCAGGAAGGCTGCTCGGAAGGTCCTGTTGAACACCGTGTAGATGATGGGGTTGATGGTGGACGAGACGTAGCCCAACCACAAGCAGATATCCACCACGTGCTCTGTTACACAAACAAACAAAACTATTTCACAATTATCCAGATGCGAAGTTAGGCGTGGCGAGAAATTCTCGATACAACTTTTATTTTATGGAAACTGACGCGGCTGGCTATATCACCTACTACATCCGTGATGCCGGTGCCAATAAAACCTTGGTGAACTAGGTGGCATGCCATCGCTTCCCTTCGGTCGTGCCGACTACACTGAATTGGATGGAAAATACGAACTATGTATTTACATAGCCGTTTCAGCCAACTTTTCATTCAGTGCGTTGGTACCAACCCGGGCGGGTTCAACCCTAGTAAGGCAAGAAGGGAAGTGAATAGAGTAGAATAGAATAGAAATGCCTGATTGCACACAAAAACACAAACATAAATATAGAAGACAGAAGATAACATACAGAAGAGCAATATAAATTAACATTATTCACACAGAAATAAGAGGACAGAACGGTATGTAGCACTGAACACTTGTTTAACTACACGAACCATTCATCTAGAAGTGGTCAACAGTCTATCTGCGGACTCCGCAATTATGAGTCTTAGAAGATTTATAGCCCGAAGGGGCTCGCCCACAAGAATATTATTTGACAACGGCACTTGTTTCGTCGGCGCTAATACCGAATTGGCCAAAATATATGCCGAAGCAGCTGTAAACTTTTCGACCAACGAAGGCATTGAATGGAAATTCATTCCTCCTGCTGCTCCATTCATGGGCGGCGCCTGGGAAAGACTGGTGCGAAGCGTGAAATCTGCTCTTGCTATAACCTTAAAAGAAAGACACCCGAAAGAAGAAACCTTTACGACATTATTATTGGAGGTCGAAGCACTTATCAATTCGCGACCTTTATACCCTAATCACGAGATTACACCTACTACGCTACGCACGCTACGCCGTGTACTCCGCATCATTTTGTATGGAGAAACGAAGTTCGTAAATCTATCACTAGAGGCGCTGCTCCGTTTCTCCATACAAAATGATGCGGAGAACACGGCGTAGCGTGCGTAGCGTAGTAGGTGCAATCTCGTGATTAGGGTAGGTACAGTAACAATTTGTAGGAAGGGACCTACAAATTGTGCGTGGAATCCGAACCACGGTCAGCCTAAAACGGTCGAGCGCAGCTGCTGCTGTGGAAGCAGATGAGGTGCCGGAGTGTCATCCAGTTTTTTACGTGTCAAATCATACATCAACCCCATCACAGTGTAGGTGATTGGGTTGTTCGTGGCCCAACCACAAGCATATTATGTCCACCGCATGCTCTGTCAGGCAATTTTTATACACCACAATATTTATTCGCTGCAAAAAAGCGTCGCAGTAATAAAATATCGTGCGAGAGTAACATCCCTTTAATTTTAATATGTACGTATCAAGAGTTGCTATTCAGAAAGCACGCTGGCGTACGAAGTCGGCTGGATGCATACCACGAACCTTAGATTATTAATTTCACCCTATCTAGCTGTATCTAGCCATACCTTGACAATTGGATTTTGTATCTTTAGATTTTTAATATGACTTATTACATTTATTTGTAATTATTTTTTCCGAATATTAATATTCAATGTACAGACTTTTTTGCATCTACGATTTTATTATATATATATAGATAAACGTAAAGGAATTGTTTTTTATTTGACTTTATATATGAAGTATCAAAATTGACGATGACGCTATACTCCAGATACAGGTAATGTAAATAGGCAGCGTGATCAGATTCTTGAGTATTCATGTTTATGCTGTAAATATTAATGTTCTTGTGAGCGATAGTATGGGTTAAATTATTCTAAATTACTTTAATATAATACTTATAAGGTGGTACTAACAAAACATTGTGACTTGCGAAGTTTGTTTCTAAGTTCTTCTTCGCATTGAATTTAGAACTGGCGGAATTTTCGACATGTCCAAGCGTAGGTTACCTACCTATGGAAGAAATTATACAATAAACAATACGAAAGATAAAGATCAAATAAATTGCTTTTACTTAGATTTAGATTCGCTAGATATTTTCGGTTCGTTCATAATCGTGCATAAACTCTTCGCACTGATCGTGGATTTCCGAATATAACCCTTATCTTCGCCGAGTGCCTATATGCTTTCTAGATTACGAATATTTTCCTATTTTTATCCGTCCCTAGAGCCGTCTATATCTTGCCACTATCGCTAAAAAAATATCTCTAGTCTTTCTGACTTGCGTCCCTTGTAATAAGCCCCGAATTACCAATCTTTCGGTAGCGGTGAGGGGGGGGGGGGGAGGGTTTACCCCTCCCCCCATCCCTATTTTGAACCCCAAAAATCGTCCCTTAGGTGCGCCACTGAACTTTTAGGGAGTTGCGAACTATGTGGAATTTCGACATTAAAAAAAGTCGGCTTCAAAGTGAGTGTGTCTCGTTATAGCATTTACATTTTGGAATGTGTAATTACGTTGCTCAATATGACGGGGAAAAAATATACGAACGACGACGCTAAAAAAATCTAATTTTAAGTTTTGTATTTATTCTCGGAGGAAATAACAACCTTTTTACCCGACTGCGCAAAGCAAATAGAACGCTACCAAAACTTGTAGACCAATGGCATTAGTGTTAGTGATAATATGTACAAGTGTACGCGCTGAGTGCATATTAGTGTGCCGAGCACCGCAGTGGCGTTCACGCACACTAACTCACTAACTAACACTAATGCCATTGGTCTAAAAGTTTTGGTAGGGTAGTACGTATATATGCATGTATTTATGTATGTACGTATGTATGCATGTATGCATGTATGCATGTATGTATATATATTTCTGTATCACGCCCTGTAGCCTAAACGTGGACTCGTCTTACTCGCGCGAGTATCATAGGGCTTGAAACATTTTTTTCAGAATTCAAAATGGCGGCCGTTATGCGCCATAATATTGTCAAAATTTCAAAATAAATGTCATATATTTATTGATATATCATGCTCGAAAAGGCGATTTTAAAGATGTGAGGTATATTGTGTTATGGAAATAACGCGAGTTAATTAAAAATAAAATAAATAATTAATAAAACCTGACTGCTAAAAAAATAAGGAAAGAAGGAAAGATCAATAGAACATTCTGTAGTCGGACCTGTAGAAGGATTCGAATAGACTGATAGCCCGACTGAAATTTCCTTGATTTCTCAATTTTTTTTAGCAGTCGCGTTTTATACGTCGCGTCCGTATACATAGAATGTACTCACAATGTTCTTAGGCTTAACGTCGTATTCATATCAAAATATTGTTTATTAAATGTACATACACAATCATTAGAGATTACAAACATAGCTAAGAACTATGATGCGTCGAGCGAGACTATGGGTGCTTGGAGTAAAGAGTCAAAAAATGTGTTCGGTCAATAGGTTCTAAATTATCGCAAATGTCAGGAGTACCTAACTGCGAAACATACCTCAGGCAACGGATATCTCTTGGTATCCAGCGTGGAAATACAGCGAGTGTTTTAGGTACCCTTCGTGGTCATTTCGGGGACAGATTAAACGAGATTTTTTATATATTATAGTTTTTAGTTAATTGTCTATTATGTAATGGTATTTTTGCAGTTGAATAAATAAATTCATTCCACCATCCAGATTAAACCAGCGTTCTAATAAAAAAAAACCACATTCAAATCGGTTCATCCGTTTGGGAGCTACGATGCCACAGACAGACAACCCCATACTCACATACACACACACGTTAAACTTATAAAACCCCTATTTCTGCGTCGGGGGTTAAAAAAGAGCATTGAGTGCTATATTGTTACACTATATAAGAAGTACTCAACTGAATTCATAAATTTATATTATTGTATATTGTTTATTAAGCATTCATTAGACAGCATGACTGTACTCGAATTTGTTACAATTTGTTCTATCCGATTCGATTACACCCACGAAGAAGAACCGGTAAGAAACTTCGCAGGGTTTTTGTTTTTTTCATAGTCATTTTTACAATCATTTAGTGACTATCCACATAATAACACCGCCTACAGTCGATTGAAAATACAGCTTGAGAGCAAGATCAAAAACAGATTTTGGTTTTGTTTTTGAAGTTCTGACTGGAAGGACTTAATTAAGTGGATCAGGTGTAAAGAGCCTTTGTAAAATTTTTGATACGTCATTTGTATCAACTCAATAATGTTAGTAATAAGTATACATACTACAATGTAGTATTGTCAAATAAGAATAAAAAAATAATAATAAAAATATTATGATACTTGAAGTATCAAGTTGTCAATCGGTTAGTAAATAAATTTGGGTACAAATAGTACCTAGTCATGCGCTAACTAATTATGCAGTCAGAACCTCAAGATATAGTCCTGTCGGCGAATGCCTCTTTAACAGTATAGTAGGCTTTCTTTACAAGAATTGATTTGATATGTTTCTTAAACAAAGTATCATTTAAATTTTTTACCTCTTCTGGTATTTTATTATACAATCTAACACTGTTGCAAACAAAACTTTTCGACATTTTAGATGACCTATGCTTCGTAATTAGAACATTATTTTTATGCCTTGTATCATGCTGGTGCATATCAGAGTGAAGCGTAGCATCCTGTATATATTATACTACCTTTTGCACGCGGCTTCGCTCGCGTGAAATTCGTATTTAAAAGAAGAAATTAAGTAAGCCCGCTACCGTACCTTTAGTTCGGCGCACGGAACAATTCGGTTGTTATGTGAGATGAGAGAACCGGAACTTAATTTTATTTAGACTATCCTGTGGCTCGTATGTGCTTGTGCTAAGTTTCATCGAATTAGGATGATCGGTGTAAGAATTATGGAGGAACATACATACAGAAAAGATTTCTAAAAATCGTCAATTTAGTTCAGTATCACACATACAGTCTACAAACGCAATATCTCATAAAACAAATTAATTTACTCCATTACCATCCCTTACAGATTTATTATTAGTATTTTATTAGTATTAATGATATGACATGGTATTCAAGGAAGAAAGGTCTAAAAACTTTATAAACGGCTACGGTGTAAAATATAACACGTGGTGTGCCGTCCATGTTCATTCAAATGAGATACTCCCCAACTGTGCCTGGCGTGCGAGTAAGCACATTCGCTTAGGGTTCTTGGTGTACCGAACTTTACCAACAACTGATTTTCATGTAATACGCTAGGGATTCGAGGGACACCTGAACGGAGCGACGACTCTGTTAGCAATTTCCTGACTATGAAGTTGATTTATAACTTAAACTAAGTTATAAATCACATAACATCACCTCAGGGAATTTTCACATTTCACTTTTAACGTAATTTAACGTCCTTATAAATAGTTGTGTCTCTCGTGGGAATGTAAAAAACATACATATTTAACTGTGTGTAAAATAAACCCTGACAAAACTTAGCAAAATTTTCTGAATCCCCAACTATGTTAAATATAACCATTTTCATATGGTTGTTATTTTTTAATACGAAAATAGGTCCCAACCAAACGATTCGTCAGTGGAGTTAATTTTCACCAATGAGATAAATGGGGGCGCCCTGGCCGTCAAGTGCGCCCACGCGTACCCCTTATCTGGAGCCTGCGTACCTCTGGGGGTACGCGTACCACTATTTGGGTACCGCTGCCCTACACGTCCGACTACGGTATTATCTACAGATCTTTTTTTGTTTCGGTTTCGGTAATCGGTTTCTTTTTAATTTAAATTTTATTATTTCTTGATCTAAAAACCACAGTGTACATTTACTGCATTTTTATTTTGATCGTCTCACAACAATAACCACAGGACAGCGCAGCTGCTCGCGCCGGCACGCTACTAGAAGCGAAAGTAATAATAATTCGCGTGCCGAAAGTCGGTCGCGGCTGCATACAGCTCGGCCGTGCTCGGCCGACAGCGCTCAGTCGGTCTCCGAGCGTCATGGGTGCATCATATCATATTTTATATTATCTTTAACCCCGACGCAAAAAGAGGGGTGTTATAAGTTTAACGTTTGTGTGTAAGGGTGTGTCTGTCTGTGGCATCGTAGCTGTCAAACGGATGGACCGATTTGAATGCGGTTTTTTTATTTATTAGAAAGCAGGTTTAAGCGGGATGGTTCTAAGCCATGTTTGTAATCTAGTAATCGAGTAATAAAAAAATTAATTATCGTTAAATTACAAATTAAAAAAAAAACGCCCGGACCCTTAAAACGTCAAAAATAATTTCTGTTTAACTAATTAGGAGGAGTCGGGGACCGCTAAGTAAAATAAAATATAAAACTTAGAGCTGCGCGGGTATTTACTTGTAGCGGTCCCCTGATTCCTCTAATTTACTTAGCGGACCCCCGACTCCTCTAGGTAAGTAAACGAAAGAGTCGGGGGTTTTATATGTAGAAAACTTATTTAATGTTATTACTTTACAATTAGGCCACCTGTGCAAAAGTATGAATCAATGTACTAGTATGTATAGACAAAAATATATAAAAAAAACGTAGACAGACTAGGACTTTCATTCGGAGCACAAAACCTCAACAATTTTTAATAAATATACAATAAAACGGTATTAAACGCCTACCTATGGTATGTTACGCCAGAATTTTGTTTGGTCACCTTTTCACTGCGATTATTGCACGTAATTATTGCGCAGCGCGGCATATTTTCTACAAAATTTGATATTATGCACCAATGACGCGCGGAGACCGACTGAGCGCTGTCGGCCGAGCTGTATGCAGCCGCGACCGACTTTCGGCAAGCCAATTATTATTATTACTTTCGCTTCTAGTAGCGGGCCGGCGCGCGCTGCCTCACTGTTCTATGTCGGGCCCATTCAGCAGGATGAATAGCCAAGCTTTGCAATCGCGGGAGCATATATATATAAGCCGTCACGGGAAATTGAACCCTATTCCCGCCGCGCGAGAGTCCATAATGATGCTAGATTGTGCTGGGAGATTTCTGAAATTAGCCTTTGTTCTGCATTTTAACAGTCGTTAAGCATTATTATGAGTATCACGTTTTAGATAGGTATTTGCGCAATATTATCTGCGGTAACTGCTCAATGACTTTATTGCCAGTACCAGACGGACAGACAGACGGATGGACAGATAGACGGCGTACGCTTAGTAATAGGGTCCCGTACCGGATACGGAACCCTAAAAATCTCTGTGTAATGTTTCGTGGAGCTATAAAGCATTTTCTATACTATTATATTCTATTCTAAACCGTCCGGTTTAGAATAGAATATAATAGTAGGGCTGTATCTCTTGAACCGTAATAGGTAGCCCGTTGAAATTTTCACAGAATATGTGATATTATGGCCGATATAACAACAAATAAGAAAAATAAGAAAACTTTACTTTTTACTTTACTTTTTACAGGATAATGTGTTTATCAGCCTATGTATGTATGTATGTATGTATGTATGTATGTATGTTTGTTCCTTTGTGGCACTCTAGAGACCAAACGCGTGGGCCGATTTTGATTATTCTTACGTCAATCGATTTATCTTAATCTTGCGAGTGTCACTAAAGACATGGCAGTAATCAAAATTAAATATGGCGACAATTAGGTGCCATATTGTTAACAAGAAAAAAATGAAAGTTGGCTAACTATGTTAAGTGGGGTATCGTTGAATAGGTATTTGAAAATCATCTTTAGGTCCTCTTATCATTTTTCATTTCGAATGACCATTTAGGATCTATAACGATTTAAAGTTGGTTAGCAACCATTCTCACTTCCTTACCTATAATAAAATCCAACGTCTGCTTTCTGTCTGAGTGTCTGAGTGTCTGAGTGTCTGAGTGTATGTCTGTCTGTCCGCTTATAACTCGAGAACCACTGAACCGATTTTAATAAAACAAAATTCTACGGATAGCTTGATTCTTCCCATCAACTATAGGCTACTTACTATCACGCTAAATAGCTTATGAGGTTAGCAGTGAAGTGAAATATGAGAGCGGGCGGAGCCGCGGGCACAGCTAGTAACTTATAATAATAGAGCTGTGATAAAGTTCTTATTATACAGGGTGCTCGGCACATCGACCGAAATTTTTTTGTAGGTAAGTGGGGTCATTTGCAACGTTTTGACTTATCATACCTTTTGTCAGGTGTCACGTGGTATCGAGATACGATTTTTTTATTTTATTTTTTAAAATTACCAAAATTGTCGTTCTATTCTGGTCTCTGTCCCTAATTTTACCCACATAGTGAATTATTTGTATGGCATGTGGAAAGCCATACCGTACCGTTGGAAAGGGCATAAACTAGCAAACTATTTAAAAGAATACGAAGCTGTCAATTGCTGTCAGTTTTTAATTAAACGGTTTTATTTAGCTTGACTCCGTATATTTGTTTCTATCTTTGTTTCAAATCTTGCGACAACTTTTTCAACTACTTCTACTGAACCGATTTTTATGAAACTTTGCACACACATTGAGTTCTCGTGACAATACAATATTATGATAATTTCAACTTGGTAACGAGGGTCTGATGATGGAGTCAGGAGGTGGACAGTGGAACTCTTCAACCGTTACTAGTAACCTCCTCGAGTTTGGGCTCTTATGGTTGGTTTGGACGAGTGTCCCAAACTTCTACCAATACACTTGGTGACGATGGTCTGATGATGGAGTCAGGAGGTGTACAGTGGAACTCTTCAACCGTTACTAGTAACCCCCTCGAGTTTGGGCTCTTAAGGTTGGTTTGGACGAGTGTCCCATACTTCTACCAATACACTTGGTGACGAGGGTCTGATGATGGAGTCAGGAGGTGTACAGTGGAACTCTTCAACCGTTACTAGTAACCCCCTCGAGTTTGGGCTCATTTGGTTTGTTTGGACGAGTGTCCCGTACTTCTATAAATACAGTTGGTGATGAGGGTCTGATGATGGAGTCTGGAGGTGTACAGTGGAACTCTTCAACCGTTACTAGTAACCCCCTCGAGTTTGGGCTCATTTGGTTGGTTTGGACGAGTGTCCCATACTTCTACCAATACACTTGGTGACGAGGGTCTGATGATGGAGTCAGGAGGTGTACAGTGGAACTCTTCAACCGTTACTAGTAACCCCCTCGAGTTTGGGCTCATTTGGTTTGTTTGGACGAGTGTCCCGTACTTCTATCAATACACTTGGTGATGAGGGTCTGATGATGGAGTCTGGAGGTGTACAGTGGAACTCTTCAACCGTTACTAGTAGCCCCCTCGAGTTTGGGCTCATTTGGTTTGTATGGACGAGTGTCCCATACTTCTACCAATACACTTGGTGACGAGGGTCTGATGATGGAGTCAGGAGGTATACAGTGGAACTCTTCAACCGTTACTAGTAACCCCATCGAGTTTCGGCTCATATGGTTGGTTTGGACGAGTGTCCCATATTTCTACCAAGACACTTGGTGACGAGGGTCTGATGATGGAGTCAGGAGGTGTACAGTGGAACTCGTCAACCGTAACTAGTAACCTCCTCGAGTTTGGGCTCATGTGGTTGGTTTGGACGAGTGTCCCATACTTCTACCAAGACACTTGGTGACGAGGATCTGATGATGGAGTCCGGAGGTGTTCAGTGGAACTCTTCAACCGTTACTAGTAACCCCCTCGAGTTTGGGCTCATTTGGTTGGTTTCGACGAGTGTCCCATACTTCTACCAATACACTTGGTGACGCAGGGTCTGATGATGGAGTCAGGAGGTGTACAGTGGAACTCTTCAACCGTTACTAGTACCCCCTCGAGTTTGGGCTCATTTGGTTTGTTTGGACGAGTGTCCCATACTTCTACCAATACACTTGGTGACGAGGGTCTGATGATGGAGTCAGGAGGTGTATAGTGGAACTCTTCAACCGTTACTAGTAACCCCCTCGAGTTTGGGCTCATTTGGTTGGTTTGGACAAGTGTCCCATACTTCTACCAATACACTTGGTGACGAGGGTCTGATGATGGAATCAGGAGGTGTACAGTGGAACTCTTCAGCCGTTACTAGTAACCCCCTCGAGTTTGGGCTCATTTGGTTTGTTTGGACGAGTGTCCCATACTTGTCGAACGCAAATGTATGAATGAAATAGACATACCATCTGTTCAAATTGATTTTGAAAGGGACGGCGTACACCTTATCCATCCAAAAGCCATACAGTTTCCAGTAAAGTTTAATAATGGAACAGCTGAGAGACGGATGTTACCGATAATTTTGTCATGGGCCTCCACTGTCCATAAAATGCAGGGCAGTACTGTTGACCATGCTGTCGTGTATTTGGGCTCCAGACTATTTGAGGAGGGTCAAGCGTATGTTGCATTGAGTTGCGTAAAGTCTTTAGAAGGGCTATGTATTGAGGAGCTTGATTGTGAGAAATTGACAGGTAAGAAACCGTGCAACAAAGATGCAATGAGAGAGTTGGAAAGGATGAGGAGTTTGCGTAATGATACGAGCCAAAAATCAAACTAAAAACGAGTAAATAAAAAAATAGGTAAAAAAACTTTTAAGTTAAACGGTTTTATTTAAAAAAAACTAGAAACAAAAAATCTGCTCTACAAAAAACTAGAAAATAATAAGGACACAAACCTGGGCCTTCTTAAGATTTTACGTCTGGGTAAGAAATCGTGCAGTGCTGTCTTCTCATGTCGGATGCCAAAGGGCACTTTGTGTCGCTGCGTCATCGGAATCAGTAATAAATTGAGACTTTTAACAGACTAATATAAAAACGTGGGGCGTATAATATGTGTAATAACATGCGCCCCATTTCCTTTTAGGTTTCCTTTAAAGTGTATAATAGAAGAATAAGGTAATAATTATATTATATATATTATACCTATATTAAAATTCTTCGAAATATAAATGAAAGCTATATATACTCACAAGTTAAACTTATAACACCCCTTTTTTCGTCGGGGGTTAATAAAATAGTGATTTCTTCCAGTGTACAGCAGACTCACCAGGTACAATACAGCTCGGGCACGACGCGAACAGAATGTTGAGCAGGAAGAACGGCGCCCAACACAGCACGAACGTGAAGAACACCAGCCCGAGCACCTTGGTCGCCTTCTGCTCGTTCGCGACGGCGTTCGCGGACATTGATCGGCCCTTCTTGCGGTTCGCTAGGAACCTGCAACCAATTGTACATGTTTTACCGAATTTTTTTTTTTTTTTATGGAAACTGACACGATTGGCTACCTCATCTACAACAACCGTGATGTCAGCCCATAACACCGGGTGAACTTGGTGCCACGTCAGTGCTTCCCTTCGGTCGTGCCGGCTACACTGAACTGGACGGAAAACACAAACTATTTACATAGCCGTTTCGAACGACCTTTCATTCAGTGCGGTGGTACCAACCCGGGCGGGTTAAACCCTACCACCTAGTAATATAAGAAGGGAGTCATATCCCTTAGTCACCTTTTAGGACATACACGGGATATAAGGTCTTTCATTAGTAGGTAACTTTACGCTAAGGGTGTATGTGTATCAGATAATGATCACGTTCCCATACCCATTTATTTTTTTTACGATATAAAAAACCTACATATCAAAATACCTAAAAGTGAAGTGCGTATCTTTCTACCTTTTATCTATTGCCCTGGCTGGCGGGCGGGCGCGGGCGGCCGCGGTGCCGCGCGCGCGCGCCGCCCGGCCCCGCGCCGCTCTGCCGCTGACGGGCCATAGAAAAGGTAGAAAGACGCGCACTTGACGTATTAATTAATAGAATGAGTAGGTTTATTATATCGTAAAAAAAATAAATGGGTATGGCAATGTGATCGATCAGTATCTGATACACATACACCCCTTAGCGTAAAGTTACCTAATAAGGAAGGACCTTATATAAGTCAATGGAGTGATGTATGAGAAAGGACCGTCCAGTACTTATAGATCCACAGGGCACCTAAATAGATCAGTGAAATTCATATTATCATAGTGGCCGGTGCAGTTGAATGTCTGCCACCGAGATCGCCAAGTTGACGTGCGGTTTGTTGCAACGCCACTCACAAGCCGCGCCCGCAGACCACCGAACACTGAGTCTGGCGAGAATACATCGGCGCGCCTCCCACAGAACATAAATAGACGAGTACGTAAGTAGTTAGAGTGTTTTCATTTTACGATGGCACGAGGGGTATGAGGTAGGAAGTGGTGTGAGACCGCGCGGAGCTCAGTAGGGAACGACTCGGTTCGACGGAGCGACGCTTCTCTACTGAGCTCCGCGCGGTCGCCTCTCGCATCACTTCCTACCTGGTACCCCTCGCGCCTTCGTAAAATGAAAACACTCTACTCGTACTATCTGTGATATATTTATTTTAGTGTATACAATTTTAATGTTTTTTTTAAGTTTTATTAGTTTGACTAATTTGACAATATTGATGCTACCTATTTAAATTTTTTTTTATTGACATAATTGTATTTTGACAATTCTATTGATGCGAAGTATTTCAATGTTTTATTTTCATTTTGCTCTAGTTTTAATTGTCTTTTCATGCACAAAACTGTATTTTTTTCTCTCTGTATTTTTTGTAATTTTTTAGGTGTGTATGTTGTTGCTTAGGCTAAAATTGTTAATTGGTTTAACTAAAATGTGACGAACTCAAGTGTACCGATGGTACCTAACACGGAAATGTATAAATGAAATGAAAAGAAGTAGCGCGATGCGATGACACATTGAGCGTACCATAAGTAAGCGTATCGTTGGGTCATTGAGCCTGTTTTATCGGTACTACCGGCCGCTGCTCTGACGAAATTGCTTCCCTTATCCCTCCTCCTCCTGTTCGCCTTCGCCAAACCCGCCATACTCTCGCGGAACACCCCTTTGTAGTGGACAGACGAGTACTTCGAACTGCACGATTCTCTAAATCGTTCTTGTGCCGCACTGCAAAGGTGTGGAACGAGCTTCCGGGGAATATCTTTCCCCACTCCTATAATCCACGGATCTTCAAATCGCGGGTAAATAGCCTTTCCCCAGCGACATTAGTCCACCTCCAAGCCGGACTGGCACCTCCTCGGGGGTGATATTGGCTGCGCCTGAGGCTTCGACCAAGTTCGACCTCGGGCAGAGCCAGTTAGTTCGGAGACAATAAAAAAAAAATTGGTTGTCTGTAAAGTCGGTTTACGGACGATAGTTTTACGTGATGACGTGGAATAATCGTAGTACATAGAGCAAAGATCAGTAATTCTATTTCCAGTAGAAAGATTAATCATCTTGTGACTGGCCATCAATAAACTTCTGTTGTCTGATCTTGACAGTTTTACTTCTTAAGACGTTTCCATGGTAACTTTGACTATACCGATTGTGCCTCTCTATCGCTTGTTACGCGCTCTCGCTTGCACACACAGGCTCAGATGGAACGTGACACTTTTTCGTGTGTGCAGCCGGTGTTCATCAATTTATAAGACGTGACGTCATCACGTCAAATAAGCGTAGCTTCGCGCACTCAATCTCCACCAATGATTTTGGAAGGAGAGAAGATGTGCCATGAACGCACTATCACAATTCAAACATTTTGTTTGTGAGTGTGTAAAACGTGAAATTTATCTTCAACTAATTAGGTACTTCATTTTGGCAATAATATCCAGGCAATAATTAACTCAATGCACGGGGTAGCCGGTTGAAATTTTCACAAAATTGTGGTATTTACAAATGGGATATTCTAACAAATAAAACACAAATTAAAATTAAGGAAAGTCCCTTTTGTGCCGTGTGGGGCCGGTACTTTAAAAGAATAGCCCCACTGCATCTCTTCCCGTGTATGTCGTAAAAGGCGACTAAGGGATATGACTCCCTTCTTATATTACTAGGTGGTCGGTCGACTATTGTTAAGCAACGCTGAACGCGGTCAGTACTTGGATGGGTGACCGCTCGACCGTTGGAGGCTGTGGTTCGGATTCCACGGAAAACTGTAGGTCCCATCCCTTCTTACCTTACTAGGTGGTAGGGTTAGTACCACCGCACTGAGCGAAACGTCGGTCGAAACGGCTATGTAAATAGTTCGCGTTTTCCGTCAATTTCAGTGTAACTGACATGAAATGAAGGAAAGCAACCCAGGGAAGTCTCCGGTATGGCATCTACCTGCTCGGAGGTGATATTGGCTGGTCGGAGCATGTGCTTTGGCCTCTCCGACTCAGCCACCCATATCGGATAACATAAAAAAAATGAAATTAAGGGAAGCACTGACATGGCACCTAGTTCACCCGGTGTTATGGGCTGACATCACGGATGTTGTAGGTGATGCAGCCAACCGTGTCAGTTTCCATAACAAAAAAATCTCAATCTCAATTTGAAACTGAATCTTGTGTTGAAATGGCAACTCGATTAAAACTTAAAAGTTGGCTATAGCAATTCTAAGAGATTAACTGAAATAAAGCGTCGATTTCTTGAGAGGATAATAGCTGGAGATTTCAGAAGATTTCCAGAAGCGCCTTATCAAGACTTGAAGTTTTTTACGTAAAATCAGTCACGAAGATATCGTGGGCCGCATTTAGGGGGTTTAAAAATATTTTTAAGCTTTTTTTCTTGTGCCGGTACTTAAAAGGAATAGCCCCACTGCATCTCTCCCCGTGCATTTATTAAAAAGCAAGTAAGGGATAAGAATAAGGGTTTAGATAAGTTTGCCAAGGTTCCGTGCTCAATGGCGACAGCATAGCCACCTCTGACCTCGACACCGTCCTTCCACCGAGTCATGCAGCAGGTGGATCTTCGTGCCTTACTTGCTGCTTGATAGTTATCTTCTCCTAATTAATACATTGCTGAACGCGGTGGTCGGCGCTGTGCTGTAATTTAGAAGAGTACTTGCAGCACAACACCGATTAATCTGCTCACCCCGATTGTCGGAGTACAGCTTGTGGTATGTATGTAAGTATGTTGATTGCCTGCATCCCTGTTTGTTGAAATGTGTGTCTGCTAACTTCTTAATGCGTAATCATAAAAACCGGCCAAGTGCGAGTCGAACTCGCGCACCGAGGGTTCCTTATCGCTATGTCATGGTTAGCGCCACTCACGCCATCTATGGCGTGTTATGAAATGCTTCATAGTTTCTTCTATGGGAACCCCGTGATTTTTTTACTTTTTATTATTTTTATTATTTGTTGTTATATCCGCCATAATATCACATATTCTGTGAAAATTTCAACGGGCTACCTATTACGGTTCAAGATATACAGCCCTCGGACAGACAGACGGACGGACGGACGGACGGACAGACGGACAGAGAGACGGGCAGACAGACAGACAGACGGCGTAGTCTTAGTAATAGGGTCCCGTACCGGATACGGAACCTTAAAAATCATATTTCGGAATGCGGTCCTACGAGAGCTCGTGAATATAGTCGAAACGCACCCTCTACTTTGATTATTGCTAGCCGGTAGCTCAGTGGTGCGGTCGGTCGACTGTCGGTCGTGATAATAAGCACACCTGCGCATAAGCACATTACTAGGTGGTAGGGTTTAACCCGCCCGGGTTGGTACCACCGCACTGAATGAAAGGTCGGTCGAAACGGCTATGTAAATAGTTTGTGTTTTCCGTCCAGTTCAGTGTAGCCGGCACGACCGAAGGGAAGCACTGACGTGGCACCAAGTTCATCCGGTGTTATGGGCTGACATCACGGATGTTGTAGGTGATGTAGCCAACCGTGACAGTTTCCATAAAAAAAAAAAAAAAAAAAAAGAAAAAAAAACCTGGGAGCGTTCTTGGATGGGTGACCGCTCGGCCGTTGGGGGCTGACCGTGATACGGATTCCACATAAAACTGTAGGTCCCTTCCCTCCTTGCCTCTCTAGGTGGTAGCGTTTAAGCGCAGGGCTATTCGTAGGTACGCCAAACAGAGATTATTAACTAAGAACTCGTAGGTATGCCAAACAGAGATTATTAACTAAGAACTCGTAGGTATGCCAAACAGAGATTATTAACTAAGAACTCGTAGGTATGCCAAACAGAGATTATTAACTAAGAACTCGTAGGTACGCCAAACAGAGATTATTAACTAAGAACTCGTAGGTATGCCAAACAGAGATTATTAACTAAGAACTCGTAGGTATGCCAAACAGAGATTATTAACTAAGAACTCGTAGGTATGCCAAACAGAGATTATTAACTAAGAACTCGTAGGTATGCCAAACAGAGATTATTAACTAAGAACTCGTAGGTATGCCAAACAGAGATTATTAACTAAGAACTCGTAGGTATGCCAAACAGAGATTATTAACTAAGAACTCGTAGGTACGCCAAACAGAGATTATTAACTAAGAACTCGTAGGTACGCCAAACAGAGATTATTAACTAAGAACTCGTAGGTATGCCAAACAGAGATTATTAACTAAGAACTCGTAGGTATGCCAAACAGAGATTATTAACTAAGAACTCGTAGGTATGCCAAACAGAGATTATTAACTAAGAACTCGTAGGTATGCCAAACAGAGATTATTAACTAAGAACTCGTAGGTATGCCAAACAGAGATTATTAACTAAGAACTCGTAGGTATGCCAAACAGAGATTATTAACTAAGAACTCGTAGGTATGCCAAACAGAGATTATTAACTAAGAACTCGTAGGTATGCCAAACAGAGATTATTAACTAAGAACTCGTAGGTATGCCAAACAGAGATTATTAACTAAGAACTCGTAGGTATGCCAAACAGAGATTATTAACTAAGAACTCGTAGGTACGCCAAACAGAGATTATTAACTAAGAACTGGGGTGTCCTATTTGATTTCCTACGAATAGACCTACCAGCCGGGACAGTACTATTCGCAGCTATGAGGTATTCGTAGGTACGAACTGCACTATGCGAGTTGGTTTAAAAAAAAATAACCAGGGTTAAATTACAGAAGATGCGTCGCTACTAGCGACGCATCTTCTCTTCTTCTTCTTTTCGTTGAAAACTCCCATAGTCTTGAGAATGGGTCAGAACGCCACGAGATCTTATCTACGAATAGACATTCCCGATCGGACAGGGCTATTCGTGGGTATACCTGCATGCAGGTATACCTACGAATAGACACTTCCAGCGTTTAACCCACACGGGTAGATACCACGGCACTAATTAAAAGGTCACTGGAAACGGCTATCTAAATCGTTCGTGCTTTCCGTCCGGTTCAATGTGGCACGACGGTAGGGAAGCACTGAGACGGCACCTAGTTCACCAAGCTGTTATGAACTGACATCGCGGATGTAGTAGATGATGAAAAAAAAAAAATTTTGTTTTATGGAAATTGACACGGGTAGTCAATTTCCATAAAACAAAAATATGTTTTTTTTATTTATTCGGCCTTTTTCGGAACAGGCAAAACTAATTAAAGTATACAGCCTTCTCTGTTGTACTTCTAATGCCCGTTGTTTTCTTCTCGAATCGCGAGAATCTCAAAAATATATACTTTTTATTTACGACGACGCGGCAAACAAACTTGTTCATCCGCTATCTAAAAATTCAATAAAATTAAATAAAAATAAAAAAAACAATACGACTAAACTGAAACGCGCTGTGTAAGGTGAAGTGAAAATATTTCTCTGTAGTGTAGAAGAAGCGAACAAAGCAGAATCCGAACCTTTTGCCGAGGATAAACCAATTAATAGGACACTTTGAAATATATCTTCAAAAGATTCTCAGTATTGGAAATTTCACACCATCATCCCCCAAGGAATTAGTGATACCCGGAAGCTTATAGAAACCATTTTGTTTAAAATTTTGACAATTTAGGAAGTTTGGGAATATGGGAAAACACAACGGAACGGAAAAGCCAAAGTACATCACTTTTTTATGTAATCCGGTATGAGTGGCTGAGTCAGAGGGGCCAAAGCAAGTGCTTGAAAATTTGACCTCCGAAAAGTTAAGAGAATAAAACGTAGACTTCCCTTTGGATTGCTAGCTATACTGGACTAGAGGAGAACACAGCCAAGGCTGCTATGCGGCCATACATCCAATACTGTCGTACTAACCCTCTCGGCTACAATTTGAGGCTACCACCTAGTAAGGGGCAAGGGAAGGGACCTCCTACAGTTTAGTGACCGTTTCCGAACGGTCAAGGTATGCATGTAATTTTTTCTGTCGGAAAAAAATTCATTGGTGCTCGCCGACCGGATTCGAAGCTCGGACCTCTCGCGAGAGAAACCGACGCCCAGACAAGGTTGCCAGGTGTCCACGTTTACCGTGGACAGTCCATGTATTCGATGTTCTGTCCACGGTAAAAAATAAAAGCAACATGGACTATGAATGAAGTGTACTTGTCTTTTGTCTCAAGCGATTGTTCAAATTTAGATGAAGTAAAAACAAATTAAATACTTTTTCTATAAATTATTTATCCCCTTTTGCCTTATTGCCTCCGTATTCGTCATTATAATAAAAGGTGCCCCAAAAATCATAGGTATTTTACGAAAAAATCTTTTTTTTTTATGGAAACTGACACGGTTGGCTATATATATATATATATATATATATATATATAATTTTATTCTTCCGGATTTCTTCGGAGTCGTCGGCGATTGTACTCGCCGGTCTGCCACCCGTCCTCGCTCGAGTGCCTCCCAAGATAGAGGACGGGCCCACCGATCAGTCTTGCTTGAGTTACATAATATTATTGTCTTCACTGTCAGGAGGCAGATTTCCACTCAGAAATTTGGTCATTATTTTTGTGGTTTCAATTGCAGCCTGTTGTTGGAGTATTTCTAATTTAATGCCAGCGTCTAAATTTTTTATGTGTTTCTCTGTTGATTTATTTATAATTCCTGTAGTGCCTATAACTATTGGGACGATTTATATATATATATATATATATATATATATATATATATATATATATATATATATATATATATATATATATATATATATATATAAAAACACCTCTCCTCGCCAGGTGTCATGCCAGCAGATTTGCGGACTGTTGCTGGGCTGTCTAGCCCGTTAATACGATGTTTGAAGACACCCAGGTTAAAGGATTCGGGAAACACACTCGCCGGAAGACAGTTCCACACCCTAGCGGTGCGACAAAGAAACGATTTAGCCGATGGGTTCTCAAAAGCCCAATGTCAACAATAAAAGGGTGCTGAGTCTCTCCGCGACGAGTCATGCGGAGATAGGACGGGTGACAGGGAATAAGGGATGCCAGTTCCACACAGCAGCGGTCGTGATAGTATCTGTAAAACAGATTAAGCGAACCCACAAATCGTTTGTGGCTACAACATCCGTGATGTCAGCCCATAACACCTTGATGAACTAGGTGCCATGTCAGTGCTTCTCTTCGATCGTGCCGGCTACACTGAACTGGACGGAAAACACAAACTATTTACTTAAAGCCCGAAAAATCAAAAGACCCTTTGTTGAAAAATGCCCACCTTATTTATCTGGGCCACCTGACAACCCTGCGTCCAGAC
This sequence comes from Nematopogon swammerdamellus, assembly GCA_946902875.1. Taxonomy (NCBI): domain Eukaryota; kingdom Metazoa; phylum Arthropoda; class Insecta; order Lepidoptera; family Adelidae; genus Nematopogon; species Nematopogon swammerdamellus. Next base: position 26,966,033 of record OX336336.1, read on the forward strand.
CACTGAAAAGGTCAGCTGAATATTGGGCATCATTTACTAATAATAAGCTGGTTGTTTGTGGTAACAGTTCACCTTAGTGTCAGTGCATTGGAGGTGGTGAGGGGCAGCTTGAGCGTTCTCAGCCTGGCCCTCCGCGTCTCCGCCGTGATGCTGGGCGGCGTCTGGGTGGACGCGTCGCGCGCGCGTCGCCGCGCGTCACGCTCGCCGCATCCGTTCATGTAGCTGAGCTGCGGGTGCGACACGCTCAGAGCCATCTTGCTTCGTTGCATCCTGGTGGGTAAGTACAGATTTGTTTGGTAATATCTATTCCTTTTGTTTCTCTACAACTTGTTTTGTACCGTGTGGGGCCGGTACTGTACCGTGTGGGGCCGGTACTGTACCGTGTGGGGCCGGGACTGTACCGTGTAGGGCCGGTACTGTACTGTACCGGGTGGGGCCGGTACTGTACCGTACCGTGTGGGGCCGGTACTGTACCGTGTGGGCCGGTACTGTACCGTGTGGGGCCGGTATTGTACCGGGTGGGGCCGGTACTGTACCGTGTGGGGAAGGTACTGTACCATGTGGGGCCGGTACTAAGGTATATGACTTCCTTCTTATATTGCTAGATGGTAGGGTTTAACGCGCCCGGGTTGGTACCACCGCACTGAATGAAATGTCGGTCGAAACGGCTATGTCTCCCTTCGGTCGTGCCGGCTACACCGAACTAGACGGAAAACTCAAACTATTTACATAGCCGTTTCGACCGACCTTTCATTCAGTGCGGTTGTACCAACCCGGGCGGGTTAAACCCTACCACATTACCTAGTAATATAAGAAAGGAGTAATATCCCTTAGTCGCCTTTTACGACATACACGGGGAGAGATGCAATGAGGCTATTCTTTTAAAGTACCGTCCTCACACGGCACAAAAGGGACTTTCCTTAATTTTAATTTGTGTTTTATTTGTTAGAATATCCCATTTGTAAATACCACAATTTAGTGAAAATTTCAACCGGCTACCCCGTGCATTGAGTTAATTATTGCCTGGATATTATTGCCAAAATAAAGTACCTAATTAGTTGAAGATAAATTTCACGTTTTATTGGAGTGTGAACGGAATAATAATTTAAGAAACGCTACTGTGATCATAGAATTAAAGACATACAATTTACATTATTTGGTTGCAATACGCACAGGGCATTAGAAGAACCCCTTATGGAAGAATGCAGTGATGGCTGGCTAGAGATGGGGCTGGCATAGTCGCAAGGCAAAAGTTCTATTAAAATAAAGAAATAAAGTTGAATTTGTCAGCTTGTCAAATAAACCAATCCTACCCCTACATGATAGTAGATAGTAGTGAAGGAGCTTTTGAGTGAGAGGTACCTGTCGGAGCTGGTGGATGATCCCCTGATGGAAGAGTGCAAAATACTGACTACATTTTTCCCAGCATCCTAACACTCAGGGGCAGAGATGGTTTGGAGAATTGTTTATAGGTACTATGGGGCTGTCATAGTCGCAAGGGGGCTAAAGACCTATTCAAATAAAGAAATAAAGTTGAATTTGTCAGCTTGTCAAATAAACCAATCCTACCCCTACATGATAGTAGTAGTGAAGGAGCTTTTGAGTGACCTGTCAGAGCTAGTGGATGAACCCCTGAAGGAAGAATGCAAAATACTGACTAAATTGTTTCCAGCATCTCTAACCTTCAGGGGCTAGAGATGGTTTGGTGAATTGTTTATAGTTAGTATGGGGCTGGCAAAGTCGCAAGGGGGCTAAAGCACAGATTAAGTAAGCTAAAGTCCTATTCAAATAAAGAAAAAAAAGTTGAATTTGTCAGCTTGTCAAATAAAACAATCCTACCCCAATATGATAGTAACAAAGGGATACCTACGCCGTGTGAAGGAGCTTTTGAGTGAGAGGTATCTGTTGGAGTTGGTGGATGAACCCCTGATGGAAGAATGCAAAATACTGACTACATTTCTTCCAGCATCTCTAGTCCTTAGAGGATAGAGATGGTTTGGAGAATTGTTTAATAGGTCCTATGGGGTTGTCATAGTCGCAAGGGGGCTAAAGTCCTATCCAAATAAATAAAAAAGTTAAATTTGTCAGCTTATCAAATAAAACAATCCTACCCGTACATGATAGTAACAAAGGGGTACCTACGCGGTGTGATGGAGCTTCAAAGGAGGTGTTGAAGGTGTGTAGAAGTTGTTGAGTGAGACTAGGCACCTGTTGGAGCTGGTGAGCCGCCACGTCAGCGTCCTGCCCCCGCCCCCGCCGGCGCTGCCGGTGCCGCTGCGCGTGGGTGACAGATCGGGCGAACTGCGCGTCCCGTAGCGCCGCATCGGACCGTTGTCGAATCTCCCGCATAACCTGCGCAAGCCACCATCAGTGCCGTTTATACGGTATTATGCTGATGGGGTTCGTTGGCGAGAGAACCAGTAAGCGAGGGAGTCTTACGTTACGTAGTCTAATGGATTTCATGATTTCCATTAGATTAAGTGTTTTTTTGTTAATTTTTAGATTTGCGTATCCCGTACGGAAGCCTATTACTAAGCCTCCACCGTCCGTCCGTCCGTCCGTCTGTCTGTCCGACGGCTGTATCTCTTGAACCGTAATAGGTAGCCGTTTAAATTTTCACAGAATATGTGTTACTATGGCGGATATAACAACAAATAATAAAAAAAAAGAAAATGTTAAAAATTAAGGGGGGCTCCCATACATCAAACGTACAATAAAATCGATTAGTCACACTATTCAATAATAGATGGCGCCACAGGTTTCTATACATTGCAATATGAGGTGCTGTCATTTCCCCACCGTAAATTGCGATCGACCTCATTGAGGCTTCTCTCCGATTGAGCGGTTATTGATAGCGGATAGATACGGAAACCTCCGTGCGCGAGTAAAACTCGCACTTGACAGATTTTTATGGACACCAGTATGGGTGACTGTGCCGAGGGACCAGAGGTATCCGAAACAGCTCACTCCGCGAAACCACGTTCGTTGGATTTTTTTTAAATCGCCTTTTTGAGCTTTTGACAATGATAGCCCACTCGATGGGGTTTGAAGAAAAACTATTTTCAAAGTTTGATGAGATAGCGCCTCACGGCCGCCATATCACTTTCACATTTCTAACTTAAGACGAATTAAAACTTAAGACGAATCTAACGACATCTCATATTATGTTAAAATATTTATAGCCGTTTAGGCTACAGCACGTGCCATAAATTCACTCGAAAAACATTACTCTTCTTTTCACTTCGCACACTTGGGTAAAAACAAGTTCTCTCGGTAATGAAACCGCACACCTCACTCAAAATACATCACAAGTAGAATAGTTAGTGAATTAAGCCAACGATCTTCGCCAGTAATAAACATGGAAGCAATCCAACGGCCTCGAGATCATTCAGAGGTAACGAACACGACCCGGCAATGGGCAGTTACAAGTGATGCATGACCCTTAATAAAGTAAATGAGTTTATTTGCAGGCCCCGCCGCGTGCAGCTGAGCTTTCTACATAAACAACTCAACGGCTCTGCGACGCGTGCCCATAAAGTGTACTGCGAGAGAGCGCGAGGTGTCTGAATTGATCCGCGGTTGGGAGTGATTTGATGTACGTTATCCAAAATTAACAGCTTGAAAAATAGCAAAATAGCAATATCACAACGCATTCATAAATGCACTAGGTACTTATCAGTCAGTCAGTCAATGTCTTCCGCTGAGCACTGTCTGAAGGGTTTATAGATAGATAGATAGATAGATAGAAATACTTTATTGCTCCAAAACATTTAACAGTAACAAACGATAAGTCATTTACATGAGGGGCAAAGGCGGACTTATCCCTTACAGGGATTTCTCCCAGTCAACCTTTGGATGTTTGAGAGTCGTATGTTGTGAGATATAAGTAGGTAGTAGCAAAAGACTTGAGTGTGGGAATGTAAAATATAATATATGGGAAATAACTATGATAAACTATAATATACTTATACTACATAATATAAGGACATACTAGTTTAAACGTAGAAATCGCAAATTATAAATTAAATTAAATACATAAAACTATAAATTAAATACATATGTATTAAAGATTATATAATACATAATACCTAAATATATACATAAATACATACCTTATTTGTATTTAATTAATTAATTAAATTAATTAGGTAACAAAATTACATTTAGATTTATAATTATTTATTAGTTACTAAGTGATAGGTATGGGTTTCATTGTTCATTGTTTATTTTTTGTTCATTGTTTACTTTTTTTTTCATTGTTTATTTTTTCTTCTCAAATGGTTTTTTCTCTTATTTTTTATTGTATTATTATAGGATTTTCTTCTGCGTCCTCGTCTACATGTATCATCAGCACAGCATCACTGAGCTGTTATACAGCTCGTGTATCATATTCAAATACTTAACTTTTAATTTTATAATAAACAAGAACGGCTCCTAACCCAGAACTTGTATGGCCTAAAGATTTTCCAAATATTAACCTGATTAAAATGTACAAGTGTGTCATGGAACCAAATTATTTAAAAAAAAATTTTATGTTATTCGGTCGGAGGGGCCAAAGCGCATGCTCCGACCAGCCAATATCACCTCCGAAAGGTAGGTGCCATACCGGAGACTTCCCTGGATAATAATGTATATGTAAATGTGATGAATTTAATTATAAATATACCTATAAATATAAAATCTAAATTAATTAAATATATTTAACTGTATAAATTGTTTTGACGATTCAAGACAAATTGCATTTTAATGAAACTTTGTTATTTTACTTACAAATAAACTGAATTGTATTGTATTGTATTGTACGGAATGTAGGATGCTCTCTTGTACTGTGTTTTGCGAGTACGCCTCCGATCAGCGCCGGCCGCCGCCGCGTGGGAATAGCGCAGAGTGTGAGTTGCCACATTTGCCAATAACTGGAAATGAATTGCACTCGGGAAGAACGTTATAGTATAATGATTTACGTAAGTGTGCAACATTAATTAAAAAGTATGTTTATAAAATGTGATACATTTTTAGGTTTCCGTATCCGGTACGGGACCCTATTACTAAGCCTACGCCGTTTGTCTGTCCGTCTGTCCGAGGGCTGTATCTCTTGAACCGTAATAGGTAGCCCGTTGAAATTTTCACAAAATATGTGTTATTATAGCCGATATAACAACAAATAATAAAAATAAGAAAAAATAAAAAAATCATGGGGTTCTCATAGGAGAAACCAAAAAGTGTATGCGCACGCGCCATCTACCGAAAAGAGTATGAAGCATTTTAACTTATCATGAATTTTAACTAATGTGAAGCATTTCATAAACACGCCATAGACGGCGTGAGTGGCGCTGACCATGACATGGCGATACGGAACCCTCGGTGCGCGAGTTCGACTCGCAATTGTTATTAGAAATACTTAGTGATGGACGCGTACTATGTAGGCAGGCAGTGGCAAACATTTTTGTAAATGTAGAAGTAAAAACAAAAGTTTCCAGCTAAGTTTCTTGCCAGTTCTTCTCCGCTGTGATAATCGAACTGGCAAAATGCTAAATGTTAAATGTTTTTTTTTTTTTTATGGAAACTGACACGTTTTGCTTACATCACCTACAACATCCATGATGTCAGCCCATAACACCGGGTGAACTTGGTGCCACGTTAGTGCCTCCCCTCGGTCGTGCCGGCTACACTGAACTGGACGGAAAACACGAACTATTTACATAGCCGTTTCGACCGACCTTTGATTCAGTGCGGTGGTACCAACCCGGGCGGGTTAAACCCTACCACCTAGTAATATAAGAAGGGAGTCATATCCCTTAGTCGCCTTTTACGACATACACGGGGAGAGATGCAGTGGGGCTATTCTTTTAAAGTACCGGCCCCACACGGTACAAAAATTTATCAAACAAAATATGTCGAATCCGATTGCAGTTTACTCTCTATGGATGATGGATGAATAAAGACATTAGTTTTAATTAGTTCTAATAATAATTCGCCATAAATAAATCTCTTCTAACACTAGATGCATGTCAGCCTCGGTAGCTCAGTGGTGCGGTCGGTCGACCGTCGCGTCGGTCGGATCATAAGCGTACCTGGGCGCGGTCAGTGGATGGTTGGGTTACCGCGCTCGACCATTGGATGCTGACCGTGGTTCGGATTCGACGTAAAACTGTCGGTCCCTTCCCTTCTTACCTTACTAGGTGGTAGGGTTTATCCCGTCCGGGTTGCTTATGTAAATAGTTAATGTTTTCCGTCCAGTTCAGTGTAGCCGACATGAAATGAAGGGAAGCACTGACATGGCACCTAGCGTTCATCCGGTGTTATGGGCTGACATCACGGATGTTGTAGGTGATGTAGCGAACCGTGTCAGATTCCATAAAAAACAAAACTTACGAAAATACTATGATTGACGGGTCCATGATGTGTATCATGCCAGACATATGTAAAAGGTCTTGTATGTACATCTAGTTACTGACATTTTCTATTCAAATGCAAATTTTACATACGAGCGAATAACATACATATGCATATTGCATGATAACATACAGATGTATTATTATGTAGGTATATACGCCACGCGAAAACATGTGAAGATTTTAACCTATGCTCTCTGTATGTCTAGGTTTTTTTTTTATGGAAACTGACACGGTTGGCTACATCACCTACAACATCCGTGATGTCAGCCCATAACACCGGGTGAACTTGGTGCCACGTCAGCGCTTCCCTTCGGTCGTGCCGGCTACACTGAACTGGACGGAAGACACAAACTATTTACATAGCCGTTTCGACCGACGTTTCATTCAGTGCGGTGGTACCAACCCGGGCGGGTTAAACCCTACCACCTAGTAATATAAGAAGGGAGTCTTATCCCTTAGTCGCCTTTTATGACATACACGGGGAGAGATGCAGTGGGGCTATTCTTTTAAAGTACCGGCCCCACACGGCACAGATGAGAGCATAATAATTTTACGGCTTTGGATGGGATGTCGTTCAGATAATTTTTTTTTATGGATAGCGCAATATGTGTCATCGTTTCAATTACAAGTAGTTGTCAATGCACGGGGATTGCGAATCTACCCCCTGTTGTCCCGCGACTTAGATCAACTGCAACTCCGTAGGGACGTCGCGTCGTCGGCTCCCTAAGTGTGTTCTATCTTCTATGTCCCGGGGAGTGTTCGTAGGAGCTGTTTAACGCGATTCCGCCGTCCCCATTCCACCTCCGCACTACGCGTACTAAGCAGGGGATGCACCCCTATTCAATCGACTTACAGTTCTCACAATATACAAATGTGGGTACAAAGCCCAAGCGCACTGCCGACCGCGTCCCGCGCCGCCCCGCGTTGCCTGAGGCGATACCCCCCCCCAACCCTTCACGCCGCGACGCACGGACTTTGGACCCACATTTGTACGTTGTGACTACTGTACCACGGATGCGCACAAACCGGTTCTGTAGGTCTTTTATTCACAGAACCGGTGTGGAATGCACTCGCTGCCCATCTATTTCCTCCCAAGTCGAGTCCCAAGTACAGCCTGGGGTTTTTCAAAAGGCGCGTGAAAAGGCTCCTGTCAGGCCGGCATGGCATTCGCATTCCTCGTGCATCACAGAATGTCCATGGGCATCGTTAGACACTTACTCGTAGTTGAAACGATGTCACATGTCGCGCTATCCATAAAAAAAAGATAAACTTCCCGAATGTCTAAAACATATAAATTGTTTACTTCTTCTAGACATAAAGGGCCTTGGCTTCACGTACTACTCGAGTTCTACATAACAATGCAGGTACTCCGGCGTCGTTATTTGATATTTTACTGAATTTTTTTTTTCTCGAATGCCTCCGTGTGCCCGGGCCCGAGAAGCGAGTGCGTAGATCTCTCGTCCGTTTGTCATCGCGAATAAATTCACATGTCGCGATTTTGTAAAGTGAATTAGTCACTGATTTGTGGTTGAGCGAGGGGGGGACGCCTAAATTGCCCTTTCGCAACGGGAAACTTCAGTGATTTAAGGCAAAACATTCTGGGCGTAGGAGCCGCTTCGCACTCCTGCCGCAGTTCTTTAAACGTGGAATCACGTTGGCACGTAGAGAATGCATGTATTTATTTTCCCATGATAAACAATTATTAATAATAATAATTATGTAGCCACGGCCAGCACCCGCCGCGCCGGCGTGCTTGGAGGTCCGCCTACCGCTGCCGCCCCGGCGAGAATACCGTTTTTTGTTTTTGTCTGTTTGTATTAATTTTGTACATACATACATACATACATAACACACGCTGTATCCCGACAATCAGGGTAAGTAGAGTAATCGGTGTTGTGCTATAAGGATTCTGGTAAATTACAGCACAACACCGACCACCACGTTTAGCACAGTATACGGACAAGACAACTATCAAGCAGCAAGTAAGACACGAAGAACCCACCTGCTGCATGACTAGGTGGAAGGACTGCGCCAAGGTGAGAAGTGGCTAGCCTGTCGCCCTTTTTGCGCAGTATCTTGTCCTTATCCCTTAGTCGCCTCTTACGACATGCACGGGGAGAGATGCAGTGGGGCTATTATTTTTAAGTACCGGCCCCACACGGTGTCTGTTTGTATTAATTTTGTATAGGTATTTTATTTTATAATTATATAAAATTAATATAAATATGTACCCAAAAAACGTGAAAATAAAGAAATAAATATAATTATGTTTTATTATTGTTGCATTTGCGCTACCTTCCTCATTTTGCCGATATATGTGCTTTGTATGTGCGTTACTTAGAAACATTTTCCCGGTACATGTTTCGTGTCGGTGACGTCATATTTTAGCTTACATGCACCCCATCTTCCTTATCCTTACCTATAATAAAATCCAACGTCTGCTTTCTGTCTGTCTGAGTGTCTGTCTGTCCGCTTATAACTCGAGAACCAGTGAACCGATTTTAATAAAACAAAACTCTACGGATAGCTTGATTCTTCCCATCAACTATAGGCTACTTACTATCACGCTAAATGGCTTATGAGGTTAGCAGTGAAGTTAAATATGAGAGCGGGCCGAGCCGCGGGCACAACTTGTTGTACCATATGAGTAAAGCTAGAAACTCATTTTGCCCACGTACGCCACACACGCGAATCTGGGCGCGTCGGTCTCCATACATTTTATATGGAAGATTGCAGCACGCAGTTTCATTGCGCCCACGCCACCCTACGCTACGCGACACACTGCGTGCTGCACTCTTCCATATAAAATGTATGGAGACCGACGCGCCCACGTACGCGTGCGTAGCGTACGTGGGCCCAATGAGGGTAGGACTACACCACTGTGGCCTGGCGCAGCGTGTCGCAGCATGTACTATTCGGTCGAGGAATTCCTTATCGAATGAGTTTCTGCTTGCTTTTTTTACGCCAAACTTAACTTATAGGTAATGTAGGTATTATTCATTTGCATCTATTTTGACTGGCGATTTTATACCTCATTTTTATTTAATTTTAATAGGATTTATTTATTATGTTAGCTATTGAATATCGTTAAATTGTATTTTATTTTCAAATTTTTTTTTTAATTTGAAAATGTGTGATTGTGAGTTTTTGACTTGTATTATGTGATATACCAATAAATATTTTATTCTATTCTATTCTATTCATGTCGCAAGCGTGGCGTGACGGTACGTGTGCACATCTTCGCGTCGTGCGTGGCAGGCTGGCGCGAAAGGTTGTCATTCCCACGACAGCATTCTTCGCGGCGGCGGCCGCAACTGGCACGTGGTGCGTCGCGGGTTGCAGAACTAAACCATCGTGTCGTAGCGTGGCGACTTGGCGAGGCAGAGATCCGTTGGTATGGCGCTCTGGCGCCGATCCAAATCTTTTTTAATTTTTTTTATGGAAACTGACACCGCTGGCTACAACACCTACAACATCCGTGATGTCAGCCGATAGCACCGGGTGAACTAGGTGCCATGTCAGTGCTTCCCTTCATTTCAAATCTGCGGGTCTGCGACACGACACGCTGCGCCTCGACACGATGGTGTAGTTCTAATCATACAAAATATATGCGTGGCATATGAGCCAGGCACCGCCACGCCAGGCCTTCGTCACTCGCTCACTTCACTTCGCGTTAAATGCCTACCGCTTGGCGTACAAGTTAACAGTGGGCTGTCGCTATCCAGCCAGAGCGAGCGAGCGTGCGCCAACGCGCATCTACTACGTTTCGTTTCGAATTTAGAAATGTCGAAATCACGTCATTATTGTGCAGCATTTTGATTTATTTCTAGTAATTTATATATTCATATTAGTAGGAGGTCATAGATTTAAAATAATATTATCATATTGCCAATAACATTAGTTAGATGACGCCGAACAGCATGGTATGTAGGTATGGCCTAATTCGTATAAGAATAGAAATAGAACATTCATTCGTTCTCCTGTCTCAATGTGGGTGTTTATACAATAAAAACACCAATAAAACAATAGGTAAATTGTAGATGATCATTAAATTTATTGATGAAACAAAACTATCACTGGAAGGTTGCACGCTTCCATGTGAGAAACTAATTGTGACGCTAACGCATGCATGAATTTGTTTGCATGAATTTGCCGTAGCTTAATATCGTATCGTTGGTAGGTATCATCTTTATTTTATTCCTCACAAAAAGACAACCCAGACACAGCCCTTACACGCGCTGAACGGCGCGCTTTCGAGATAGAGTTACGCGACAGAAAGAGAAGCGAAATGTAGGCGGTTATCGTGGTTAGGCATGCAGCTCTGTGCGAGTCAATTTGTACTTTATCGCGTCGTCGCAGAGTTGCTATTTCTTTGTGAGTGTTTGTACAGAGAAGCTTCTGTACGGAGTACTCTTTTCTCTGTGGCCACGCTGCGATGCGCCGCGCTACGACACGCTGCGCCAGGCTACATTAGTGTAGTTCTAGCTTAAGACGAGACGGAAATTAACGTTCTCCATACAACATGTTCTTTCGGGGTTTATGTTTTTTACCCCCCTAAACCTTATCAGATTTTTACAATTCTTTCTTGTTGTAATAACGACAGTCGAATCTACGTTTGCGTACGAGTTATTTTTTAAATAATTAAAGTGATGGATGACTCAATGAAGCTTAATGAACTTTATGACATCGAAAAAAAAAATCTAATGTTTTCGGACGAAATACAAATTTTTAGCTCCGGTGTTGTATATTTTCATCTAAACAAAAACGACAAAGACCGAAATGTAGATTGAACTGTCTTTTCTAAGTCCCAACTGTGCTGACCTCTAGTGCAGCTGTGATTGAAACTTGCCGCAAAACATTACGAAGAAAAATAAATAAAAACAAAAGTTACGACAGTAATGTAACATAATTTTGTCGTAATATCACCTTGTCGACACGGCCGTAACTTGTTGTTAATAAGAAATAATAAAGTTATGTTGCCCAATAAAGTTGCAAGGGCTGTCTTTGATGAACAAAGTTTCATTAAGGCAACTGTATCACTGAACTTTCCGATTTCTTTTGCCTTGAGATGGCATGAGCATAAAACACACGATAAGGGGGAGTAATATATTCTTATTAATTGATTGTTTATTTGACTAAAATATGCACAATACACAACCGCCTACAAAATACAACTATAAGTACACTAATACACTAAAACTAAAATTAATATCCAGGAAACTTACAAAAAATAAATTTCTGAAAAGTCCGCCGAAGCGCCGCGTCTCTGCCGACGCCAAGGTACGCTCGCCGCGTTACCCCTCTCAATCTCAATACTAATCCGCCGTTTAAGGAAGGCTTTGGAAGTATTAAGTATGATTATCATCTAGTCCAGTTTTCACAATTCTAAAAAAAATAATTATGGAAACTACATTGGCTACATCACTTACAACATCCGTGATGTCAGGCCATAATAATTTGGTAAACTAGGTGCCATTTTACTGCTTCCCTTGGGTTGTGCTGGCTACACTTAATAGTAGTTTGAGATACGGAATCTAAAAACAATACATATTATTTTCTTTATGCCGTCCACCGATTTGTAGCAACTAATAAAGTCATGATAGTAATATTCCGTAACTTATACTTGCCAAGTAATTATATTTAAAGGCGAATTATGACATAGAACTAAGGTAGTCGACATTGCTAAGAAAATTAGCAAGCTGAAGTGGCAGTAGGCTGGGCACATCTGACGCAGAACCGAAGACCGATGGGATAGACACGTGCTCGAATGGAGGCCACATACAAGCAAACCTAGCGTGGGACGCCACACGCTACCCCGGCTAGGTGGACAGATGACCTAAAAAAGTTAGCCGGGAGTGGATGGATGACAAGAGCGGACGACCGCGTGTGGTTGAGTGCCTTGTGAGAGGTCTATTTCTAGCAGTGGGCCGTAACGGCTGATGATGATGATGGTGTCCAGCAGTGTACGCATAGATGCTGACCATAGATTTTGGAAGGTACAGATTCACAAGGTAGAACAAAAAAATGGAAGCAAAAATTATTGTTTACATTATAATCAAAAGATGGCGTTACCAGTATTGAATGAATGAATTATTTGAAATTTAAATTTATTACAAACTTTTCTCTGCTAATTAAACAACAATTCTTAATGGAATTACCATTGTATCATTTAAACATTATTTAATTTTATATTTTAACTTGAAAATAAAAAAAATTCAAGATTTTCGTAATATGGATTATTTGAAAACAATGGCTCCATCTAGTAGCGCTGCGATAGAATTAAAAAAATTTGTAACGTCATTTATTGGTACTACAAAATTTTTTGCTTCCATTTTTTCGTTCTACGTTGTGAATCTGTACCTTCCAAAATCTATGATGCTGAACACAGAGCATCAAATGCGCGCGCCCGCCCCTCCTAGAGGCGCCGTGAGCGCGATTTCCCTACAACACCGTTGAAGCCTGTGGGCGTGGCCTATGACTTACATATGTGTGTTGTGCGTGTGCATTTGTTTTGTGCGTGTGCCTAACTTGCTCCTCTTTGTGTGTAGTGTCGATACTAGCACACACACACACACACGAAGCGCTAGCAGCACTGCGTGTAGTTTTTGGGTTTCAGATATTATCGCTTAGGGCGTCTCTAGTAGGGGGCGCGCGCATTTGATGCTCTGTGATGCTGACTGACTGTTTGAAAAGTAGACAAAGTGAATTTAGCGGTGTACGTAAGTCGCCTTAAGTGCGCAGTGGTGCGACTCGCCCGACCGTATTGTTCCACTTTATTTATGTCAACTAATATTAACTGTAGCGTGGCTGGCCTTTGTACGCGGCTTCGCTCGCGCTACTTTCTGCTCACATTACTTATTACATGTAAGCACAGTGCGCGGCAGCAAATAATGCGTGTCGAGCTTTAGAAAGAGACAATCCGGTTGTAGAGTGTCGTCCCTGTCGCACAGAGACGTGCGTGTTCGTGTCATTCGTATATATTTGATATAATCCGGTATGGATGGCCGAGTCAGAGGGACCAGAGCGCACGCTCCGACCAGCCAATATCACCTCCGAGATGCGAGTGCCATACCGGAATCTTCCCTTAGATTTGCTGGCTATACTTAACAAAAGGAGAACACAGCCGAGCACGGCCATATTACATTCAGTGCGGTGGTATCAACTAGAGTTGTAACCGAATATCCGTATTCGCGTTCGAAATTCCGAATATTCGGTTCATTTTTAATATTCGTATTCGGTTGTAAGATACCGAATATTTATCGAATATTTTACTGAAATGAAAGGAAAGAGTGAGGAGCAACAATATTGCTAGGTGTGGCGTATACGTGCAAACCAATGGGCGCGTAGTGTGTGCGATGGGGTTAAGCTGTTATTTCCATAAGTATAATTTGCCACTCCTAAAGTTTGATTAAAAAATAAAATTATAAATCTTTTGTAACGCACTAATTTCGTTGATTATTTTTTTTCAAAATGCAGTGTCAAGTAATCAAAAACAGAAAAAAACATTAAAACAAGTCCGTATTAATTTAATTTTAGGACTCAATTTAGGTAGATCTATATTTATAATAGACAATTTAAGTGTTTTTTCATTTGGATATAAAATTTCATATAAAATTTTTCAATGTTCGTATTCGTATTCGCGAATATCATTTTGGAATATTCGTATTCGCATTCGTATTCGCGAATGTGGAAAAATAGGCATTCGTTACAACACTAGTATCAACCCACCAGGCGGCCTTCCACTAGGCAATTTGATCTACCGCTACTTACCGCCAAGTGGCAAGAAAAGGGACCTACAGTTTTACACCAGTTCCGAACGGTGAATAGCAGCAAGTAAATTTTACCGTCAGAAAAAACTCATTGGTTACACACGCCGACCGGATTCGAACCTCGGACCTCTCGCAAGAGAAGCCGACGCCAATGCCACTCGGCCATTCGCCGCCGTATGTATCAGTAGACCTCATGTACATACAATGTGACAATAATGTTGTAAAACATTAGTCCTTACCCCACATCTCAACCTTCCCCAGGGCAAGATAATTCTCCGGAAGCATTCGTTCTAGTCGAATCTCGAAGGGAAATTGGCTTCGTCTGAATTGGGCTCGGGCCCTTGAGTCCGGCGACCCGTAACGGTACACAAAAAAAAATCTGTACTTAAAATAAAACTCCCATTAGAAACGAAGGGCTCACCTTAGCCGGAGAAGCTAGGCAGGATCAATTAGGGAAGGGGTAGTTAGCCCTGTAACTCTACCTAAAGTCATATCCCGTAGCAGTGAACAGCATTGAACAGGTATCAACGAGTGGGTATGTGAATTATTTGTTTGTGCTCTGATATCTCTATCTAATGTATTTTTAACCGACTTCAAAAAAAGGAGGAGGTTCTCAATTCGACTGTATTTTTTTTATTTGTTTTATGTTTGTTACCTCAGAACTTTCGACTGGGTGAACCGATTTTGAAGATTCTTTTTTTTATTTGAAGCTGGTGCTTCCCGTGTGGTCCCATTTCAATTTGGTCAAGATCGGATTGGAAATCGAGGCGCCGCCGATTACATTAATAGCAAAAAATTACTAAAAAAAACTGTGAAATAAAAAACTATTTAAAAAAATATAAAAATCACCTTCAAAAATGTATGAAATATAAAAAAATCGAACCCTAGAGTTGAAGGCGGTGCTAAAGCAAGCAAAAATGATGCATGAAAGAAAACATGAGTGGATGATATCCTTTGTGATTTGTAGCCTTCTTTAGCACCGCCTTCAACTCTAGTATGTATGTATGTATGTCTTCATGTATGTATTTTTGAGGTTAACTCCGGAACCACTGAAAAGATTTTAATGCGGTTATATACCATCACGCTAAATAGCCTTTGGGTTGAGCAGTATCAAAGAAAGTATCGTCGCTTGTGAGGCCAATTTGCCAATCTGCAAAATCGTAACTTTACAGGAGAAGCAAAAACTATTTTTTTTTAATACTGTTAAAGCTAGCTTAATTTAATTTTAAACTTCAATATCTTCGAACCTAATTGAGATAGAGTTATGAAAATTGGTCACAACGTGTATTCACCCATTCTCCGTATATTGGTACCTTTATGTCCAATTAGCCAATCTGGCAGATTGGCAAATTGGCCTCACGAGCGACGATGAACGGAATTTAGTGCCGAATGGTCGCAATAGATGGCGTTAGCAGTTCTGTTGCGTTGCGTTGGAGTCTACCGCGAGCGAAGCCGCGAGAAAAAGCTAGATATTGTATAAAATTATTTGAAGTACATATAATTCCCAACACGTCGAAATTTTTCGTCGCCTACTCCGTAGTAAATTGAAGAAGGCCTAAGTAAAAAGGTGTTATCTAAAAAGGTGCAAAAAGTTTTCACCCACCGTACGTGCTGAAATCTTAAAAGCCTCCTTATCCTATCCCTCACCTCGCATCCCGGAAACTCTGCGACAGAGGCTCCGATAAGGACTGCTTTATATGCTCGAACTTCTCACTCTTTTCACTTGTAAATGTGTGATGGAAAAAATTGAATATGGAGTTAAAGCCAAGGGGAAGTTGTTTGTAACTTTGATGCAGATATTGAGGGCAGAAATGCCTCTAAAAAGATATTTGCGGGGAAGGTTTAGTACTTGCTAACCAAAGTATTGTGCGAGGGTGCACCGTGTGGGTCGGGGGGGGGGGGTTTTTTATGCAAACTGACAGGGTTGGCTACATCACCTACAACATCCGTGATGTCAGGCCAAACACCGGGTGAACTAGGTGCCATGTCAGTGCTTCCCTTCGGTCGTGCCGGCTACAATGAACTGGACGGAAAACACAAACTATTTACATAGCCGTTTCGACCGACCTTTCATTCAGTGCGGTGGTACCAACCCGGGCGGGTTAAACCCTACCCCTAGAATATAAGAAGGGAGTCATATCCCTTAGTCGCCTTTTACGACATACACGGGGAGAGATACAGTGGGGCTATTCTTTTAAAGTACCGGCCCCACACGGTGCTTTAAAGAATGGGCCCAACAGTCTTTTCCCGTATCAATACTAATAATCAATCTGTAACGAATGATGGTCATGGAGTAAGTTACTTTGTTTTTTTATGAGATACTGCGTCTGTGGACTCTATGTGTGATACTAAAACAAAAAAATTTGGATTTTTAGAAATATTTTCTGTATGAATGTATGTTCTTCCATAACTTTTAAACCAATCATCCGAATTCTATTAAACTTATTACAAGCACGTTTTATTACATGGGACACAAGATAGGCTATATAATATTCAGATCATAAAATTCAGTTCCGGTTACGCTACATGACAAACGACGATATGACGAACCATACTGAATATGCATATGTCTCAATGTAATATTGTTATTGTTAGTGTGTTCTTTATGGCGAAATAAATATCTGTATCTGTATCTGTATCATACAAACCGAATTGTTTCGCGCATCGAAATAAAGGTCCGGTAGCGGGCTTACATACTTTCTTCTTTTTAAATACCAATTTCACGCGAGCGAAGCCACGGGAAAAAGCTAGTATGTCATAAAAGGCGACTTATTAATGTGGACATGGTAAACGGCGACAACATAACCACCTCTCGCCTTGGCATGGTCCTTCCAAAGTCATACAGTAGGTAAGGTGTTCGTGCCTTACTTGCTGATTCATAAGTTATCTTGTCATTATACTTTGCTGAATGTTGTGGTCGGTGTTGTGCTGTAATTTACCTGAGTTCTCGCAGCACACTGTGGACGACGGACTTAATATGTATATGGGTGACGTGTGCACGACATGCTCTGCATGTCGCCCATAAGTGCCAGTGGCGGCTTTGACCAATAAATTTTAGTGAGGCGACTAAAAATCCACCTACATAGCTTAGACCTGAAATTTGAGTACCAACACGATGGATCTAGCACCAGTGGTTCTCGAGCTATGACCAAAACAAAAGTTCATGTGACAGATGGATAGATCTCACCGAGACCTGAAGTTTGAGTACCAACACGATGGGTCTAGCACCAGTGGTTCTCGAGTTATGACCAGAACAAACGTTCATGTGACAGATGGATAGATCTCACCGAGACCTGAAGTTTCAGTACCAAAACGATGGGTCTAGCACCAGTGGTTCTCGAGTTATGACCAAAACAAAAGTTCATGTGACAGATGGATAGATCTCACCGAGACCTGAAGTTTGAGTACCGACACGATGGGTCTAGCACCAGTGGTTCTCGAGTTATGACCAAAACAAAAATTCATGTGACAGATGGATAGATCTCACCGAGACCTGAAGTTTGAGTACCAACACGATGGGTCTAGCACCAGTGGTTCTCGAGTTATGACCAAAACAAACGTTCATGTGACAGATGGATAGATCTCACCGAGACCTGAAGTTTGAGTACCAACACGATGGGTCTAGCACCAGTGGTTCTCGAGTTATGACCAAAACAAAAGTTCACGTGACAGATGGATAGATCTCACCGAGACCTGAAGTTTGAGTACCAACACGTTCGCAGTTCGCGCGCACCCAGTTGCAGCCGAACTTCGCCGAGCGCGCGCTCCCCTGCCCGCACTACACCCCGCAGCGGACTTCATTCGTTCTCGTACTCGTGTGCCCATAGGGATATATATAATATAATAAAGGAGCGCAGCGACCATACTCTTTGATATTCCTATGATAGAATTTTGCACATAATTTGAAAAGGTGCCAGGAGAGCAGCCGAGAGAGGCCGTGGGAGCTGTGTGCGCGGGAAGAAATATTATGTGACATGTTATGTTATTTACAGAGACTCTTACGTATCTACCGATTGTGCCCTGGTACTTCAACATCAATCGGACCACAAAATCGTTACCTTTTTGGTAGGGTTGGCCGTGGTGGGGAGCTGTGCGCGGGAAAAAATATTGTATGACATGTTATGTTATTTACTGAGACTCTTATCTACCGATTGTTCCCTGGTACTTCATGAGCTTCATGAGCGCTCGCCGCTCGTCTAGGCGAGCGCAGCGACGACGTAATCGTTCTTATGCAGCAGGATTTATTAGCGCCTCAATTGCTAGGTACATGCCACGAATTCAAAGCGATATGAGCCGGATGTGTCCGCCCGCGGCGTCTCACCAACTGTGCACAATTTCATGCAATGTTTTTTCCCGCGCGTGCGGCTCCTTGTCATAGCTGTGTCCCTGGTACTTTTTCAAATTATGCGCTGTGCTGTATGATATGTTATGTTATTTACTGAGACTCTTATCTACCGATTGCACCCTGGTACTTCAAGGGAACACAGAGCGCTCGCCGCCCGTCTAGGCGAGCGCAGCGACGACGTAATCGTTCATGCAGCAGGATTTATCAGCGCCTCAATTGCTAGGTAAATGCAACGAATTCAAGGTCAAACTTTTGTCTCTACGAGGTGAAGCGATATGAGCCGGATGTGTCCGGCGTCTCACCAACTGTGCACAATGTCATGCAATGTTTTTTCCCGCGCGTGCGGCTCCTTGTTATGGCTGTGTCCCTGGTACTTTTTAAATTTATGCGCTGTGCTGTATGGTGCTGTCGGCATTTGCGCCAACACACGCGCGTGGACAAGTACATGTGTATTGTATGCACTAACACATCTTTGGCGCAGAGCTGAAGTATTTCGTTCGTCGCCTCTAAGGACCCCTCTCGCACCACCTCCCCGCGCCGCACCGCCGGCTCGCCTCCGCGCTGCCGTGCGCCGTTCGCTTTTGGTCTATAATGTTCTCTGATCAGTTTGGATGGACTTTTTTTAAATTTTCTTTCATGGTATTTTGAAATTTTTTTTTCCTTACCTTCTAGATAATTAAGTGAGGCGGTGCTTCACTTGCTTCACCTGGATAACCGCCACTGATAAGTGCAGTGTGTGAGTGTGAGTAAAAGACTTGAGCGAATTTGTGAACATTATGAAAATAGACTAAGGCCGGGGGCGGTTCTGTTTAATCGATCGAGTGAATTTGAAGTTACGCGCGCTCGGTGTAGCCGCCTAGCGGTGGTAGTTGGAACCGCGCTCGGGCAAAATGGCGCGAAAACGTAGAGAAGTTTTACCCTATATCTAGCGACTAAGGTTTAGTTGTAATTGATAATATAGTAGATATAGGTGTAGTTAAGATTTCTCTTTAATGTAAATGGGTAGGAAAATAAACACATAAGCTACTGGTGTTTCCTTTCGTGGCTTTGCCGCCCGCTCCCAGCGACGCTCCCCCCCGCTCGCCCCGCAACATGCGGCGTCCGCGAGTGAGAGTGAGCATCTTGCCGCGCCGGGGCGCCACTTTGTACGGAAGGAATAAAAACGATCGCACCCCGGCGCGCGCGGCCTTTTTTCAACGAAGACGAGCGAGCGGCAACAAGTACGGAAGGAGCAAGTGATTCTTAAAAGCAAAACCATCTTTCATTAAAAATATACAGTCCACAAGAAATCGAAGCGCCCTGCCAGGATACCGACCGACTATAGGCGGCCCTGAGGGTGACAATTTGGTCCTTGCGAGCCGGGTCGTGATCTGCGAAGCTGAATTTGGTTGTTACGTGCCGAGATCGTGACCTGCGAAGCTGAATAAAGAAGACATCAAGCCGTCCGTCGCGACTCGCCGCCCGTTGTTCGTCTGACCCCCCTCACCATTCCGACCATTCGTTTTCCTATCGGACGGAGCCCGCGTGCTCTAGAGAAGAGTTCACTTCGCGCGGCGGCCGATCTGTTACCGCATCGCCTCGCTCGGCGACACGCGACAATCGACCGCCTAGAAACATCCGCGCCGCGTTCATCATGGTCAACACGCGCCAAGGAGCCAAGAACATCAACGAACCTCCACCATCGTCGTCCCGCGGCCTAAGAGAAGATTCAACCACAGAGGCTACTAACGACCCGATCGCGACCGAGCCACATACGTCAGTGATGCCTCCCGGTGGAATCCTAGGACAGCCGCTAACGACGAGTGAAGATTCGCGATCCGTGTTGTCAACAGTGCGCTCGCGGCGCACGACCTCATCGGTGCGGCGGCGGCGCGCGGCGGCGCAACTCGCCGCGGCGGAGAGACTCGCGGAGATCGAGAAGAAGAAATTAGATATCGAGGAGGCGCTCGTTAGGAAAACATTGCAGCTAGAAATGGAAGATATCGACGAGTCGGAAGAAGAGAGGGAGGAGGAAGTTGAAAAAAGCGCGGAACATGAGAACGTACGCTCCAGGACAACAGACTGGGTGTTCGGCTCTCGTGAGCAACCTCCGCCGGCTACGGATCCGCCGACGCAAGATGCAAGGAAGGAACCGACGACGGAGGCCGTGTCTGAAACCGCGCGGCAACGAGACAAGGCCGAGGACGGTGTACAGAGTACGGGTGCGAGCGAGACGGCACTACAACATCCGCCCGCGCAAACGGCAGAGAAAGGATCCATATTGGAGATCGATTCCGGTATCGCGCGGCGGCAAGAGGACGTCGTTAATAATGCAGGAGTGAGCGAGATAGCGTTACTCGCACGTGAGCTTAAAGCTCTAGCGTCGACAAGCCGAGATCGGTGCTGCTCAGCCAAACTTCCCGATTTCTCGGGGGCGACCGCGGACTGGCTGGCGTTCCGGTCCGCCTATCAAGAGCAATGTCGTCGCTTCGATGCAATCGAGAACCTAGCACGCCTTCGCCGCAGCTTACAAGGAGAGGCCAAAATGGTGGTCTCACACCAACTGCTCGCGGGCGGGGACCCGGATAGAGTTATGCAACTCCTAGAGAAAAAGTTCGGCCGAGATCAAGATATTGTGCAGTTTCAAATGCGTAGAATGCGCAACCTGCCGAACATAACGGACATTCCCCGCCAGCTAAATGATTTTGCTTGCACAATAGAGGATGTCGTGGCTACGCTACGCGCGCTAAATCAAGAAAAATACCTACACAGCGTAGACGCAGTGCAAGTGATAAAAGCGAAAATGAAGCCGCTAATGTCAAAATATGCGGACTTTTATTACCCAAGGAGAGGCGAGAACACGCCGGAGCTAATAATACTGGCAGAGTTCCTTGAGCGTGAGAGTGATAAAATAGCAGCCGCTTGGGTTTTAGAAACAAAGGACGTAGCGGCGAAGGACGGTGCGCGAGTACCTGCGAGCGGTGCCCCGACCGGCCGGCCCGCTGTAAAACAAATGGCTCACGCGGTCAACATGTGCGCGGCCTGCCCGCACTGCAGCTCGGCCGACCACTCGCTCGACGGATGTGGGAAGTACGCGGAGTTAACAATAGACGAGCGATGGGAGATTGCAAGAAATCTGCGGGCATGTTATAGATGTTTACGACTGGGACACCGAGCCGGCGTCTGTAGGACAAAGAAAAGGTGTAATGTGGCAGAATGCGGCCGGCGGCACAACACATTGTTGCATCAGAGTCAATCTACCGAGCCATGGCCGGCGGAAGAGAAGGACGCCTCGATGCCAGAAGAAAGCGCGACGTGTGCGGTCGGTAGCGACGACCGTGCCATGCTGGCGATTGTTCCTGTCACTATTTACGGGCCGTGCGGGCACGTCGCGACGTATGCAATGCTGGACAGCGGCGCGTCGACGTCACTCATCAAAACCGAGTTGGCGGATCGAGTCGGAGCAGTCGGAGTGGCACAAGAACTCAGCTTGGCCGAGACGACGACGCAAGCGAAGCATCAGTCGAGACGGATGAACCTCGAGATCGCCGGGCCGACTCACGTGAAATATAAGATGTTCGACGCATACACCGTAGATCGAATGGCGCTGCTACCGCAGTCAGCAAAGGACTACGGACACCTGCCACATCTAAAGGGACTTCCAATCAAGCCGTACGCCAATGTAACGCCGGAAATAATAATTGGAAGGAATAATTATCATTTAATCGCTGTGCTTGAGACAAGAATTTATGGATTGGGATATGAGCTGCCATCTGCGGAACGCACGCACCTGGGTTGGGTGGTGTGTGGCCCGACCGGGGGGAGGAGCGGTACCGCACGCCGCGACGCGGCGGCGGTACATTTCGTCGGGCACGCATCGCCAGCCGACTTAGATGCGATCGGCGTGCAGGCTGAAATTACGGACAGCGCCATCTCACTGCCGCCCGAGGAACTTGAAATTGAAAGAGCGACTCAAGAATGCGAAAGTACAATTGACGTCATAAAATCGACAGATGTCGTGCCCGCGCCCAAGCAAGAGCGATTTTCTAATTGGCGAAGCCGCCGACGAGACAAGGGCTTCATCCGCGTGAAAGAGCCGCGCCCACGTTTCAGTGGGGCCAAGGAGAGAAATAGGTACGGCGCGCTGTTTAGCTGGCTAGTAAGGCGCGCCATGCACGTCGAGGTCGCGGCGAGACTCACCACCGACACGGCCATCTCCGCCCTCTGGCGAATGAGAGTGCGGAGGGGCCCGCCTGCCGAAATCAACGGTGACAACGAGAAAACTGAGGGGCGCCGCCGTCGAGCTGCGCCGCGCCTGGGCGAAGCTCGACCTACAGCAGATCCGGACGTTCGCGCTCAACCGAGGCGTGAACTGGCGCTTCATACCACCGGGCGCTCCGTTCATGTGCGGAGCGTGGGAGCGCCTGGTGGGCTCCATCAAACGGGCGCTGAGCGCCACTCTCCACTAGCGAGCACCGACAGACGAGGTGCTTGCCACTCTGCTAGTCGTGGCCGAGCACACTGCCAACGCTCGGCTACTGATGCACGTGTCCGTGGTTCCAGACAACCCAGAGACCACCCTTTGCTGGGGAGCTCGGCCGGGCTCCCGACGCCGGGCGCCTTCGACGACGCTGACCTGCTGCACCGCCGGCCGTGGCGTGCAGCGCAACGCCTTGCGCTCGACGGCTGGCCACGTCCGCGTCGCCGACGTCCGCACGATGGAGGGCGTGCTCCGCAGATCGGCGCATAAGATCGTCCGTCTGCCGGTGGCAACAGTCGACAGCGATGCGCGAGTCGACCGGGGGGAGAATGTGGACGACGGACTTAATATGTATATGGGTGACGTGTGCACGACATGCTCTGCATGTCGCCCATAAGTGCAGTGTGTGAGTGTGAGTAAAAGACTTGAGCGAATTTGTGAACATTATGAAAATAGACTAAGGCCGGGGGCGGTTCTGTTTAATCGATCGAGTGAATTTGAAGTTACGCGCGCTCGGTGTAGCCGCCTAGCGGTGGTAGTTGGAACCGCGCTCGGGCAAAATGGCGCGAAAACGTAGAGAAGTTTTACCCTATATCTAGCGACTAAGGTTTAGTTGTAATTGATAATATAGTAGATATAGGTGTAGTTAAGATTTCTCTTTAATGTAAATGGGTAGGAAAATAAACACATAAGCTACTGGTGTTTCCTTTCGTGGCTTTGCCGCCCGCTCCCAGCGACGCTCCCCCCCGCTCGCCCCGCAACATGCGGCGTCCGCGAGTGAGAGTGAGCATCTTGCCGCGCCGGGGCGCCACTTTGTACGGAAGGAATAAAAACGATCGCACCCCGGCGCGCGCGGCCTTTTTTCAACGAAGACGAGCGAGCGGCAACAAGTACGGAAGGAGCAAGTGATTCTTAAAAGCAAAACCATCTTTCATTAAAAATATACAGTCCACAAGAAATCGAAGCGCCCTGCCAGGATACCGACCGACTATAGGCGGCCCTGAGGGTGACACACACTATCGATTACTCTCCTTACCTCCATTGTCGGGATGGATACAGAATGGTTTGCATGTATGAATTTATGTATGTGTATAGTGGGGCATATAAAATGGGAAGAAATTTTAATTTTTTCGTGCAGTTCAGGTAACGGCACTGACAGGGCACCTTATTCACCAAGGTAGTATGGGCTGGGCTTTATTCAGTTTCCACAAAAAGAAAAAAAACAATTTTAAGACACAAATCTGACGAAGACAAAATATGTTGGGCATAAATCGGCGCTGGCTAAAAAAGTCTCTGACGTGATTGGACCCAAATTTTACAAAAATGTTCCTCATTAATAAATAAAATCTATAAATAGTGACAATGTCAGCTGAAAACATTTCTCTTAGACAGTTCATTTTATAAGTTAAGTTATTTTTTTCTTACTGTAAATAAAAATTCTGCTGACTGATGATTCAAATTTATATGCATTAACTCAAATTTTATTAATAACTTGACTCAACCCTATGTTCTTTGTAATTTATTATATTTTTTTTAATGGATATATCCTTTATTTAGACTTAATATTTTAAATTGCTTTCTTAGTTATAGTATGTTACATTTAACGTAATGAAATATCTGCTCGAACTGTACAAGAAATGTACACCGCGAAATGTACAAGAGCTCTGAAAGACGCTGCTTATATCCACAAAATGTTACATACATTTATTTCCCATATATCTGCTCGAACTGTACAAGAAATGTATACCGCGAAATGTACAAGAGCTCTCGAAAGATGCTGCTTACAAACACAAAATGTTACAACCATTTATTTCCCAATAGATATCTGCCGGAACTGTGCAAGAAATGTACACCGCGAAATGTACAAGAGCTCTTGAAAGACGCTGCTTACAAATACAAAATATTACAGACATTTATTTCCCATATATCTGCTAGAAATGTATTTCGCGAAATGTACAAGAGCTCTCGAAAGACGCAGCTTACAAACACAAAATATTACAGACATTTATTTCTCATATATCTGCTGGAACTGTAAAAGAAATGTACACCGGGAAATGAACAAGAACTCTGGAAAGACGCTGCTTATAAACACAAAATTTTACATACATTTATTTCCCCTAAATACATATCTGCCGGAACTGTACAAGAAATGTACACCGCGAAATGTACAAGAGCTCTCGAAAGACGCTGCTTATAAACACAAAATGTTACAAACATTTTTTTCCCATATATCTGCCGGAACTTCCCCGCAGCCTCTGAAAGCACCTTTAACGACCTAATCTCGAGCATGGATACCGCGCACCCTCAAATGACATCAATTAAAACTTTAAGGCGTAAAGTTCTTTGGATTACGTTGTGGATTTCACTACCTACCTAAGCTAATCTAATCTCAAGTGAAGCGGGCATTTGCATACAGTTCGGCATTTACGCTGTCGGGTTGACTAACATTTCTGTTGACATATGTCATAACATGTTGTCATAATATGTATGACACAATTCTCTGAATAGTTAATATGCATTTTTTTTATGGTAACTGACACGGTTGGCTACATCACCTACAACGTCCGTGATGTCAGCCCATAACACCGGGTGATCTAGGTGCCATGTCAGTGCTTCCCCCTTTGATCGTGCCGGCTACACTGAACTGGTCGGAAAACACAAACTATTTACATAGCCGTTTAGACCGACGTTTCAATCAGTGCGGTGGTACCAACCCGGGCGGGTTAAACCCTACCACCAAGTAAGATTAGGAGGGAAGGGACCTACAGTTTTACGAGGAATCCGAACCTCGGTCAGCCTCCAACGGTCAGCGGTCACCCATCCAAGTACTGACCGCACCCAGCGTAGCGACAGTTGACTGTCTGCACCACTGAGCTATCGAGGCTGACAATGCAATGCATAAATGGCTCTTGGCCTCATTATTTCAATATACATTTTTTAACTTTAGAATATTTTTGAAAATAAAATTATTTTTTTAGCGCTGGTATTACGAGTCATCATCATCATCATCAGCCTGTATCGGTCCACTGCTGGACATAGGGCGGAAGACCGCGTGTGGTGGCGTGCCTTGGGAGAGGCCTATGTCCAGCAGTGGGCCGATACAGGCTGATGATGCAGTACAAGTACCAGTGGAATACCGTTGACCAGTGAAAGGCACCGAATACGCCATATATTTCGGGTTGTATGAGTGGTTTTAGGGTGAAACAAGGACGAGTTCCAGAAACATCAGCTTTAGCAACAGCGTACCGTAATCTGTATACCCGGAATATGCGTCACAGAATATTAGCTTAGTAAATCCCCAAAATCCGGCACGTAGCAGACAATACGATAGCTCATAAAAATATGGTATCTATGGCTATGGGATAGGTCGACGTATTCTAGGTGAAATTGGCGATCGCCTTCACGAAATAACCTGAAATAACCACGTAGTTTTATATTTATTTCTTGAAATTGATTCGTTATTTCCGGATCAATAGTTGAGTGAGACAAACGTGCTGATGTTTGAAGTACTTCCGCTGTAACGGATATACGGAAGGTGAGAGGCACCCTCACTCACTGTCAACTTGTCGCCTCTTCAATAAAGTTTGACATGCAGGAATGTTCATATCGCTCCCTCCCCTAACGAGTGAGCGGGCTCACACAACAGGCACCCGAGCGACAGACCCGCAGGCCACTGATTCTAGAACACGTAGATGTACCATATACTCGCCAACGACATTCTACTTTCTGGACGGGCCCTCGTCATACATTTTACCGGTAGAAAGGTGCGATTGGAGGTCTTCTATATATTGCCAATATTTAAAACAGCGTAAGTGCGCGAGCGCCTCATACATCACGTTACGTTTCCGCTCTGTGAACGTCGATAGAGTAAGACGGTTAAATGGGAATTTGATACGTATAAAGGAGAGACAACGATTGGAGAGTGTGCTGAATGCTCACCAATAGCGCGCCTCAATTCGGTGCGTTGTATGCCACTTCCCGATAATTTAATTCGTTGATACTCGCACTGTACAGACCTACCAAGTTATCTGTGAAGTGGTCAGGTCAGGAACTACAGGTCTGTCTCTCTCTCAGATTCGGATTCAGATTCAGATATTTATTTCGCCATAAAGAACACACAACAATAACAATATTTCATTGAGACATATGCATATTCAGTATGGTGCGTCATCAATCATCATTATTTTTTCTCTCTCTCATATTTGCTTCTCTTCATCACCTCATCTTGCTTCATATATACTTCTCTCTCTCATATTTGTCAAAGCGTGTTCAATTTGAGTTCTCAGTCTCTCTGGCAACCATGAAACGATGGCAGCGCACCACTCAGTTCACAGATAACTTGGTCGGTCTGTACCGGATTGGAGGGAGATGTATGTTCAGCAGTCGACGCAAAGTCCTGACTGACTGTCTGGTTGACTGCCCGGCTGACTGTCCGACTGATTGTCTGACTGCCTGGTTGAGTGAATGCCCGACAGACTGTCGGAGTGACTGTCTAACAGTCCTGCTGACTGACTGCCTGACTGTCTGAAAGTCTGGCTGACTGAGCGCCTGACTGACTGTCTGAGTGACTTTATAACAGTCTGGTTGACTGACTGTCTGACTGACTGCCTGGCTGACTGTCTTACTGATTAACTCTCGGTCTGAATAACTGACTGACTGACTGGAGACAGGCCTTGGAATAGCCGTGTCCTACACTGGCGGCGCCGCCGGGGCGGCAAACAGTGGTCCGTACCGCCGTTTGCCAGCGGCAAAACCGGGAGGATTGGAGGGATATTGGAGAGGGTATGTCCAGCAGTGGACTTTGAAGAGCTTACTTACTTATTAATACTCTATTTTTCTGACATCACTTTCCTTTCCTGAATGCTGTGAATTTAAAATCCCGGATTACTTCGTCGTCTTTTTTGACGAGGAGCGTCGACTTGGCCAATGGATATAAACGTCATATTACCTTAATATTTATTTTATTAGATATTGCCCTATCTCCGTCTTCCGGCTTCTTATGGCTTTTGTGCTACCCCTAATAAGGGGTATCTGTATGCTATTGCCGCGAGCAAAACCACTCCGTGGCCCTTAATTTTATTTTAAGTGTTTTGAAGGGTGTTAGGAAACATAAAATGAAAATATAATTTTCATAACGGATTAATTTAAAATTTAAAATTATTTAATAATTGATTCAATAATTGATTTATTTACGAGATTTCACCTGTGTAACATAAACTTTGTCGTTGTAAGATCGCATTAGAAGTCATTATATTGGTTGAAAAAATTCGTGGATGTGTTTGTATTAAAACTGTGTTTTGTTATTCAGGCTGAATTCAGATAACAATGTTTTTAGCGTTCCTTATTCATATTACTAAACCTACGCCGGGCCGTCTGCTCGTCTGTCTGTCCGTCTGACTGTTATGGCTTATTTCCGAAATACCGAATCTACTTGACGAAAGAAGTTGAAATTTTGTATACACGGTGTCGTTGCCCCCGTAATATATTTAACTGACATAAGGGGGTTATTCTATATGTGAAACTAAACAACTTCTGTGGCGAAAAAAATGTTTTTGAAACAAAAGAATAAAAATTTTTCCACACTAATTTTAAATACCTATTCTCAAAATGTATGCAGAAAAAAAATATGTTTTTTCTTCAAATTAAAAAGTCGTAGAACAAAAGTTGTTCTATTTCACGTACAGAATCACCCCCTTTCGGGTTTTACGTTTGGGGTTGCAACACCGTGTATAATATAGTATAGTATATCAATAAAAATAGAAATATCCTTAATATAAATTTTACAAAAGGCGCACTTATTACCCATGGCAATCTCTCACCAATCACGGACGTATAGCGTAAATGAATGAATTTCGATTTTTGGGCTCAATTTTGAAGAACAAATTAGAAAGTTATAAAAATGGTACGAATGGTCTTGTGCCTACAAGAGTGGTCCTATAAGGGTTTCGTTTTTTTTTTTCACTTTCGAGGTACGGACCCTAAAAATGAAAAAAAAAAAATACATTGACTGCTACAACACGTCATGAGTATACCTACATAGAAATATTCATACAAGCAAGCACATAGAAACTCGCTCGCTCGATCATCCCGGTCGGTATTATTATGATCTCGGTGCAGGAATAAACGCAGTGTAAACAAACCGGCACCAGTCTAAAAGCGAAGAAAATTGAAATAGGTAAATATTTGTGAAGTTATAGATGATGCAGATTGAAAGGCAGATTCTGCTGTGTTGCCAAATAATTATGGGCGGTGTGAAAACTGGATTTTGTAAAACTTTATGTACATACATATAGTTTTTTCGATTCGTTTAAAAAACCGGCCAAGTGCGAGTCGGAATCGCGCGTCGAGGTTTCCATAACACCACGTGTTTTTGCGTTATGTTTTTAACAAAAAAAAGTATTTTCTTCATTCAGTTCGGGTTTGTACGTTTTACAATAGAGCAAAAAACGGGCAAAAAAAAACAAAGTTGAAAAAAAAACACGGAGCTTAATATGAAGACCCCTTAATTTTTGACTTTTTTTATATGTGTAAGGAGATCCTCCTTAAAGCAATTTTTTTTAAACTTCAACCGGCTACCTATTACGGTTAAAAGATACAGCTCTTTAAAGATATGATTGACAGATAAACAGAAAGCGTAGGTTAAAAGTGTCCCATATGGAACCCTAAAAATAGTTTTTTTTTATTTCGTAATATGTATCTTACTCTTAAATAAATTGTTTATTAAAGCCTGACCAGGAATATATGAGGGGACGCCATATTGCGGAATTTCGTTGGAACTAATTTCTTACACTGGCCACAATGATGTTTGATGCTTGATAATCTGTTGTCAATGTCAAAATTGCTTCTGAACTGACATTTAGGTAAAACGAAATACGAAATGTTCGAATAAAAATAGCTTAGGTTAAGTTTTCTGAACTAGAATTTTTATTAAAAAGTTTAGTGTTTCAGCAAGGTCGATTAATAATTTTTTTAATAATTTGTACACTTTGACATATCTGCAGATACATGGAAAAAATTTTGTGAACATGTAAATGTCAAGGCTAGTTCTTTTTACATTGACATAAAAATATATATAAAAGATGCATTAAATTAAAATACATTTTGTATATTTTATTGTGTATTTCAGTGCTAAAGTACATTTTGAATAAAAACATCGGCCAATTCAATATGTGCGTACTATACTGAATGTTGCTATATAAATCTAAAAAGTGGCTGCATCTTGACAGCTCTCATATATTCCTGGTCAGGGTTTACTAGAATATAAGGTATATTTTACTAATAATATATTTTATTAATAAAAAAAAAATTGTTAATAAAGTAAAATAAAAATATATGTAAGTAATCAATTCTGAAAAAAAATTATTAAAAACTAAAGATAAAAATATATTACTCATTATGCGTTTAATCATTTATGTAATCTACCCGAATATTCCTTTTTCCATGATCCCGAATCAGTTTCACGTTGTTCATAGAAAATTACGATTTGGTCAATAAAACCCACTAAATAAAGATTAAAGAGTCTTCCCAGCGGTCCGATCACAATTAACGTTTGCTAAGTAAATTTATCTTAGCTAGATCTGAGACGGTTTATTTTGATCGAAATTTATTTGTAGAACGCTAAATTGAAGCGTGCTCATAATTATTTTCAGTAATTACTTCCTGAAGACACTCCTGAGGCAGTATTATCTCAGCAAGCGATAAAAGATAGCGCCGATGGCCACGGAGACGGGATGACATTAACGTTTGTTTTGACAGCTGACTCTCATCTCGACGTATGTATGCTGCTTGTCTCCTTCGTCTAAGTTTAGTAGACGTGTTACTAACACAAATGCGTCTTTTCATTTGCTGTTCATTATGAGAACAATTTTAAGGGGGGGGGGGGGGGGGGGGGGGGGGTACTAGGCAAAACATCACATCATAATATTATCCTAACTATAGCCATATTTCAATAGATATAACTATAATTTATATGCTTATAGTTAGGTAAAGATTCAAGGTGTAATGTGTGATAGATTATTGTAATATAATCTTGTAAATTCTCTGAAAAATAAGTGGGTGAAAAGTGGTAAAAGCGTTTGAAAATGCATTTGCTAGATTCGTTACAAATGCGTCCATACAAAAACCGCTCGCGCACAGCAACGGCCCAAAATTTAGAATATTCAAAGATAGTTCAGTGAAAAACCATAATTTATTCTTTTTTTATGGAAACCTGCTGCAAGATGCTGCTTACCCCGATGCATACGCCGTGATATTATGTGTTTATGTGTTGGTATTTTTTAATGATCCATCAGTAGTCCCTAGTTAACTATCGTTACAAATTTTTTTGAAAGATAAGCCCAAATGAGGGAAAAGACGAAACAAGTTTTAATCGATGTCTCCACAAAAACCAAATTAGTAATTTTCTCTCCAAAGTGGTGTTGATGCTCGGCTTACCCGTTTTGTATTTTTAAAACGTAATCTAAACTTCGGTAAATGCTTTTTAAATTTGTTCCTTTTACGCGTAAGATTTTATTAAATACTGTAGACGAGTTATTTTAATTAAGTTTAATAAGGATTGAAATTTTATATTTGCACAGCTCTTATTTTTGTATATTTCATCTTTATTAGAATTCATAATAATTGTGTCGTAAATGTCGTGAAAGGCGACTAAATGGACAAGGACAAGATTCCGTGCTAAAGGGCGACAGGTTCGCCACCTCTCATCTTGGCACAGTACTTCCACCGAGTCATGCAGCAGATGGGTCTTCGTGCCTTACTTGCTGCTTGATCGATTGAATCTTGTTCGAATACTTTGCGAAACGCGGTGGTCGGTGTTGTGCTGTAATTTACCAGAGTTCTTGCAGCACAACACCGATTACACTGCTTGACCCGATTGTCGGGATTCAGCGTGTGTGATATGTATATGTATGTAATAATTAAACTTAACCAAAATAAAAAGCGGCCAAGTGCAAGTCGGACTCGCGCACTGAAGGATCCGTAACCCGACAAAATATCATCATCATATCACACACGCTGAATCCCGACAATCGGGGTAAGCAGAGTAATCGGTGTTGTGCTGCAAGTACTCTAGTAAATTACAGCACAACACCGACTGCCACTTTCGCAAAGTATTCGAACAAGATTAAATCGATCAAGCAGCAAGTAAGGCACGAAGACCCACCTGCTGCATGACTCGGTGGAAGTACCGTGCCAAGGTGAGAGATGGCGATCCCGTCGCCCTTTAGCACGATATCTTGGCCTTATCCCTTAGTCGCCTTTTACGACATGCACGGGGAGAGATGCAGTGGGGCTATTCTTTTTAAGTACCGGCCCCACACGGTACACAATATATTATTATTATTTGTTGCGTTTGCACTCTCGACTCACAAGTTTGACTCTTTAATGTATTAGCATTTTTTGGAAGCAGGAAAAACAAAGAAACGTTGAAACAAATCACGTTTTCGTATATGGGGACCTCCTTAATTTCTTACATTTTATTTTATTTTTTATTATTTGTTAGAATTTCCACCACATAATATTCGGTGAACGTTTTAACCGGCTATCTATTACGGTTCAAAATATACAGCCCTTTAAAGTTAGGGCAGACGGACAGACGGCGCAGGTTTAGTAATTGGTATCTATCAACTTTTAGGAACATTTCACGACAAGGGTTGTGAAAACAAATCGAAATCCTATTAAGTCTTTTAGCAACGTATGCTAAAACAAAAAATATGTATGTATGTATCGATCTTTGTGTCCATTTCTTTTATCCATTTAGTTTTATTTTTCACGCTTCTCTTTTGCACTGCATTGTCCGCCCTATCAGCTTCTCCACATCCCAAAGGTTAGATTGTAAAGAATGCTACTATATTTGCATTAAACTCGCCTGTTGTGTTCCTTCTTAAGGTGTACAATAAAGTATATTTTTATTTGATTTGACTAAATAAATAGATTATGTATATAAATAATTGTTCTATTTTATTTATTGACCTTTACGTTCCGGAATAATCCCACGGACAGCGTGTGAGACAGACAGACAGACGACGGACGTACAGACACCTGAACGATTTCATAAGTGTCCATGCCAGCGGCGCTCGCTACGAAACCCTTGAAACGACGAAACGAAACGACAATCCTTGCTCATTCATTTACAATATAATTCAGAATGAAACACACTTTCGCTCTGAATATTTACTCAGCGAAATGTTAATTAAAACTTGCGTTATTAATTAAATTATATGTGCCCCTTTCAGTACTCCTGCCAGATCACATTTTCCATAAGGGTGGATTTCCCATGCACTCGGCTCACCTTATTGTTCCAATGTTCATACCTGCATAGGTATATGTGACAAACGATCTTGATCCTAAGCTGTGCGGGCTATTTGAGTGATTTTGCTGGAGATAAGGACCGGCTCAGTGAGTGCTCACAAGCAGAAATTATTACTTATTTCAACAAAGCCTGTTCAAACATATTCTCCAGTCCATGATACGAGTCGATTTGGTTGGCGTTGCGCATACACGCAACGTGTTGGTGTCAGGCAATAATAATTATTCTTGTGAAGGCTGATAGGTTAGCACATTATATAAAACGCAGTGAATTTTATTTATTTATAGCTGTGCCCGCGGCTCCGCCCGCTCTCATATTTGACTTCTCTGCTTACCTCATAAGCCATTTAACGTGATGAAAAGTAGCCTATAATTGATGGGAAGAACCAAGCTATCCGTAGAAGCAAACTGTATTAAAATCGGTTCAGTGGTTCTCAAGTTATAAGCATACATACATACAGACAGAAAGCAGACGTTGGATTTTATTAAAGGTAAGGATAAGAATTAGAAAACAGAAAGCCTAATGACAAATAGATAAAACATGAGTTGTACATACATTGAAGTCTGGCCAGTTTTTGTTTGCCTGATTAGACTATAGTTTAGTTAGTGGGATCAAATGTGTGTATGTGTTTAGTGAGTGTCAATGCAGTGTAGTGTTGTGTAATGTAGCGTGGTGTAGCGTAGTGTTTTGTGGTGGTTGTGTAGTGTAGTGTAGTGTAGTGTAGTGTAGTGTGATGCAGTAGTCACGTACCAGGCAGTTTCTTTACAGAATTTTGAGACCAGTCCCAGTGAATCTAGCTTAAGTGGGACGTAAATAGGCACCTGTCAGACCGGCATGGCATTAGCAACCTCCGCATGTAACCGAATGTTATAGGCGTCTAGTAGGCGTTTAATAGGGATGGTCAATTTGGTTATAGATTACGGGAAAACCGCACGTTTTTCGACAATGTAATATTTTTGAAGTGAAAACTTCTTTAGCGGCGCTTGGCACTTTTTTAGGTGTTTAAAAAATGTTAAACTCGCATCAGATCTCGAAAAGCGACAGATTTGTTTTTATTATTTAAAATGTAACCTTAAGTCATTGCATTAAGGGTTAAGTTACGAGTGGCTCGGGATCAATTCTGTTCGTCTCTCAGTGACAGTAAAGCTCAAAGCGAATCAAGGGAATCCGATATTCGTTTGGTCGTTTATGTGATTTCGTGGCTCAATGGTAAGAGTGTAGGATTTGTATTTTTTGACCATGGGTTCGAATCCCTCAAAATTTTTATTGTTTTTTTTTTCTTTAATTTCTTTTTTAAGCAATGTTACGGTGTTTAAATTTTTTTAGGGTGTTTAGTTTTTTTTAAAACCACCTAAGAATTATTTTCGGAAATACAAAAAGTTTTTTTATATTTTAATAACAAGAAGCAATGGTTTGCCAGACAGTCAAACCATTGTTGTAGTTTTGATTTAGACGTTTCGTTATTTTGGTGAACACACAACACAAATATATTGTGTGGTGATACGAAATGCTCGGTGCGCGAGTCCGATTCGAACTTGGCGGCTGTTGGGTACTGCCAGTCCAGGCTGTCAGTCCTAGCCTTGTTTTTTTCCATTCCAAATTGATCCTTGGGACCACCGCATAAGGTGCATCTTCGCATCACCGCGGCCCCGAGTAATGTCGCGCGCGCGCGCCGCGTCCGCGCGCGGAGCGGCCACAGTCCACTGCTGGCGCTGCTGGCGACGGGAGTTCGTTTTCGCCTATGCGAATTTCCCTTTTTTGGCCTTCTTCCAATACGTTATTGGACATTCGAAACGCGCCCCGTGGGTGCCCGTGCCGCGCTGTGCGTGTGGTTTCGAACCTGGTGCTGCTGGGAGCTAGGCTGAGGAGTTGCCGCCGTGCGGTGTGTCCTGCTTTTCCTGCCCCATCTCCAGGTATGTGCCCTTCATTGTCTCCAGCCGCCTCAGCGGCTTTTATGTAATTAAAATTATGTATGACGAATAAATAATATTCTATTGCATTTTATATACGTAAACAGCAATCTCTTTTGCGCGTAACTCCGCTAACAGTGGCATAATACATCCAGTGTTATGGAAAATATTGTGTCAAACATTGACGAAACATTTACAGTGTGTATGCTCCGCCAGCCAGCCGGCAAGATATGGAGTGATGAGCTTTGAGTAATTACATTTACCTAACTCTACTCGATTCACCAGTTCCTCTAGTCATCCCACTATAACCAGTGTAGAGTAATTAATGGTTCAAACGGTGATGAAACTAAGCAATCTACGTATCCGCACCGTGTTATGAAGGGTGGGGTAACCCGTAAGGGGTGATTCTACACCTGAAACTGAACTTTTGAACGTTGCTGACTACGATTTAGAGATTTTTTTGTACTTTCTTCATAATATTTGACACCCCAATCAGTCCCGTTTTATGTATTTACGTTTATAGTAGAATAATAAATTAGTAAGTATGTACTCGTAAATACTTTTCATGCCCGGACTTAATGAATTTTTTTTTCGATTTTTTTATTTGCAATATTACTTGGGATTTATCGCATAATTTTTTTATTTAATTTTTTTTATATAAATTTTATTTTGAATTTGTTGTGTATGTTTTGGGAGGTAGGAGGGTGTACTTATTGTAGTTTTTGCCATAAAACTCGATGCACTTAAGTGCATATATAACAAACTATTCGCCTTTGCATTTTATTTAATCAGATACAAAAAAAAAATTGGGAATTTGACGTTCTGTGTCCGCCATTTTGATAGCACCATGTTTCATAGCCTATGACTCTCGCGTAAATTAAGATAAATCAAATGACACCAATGATCAAAATCCATCAAACCCTCTAGGTGGGAATAAATATATAATGTAAACCTTCTTTAAGTTGGTTAAAAAGGTCGTAAGGCGTATACAATAATGGGCGCGGTTAGAGTGAAGGACGCCAGCATCTTGAGCCTGCATGGGGATGTAGAAGGCGGGCGAGTAGTCAAGAGCAGTGAACTGATCTGCGCTGGTCGCCGCCCGGTACGGTAGTGCCGGCAAACCTCGCCTGTTGCTTCAGCAACTGCACGATGAGAGGTGAGGATGTCACAAACGTGAGCCTGCAGATATAGAAAGTGGGCAAGGCGTCGGAGCAGGAAACTGGCCTGCCCTGGTTGCCACCGGGCACAGGAGTGACGGCGAGCCTCGACTGTCGCTTCAGCAACTGCACGATGAGAGGGGAGGACGCCACCATCGTGAGCCTGGGGATAGAGAAGGTGTGCAAGGGGACAGAGCAGTGAACTGACCTGCGCTGGTCGCTGCCCGGCAGGGGAGTGCCGGCAAGCCTCGACTGTTGCTTCAGCAATTGCACGGTGAGAGGTGAGGACGACACCATCGTGAGCCTGGCGATGAGAAGGTGTGCAAGGAGTCAGAGCAGGGAACTGACCTGCGCTGGTCGCCGCCGGGCACTGGAGTGACGGCGAGCCTCGCCTGTCGCTTCAGCAGCTGCACGGTCAGAGCGAAGGACACCACCATCGTGAGCATGGGGATGTAGAAGGCGACCAGGGAGCCGAACACCCAGAACAGCCGGTTGTTGATCACGCAGAGGTCCGGCGTCGGCATTATATTGTTCTGGTTTATTAGACCTGCGGAGAGGGAGACACATTCGTTGAGAGAAATTATTCGACGATATTTATGCGCCTGGCAAGAGCCGCCAATATGGCTAGGTCCTATTTTGGTGGCTGTGGTAAAAGTTGTCGCCTGATTTTATTTTTTCCGGAAATAAATGTAAAAGCTAAAGCCAGTCACCTGCAAAGGCTTTATCCGTTACACCGTAACCACTTTCTTACGTCAGACGAATGGTATAGAATTTGTTAGTCAAATTTTAATCCCCGACAGCTCTTTGACTGACACTCTAAAACCAGAAGGCAGTAAAGAGCTTTGCTCACCTCGTACATAGATTCGTATTTTAAACGGAAAAGTAACAGTTATAACCCCGTCATATTTGCCAGCATGCTATTGTAGAGGAGAACACAATACATGCGTGGGGATAGAATGAGTTTGACAAGGTCCCATGTGGGTATCTTGAGGATTCTTGAGGTTATAAGATACGTGCACGTGACGCGCGGATGCTGCGAGGAGTTGAGTAAATAATATCGGTAGCAGTAAAGCTCGGCTCACATAAATCCGAAACAGTCGTAAACTGCGGCCGACCGAGACGCAATGAAACGAGTCGAATGTCGCCGAAAAAGATGGTCAATTGCGTACGGAGGCACTATTTAGGGCTTCAAATGAAATCAAATCAAATTGGTTATTCAAGCAGGCACATGTCCCAAAAACACACACACAACAAATTCCAAAAGATAAGAAAAAACGAAACGAAGGAATTATGCGATATACCCCAATAAAAAAAAAATTAAAATGAAGAAAAATAAAGCTGATATTGGTAGTACAGAACAAGGAATGTATAATTAGGTTCTATAGATTTATTTAAGAGGAGTCCTCTTAAATAAATCTAAACCTCTCTCTCTCTCTCTCTCTCTCTCTCTCTCTCTCTCTCTCTCTCTCTCTCTCTCTCTCTCTCTCTCTCTCTCTCTCTCTCTCTCTCTCTCTCTCTCTCTCTCTCTCTCTCTCTCGTTCTGTTGGAAATGTTCCCTCTAGTCTAACATAAACCCGCTTCCTTTTAAAAAAGGCTATGCCCATTGTCAAAAGCGTCTGTCATGCCGTCATGGTATGCGCAACTCCTAGTGCAACATGGGATGACGCCGTTTCCTCTCGTAGATCAGGTGAAAAGGGGCTATTTCCAGGGATAGGCAACTGTCAGGCCGGCGCGTGGCATTCGCAACCTCAAAACCGAACGTCCATGCACATCGTTAGATACGGTTGGTGGATATGGACACTTGTAGCGCTTTCTATAAAAAACAAAAAAGCTAATCCAAATATCACGCCACAAATAAAACAATATTTTGTGGGCGTAGCAATTGTGGATGAGAATCCTTCGTTTTTTTTTTAAGGAAACTGACACGGTTGGCTACATCACCTACAACATCCGTGATGTCAGCCCATAACACCGGGTGAACTAGGTGCCGTGTCAGTGCTTCCCTTCGGTCGTGCCCTTGGTGATAAAATTGTAACAGAGAATTCACTAGACGGTGAACTGTATTCCTTTGATAATTCCGCCGTAAAACAGTATGTCCAAGAGATTAATTTTCATGTAAAATCCAGGGTTAGCGTACTAACTCTGAAATTTCTAGATCAAATTGCTTAGCCATAACTCTAGACGGACATAGCGATAGGCACAGAAAGATACGGACTGGAATAACATGTTTATGATGAATGCCGTCAACGAATCTCTAAGTTTTCCGTAGGTCCCGAAGAAGGACAATAAATAGCAATGCAAAATTGTGGACCAGACGTGTAGTTGGAAAAGTCTCCGGTTCGGAACCCTGAAAAAATTGCCGAAGCAAACAATAACGTGACAAGGAAAAGTTGCGTCTTAATTTTTATAGGATCTTCTAACTTTGGGCCTATAAAGAAGCGGTCGATTTATTGGTTTGGAGGCAATCTTAATTTTATTATCCGATTGAGATATATATTTATGATGTACTCGTACGCGACAGAATGCCTACTATCGTAAATTTGATTTATTTCTCCATCAAAGTCAACATCACAGATAAAACCTCATTCTCAAAACAAATCTTAGAGAAAATGGTATCATGAGCCATTCAACAATTTATACTTTATTCAAGTTAAATCAGGATTTCAAATATGATGTTAAATCCCTAAAAATTTTAAAAAATAAATATGGTGTTATCAAAATTCACAAAAGTATTTCCTCCCCCTCTTGGGAATATATTCTATCTTCATTACTTCGTATTGACTTCGTATGCAAACAACCACATATTACAAATGATGGAAATGCCTATAAAGGCAACAAAGACAGTGAAATAGCTTTTATGGAATACTGTAGAACACAATAAAATAAAGAAATTAACATGCAAAAAACAGAGAAAGAAACTATCAAAATTAGTGGGAAGAGCACTACAAGAAAAGCGAAAGAACTTATGAGGAACTGTGAAAGTTCTTATGAAGAACAATGAGAAATTATCAAGATTCGCAATAGAGCAACGCCGACATAGTATCAAGTTTGGTGATAGAGCAACACAAGAAAAGTGATATAAATATATGAAGAAATGTGAATTTATTAAGATTTGTGACAGAGAAATACAAGAACAGTGAAAGAATTGATAAATAACAGTAAAGTATAAACAAGATTGGTGATAGAGCAAACACAAGAATAGGGAAAGAATCATGAAATAATGTATGAAGAATATTGAAAAATTTTTAAACGTGGTGATAGAGCAACAAATGAACGGAAAAGAACTTATGAAGAACAGTGTTACGCTGTAAGAAAAAGATGGATACAGCCCTACACGAAACTTGAGAGGTTAATAACATGTCAAGAGCAACATAGAACACACCAGGAGCAATAGTACGCTTATCACAACTATACCTATAAAATAATAAGAATATGGAAATTACTCACCAAGAACAGTTATAGAACTGGAGACGAACATGCTTAGAAGCCAAACGAGTGCAATTTTGATGGCGACCACCCGCTTCGTGGAGTGATGGCGGCTCTTCAGTGGATTCCTTATTCCGAGGTATCTGGAACATACGACGTTCATTGTACTCGAAACTTCTAGACAACACGTTGAATGGTGATTGCTTTAAAATTACAGAATAGTTTGATTGTTGAACGTGTTCTTAGAGAAGGGAGGTAAAGTTCCGCTAGAGATGTTAGTCGAACTTTGTTGAGATGTAGTCATAATAGATATACGACGTGTCCCAAAACACAACGTCAAGCGGGAACCGGGGAGTAGGCCAGTTTATGACTACCCAGGGAAAAATAAGAAAAAAACAATCTGAGTCATTTGTTTTTTTAGAAAAAAATTTAACTGAATTTTTTTTTTGTAAAACTACCGACATTCTGGTTTTATTTGGGATAGTTATGAATAGCAGAGTTATTTAGGCTTCCAATATAAACATTTGAATAATTATATTTGCAAATTGTAGTCGTAGTACCTAAAATGTTGTACGAGATGTCAAATTTCAACGTTTTTCAAAAAATGCTCATCATCATAAAAACAAATGACTCCGATTTTTTTTCTTATTTTTCCCTACGTAGTTATAAACTGGCCTACTCCCTGGTTCCCGCTTGACGTTGAGTTTTGGGACACGTTGTATATTGGAATATTGTAATTCCCCCGTTGTCACCATCTCTGTCCCTTAAGAGCAGCCAGTGGTTAGTCACGTGACAACATGTTACCTAGGTATTTGGCTGTCTCTGTTCGCCACACGCACTCCACACCAACGCAAAAGGGACAGCTGCACGCTCTCAGCTGATATACCTACGAATTACGTCAAAATTTTCTTTCGGGGCTTATGTTTTCCCGACCCCTAAACCTTATACAATTTTTACAATTCTTTTTTTGTTGTAATAAGGACAGTCCAATCTACGTACCTAACTTTTATAAATTTTTTTATATCCACAGTAATGATTCAATAAAACTTAATGAACGTCGTGACATCAACAAATAAAATATTATTTTTCGTGAATTTTTTTTTTAACTCTGACGCCGTATATTTCATCTACACAAAAAACAATTACAGGTACTGTCCTTATTACAAAAAAAAAATATTATAAAAATCGGTCACGGCTTAGGGGCTGGGAAACCTTAAGCCCCGTAAGACGATTTTGTATGGAGAAAATTTGTCACGTGACTAAACTCTGCTCTTAGAGGATTCATAATATGGCAAAACAAGAATTCGAGTCGGCGGCACTGAGCAATCGAGCGCAGTGCGCACGTTTATAATGGTGATTGTAGGTTTTGTTTGTTTAAAAATTATTAGGATTTGTTTTGTTTATTTCAAAAAATGCCGCTAATATTGTCTAGAAAATTTAATTCCACATAAAATGACGTAAATTTGATTCCAAAATAATTATCCAGTATGGAGCTAGCTCGAAATAATAAATTTAAAATAGAGTCACATTCAGAAATTTTTTTTCACCATGAAAAAATACTGTACATTTAAAAAGCCTGCTTCAGTGTTTAGTACATATTATCTAGTTTAAAAAAAAAATTGTTTTCATATTAAGTACTTCATAGAACAAAATTTTTGTTTGAAGTTTTAAAAAAATATAACAATTATCGTTGTTTTGCCATATGAATCCTCTTAAGGGACGGAGATGGTGAGTATACGGGGGTTAATAATGTATCAGAATTTTCGCACGGCTTAGTTCGACAATGTAAGCCGGGCGAAGCGGAGTGTTCAGCTCGGGCGTAATCAAGTGCGGGGGAGAGAGAGAGCACTCTACGCTACTGGTACTTGGTAGTGTTTTCATTTTACGAAGGCACGAGGGGTACGAGGTAGGAAGTGGTGCGAGAGGCGACCGCGCGGAGCTCAGTAGAGAAAGAACTCGGTGCCCGGTCGGTACACACGTTCAACACGTCTCCGCTTCGCTCCGTCGAACCGAGTCGTTCCCTACTGAGCTCCGCGCGGTCTCACACAACTTCCTACCTCATACCCCTCGTGCCTTCGTAAAATGAAAACACTCTACTTGGGCGCACACTTTCATTTTTCTTGTACTTTTTCTGACCCGCACTAGTTTGTAATTTTGTGGAAAAATGAGAAATTATTCATACGTACGTTAATGGAAATACTGTTCTAGTGAGCTTTTCTAAGTACTCGTAATTTAGATGTTAATAAATGATATTGTGAAGTCAAAATGGCCGCGATCTAGAACCACTGCAACTTCGTAGGGATGTCGGCGCCCTAAGTCTGTCCTATCGCTTATTTCATGGGGAATGCTCGGAGGAGCTCTTTGACGCCATCCCGCCGTCCCCTTTCTATTTCTATTTCCGGTGTACAACGGTGTATTTGCCGAGGTTTATAAATTTGGTGGCGCCAGTCCGGCTTGGAGGTGGACTAATGTCGCTGGGGAAAGGCTATTTATTAATCCGTGATTTGGAGTCTGTCTGTCTGGCTGTCCTACTGCTGTATCTTTGGAACCGTAATAGGTAGCCGGTTGAAATTTTCACAGAATATGTGTTTTATGGCGGATATAACAAAAAACCGAAAACAGTAAATATGAAGCATTTTAAATAATCATGAATTTAACTAATATGAAGCATTTCATAAAACACGCCATAGATGGCGTGAGTGGTGCTGCCATGCCATGGCGATACGGAACCCTCGGTGCGCGAGTTCGACTCGCACTTGGCCGGTTTTTTTTTAATATTAAATCGACATTCGAGCACGCTGACCGATTGACTGTCTCTCTGTTCCACGTTCCCAAAAGAAGTATCCCACCCACGTTCCCTAAAAAACGGCCAAGTGCGAGTCGGACTAGCGCACCGAGGTTTCCGCAACACAAAAAAAAACATTGAAAAAAAAAAACACTTTTCTTGTATGGGAAACCCCGCTTAATTTTTACTTTTTAATTTTAATTTTTTTTATTATTTGTTGTTATATCTGCCATAATAAAAAAATATATTCTGTGAAAATTTCAACCGGCTACCTATTACGGTTCCAAAGATACCTACAGCAGTAAGACAGACGGACGGGGTAGGCTTAGTAATAGGCTTCCGCACGGGATACGGAAACCTAAAAATGAACAGCTAGTCGCAAACGAAAACATCTGCAATATCGTAGCGCGACTAATGGATTGCGAGGGATTTCCTCCCGGAGGGCCTATCTATATCTCTCTCGTTCATCGATTAGATGAGATTGCGCTGGCTTATTTTACTAACTAATCCATTCGAGAGGAAATTAGGTACCTAGGTACCTAAACATATATCATCATCACAGAGCATCAAATACCTACCGCCCGCGCCCCCTACTAGAGGCGCCCTAAGCGATGATATTTGAAACCCAATAACCGTACGCTGAGCTGCTAGCGCTTCGTATGTGTGTGTGTGTGCTAGTATCGACACTACACACAAAGAGGAGCAAGTTAGGCACACGCACAAAACAAATGCACACGCACAACACACATATGTAAGTCATAGGCCACGCCCACAGGCTCCAACGGCGTTGTAGAGAAATCGCGCTCACGGCGCCTCTAGTAGGGGCGGGCGCGCGCATTTCATGCTCTGTGATCATCATCAATATCATCATCATCAATCAATACTAATAATAAATCTGTAAGGGTATTTGTGTTTTGTACCGTGTGGGGCCGGTACTTTAAAAGAATAGCCCCACTGCATCTCTCCCCGTGTATGTCGTAAAAGGCGACTAAGGGATATGACTCCCTTCTTATATTACTAGGTGGTAGGGTTTAACCCACCCGGGTTGGTACCACCGCACTGA
The DNA here is from genome assembly GCA_946902875.1 of Nematopogon swammerdamellus. NCBI lineage: Eukaryota > Metazoa > Arthropoda > Insecta > Lepidoptera > Adelidae > Nematopogon > Nematopogon swammerdamellus. Next base: position 27,009,648 of record OX336336.1, read on the forward strand.
ATGAAATGTCGGCCGAAACGGCTATGTAAATAGTTTGTGTTTCCTGTCCAGTTCAGTGTAGCCGGCACGACCGAAGGGAATCACTGACGTGGCACCAAGTTCACCCGGTGTTATGGGCTGACATCACGGATGTTGTAGGTGATGTAGCCAACCGTGTCAGTTTCCATAAAAAAATAAAATAAAAGTTGTAAGTTACTTTGTTTTATGAGATACTGCGTCTTACGACTTTTAGAAATAATTTCTGTATGTTCCTCCATAACTCTTAAACCGATCATCCGAATTCGATGAAACTTAGTGGAAGCACTTTTGCTTATACGAGACACAGGATAGGCTAAATAAAATTCAGTTCCGGTTACGCTAAGATGTGGCTCTCATACAAACTGAATTGTTCCGCCGCCGCCGAAATGAAGGTACGGTAGCGGGCTTACTTACTCTCTTCTTTACGAATTTCACGCTAGCGAAGCAGCGGGCAAAAGCTAGTACTAATAATAAATCTGTAAGGGATGGTCATGGAGTAAGTTACTTTGTTTTATGAGATACTGCGTCTGTAGACTCTATGTATGATTTTTTAGAAATATTTTTTTTGTATGTATGTTTGTGACTAATCGATTCCTAGCACGTTTATTGTATGGGGACGTTTATTTTATTTTTAAGTGTTTTATTATTTTTGTTGGCGCATCCGCCATAATAACACATATTCTGTGAAAATTTCAACCGGCTAGCTATTACGGTTAAAAAAATACAGCAATCGGATGGATGGACGGAAAGACAGACAGACATACGACGTAGACTTAGTAATACGCTTCCGTATAGTTAAGGAACCCTAAAAAAGACTATTTCAGTTTTAGGTGATGCAAGTAGACTATATTTTATTGAAATTTTAAGTGGTGCAAACAGATTATTTATTGCGATCTTAAGTGATGCAAGTAGGTATTAATTGCAATTTAAGTGATGCGAGTAGATTAATTATTGCAAATTATTAATTTAAGTGATGTGATAATTTTAAGTGATGCATGTAGGCAAAATATTGCAATTCTAAGTGATGCAAGCAAGTAGACTATATTTTATTGAAATTGTAAGTGGTGCAAATACGTTGGTTTAAGGGTTAACTTTTGGTTTAAGGGATATGACTCCCTTCTTATATTACTAGGTGGTAGGGTTTAACCCGCCCGGGTTGGCACCACGGCACTGAATGAAAGGTCGGTCGAAACGGCTATGGAAATTGTGTTTTCCGTCCAGTTCGGTGTAGCCGGCACGACCGAAGGGAAGCACTGACGTGGCACCAAGTTCACGCGGTGTTATGGGCTGACATCACGGATGTTGTAGGTGATGTAGTCAACCGTGTCAGTTTCCATAAAAAAAAAGTGATGCATGTAGGCAAAATATTACAATTCTAAGTGATGCAAGTAGACTATATTTTATTGAAATGTTAAGTGGTGCAAGTATACATTATTTATTTAATTGCAATTTAAGTGATGCGTGTAGATTATTTATTGCAAATTATTAATTAAAGTGATGTGATGATTTCAAGTGATGCATGTAGGCTAAATATTTCAATTCTAAGTGATGCAAGTAGACTATATTGAAATTTTAAGTGGTCCAAACAGATTATTTATTGCGATCTTAAGTGATGAAAGTAGGTATTAATTGCAATTTTAAGTGATGCAAGTAGATTATTTATTGCAAATGTTTAATTTAAGTGATTTGATAATTTCAAGTGATGCATGTAGGCTAAATATTTCAATTCTAAGTGATGCAAGTAGACTATATTGAAATTTTAAGTTGTGCAAATAGATTATTTATTGCGATCTTAAGTGATGAAAGTAGGTATTAATTGCAATTTTAAGTGATGCAAGTAGATTATTTATTGCAAATGTTTAATTTAAGTGATTTGATAATTTCAAGTGATGCATGTAGGCTAAATATTGCAATTCTAAGTGATGCAAGTAGACTATATTGAAATTTTAAGTTGTGCAAACAGATTATTTATTGCGATCTTAAGTGATGAAAGTAGGTATTAATTGCAATTTTAAGTGATGCAAGTAGATTATTTATTGCAAATGTTTAATTTAAGTGATTTGATAATTTCAAGTGATGCATGTAGGCTAAATATTGCAATTCTAAGTGATGCAAGTAGATTATTTATTGAAATTTTAAGTGATGCAAGTAGGCTATATTTTATAAGTGGTTTTATTGAAATTGTAAGTGGTGCAAATATATTATTTATGGCAATCGTAACTGATGCAAGTAAACTATTTATTGCAATTTTAAGTGATGCAAATAGATAATTTATTGCAAATTTGTAATTTATGTAATGTAATAATTTTAATGTGATAATTCAAGTAATGTATTAAAATTATTATGAAACACCTCAAAATCCTCGACAGTGGCGCCCACAATTTGCACAACACTACCTACACCCCCGCGCCGCTGGTCTGCAAAGTTTTTCCTTTGTGTCAGGAAGTCAGTCACGTATAGACCGAATGACTTATAAACCTAGCCTCTGTGTCCTACCTCCCTCTTGCCACCCTCCCCCCTGTCCTCCCCCTGCCCTTCATAGCAGGACGTGACGATCCCGTCTCGTATCGGGGACATGTCCGTTGCGAGCTTGCGAGTTAGAATTTACATAATACAGAGGTTTGAGGAAGGTGAATCGACGGCCGTGGGATGAAGGGTTTGACTTTTTCTGATGTGATGAGATTGTGGAATTAGAAAAATGAGTTTTTCAACATGCATACGCTGCACATACCACACGCTGTATTCCGACAATTGCGGTAAGCAGAGTAATCGGTGTTGTGCTAAAAGCGCTCTTGTTAATTACAGTACAACACCGACTACCAAAGTTTAGCAATGTATTAGGACAAGATAACTATCAAGAAGTAAAGCACGAATACCCACCTGCTGCCTGCCTCGGTGGAAGGACCGTGCCAAGCTGAGAGGCGGCTAGCCTGTCGCCTAATATCTAAACGGAACGACATAAGAGTCCGAATAAGGACCTTAACAGGACACTGCAGACTAAATAGACGCCTACAAAGAATGAAATTCAGCCACACACCGGTGTGCAGGTTCGGTTATATATAAAAGAGGATGAAACGCACCGGTGGTACATCCCGCCCGGGTTGGTACCACCGCACTGAATAAAACGTCGGTCGAAACGTGTTTTCCGTCCAGTTCAGTGTAGCTGGCATTAAATGAAGGGAAGCACTGACATGACACCTAGATCACCCGGTCTTATGGGCTGACATCCCGGATGTTGTAGGTGATGTAGCCAACCGTGTCAGTTTCCATAAAAGAAAACCATACACCCTTTGTGAATGTGAAGTGCTCATTGATAGTAGAAGCAGTATACTACTCACTAGGTGGTAGGGTTTAACCCGCCCGGGTTGGTACCACCGCACTGAATGAAAGGTCGGTCGAAACGGCTATGTAAATAGTTTGTGTTTTCCGTCCAGTTCAGTGTAGCCGGCACGACCGATGGGAAGCACTGAAGTGGCACCAAGTTCACCCGGTGTTATGGGCTGACATTACGGATGTTGTAGGTGATGTAGCCAACCGTGACAGTTTCCATAAAAAAAAAAATACTTGGGGGTTATATTTTTAACCCATGCCAAATACAGGCACTCGGCCTTATGCATATAACTCGGTTCATAGCGGAAATCGGACTTGGGGGTGAGCTATAGACTTTTAAGAGATCACAATAGATCTTCCTAGGTCGCGGTGACAAAAGGGCTCAGGGGCCCTAACTCTTAACACTTTAATTAAATCATAATCATAGCCTGTCGCCCTTTAGCGCAGCACCTTGTCCGTATCCCTTAGTTGCCTTTTACGACATGCACGGAGAGAGATGCAGGTAGGCACCAGGCACCTAGGTAGCAATTTATAGGATTAAGATTTTGTCCTTGTTGTCCGTTATAGTAGGTAGTTTGAATGTCTTTGGGGGCTTTGGTTTTTAAATTGATTAATTAATTATTAAAGTAACGGCTCCCTTTTTTTTATGTAATCCAGTATAGGTGGCTGAGTCGGAGGGGCTAAAGAACATGCTCCGATCAGCCAATATCACCTCCGAGAAGGTATAGGTGCCATACCGGAGACTTCCCTGGATTGCTGGCTATACTGGACTAGAGGAGAACACAGCCGAGGCTGCTATGCGGCCATCTTACGTCCAGTACGGTGGTACCATCCCAGTCGTCTACAATTTAAGCCTACCACCTAGTAAGGGGCAAGGTAGGGGACCTATAGTTTTACACCGGCTCCGAACGGTGAAGCAGCAGGAAAAACTCATTGGTACACGCCGACCGGATTCGAACCTCGGACCTCTCGCATGAGAAGCCGATGACGAAACCACTCGGCCACCCGCCGATTAAAACGGTCGTCCCAGAGATTCCCGTCCCGGGAAGCGACGATCTCAATTAGGTAAAAGCGCTACGAAGATTTACTCTCCCGACTGCAAACGAGCGGAGCCACGAGAAAGGCGCTAGTAAATTAAACGCGCTGGGGGGGTGGGGGAAATAAATTTAAAATGCCCGCTCTCTTCCTCGCTAAACCCTGGATCGCGACAGAGTGCGCACTTGACCGAATTTTTATTTCGGTATTCTCTATCCGCGTCCCCGGCGATCCCTGATAGCAGGTCCCTTGAAGATAGCGCTAATACTCGGCAATCTCGTACCACGTGCCCGCCCGGACACCGAACCCCGGACTCGAGACCTCGAGGGCGGGGTCCGCTTCAGCTTTACTGCAATGTCGCTAGAGGCTTTAGGTAAATTGTGCTGAGTTTTTATATAATTCTATGCAGAGTGGAGCGCTCCTCGCTTGGCAAATTTTTATTGCGCATTTTCAAATAGTTTTATATTGTCCGTGTGGAGAAGATTGAGAGATTTAGTTGATTGCCAATTTACACCAGATGTAATTACAACATAAATAATTATCCGTTTAAGAAGAATATTTCCAACATAATATCCAATTCCTCACACTAACAGTCAAGCACTATACACCAGTTATAGGTAATGTAAATAGGCAGAGTGGTCAGATTCTTCAGTATTCATGTTTATGCTGTAAATATGAATGCTCTTGTGAGCGGTAGTATGCGTTAATTATTGTAAATTACTTGAATTATAATACTTATATATAAAGTACTAACAAAACATTGTGACTTGCGAAGTTTGTTTGTCAGTTCTTCTTCGCATTGAATTTAGAACTGGCGGAATTTTCGATATGTCCAAGCGTAGGTTACCTATCTATGGATGAAATTATACAATCAATCAATACTAATAATAAATCTGTAAGGGATGGTGATGGAGTAAGTTACTTTGTTTTAGGAAATATTGAGTTTGTAGCCTCTATGTATGATACTAAAGCTAAATTGACGATTTTTAGAAATCTTTTCTGTATGTATGTATGTATGTTCCTCCATAACTCTTAAAGCCATCATCCGAATTTGATGAAACTTAGTACAAACCAATTTTACTATACGGGACACAGGATAGGCTTACTAAAATTCACTTCCGGCTACGCTAAGATGTGGCTCCCATACAAATCGAATTGTTCCAAGCGCCGAAATATAGGGCGGCGCGGCGCGGCGGGGGTTAGTAGCGCGGCTGCTGGCGGAGACTGGCGGCGCGGCGGGGGAGGAGCGCGGTGTGTGTATGCATTGTCTTGAGCAGAGTTTCTTATTTAATTCGATTCATAATATTTATTATGTAGGTTAACTTCGTTAGGTACCTATCTATTTGATTAATTTTAGGTGCAAACCTATCGGCTGCTCCAGAGCGAAACACTGTATTAACCAAAATGCTAAATTGTTCAGGAGAGCGAAAATAGTGGAAAATTGAAATATAACAATTTCTGTTCTATTTAAAGGAAAAGTAAATATGCAGTTAATTTAAAAAAAAAATACATCTTTGTAGTGATATGTACCATATGTTTTTATTGTTATAACTAGCTTTTGCCCGCGGCTTCGCTCGCGTGAAATTCGTATTTCAAAGGAAGAAAGTAAGTAACTAAGGGCGAGCTGGGTTCAGGTAAACGATAAACCGTCTCGAAGAAAGTGAGTAACTTTTTGAGGCCGAAGGCGGAGTTGCTTTCAGGAAGACGATAAACCTTTTCGAAGACAGTAAGTAACTATGGGCGAGGCCGAAGGCCGAGCTGCGTTCAGGAAGAGGATAAACCATCTTTAAGAAAGTAAGTAACAAAGGGCGAGGCCGAAGGCCGAGCTGCGTTCAGGAAGAGGATAACCTTTTCGAAGAAAGTAAGTAACTATGGGCGAGGCCGAAGGCCGAGCTGCGTTCAGGATGAGGGTAAACTTTTCGAAGAAAGTAAGTAAGAGAGGGCGAGGCCGAAGGCCGAGCAGCGTTCAGGAAAACGATAAACCTTCTCGAAGACAGTAAGTAACTATGGGCGAGGCCGAAGGCCGAGCTACGTTCAGGAAGAGGATAACCTTTTCTAAGAAAGTAAGTAACAGAGGGCGAGGCCGAAGGCCGAGCTGCGTTCAGGAAAACGATAAACCTTTTCGAAGACAGTAAGTAACTATGGGCGAGGCCGAAGGCCGAGCTGCGTTCAGGAAGAGGATAACCTTTTCGAAAAATGTAAGTAACAGAGGGCCAGTCCGAAGGCCGAGCTGCGTTCAGGAAGACCATAAATCTTCTTGAAGAAAGTAACTTCTTTGTTACTTACTTTCTTCGAAAATGTTTATCCTCTTCCTGAACGCAGCTCGGCCTTCGGCCTCGCCCATAGTTACTTACTGTCTTCGAAAAGGTTTATCGCCTTCCTGAACGCAGTTCGGCCTTCGGCCTCGCCCTCTGTTACTTACTTTCTTCGAAAAGTTTACCCTCATCCTGAACGCAGCTCGGCCTTCGGCCTCGCCCATAGTTACTTACTGTCTTCGAAAAGGTTTAACGTCTTCCTGAACGCAGCTAGGCCTTCGGCCTCGCCCTCTGTTACTTACTTTCTTCGAAAAGATTATCCTCTTCCTGAACGCAGCTCGGCCTTCGGCCTCGCCCATTGTTACTTACTGCCTTCGAAAAGGTTTATCGTTTTCCTGAACGCAGCTCGGCCTTCGACCTCGCCTTCTGTTACTTACTTTCTTCGAAAAGTTTACCCTCATCGTGAACGCAGCTCGGCCTTCGGCCTCGCCCATAGTTACTTACTTTCTTCGAAAAGGTTACCCTCTTCCTGAACGCAGCTCGGCCTTCGGCCTCGCCCTTTGTTACTTACTTTCTTAAAGATGGTTTATCCTCTTCCTGAACGCAGCTCGGCCTTCGGCCTCGCCCATAGTTACTTACTGTCTTCGAGAAGGTTTATCGTCTTCCTGAACGCTACTCCGCCTTCGGCCTCAAAAAGTTACTCACTTTCTTCGAGACGGTTTATCGTTTACCTGAACCCAGCTCGCCCTTAGTTACTTACTTTCTATCTTTGAAATACGAATTTCACGCGAGCGAAGCCGCGGGCAAAAGCTAGTAAACAATAAACAAGGCCGTAGGCAGGAGGGGGGGGGGGGAATGCAACCCTCCTCCCCCCCTTCCGAAGTCAACCCTTGGTTTTACATACTATTTTACTAAAATATTCGACTCCTCTTTTGCATCTGTGATACGATAATAGGATTCCACTTTTTCGGCACGAGTGAAATCGAAATTATTGTCTCTGGTGCAGATCTCGGTGTGTGACTCGTGGTCCCACTAATTCTTGCACTAATTTGACCCACCAGTAGTGGTACATTGTCTTTATCTTGTGGGTCCGTGGCCCCACTAGTCGGTGGTACAACCAGTCATAAAAACCAAGTCGTATGTACTTCATGGGACTCGTAGTCCCCCCAACTGATGAAATACAGTTATTTATTTATTAAAATAAACATAAATAAATGACCAATAAACTATTTTTACTGAGAGTAGGTACCAGGGCCACATAAACTGGAAGAGGCTAAAATGAAAGAAGAATGGTAGTTGCGAAATTGAATATTGAAGTGAATTCCTGGTAACAGTACAGGTATTATAGGGCACAAATTAAAACTCAAACTTATACGAGCGTTACCAAGAATATAAACAATTAACGAGTGTGCAAACAAATTCTCGTTTAACGTAGAGTACTTTTTAGGGTTCCGTATCCACACGGAAGCCTATTACTAGGCCTACACCATCTGTCTGTCTGTACGTCTGTTTGCTGGTTCGTCCGAGGGCTGTATCTTTTGAACCGTGATAAGTAGCCGATTGAAATTTTCACAGAATATGTGTTATTTTATTATATTACTAGCTTTTGCCCGCGGCTTCGCTCGCGTGAAATTCGTATTTCAAAGATAGAAAGTAAGTAACTAAGGGCGAGCTGGGTTCAGGTAAACGATAAACCGTCTCGAAGAAAGTGAGTAACTTTTTGAGGCCGAAGGCGGAGTAGCGTTCAGGAAGACGATAAACCTTCTCGAAGACAGTAAGTAACTATGGGCGAGGCCGAAGGCCGAGCTGCGTTCAGGAAGAGGATAAACCATCTTTAAGAAAGTAAGTAACAAAGGGCGAGGCCGAAGGCCGAGCTGCGTTCAGGAAGAGGGTAACCTTTTCGAAGAAAGTAAGTAACTATGGGCGAGGCCGAAGGCCGAGCTGCGTTCACGATGAGGGTAAACTTTTCGAAGAAAGTAAGTAACAGAAGGCGAGGCCGAAGGCCGAGCTGCGTTCAGGAAAACGATAAACCTTTTCGAAGACAGTAAGTAACAATGGGCGAGGCCGAAGGCCGAGCTGCGTTCAGGAAGAGCATAATCTTTTCGAAGAAAGTAAGTAACAGAGGGCGAGGCCGAAGGTCGAGCTGCGTTCAGGAAGACGTTAAACCTTTTCGAAGACAGTAAGTAACTATGGGCGAGGCCGAAGGCCGAGCTGCGTTCAGGATGAGGGTAAACTTTTCGAAGAAAGTAAGTAACAGAGGGCGAGGCCGAAGGCCGAACTGCGTTCAGGAAGGCGATAAACCTTTTCGAAGACAGTAAGTAACTATGGGCGAGGCCGAAGGCCGAGCTGCGTTCAGGAAGAGGATAAACATTTTCGAAGAAAGTAAGTAACAAAGAAGTTACTTTCTTCAAGAAGATTTATGGTCTTCCTGAACGCAGCTCGGCCTTCGGACTGGCCCTCTGTTACTTACATTTTTCGAAAAGGTTATCCTCTTCCTGAACGCAGCTCGGCCTTCGGCCTCGCCCATAGTTACTTACTGTCTTCGAAAAGGTTTATCGTCTTCCTGAACGCAGCTCGGCCTTCGGCCTCGCCCTCTGTTACTTACTTTCTTAGAAAAGGTTATCCTCTTCCTGAACGCAGCTCGGCCTTCGGCCTCGCCCATAGTTACTTACTGTCTTCGAGAAGGTTTATCGTTTTCCTGAACGCTGCTCGGCCTTCGGCCTCGCCCTCTCTTACTTACTTTCTTCGAAAAGTTTACCCTCATCCTGAACGCAGCTCGGCCTTCGGCCTCGCCCATAGTTACTTACTTTCTTCGAAAAGGTTATCCTCTTCCTGAACGCAGCTCGGCCTTCGGCCTCGCCCTTTGTTACTTACTTTCTTAAAGATGGTTTATCCTCTTCCTGAACGCAGCTCGGCCTTCGGCCTCGCCCATAGTTACTTACTGTCTTCGAAAAGGTTTATCGTCTTCCTGAAAGCAACTCCGCCTTCGGCCTCAAAAAGTTACTCACTTTCTTCGAGACGGTTTATCGTTTACCTGAACCCAGCTCGCCCTTAGTTACTTACTTTCTTCCTTTGAAATACGAATTTCACGCGAGCGAAGCCGCGGGCAAAAGCTAGTTATAACAATAAAAACATATGGTACATATCACTACAGAGATGTATTTTTTTTTTTAAATTAACTGCATATTTACTTTTCCTTTAAATAGAACAGAAATTGTTATATTTCAATTTTCCACTATTTTCGCTCTCCTGAACAATTTAGCATTTTGGTTAATACAGTGTTTCGCTCTGGAGCAGCCGATAGGTTTGCACCTAAAATTAATCAAATAGATAGGTACCTAACGAAGTTAACCTACATAATAAATATTATGAATCGAATTAAATAAGAAACTCTGCTCAAGACAATGCATACACACACCGCGCTCCTCCCCCGCCGCGCCGCCAGTCTCCGCCAGCAGCCGCGCTACTAACCCCCGCCGCGCCGCGCCGCCCTATATTTCGGCGCTTGGAACAATTCGATTTGTATGGGAGCCACATCTTAGCGTAGCCGGAAGTGAATTTTAGTAAGCCTATCCTGTGTCCCGTATAGTAAAATTGGTTTGTACTAAGTTTCATCAAGTTCGGATGATGGCTTTAAGAGTTATGGAGGAACATACATACATACCGTGTGGGGTCGGTACTTAAAAAGAATAGCCCCACTGCATCTCTCCCCGTCGCATGTCGTAAAAGTCGACTAAGGGATAAGAAAATTCGTCAGCCTCGGTAGCTCAGTGGCGCGGTTGGTTAGTCAACTGTTATTAAGCAACGCTGAGCGCGGTCAGTGATTTGATGGGTGACCGCTCGACCGTTGGAGGCTGACCGTGGTTCGGATTCCACGTTAAACTGTAGGTCCCTTCCCTTCTTACTTTACTAGGTGGTAGGGTTTATCCCGGCCGGGTTGGTACCACCGCACTGAACGAAACGTCGGTCGAAACGGCTATGTAAATAGTTCGTGTTTTCCGTCCAGTTTAGTGTAGAAGACATGAAATGAAGGGAAGCACTGACATGGCACCTAGTTCACCCTGTGTTATGGGCTGACATCACGGATGTTGTAGGTGATGTAGCCAACCGTGTCAGGTTCCATAAAAAAAAAAAAAAAAGAAAACATACATACATACATACAGAAAAGATTTCTAAAAATCGTCAATTTAGCTTTAGTATCATACATAGAGGCTACAAACTCAATATTTCCTAAAACAAAGTAACTTACTCCATCACCATCCCTTACAGATTTATTATTAGTATTGATGGCGGATATGCCATCAAATAATAAAAAATTATAAAGAAAAAAAATTTGAAAGGGGTCCCCATACAAGAAACGTGCTAAGAATAGCACATATTCATGATACTAAATAGTACTCTAAATAGTACTCGGAGGTGATATTGGCTGGTCGGAGCATGCGCTTTGGCCCCTCCGACTCAGCCACCCATACCGGATTACATAAAAAAAAAAAAATTATAATAATAGATGGCGCGACAGGTAGTTTGCATCGCAGATAGACAAAAGATAGACGGATATGGTTTGTTGACAGGTATGGTATAGCGGATCTACAGAACCCTCCGTGAGTTAGTATGACAGATTTTTTTTATGTGGCCATGTATTAGAACTTTCGCGTCTTTGAATTCACATTTTGTTCGGCCTTGGTCGTGTTTGACGGAAAGGGATGATGAAAACTTTGACTTGTATCTTAAATCGTTACGAAAAATCACCAAGCATACATACGGGAGTGGCAACCGTCGAGCGCTATTATATGGGAAAATTAGCCGCGTCTTAGTGCATTATGCTCTTACAATATAATAGTCCGCGGGATCGAACGTCAGTGCACATGTGACTTGGGGACAAAGAACACGTATATGTGCACTACGCAAAATGGCGAGTTGTGCAGTTCGTACGTGTCGAAAGAGCTCAAGATCATCAGGAATAACAAAAGATGGCGTAACCTTTCATAGGTAAGTAATTTTAATGATAATACAACGCTTAAAACGTGAAAAATACAATAATTCCGCGAGTTAGGAGCACGACTGCGCGCCATACCGGGCGCGTACACATGATAGGCAAATTTGACAGACTGAAAAGAAATTTGAAATCAATTATTGTATACGGGGATGTTGTTTATAATAAATGCAATGTTGTTTATCATAAATGCGAAAGTATATTTGTTTGTTTATTTGTTTGCTATCATGTTGTTTATCATAAATGCGAAAGTATATTTGTTTGTTTATTTGTTTGCTTGTTTTTTTTTAAGTGAAAATTTCTTTAGCGGTGCTTGGCACTTTTTTAGGTGGGTATAAAATTTATAACTCGAAATCGCGACATCGCGTCAGCGTCATTTTTAAAATGAAACCTTAAGTCATTGCATTAAGGGTTAAGTTAGAGTGGCACGGGATCTGCCGGCACACCCGGAGTGCAACTGTTAAGTAGGGTTCGGTAACAGGTTTATGTCTGTCCATTCTACTAAGTTCTGCAAAATGAATGTAGGGTTCCGTAACAAATGCATGTCTGTCCGTTCTACAAAATTTAACATTTATTTTAAAATGAATGTAGGGTTCCGTAACAAATGCATGTCTGTCCGTTCTACTAAATTTTACAATTTTCAACCAAGGTCCTCCGACGGTTATTTTATAATAAAAGTGTCTGTGTGGGCCCTGAATACGAATCCGTTGTCAAAATTCAAAAAAAGTAAAAGATGTAAAAACAATGTAAAACAATGTAAGTAAAACAGAGTAAAAGATTGGAGTCTTCCTTAAAACACTATTTTTTTCCGGTTTAATAATATTCATGGTGTTTTAATCTCGCGATTTAAAAAAAGTGGCCGCCATTTTGAACTTTTTAGTTACTGGACCGATTGCTTTCAAAATCGATATCTGAGTGTATGTGTGGGCTCTGAATACGAATCTGTAGTCAAAATTTAAAAAAAGTGGCCGCCATTTTGAACTTTTTAGTTACTGGACCGATTGCTTTCAAAATCGATATCTGGGTGTCTGTGTGGGCTCTGAATACGAATCCGTTGTCAAAATTTTATAAAAGTGGCCGCCATTTTGAACTTTTTAGTTACTGTACCGATTGCTTTCAAAATCGATATATGGGTGTCTGTGTGGGCTCTGAATACGAAACCGTTGTCAAAATTTTATAAAAGTGGCCGCCATTTTGAACTTTTTAGTTACTGGACCGATTGCTTTCAAAATCGATATCTGGGTGTCCGTGCGGGCTCTGAATACGAATCCGTTGTCAAAATTTAAAAAAAAGTGACCGCCATTTTGAACTTTTTAGTTACTGAACCGATTGCTTTCAAAATCGATATCTGGGTGTCTGTGTAGGTTCTGAACACGAATCCGTTGTCAAAATTTAAAAAAGTTTCCGCCATTTTGAACTTTTTAGTACCTGGACCGATTGCTTTCAAAATCGATATCTGGGTGTCTGTGTGGGCTCTGAATACGAATCCGTTGTCAAAATTTTATAAAAGTGGCCGCCATTTTGAACTTTTTAGTTACTGGACCGATTGCTTTCAAAATCGATATCTGGGTGTCCGTGTGGGCTCTGAATACGAATCCGTTGTCAAAATTTAAAAAAACTGGCCGCCATTTTGAACTTTTTAGTTACTGGACCGATTGCTTTCAAAATCGATATCTGGGTGTCCGTGTGGGCTCTGAATACGAATCCGTTGTAAAAATTTCAAAAAGTGGCCGCCATTTTGAACTTTTTAGTTACTGGACCGATTGCTTTCAAAATCGATATCTGGGTGTCCGTGTGGGCTCTGAATACGAATCCGTTATCACAATTTAAAAAAGTGGCCCCCATTTTGAACTTTTTAGTTACTATGCCGGTTATTATATTATTATTTAAAATGGCGGCCACTTTTTTTACATTTTGACAACAGATTCGTATTCAGAGCCCACACAGACACCCAGATATCGATTTTGAAAGCAATCGGTCCAGTAACTAAAAAGTTCAAAATGGCGGCTACTTTTTTAAAATTTTTACTACAGATTCGTATTCAGAGCCCACACATACACCCAGATATCGATTTTGAAAGCAATCGGTCCAGTAACTAAAAAGTTCAAAATGGCGGCCACTTTTTTTACATTTTGACAACGGATTCGTATTCAGAGCCCACACAGACACCCAGATATCGATTTTGAAAGCAATCGGTCCAGTAACTAAAAAGTTCAAAATGGCGGCCACTTTTTTTACATTTTGACAACGGATTCGTATTCAGAGCCCACACAGACACCCAGATATCGATTTTGAAAGCAATCGGTCCAGTAACTAAAAAGTTCAAAATGGTGGCCACTTTTTTTTATTTTTACTACAGATTCGTATTCAGAGCCCACACATACACCCAGATATCGATTTTAAAAGCAATCGGTACAGTAACTAAAAAGTTCAAAATGGCGGCCACTTTTTTTACATTTTGACAACGGATTCGTATTCAGAGCCCACACAGACACCCAGATATCGATTTTGAAAGCAATCGGTCCAGTAACTAAAAAGATTCAAAATGGCGGCCACTTTTTTTAAATTTTGACTACAGATTCGTATTCAGAGCCCACACATACACTCAGATATCGATTTTGAAAGCAATCGGTCCAGTAACTAAAAAGTTCAAAATGGCGGCCACTTTTTTTAAATCGCGAGATTAAAACACCATGAATATTATTAAACCGGAAAAAAATATTGTTTTAAGGAAGACTCCAATCTTTTACTCTGTTCCTCGAAGTTTAGGTAAATAAGCCCTACTTATTCCTATCACTGATTATTAGTACAACTTTTCAAGAATATTAGAACAGTCTGGTTTAATTTTTCAATATTTTTTTTTGGATTCAAACAATAATATTCGTTCAGTAAAAACTATTTGAAATAATATTACAAATAACAATTTCAAAATTCACAAATATACCGCACCATCATCGTCCGTCAGACTGGCATTCGTAGTGATCCCGTCAAGTTGCCGTCAAGCAAGGCTTCCGATTGGTCGGACGGTCGGCTCTTACTACCAGATACCCGAGCCAAGCCAGCGATAACAAACCTGTCGCTGGCCTTGCTCGCTCTGTCTCTCCATATCGCAGGGCGCGATATGGGTAACGGAGATAGACAAGTCACGTCATAAAAGATTAAATTGCGATTTCGATTTTCGTAGTAGTAGGGATTTTTGGCTAGCCGTGCTCCGATACAAACGCAGTAGCGTTGCGTCTCCCGTATGTATGCTCGGTGCGAAAAATATACGAACAAAGATCATACGCACCTTCCTATACTGATGAAGCACATATGCATGATGCTAGCCGAGCACGCGAGCACGTCGCAAGTCACGTACACGTTGCACCACACCACGCCCAGCGGCCAGTAGCCTGCAACACACGTGCGAGCTGTAGTCCGGCCGGCGAGCACACATGTTCTCTCTCACTAGAGACGGTGCTGACGCGTCACGCTTGTTCCACGCTAGCTGAACACGCGAGCACGTCGCAGGTCACGTACACGTTGCACCACACCACGCCCAGCGGCCAGTAGCCTGCAACACACGTGCGAGCTGTAGTCCGGCCGGCGAGCACACATTGTTCTCTCTCACTAGAGACGGTGCTGACGCGTCACGCTTGTTCCACGCTAGCTGAACACGCGAGCACGTCGCAGGTCACGTACACGTTGCACCACACCACGCCCAGCGGCCAGTAGCCTGCAACACACGTGCGAGCTGTAGTCCGGCCGGCGAGCACACATGTTCTCAAGAAGGTTTTAGGCTATAAACACTAAGTCATCGGCGGCCTGAGCTGTTAGCAAAAAGTTCCCAAAAATTTGTGAAGAATATTATGGGAGTGGAAGAGGCGGCAGATATGTGTCAGGATCGTGGCACGTGGAGATCTGTTGCCTCTGCCTACCCCACTGGGAAACCGGCGTGACCCTATGTATATATGTATGTAGGGAAATTTACGTTTTTTCTGTGTTCTGTGTGGGCCCCTCCGTGATCTGAGTAGAAGTCCTCCGTTACCAACAGAGGGAAATGTAAAAAGGTGCCCTGGTAACTAAATCAAGCGGCTCAGTGAAACTTTGAACCGCTTTGGTCTTTGTTTCACTTTGTTAGTTATACAGTGCTAATTAGGTAAAGCCCGAGTATATAACGTACCTATCTAATTAGTAAAATGACTCATAATAATTAAAAGTGCTTTTGGCTTCAAAGTAAATTTTCAACAACTTTTTAGGGTTCCGTATCCGGTACGGGACCCTATTAGTAAGCCTACGCCGTATGTGTGTCTGTCCGTCTGTCCGAGGGCTGTATCTCTTGAACCGTAATAGGTAGCCCGTTGAAATTTTCACAGAATATGTGTTATCCCACCAAAACATATAACATAAAAAGATGCCAAGTCTCGCACGCAACGTTTCCACCGTAAAAAGTTGTAAGATCCCATGCAGAGCCAAGTCTTTTCATATCATTGAAAACCGAATTCAACAATGTTGCCATAAATTATATTTTCTACTTAATAATAATTAATATTTAGTTACTCCTCTTATATTTAACATCTTCATTTCTATAAAAAAAAAACACCTTGACTTGGCAATCGGACAGCACAAACAGATCGCTTCGTAAAGATTCCTTTTCAGTTTACAACAAAGTAAGCATAGCATGCAGCAGGTGGGTCTTCGTACCTTAGGCACTTGCTGCTTGATCGATTGAATCTTGTTCGAATAGATACTTTGCGAAACGTGGTGGTCGTTTGTGTGATGTAATTTACCAGAATTCTTGCAGCACAACACCGATTATTCTGCTTACCCCGATTGTCGCGATTCAGCGTGTGTGATAGTATATGTATGTATGTAACAAACTGGTATTAGGTTCGTTCATATTATTGTTATAATAGTTTGTACTGTTCGATTGCCAAGTCAAGGTGTTTTTTTATAGAAATGAAGATGTTAAATATAAGAGGAGTAACTAAATATTGATTATTATTAAGTAGAAAATATAATTTATGGACACATGGTTGAATTCGGCTTTCAATGATATGAAAAGACTTGGCTCTGCATGGGATCTTACAACTTTTTACGGTGGAAAGGTTGCGTGCGAGACTTGGCATCTTTTTATATTATATGTTTTGGTGGGATCTCATTTCTTTTTTGACTCCGTATATTTGTTTGTATCTTTGTGGATACGGCGTGTGGTGTGTATGTGTATGTGTACTTATGCAACTGACAAAATTATTTGTCATAGACTTTGTATGGAAAGGTAAGTTAACCCGCTTAAGGGCGACAGGCTAGCCACCTCTCACCTCGGCACGGTCTTTCCACCGAGTCATACAGCAAGCGGGCCTTCATGCCTTATTACTTGCTGCCTGATCTGAGTTATCTTGTCTGAACACTTTGCTATAAACGTGGTGGTGGGTGTTGTGCTGTAATTTACCAGAATACTTGTAGCACAACACCGATTACTCTGCTTACCCCGATTGTCGGGATACGGCGTGTGGTATGTATGTGTACTTATCTTATGCAACTGACAAAAGTATTTGTCATAGAATTTGTATGGAAAGGTAAATTTACCCAACAAAAAAAAACGGGGCGTAAATTTTAGGATGTTTCAGTTTTTCCTTTCGCTGTGAGCTAAACATGAGCTGAATACAAAATTTCAATTTTGTAGTTCTGCTGGAAGTACCTTAGATTTTTGATGATCGGTGAGTGAGTGAGTGAGTAAGTAAAAACCGGAACTTTGACTGGCGATATCTATAATAGGTACAAACTTATAATTTATGGTACTAATAGAAGTTCTGTGTGTTTATCTCTATCCACAACAAAGATACAGGGAGGCCAAAAGTACCCTGAGTTGCTTCGAGAAAAGGGTGGTACGGCCGTGTTTGCTCGACTTGGCGGGGGCACTGCCGTGCCCCCAGACTATGGCCGATATAACAAAAAATAATCATGGCCGTCACATTATAATTTAAAAAAATGTGGGGAATGTGAGAGCTTTTCAAAAAAATTACAAACGCAAAAATTTTAATTGTATAATGATGTAAATTATTTCAGCTTTCGACAGCGACTAAAACGTTTGTTTCATCAATACTAATAATACATCTGTAAGGAATCGTCATGGAGTAAGTTAAGTACTTTGTTTTATGAGATACCTACTGAGTTTGTAGACTCTATTTATGATACTAAAACTAACTTGACTACTAAACTAATTGGAAGAGGCGGCAGAGGTGTGTCAGGATCGTGGCACTTGAAGATCCGTTGTCTCTGTCTACCCCACCGGGAAACAGGCGTGACGCTATGTATGTATGTATGTAACTAAATTGACGATTTTTAGAAATCTTATCTGTATGTATGGCTCCTTCAATAGAGGCGTGAATAGGCACCAGGCTGGCATGGCATTCGCAACCCGCGTGTACGACCGGATGTCCAAGGGCGTCGTTTTACACCTTATGGGCTCGGCGGAGCATGTCGCGCTTTCTGTTAAAATTATTTTTTCCTTAAATCATACATACGAGAACCAATACTAATGAAAATAAGTGTTTTGTATCATTTTAGTCCTAGATTTGAAATAAGCTCCCATTATAGTAACTATTGTAGTATGTCACGTCGTTATTAGTATCATGGACCATTTTGTCCGGTCCTCCTTTGTTACAAATATTATGGCAAAAAGGGAACATGGCATTTTTTGCCACATTTCGTTGACTGCGCAGGTAGGTCGAGCGGCATTAAAGTTTTAAGTAAAATAGAATGTTTCTTCAGAAAATGAGGTAGATAATGTTCATGTAAAGACGAGTTCAGTCGCTTCTCCCGCCGTCGCGTGATGTCGTGCAGGCCTGGCTGTACGTAGAGACGTTTGAAGCCGAATTAACCGCAGAGATTGCAGCGCAGCAGTGCGAACCGCATGCAATCCAGCCAGACGACATACAAATTATTTTTTTTTATGGAATCTGACACGGTTGGCTACATCACCTACAACGTCCGTGATGTCAGCCCATAACACCGGGTGAACTAGGTGCCATGTCAGTGCTTCCCTTCATAGTGCCGGCTACACTGAACTGGTCGCAAAACACATGCTCCAGAAACCAGCTCTTATTAGGGTCCCGTCGCAGAATGCGAAAAAAGAGACGCTTATGGGATCGCTCTGGTGTCTGTCTAAATTTTATAAAAGTAATAGTTGTATAATAAACATACATACATGTATACATACATAAATACATACCACACACCGACTTGCACGGAGAGAGATGCAGTGGGGCTATTCTTTTTAAGTACCGGCCCCACGAGGTATAATGCGTGTGTTAGATTAATAAGCCATAAATATATACTGAACGCAGCTGAAACTGACTGAATGTCGCAGATGTGAGATAGCGAGCATTCAGTCAGGCGGGCAGTCAGCGTGGATGGAAAAGTGAGACAAGAGTAGCAAAAACATAAAAATAAATATAAATTTGTAAAGTTTGCAACGCGTTTGCGGGTTGCGGCTCAACGGCCTGGAGCATGGGCAAACGGTCTTTGTGTTGCTACCTACTGATCACCATTCTTAAGATAAGTAAAACATTGTACTATTCTATAGACTGTTGCCCAAGTTATAGAGATAAAAGCTATGTTGGTGTTCCCCAATAAATGTTTGCTTTGCATTATTCTATGGTTTTATTCACTAAATCCAATTCTATTGGATTTCTAATAAATTTAACTTCATTTGGCAATTCTGTTTTGTAACCCTTGTATTACGTAGTATTTTCCTGAAAAAGTCAGGTTGACTGGCAGAGATTGCCATAGGTAATAAGTCCGCCTTTTGTACCATTTCGCATTGGAGACTGTAAAGAGTATTTCTATTCTATTTTATTCTATAAGTAATGTGTATGTCTTTGCGGGAGAAAACGGAGCAAACTACCGAAGCTATCGATGCTGGATCACTGCACAACAAGTGGGCTCTGGCTCTTCGATTGTACTGACGACAAATATAATAGAGAGCAAACTATCGAAACTATCGATACTGGATCGGCGCACAATAGGTGCTCTCTGACTCTTTGAATTATCCTGACGACAAATATATAGAAACTTACTTGGTCGCTTGTTACTAACAGCGTATTATAATTGAGTATAACTATCTAATAGTTACCATAATTTTATTTAAATTAACACGTGCGTGCATTCCGTCAAGAAGGCCGACTCGCAAGGGAGAAAATCGGAAGAAGAAGACTATCCAGGACATCATCACCATCTTAAAGGAGACAGACCCCGACGACGTGCCAAGGTTCGTGGCGTACGACCTCAATAAGTTGCCGCCTGTATCCTTCGACCACGTCGACGTTACGGCCTTCCTGAAAGATTTGGTGATCATAAAAGCGGACATAGCTCAACTGAAGGGAAACTGTGGAGCGACAGCGGCGCAGGGGCCAACATCTCTCGTCGCGGAAGTTCAACAGCTGAAACAGGAGTTGAGAAATTGTCATGTTCCGAGTCACTCCGGCCGATAACCCCGTCTCTGCAGCCTGATCGCATTCCGCAAGTGGGGACACCGAACGAAACGCTGAGTGTGCGTAGCATCAATATGCGCAGGCGAGGTGCTCAAGTGTCGTCACCCAGCGATTGCACATCGACGCGCGCGCTGACGGTGCTGTTGATGCCTCGACTTCTACACTGCGCACCCCTCCCGCTCCTCCGCCCACCCGCCCCGTTGCCACTCGTCCAAAAAGGCGACGCGGATCTATGACGAAGCGCATCGAAGAGAGCTGTTTGAAGGCAGCTCCCCGCACGGCTCTCATCTACGTGTCTTGCCTGCGAAAGGACATGAAGATCGAGGACCTCATCCGCCACGTCCAGGATAAGGGTGAGCGAGTTGAGAGTGTCGAGGCTCTTCCTTCTCACTGGGTTGACACGAACTTTTGCGCTTTCAAGCTGTGCATTCCTGCCGAGAAGGTGAAGACATTCCTTCGCAGTGAGTTTTGGCCCTCCGGTGTGGTGTTCCGGCGCTACAATCGCGACCTTCATTGTGAGGTCGCGCGCCATAAGTATGCTGAGCCCGCGCCGGAGCTGTCTACAACTGCCGTCCTGCACATTCAGGATACGCAACCCGCGCCGCCGCCGACGACGCCCGCGCCGCTGCCGACGCCCGCGCCGGTGCCGACGCCCGTACCGCGGACGCAATCTGCGCCCACTCTACGCGCACCTGATCCACCGCGTCAGCAGACTAATATGACGCATACGGGTCTCTATTGGGACCCGTACAGACACAAGTGGAGAAAAAGTAATTTTAGTTCTTAGGTTAAGACATTTAATATGTATTTTATCAATATGGCCCTAGTTGGCTGAAATAAAGAGATAAATAAATAAAATAAATAAATAAATAATACAATAAAACCAGCACAAAATATAAAGCCAGCACTAACATCGTTTGTTCTACGTTTTGTGTTAGGGTTTCAGTCCGATCACGTGAGTCACGTTTAATTTACAATCGATTTGGTTTTCCACAATATTCTATAAATTAATAAATTATGATCAGCTCGGCATGCTGTCGATCGAAAAGTCGGGCAAACGCCGCCGCCGCGCCGCGCCAAATCATTTTTAGGTTTCCGTATCCCGTACGGAAGCCTATTACTAAGCCTACGCCGTCTGTCTGTCTGTCTGTCTGTCTGTCTGTCTGTCTGTCTGTCTGTCTGTCTGTCTGTCTGTCTGTCCGTCCGTCCGTCCGTCCGTCCGTCCGTCCGTCCGTCCGTCCGTCCGTCCGTCCGTCCGTCCGTCCGTCCGTCCGTCCGTCCGTCCGTCCGTCCGTCCGTCCGTCCGTCCGTCCGTCCGTCCGTCCGTCCGTCCGTCCGTCCGTCCGTCCGTCCGTCCGTCCGTCCGTCCGTCCGTCCGTCCGTCCGTCCGTCCGTCCGTCCGTCCGTCCGTCCGTCCGTCCGTCCGTCCGTCCGTCCGTCCGTCCGTCCGTCCGTCCGTCCGTCCGTCCGTCCGTCCGTCCGTCCGCCCGCCCGCCCGCCCGTCCGTCCGTCCGTCCGTCCGTCCGTCCGTCCGTCCGTCCGTCCGTCCGTCCGTCCGTCCGTCCGTCCGTCCGTCCGTCCGTCCGTCCGTCCGTCCGTCCGTCCGTCCGTCCGTCCGCCCGCCCGTTGAAATTTTGACAGAATATGTGGTATTATGGCGGATATAACAAAAAATAATAAAAAATAGAATAAGTAAAAAATTTAGGGGGGTTCCCATACAAGAAACGTGTTTTTTTCAATGTTTTTTTTTGTGGTGCGGAAACCTCGGTTCGCGTGTCCGACTCGCGCTTGGCCGGTTTTTAATTTCTCCAGAGAACAGGGCTGGAGATTCAAAGGCGAAAAGCGGTTAGTTTGTGGGGGTGTTAGGTGCACGGTGAGGGAGTCGGCGGAGATGGGCGAAATTAATATTATTTTTTCATTTTAGTCCTAGATTTTTATTCTTTTTTTTTTGTTTATTTACTATCTTTTGCCAACGGGTTCGCTCGGGTGAAATTCAGATTTAAAAATAAGAAAGTAAGTAAGCCCGCTACCGTATCTTTACTTCGGCGCGCGGAACAATTAGATTTTTATGGAGCCACACTGCTACTAGCGTAACAAGAATTGAATTTTATTTATCCTATCCTGTGTTTTGAATAACTTTATTTCATTTATTCGATGTAATTTATCTTTTCAGATGTACAACTTTTCAGGTCTTAAAATATTTCAATGTTATAATGTGCTTGTACGAAGTTCATTGAATTCGGTTGGTCGGTTTAAGAGTTATGGAGGAACAAACATACATACATATAGAAACGATTTGTAAAAATCGTCAATTTAGTTTTGGTTCATACACAGAGTCTACATGTCTCATAAAACAAAGTAACTTACTTCATGACCATCCCTTCGAGATTTATTATTAGTAATATTGATAAAAGTCAGTGCACGTACATATGTCAATCATACCGAACCCACATCCCCGACGCGAAATAAACACCAGACGTCGAGCAAATGAAGACTTAGCGTGTAGGTACCACCGCCGGCTCAGGATTTAGTCAACAAAAGCACCGGATTTTTTTACAAAAACAAAGATCATCGTGTTTCCGTCGGAAAATACCTTTGTTTCTTCTGTTGTTTATTTCGTTCGCGCTGGGAGATTCTCTGTCTGGATATCCATTCACTAACAGAGATAATGTAAATAGGCAGAATGTGTCAGATTCTTAAGTATTCATGTTTATGCTGTACATATTAAGGTTCTTGTGAGCGGTAGTATGGATTAAATTATTATAAATTACTTTAATATAATACTTATATATAAGGTACTAACAACACATTGTGACTTGCAAAGTATGTTTGTCAGTTCTTCTTGGCATTGAATTTAGAACTTTACCGTTTAACGTTAACTTAACAGTTAAATTTAAAGTAACGTTAAGAACTCGCACGCGTTTACAATGGCTCGATATTCGAAGTCGCAGGAATAGCCACGTCTTATCTCTTCTCTTCCGTACACTTAACGGAGCAGCAGGCTGCATCGATGTACCTAAGTGAGCGGTTTAATTATCTCTGTTCTCATGGTCTCTCTCTGAGATCCACTGACAACTTACTCCTAGCAATACCAGCCCACTCGAGTTCGTTCTACACTGACTCATTTACAGTTAGTGCGGCTCGCATGTGGAATCAGCTTCGCTCCACTAATATCCACATGTTCAAAGAACGTATCCACAAACGATTTCTGAAACCACATGGCAATGAGTAGGTAAAATAAATATATATACTCATCGATGCCCTTGCGTCTTCAATCCAGTTGAAATATATGTAAAGTATGTATATAAGTATGTATGTATAGTATATAAGAGTTGATGTAGGTATATTATAATATGTATATTTGTTATTGTATATATGTAATTATGTATATGTAAGGATTTATATTGATTAATTAATAATATTAATAATAATAACTAAATAATTAAAACCTAACTAACAAATGTATAACAATGATAAAATTAACCTAATAAATAAATAAAGAAAAACTAAATACTAACATTCAAAATTACTGTAAGTAAAAAACTTCGTCCAACTCCTCCGACTCCGCCACAGTACCCAATACGCTGGCTGCGTTGCCCCTTTGAATGGCTAGGCCTATTTGCTGAAAAAAGAAAGACTTGGCGCGTCGGTCACCAGACTTATCAATAAGGAGCTTTCCTAGGACGTTTCCGAAAGTCCTTGCGTCGGGTGACCACACGCCAAGTGTTTCCACAGCAAAGGCCATGAATTCGAAGTGGCCGCGCAAGCCAACGTATTTTTTAATTTTCTGGTTTTGTGCACCTAGAGCGGCGGAGCCAGCCGAATTGGACGAGCCGGCAATATGGGTAGGTGCGAAGGTGTCAGCACACGTCGCGTCCCATACTAAAGCCTTTCCCCGGCTCCATGGGACTAAGGTCATGCCGTCAGGCCTCTTTCCGTCGTCCCGACATAGGCCTGGTGGTTCCAGCAGACTGGGAAAGTCCGCTGTGGCAAGGGCCCTCTTTATAAGCAGATTGATGTTGCCATGTCGAGACCGACGACCGGCACTGCGCTGGCATGCTAGTCCATGGTGGCCGAACGGGTCGACGTCAGTACCACAAACACAGACGTGTGGTTGGCACACCTTCGCACCCACTCGTAGAGCAACGGATATTCTTACTGTGTGGTTATCTAAAAGTGTTCCCATATGAGGGGAGGGGTACGCGTGTAACCAAGCCCCCGCCTCACTCTCCGAAGATGCCAGGACCCGGGCGCGATCGGTTCCCGATGAAGCTTGAAGCATTTCCGCATGTATGATTTTTATTCTTGGCAGATCCCAGCCTTTCTGTGAACCAGGGAATATAGGGGGAATCTCTCCGGGACATTGCGCCTTCCAACGCTCCATGGCTCCACTCAAGTGACTGACCTCAAACTCACCAAGTGAGGGTTTAAGTATATTTCCTATGAGGTTAAGTCCGCTATGAGCGGAGCCCAGGAACGCTGGAAGGGCGACATCCTCTACCAATCGAATTCCGATCCCTCCGAATTTCACAGGAAGGGTGGCCTGCCTCCAAGATGGTGATTCTAGACTCACATTTAAAATTTGTTGCATACAGCTTTTAATAGTATTATCCATAGCCCGCATACTCTCTTCGTGCCGCCACATAGGGCTACAACGAAGGAAGTATGTGAGTCTTGGGATACAGAAACAATGGCGGAGCAGAAAGAGGGCAACATGTTTGGTGATATAATTTAGGCGACCAGAGAACAGTTCCAGTTTGTCCTTCTTATCCTGAATGAGCAGCGGGATCGACTCATCGGTCAGCGGCGCTCCGAGTAAGAATAAGTTTTCCCTTGATAAAATCTTTATGTCAGGAATTTTAGCATTGAACTCACTGAGAACCTGATCTTTTTCCACTTCCGCAAATCCGGCTGAGAAATATATTTGGCACTTTGAGAAATTTAGATTTAAACCAACTTTAGCGAAATTTTGTAAGATGTTATCTAAATCATTCAAAAGAGTGTCCTTATTACCCGCTAATACCCCATCATCTAAATACCATAGGTTTAATTCAGAATTTATTTGCTTTATTGCGTCCAAAATGCCCAAGCTGAAGACGGGTGGACCCAGCGGATCGCCCTGTTGACAGCCGACCGATGACTCGATCACGCTGTTTTTGTATAAAAGTTTGGATGGGCTTGAGTAGCACTGAGCTAAATATTTGTAGGCCTCCGGTATGTGTTCCCTTACCGCCCCGAGCATTGAGTCCCGTTCTATACTATTGAAAGCGTTGCTTACGTCAAGCTTAACCAGGACGATCGGGTCCTTCTTCGTGTCCAGGTAGGAGCGGGCGGCGTGGACGGCCACCTCGCACCCGCCTCTCGTGCCAAATCCGAGCTGAATTGGTTGGAAGAGCTTCTGTAATTTTAAATTAATTTTTTTACAAATAATTTTTGAGGTGATCCGCCTAAAAGTAGAGCCTATAGCAATAGGTCGAATACCACCTTCTTTTTTTTTCAACGCACATAGATATGCTCCATAGATGAATGGGAGGAACTCAGAAACCACACTTCCTTGTAACATGAAATTACAGATTTTGATTATAGATCTAATTAAATTCTGCCCAGCATCCCCATTGTTCGATCCTGTTAGGTCCTTCAGATGCGTCGGAGAGAGACCATCCATACCCGCGGCGGATCCATTTGGGAAGGAAGCCAATGCGTCCAATATGTCTCTTTTATCCGCACTCAATTGGTCCTCTGTAACTGAGCTCGCGTCCGGGATGTTGAGTTGGCGAGAAGGTCGAGGGTGCTTGGAACGAAGAGCATCGAGGGTAGCAGCATCATCGGCGGCGACCGTATCTTCTGATGTCAGCACACGGACTGCGCCCCTCACGTCTCCATCGAACACTTTGCTTTCTACCTTTTTCCAAAAGGAACCAGCATGTTGAACATTGGGAAGATTTTCCAATTTGGAATTTTCGTAGTGAGAAATGTTGTCTTTGATCTTACAGGCCAAACTTCTCCGATCATTTCCATCTACGTGCAGAACTTTAAAAGGAAACCTAAAGAGCTCTTTCCAGGACTTCAATGAATTATTGTCGACGCAAGCGTCGATTATTTCCGATAGCTTTCTGGCCACAGCAGTTCGAGCAGCTCGAGGAATTCTCCGAAGTAAAGGAACGTTTTCTCTCAAATATTGTATCTCCTCCGCAAAGCACTGGGCCGAAGAGTTCAGATTCTCGTTCAGCAGTACTGGCCCAGATTTGGCAGGCGTAGCCCCACTTTGATCTGGCTGAGTGGATGGTGTCAGCGCTTGTGGGCTCGGATGGCAGCGAGCGGTATGGATGTTCAGGCCCCTAGTACCTTTGAAAAATTTCGGAATCTTGCAGATTTGGCAACGGATGTGGTTTGTGTTGCTGGTGGAATCTCGGTGTCCATGGTTGTTGATTGCTGCTGTACTGATTGTGGCACAGATGTTTAATGGTTGTTGAGTAGCGGAATCTGCACAGCCCGAAATAGAAGCGGTTACATTACCGACTCTGATATCAACGCCTGCGCTCATGGAAATGAAGATATTCAATGTTATACTAAAAACTGCACCATGTTTATGACGAAAGCCTGCACTGTTAATGTTTAGCAATCAAGAAATATTATTATTTACTATTTTATAAATTTGAGATAAAATTTTTTTTATATTGATTGTATGTATCTTTGTACAATTTGTATATGTGTATATTTATATTTCATACAACTTGTTGCCACTGTTGCCACTGGAGTAATGCATCGCTTTAAGGTCTTTGCTTACGGTGACGCTTGGTCCGGGTCGCCTCTCTCCCTAAAATATGGTTGAGGGAAGCGATGGCTGGCCCTGGCGTGATGCTCGTGAACGGGTGCTGTTCGTGGAGACTGGCCTGCTCCAATTGGTAACATTGTATATTTTATATGTTAGGCGTATATTTTTAAAAGGAACTATAGTATCTGTCATGAACTGTTACATTTGTCGCAGATTTATATTTTTCATCACATTACTTTTTGGTCTTTGAGATTTGTACTACCTCGTATTATCACTGGTATAAACTGAAAATGCTACAAACATGTTCACTTGAGATTCTGACTGCATACAAATTTTGAATCTTGACAGGGTACAACCTGTACCTTAATTTATACTGCTGACGCATGCTGAATATTAATTTGACTAATTGATACATTAAGTATCAAGTTTATTTAGCACGCATACTAAAATATTACCTTGACTAATTGATACATTAAGTATCAAATTTATTTATTTTATTTTTTGACATTGTACTACAATGTGGTATGAATATTTATAACTGACATGACTTGATACGATATGTATCAACAATTTCTGACAAAGGCTCTATACACCTGATTTTATCTATACTTTTACTTTAACTTTTGATTTTATGTGGTCAGAATTATCAAGCTTAAATTATAGTTATTCTAGCTCTCAAACTATATCTTAACACTGTAAGCGGTGTCTGTTGTGTAGCTAGTCACAATGTATTGTAATTGAAGACGTTAAAAAAAGAACCCTGCGAAGTTTCTTGCCGGCTCTTCTTTGTGGGTGTAATCGAACCGGATTGTAAAAACTAACAGGACAAATTCCAGCGTAGTGTACTACCTTACGAATGATGAATAAAGAATAAAGAATAAAGAATAAAGAACTGTTCCCGGTTTAGTACTGCATTGTCCGCCCCTACGTCTGTTCCACATCCCAAAGGTTAGTTCGTAAAGAATGCCGCAAGGCATTAAACTCGCCTTTTGTAACCTTTTTATACAGTAACAATAAAGTATATTTTCATTTCATTTTATTTCAACTTTAACGTTAACTTTAACTGTATGTATAAGTTTAACGCCTCCGTCTGTCTGTTGTGTGTGTGTCTGTCTGTGGCATCGTAGCTCCCAAACGGATGGACCGATTTGGATGCGGTTTTTTTATTAGGAAGCTTGTTTAATCGGGATGGTTGTTAGCTATGTTTGTCATGAAATAATCAAGTAATTAAGTAATAAAAAAATTATTATCTTAAAAAGTGGACCGATTTGCATGCGGTTTTTTTTTTCAAAAAGCTTGAAATAAAAGTTAAATTACAAATATAAAAAGTTAAATTACAAATTTAAAAAACCCCCGACTCTTAAAAAGTCAAAAATAATTTCCGTTTACTTACTTAAAGGAGTCGGGGGACCGCTAAGTAAATTCCCGCGCAACTTTTGAGTCTTTATATTTAATTTACTTAGCGGTCCCCCGACTCCTTTAAGTAAGTAAACGGAAATTATTTTTGACTTTTTAAGAGTCGGGGGTTTTTTAAATTTGTAATTTAACTTTTATTTCAAGCTTTTTAAAAAAAACCGCATGCAAATCGGTCCACTTTTGAAGATAATAATTTTTTTTATTACTTAATTACTTAATTACTTGATTACAAACATAGCTAAGAACCATCCCGATTAAACAGGCTTCCTAATAAAAAAAACCGCATCCAAATCGGTCCATCCGTTTGGGAGCTACGATGCCACAGACAGACACACACACACACACACACACACACACACACACACGTCAAACTTATAACACCCCTCCGTTTTTTTCGTCGGGGGTTAAAAATACTTACCCTTAAAACAAAAAAAACTAATACTTACCCTTAAAAAAATAATTTCCGTTGTCTTAATTAAAGGTGTCGCGGGACTGCTAAGTAAATAAAATATAAAAACTCAGAGCTGCGCGGGAATTTACTTAGCGGTCCACCGAATTCTTTAAGTAAGTATCTGAGAGTCAACGGAATTTTTTTTTTTTTATTTGTACTTTAACTTTTAATTAGTCGCATTATACTTGACATATTTTTTATTGTACCTAATACAGGACTCTTCCAATACGGAGTTGGGAAAAATTCAGTGCTCCCAATAATGAAATGGTTTCGGTACCATCTGTAGCATCAGTGCCTATGGATTGATATTTTATTCAGCGTATTCCTCGCGATGTGTGGGCGGTGATTTATATGCGAATTGGTAAAGCCTGCCTAACTGGTGGGCGGGCGGATGAATATTATGTCTTATTGAAGAGTTTCAATACTAAAATCAATTCGAGGTTTTGCGATGTAAAGTCATGTCATGTTGTTATTTATTTATTTTAATTTTTTTAAACAAAACAGCTTTACTCACGGTTCTCAATTTATACGTTTAATTAACTAGTATGTACTTATATGTAGTGTATATTATAGTATATTATAGTTATTTTCCTTATATATTTTTTTTTTTTTTTATGGAAGCTGACACAGTTGGCTACATCACCTACAGCATCCGTGATGTCAGCCCATAACACCGGGTGAACTAGGTGCTATGTCAGTGCTTCCCTTCATTTCGCGCCGGCTACACTGAACTGGACGTTATATTATATTTTACATTCCCACACTCAAGTCTTTTGCTACTACCTACTTATATCTCGCAACATACGACTCTCAAACATGCAAAGGTTGACTGGGAGAAATCCCTGTAAGGGATAAGTCCGCCATTGCCCCTCATGTAAATTTCTTATTGTTTGTTTATGTTTAATGTTTTTTTGGAGCAATAAAGTATTTCTATCTATCTATCTATCTATCTCTGCCAACCGTCGCACTAGGCAGAGTGCTTATGAGGATGTGCCATACGTTTGGCCCGAAACTTCGAGCCACATAAATCGTGAAGAACCGTGAGTAAAGCTGTTTTGTTTTAAAAATAATGTCTAACAACCGCGGTAATTTAATAACTCATTGTCATGTGTTTTTTTGCAAAAATATTTTTTTTTTAAGTCGTTATTTACATCGGGGTTACTTACTCTATGTTTAAAGGTTCCGCACTTGAAAAGAGTAAAAAACTAAATTTTGTTGGTAAACTCTTGAACAGAACGAATCAATTGCATGGACGTAGTCAGCCTCGGTAGCTCAGTGGTGCAGTCGGTCGACTGTCGGTCGGATCATAAGCACACCGGTCAGTGAATGGATGGTTGACGGGACGACCGTTGGAGGCTGACCGTGGTTCGGATTCCACATAAAACTGTAGGTCCCTTCCCTTCTTACCTTACTAGGTGGTAGAGTTTAATCCGCCCGGGTTGATACCACCGCACTGAATGAAAGATCGGTTGAAACGGCTATTTAAATAGTTCGTAGCCGGCACGACCGAAGGGAAGCACTGACATGGCACCTAGTTCAACAAGGTGTTATTGGCTGACATCACGGATGTTGTAGTAAACTCTTAGAACGAACCAAAATATGGATATACTCGTAGCATTACGAGGATTGTTTCCATAATTTTTGTATTGATACTTGGTGGTAGGCTCAAATTGTAGCCGACTAGGTTGATACCACCGTACTGGATATAAGATGGCCGCATCGGCTGTGCTCTCCTCTAGTCCAGTATTGCCAGTAATTCAAAGGGAAGTCTCCGGTATGGCACCTACCTTCTCCGGAGGTGATATTTGCTGGTCGGAGCGTGTGCTTTTGTCCAACTCTGAATCAACCACACCGACCGAATTACATAAAAAAATAAAACCGGCCAAGTCCGAGTCGAACTCGCGCACCGAGGGTTCCGTATCGCCATGTCATGGTCAGCGCTGCTTCATACTGTTTTCGGTAGATGGCGCGCATCCACTTTTTGGTTTCTTGTATGGGGACCCCGTGAATTTTTTGGTTTTTGTTATTTTTATTATTGGTTGTTATATCGGCCATAATAACACATATTCTGTGAAAATTTCAACGGGCTACCTATTACGATTCAAGAGATACAGCCCTCGGACAGACAGACGGACAGACAGACATACGGCATAGGCTTAGTAATAGGGTCCCGTACGACGGATACGTACATAGCACACACGCTGAATCTCGACAATCGGGGGTAATCAGAGTAATCGGTGTTTCGCTGCAAGAACTCTGGTAAATTACAGCACAACACCGACCACCACGTTTCGCAAAGTATTCGAAGGAGATTCAATCAATCAAGCAGCAAGTAAGGCACGAAGACCCACCTGCTGCATGACTCGGTGGTATTACCGTGCCAAGGTGAGAGGTGGCGAGCCTGTCGCCCTTTAGCATGGCATATTGTCCTTATCCCTTAGTCGCCTTTTACGACATGCATGGGGAGAGATGCAGAACCGGATACGGAACCATAATAGTCGTTTTACCTCAGAAATTTTAATAAATATATTATCGATGCAAATACCGTACCGTAAAATGAGAGGGGATATTAGATTACCGTATGCCAATCACGTCGTTCGCTTGACGCACTCTTGGGGCAACTAAGCGGGTGAGTGTTTTATTGTGCGTCGCGTCTGGTCGAGCTCGGGGTTTGAGATAAATGGCGACAAGGCCTAGACCGGTGCGTGGTTTATTTTAACGAGTGCAGCCTGTGAATAACATAAGAATTTAGTGCTGGAGTTAGTATTTTAATTTGTACGTTCAAATGACCTTGACCGTGTCGATTGACATTGTGGTTATGAGAATAATTACTTTTTTATTTGTACAGGGTGTTTCAGGATAGGGCTTCGTAACTTCAATGTTCGAAAGGGGGCAAAAGGACCCATATTTTAAGATGAAAAGCTGTGAAACGTTTTCCCAAATTCGGTAATTTTATACGAGTAGTACTTTTTGGTGAAAATAGTTTCATCGAGCTTTGGTGGACGGTTAACGTCAACCTTTATAAATAAACATGAAATGACTAACTTACATGCTTAACTAGTACAATCATGTAGGTCAAATTCCAAACACTTAATTTTGAATCAGATCAAAAGAAAAAGGGGACTGGCTAGGTCATTGCACTCCCTAGACCTAGGGAGCACTGTTGCCAAATCTCACTGTCCATCGAGTTTTTATTACAATTTTAAATTTTTGTATGAAAAAAAAATACGGAATTTCGATTTGAGTGATAAGGATTTTTTAGGTTTCCGTATCCCTTACTAAGCCTCCGCCGTCCGTCCGTCTGTCCGAGGGCTGTATCTCTTGAACCGGAATAGGTAGCCCGTTGAAATTTTCACAGAATATGTGTTACTATGGCGGATATAACAACAAAATGTTAAAAATGAAAGGGAATTAGTCACGCTACTTAATAATAGATGGCGCCACAGGCTTTTATACATTGCATTGCTGAAAGACAAAAGATAGGCGGGTATTATTGATAGCGAATAGATACGGAAACCTCCGTGCGCGAGTAAAACTCGCACTTAACATATTTTTTTCTTCTAATAATGAGTACTTTCTATTCCTGAAGTTTCTCAAGCCTATCCTGAAACATCCTGTATAACCCTTTTAACCCCCGACGCAAAAAGAGGATTGTTATAAGTTTAAGGTATGTGTATATGCGTGTGTCTGTCATTGACATCGTAGCTACTAAACAGATACACTAATTGGGATGCGGTTGTTGCCTAAGCAACCAGAATACGCCCCAAATAAAAAAATAAACGCATTTACAATTAATGATAATCGACAAAAATGCCATAAATAAAACAGACGCTTGGGTTCACAATGCTCTTAAAAATTTGGTTTTATAATATTTTTCATGAAGAAAAACTATTTAAAAAAATATAAAAACCGCCTTCAAAAATGTATGAAATAAAAAAATAAAAATCGAACCCTAGAGTTGAAGGCGGTCGGTTATTTTTGCTTGCTTTAGCACCACCGCCTTCAACTCTAGGGTTCGATTTTTATTTTTTTATTTCATTAATTTTTTAAGGCGTTTTTTTATATTTTTTTAAATAGTTTTTTTATTTCACAGTTTTTTTAGTAATTTTTATTTGCTATTAATGTACTCGGCGGAATCGCTCGGCCTTCGGCCTCGCGATTCCGCCTCGCTTTCCAAACCAATCTTGAACAAAAAAAAAATGGGACCACCTTGGAGCTAGACTGAACCGAACACAAAAAGAATCATCGAAATCGGTTCACAATCGGGGAAGATATTGCTGAACATACATAAAAAAAATACATACAGCCGAACATAGAACCTCCTCCTTTTTTGAAGTCGGTTAAAAATGGGACTAAGACTCCCGTCCTAACAGAGTTTATTAACAGCACACTACACGTTCGTACGTGTAGTGTTGAAATCCACATTGGTCAAAGCGTGATCGATGC
Source organism: Nematopogon swammerdamellus (assembly GCA_946902875.1). Classification (NCBI taxonomy): domain Eukaryota; kingdom Metazoa; phylum Arthropoda; class Insecta; order Lepidoptera; family Adelidae; genus Nematopogon; species Nematopogon swammerdamellus. The sequence continues at coordinate 27,042,841 of OX336336.1, forward strand.
TCCACAATGCTTGCGACAAACTGTTCGGAAGTAGGTACATGGGGGCTCGTTTTTCCTACAATATATCTTTCTAATGATAGATAGCAAAGAATGTGATAGTTCTCAATAAAAATTCAGAGATATTGGAAAAGAAAGATTTTGTTGTTGAGTGGAAGAAATTGTCAATTCGTTTTTTAATGGAGACTGACACGGTTGGCTACCTCACCTACAACATCCGTGATGTCAGCCCAAAACACCGGGTGAACTAGGTGCCGCGTCAGTGCTCCCCTTCATTTCATGTCGGCTACACTGAACTGAACGGAAAACACGAACTATTTAAATGTGATTTAAGATTACCGTGGTTAACATTCATAGTGGAAATATTTATTTACTGCTTTACTCACGGTTTTTGTATCGCGTTGCCGCGACGCGACGTTTCGACTCGAACATTCGAGCCATTGCCAAGGGTCGTTCCGCCATTTCGTTCAAATTTGCATGTTTCGGCGGAATTTTTATTTTTTTATTTTCTGAAATATATTAATATATATATGTGTTCCTGTACTTATTAGATGTAGTAACATAAGAGAGGCATCTATATACAACTTTTAGTTTTGGAGAAAATTGATGGAAGGTAATGAAGGTGTGGATGGTAATGAAAAACACCTGGATGGTAATTTATGCGGTTGGATGGTAATGAAGCATGCTAGTATGTCTTAATGAAATTTGCTTTATTATATAAATATATTATTTTATTATATTATTATTATTATGATAATGATAAAGATATCATTATTTAGCTGATGGTAGTAATAATGTTAACGATTATCAAAAGTTCAACACTATTAACATCAAAATTTTAGCTAAGTAATTTATAATTCATAGTGTAAAAAGTTTTAACTGAAATAACAAATCCCCTTTCCACCTTCGCACCACGCGCACTGGGCAGGGATTGCATCCCTACACGCTGGACTTACCGCGGATGCGTACCAATCGATTCTGCAGATCATTCCTCTACAGAACCGGTAAACTCTGGAACGCTCTCCCTGCCCATATATTTCCCCCCCAGTACAGTCTCGGGTCCTTCAAGAGGGTTCCGGTTCCTTCATTACAACCAGCAACAAAACAAAAATACATTGTAAAAAACTTTTTAACAAAAAATTCAACCGGCAAAAAACTGAAAAACGAAAAATATAATATCGGCGGGTAATAAACGCTTTTAGTCTTAATAGCTACGCAAGTGACTAATTTTGAGACTGTTAGTAAGACTAGGAAGGTTTATTACCCGCTAAAATTGGATTTTTCGCTTTTCAGTTTTTCGTCGGTAAAATTTTTTGTTAAAGCTTTTATTTTTTTTATTTTTCAAATAAAAATGGGACTAACTTTGACGTATACCCTATCCAATAAAAAAATTATTGGTCATATACATATAAAAAAATATATGAGCTTCGAATTGAGAACCTACTCCTTTTTGCTTTCGTCAGTTAATAAGAGAAGAAGAAAAAAATAGGACTGGCCGCACTGGCCACAACCTATGCTGAATCTAGTGAATATTTCACTAGACGCGGCGCTGTATTGAAGTCCAACCGTTGCTACGCAATTAAAATACAGTAACTTAGTGAACACACACACTATGCACTGAGTGGAAAGAACTATACTCTTACATATCACTGAATTGAACCGGCTACACTTCAAAAACATGAACAATTTTTATAGCATTTCGACCGAACTTCAGTCAGTGCGTTGGTGCCGACCCGGTCTGGTTAAACCCCGTACTCCAGTATACGTTATGTAGATACTTTACGTGCCAAATATAATTAAAAGTCCAGTTTTATTGGATTTTTATTATTTATGTACTACTTACTACGTGCACACAAGTTTTTTTGTAAACACTGACATGTTTACCTCACCTACTCCGTGATGTCAGCCCATAACACCTTGGTGAACTAGGTGCCCTGATAGTACTTTCCTTTCATCGTGTCGGCTACACTGAACTCGAGTGAAAACACGAAATATTTTGCTTTATTTAAAGCCCGACATATGGCGCCAAGCCATCCATAAGGTGTCCAACGATGACCATGGACAGTCGGACGTTTACATAGCCGTTTGGACTAACGTTTCATTCAGTGCTGCGGTGGTACCAACACGGGCGGGATATAACCTACCACCCAGTTAGGTAGGAGGGAAGGAAAATCAAGTAAACATTTCATTACCATCCGAACCCCTTCATTACCGTCCGGCAAACATTTTGAGGGTAAAGGAGGGTAATGAAAAGGAGGGTAATGAAATTTTGATGTATTTCTTCAATTGCTCCCTTATTACTGATATTATAAATTTATTATATTAATTAACGAATATTCTGACTAAAATCTGATTCATTAAGATTTAAATGAAATTGTTATATCGTGTACTTATGTTAAAAAAAGCCGGAAGGTAATGATGCCTGAACGGTGACAAAGTAGTTCACATCAACCAGCAATCAAAGAGGGCTATGTTAAGGACTGGAAGAGTAGAGATTCGCGGCACAGGGAGGCACAACGTTCAGTTGTTGATAAGGTCGATAACGTTCTCGGAAAAGTAGCTATATGGGGCCAGGAGAACCTTGTCGCCTTCAACGTTAGCAAGACTCAGTGCTGCGCATTATCTGCTAAGGTCGATCCCTTTCCTTTCCAAGCAAGTTTCCAAGGCAGCGTCGTACCTGTCTCGGAACACCTGGACCTCCTGGGCACCACTATTTCCAAAGACGTGGGATTCCGGCAACTAATCGAGTCTAAGGCCAAAACTGCATCCAGAAAATTGGGAATACTTTTCCGCAATCGGCGGTTCTTCTCACCGGCTCAACTATTCCTGTTGTACAAAACACAGATTAGGCCGGTGATGGATTACTGCAGTCACATCTGGGAGGGTAGTCCCCATTATCTGCTAGCATCCTTGGACTCGATACAGCGCCGAGCCATCCGTCTTGTTGGTGACCCGAAACTTACAGATGGTCTGGAGTCCCTGAGTCACAGACGATTTGTGGGTTCGCTTAGTCTGTTTTACAGATACTATCACGGACGCTGCTCTGCGGAACTAGCATCCCTTATTCCCTGCCACCCGTCCTATCTCCGCATGACTCGTCGCAGAGAGACTCAGCACCCTTTTGTTGTTGACATTGGGCTTCTGAGAACCCATCGGTTCTCTAAATCGTTTCTCTGTCGCACCGCTAGAGTGTGGAACTGTCTTCCGGCGAGTGTATTTCCTGAATCCTTTAACCTGGGTGTCTTCAAGCGTCGTATTAACGGGCTAGACAGCCTAGCAACAGTCCGCAAATCTGCTGACATGGCACCTAACTGAGCGTGGTTTCGCGAGGAGAGGTGATTTTGGCTCTGTCGACTGCACCATTGGTCCCTCGGCACAGCCACCCATGCTGGTTCACATTAAAAAAAAAAAAAAAAAAAGGACAAATGTCTGATTCGTTAAATACTACTTTTTCCTTTCATCTAAACCTATATATTTCAATAACATTATTTTAAAAAGCATACATTTTCACACGCTTTTATTGCGCGGGAATGCAATTTGAACGAAATGGCGGAACGACCCCCAAGCGAGCTCCTGTGTCCGGCGGCGGTCAACGAGGAACTAAGTCAGTTTGACATGTTCCGCCGTTGATGGAGATTGTAGCTGTAGGTAGTTTGGAACTCCGGAACGCAGCTCAAAGCCAACATCTTCAAACTACCCACAGCTACAATCTCCGTCAACGGCGGAACATGTCAAACTGACTAGTTCCTCGTTGACCGCCGCCGGACACAGGAGCTCGCTTGGCAATGGCTCGAATGTTCGAGTCGAAACGTCGCGGCAACGCGATACAAAAACCGTGAGTAAAGCCGTAAATAAATATTTCCACTACGAACTATTTACATAGCCGTTTCGACCAACGTTTCATTCAGTGCGGTGGTACTAATCCGGGCGGGATAAACCCTTCCACCTGGTAAGGTAAGAAGGGAATGGACCTACAGTTTTAGGTGAAATCCGAACCACGGTCAGCCTCCAACAACGGTCGAGCGGTCATCAAGTACTGATCGCGCCCACGTGTGCTTAACAACAGTCGAACGACCGCACCACTGAGCTACCGAGGCTGACAAGTCCGCCCTTTCCACACATTAAGTGCATAAAGTGTATTATTATTTTATATTTTTATTTTCACGTATTTTTTATACATATCCATATTCTATATATGTTCAGGACGACGGCCAGCCGGAGCGGCGACGACGGACCCCGGCCTGGGACACGACGCGCACGTCGTCACCCCCGTAGCATGAGAAAGTAGGAAGCGGCCGGCATAGCTTAGTTTAGGAAATTTAAGATGTAAATATAAGATAAATAAGATTAAATAAGTTAAATATAAGTTAAACATAAGTAAATAAACATATATAAAATCGTAGATTAAGATTAGTTAAGATAGGTAAAGCTAGATTAAGATAGGTAGATCTAGCTTAAGATAGGTAGGCATAGTTATAAGATAGATAGAATTAGATGTAAGTTATACTGAAAATAAATATGTTGCCGCGTACGGGTTTTCATTTGGGACGAACGGAGATGTGCACTCGCCAAAGTAGTTGGAGAAATGAACCGAGCCGAGGCGCGGAGGCGGGCGCGGCGCGCTGTGATTGGTCCACGCGGACGCTGCGAGATCTGCGAACTCGGATCGCAGCATCCGCGGCGCGCGCCGCTCCCGCATGTATACAAATATAGCGCGTTTCGGCCGGTTCAATCAGTACTCGCCCAGCATCCAACAAGAGAAGTCGTCTAGAGCAGAGCTCGACGCACCGGTCGACCGAGGAACGAATAGTCGGAAGAGACTTGCTTCAGAACGTAACGACTCCCTCGGCCGATCGGACGGCTTCTCCGGCGAGTGCTCCACCCCCGTACGTCCCGGGTGCGACCAGTGCGTGGCTACACTGAAAACCGCAAACGTTGTTTCTTTGTTACGCTACGCTACGCTACGCTACGCTACGCTACGCTACGCTACGCTACGCTACGCTTTCCCTCCCTGCGCCCCGCGGCGTAACGGTCGAGGACTACCTCCCTGCGCCCCGAGGCGTATAGGTCGAGGACGGCGCGAAGCACACCGGGTCGACCGATCGCACCACCCGTGAACGACCGCCGCGAGTGATCTCTCCGCGCCGCACGCCCGTCTGCGCCGGCCGCGAGAGAGAGAGACCGTCGCCGCGTCGCCGAGTGAGCGAGACGGTCGCCGTACCGCCCGAGAAGAAGTTAAGCACACCCGGTCGACCGATCGCACCACCCGCGAACGACCCCCGCGAGTGACGCTGCCGAGCCGCACGCCCGTCTGCGTCGGTCGTGCAGAAGCGAGACGGTCGCCGAATCGTGCGAAAGCGACAAAGAAGATTTCCTGTCTCCGGCCCTTGCAACCGCTCTGCGAAGACTGGCAGCTCAAGTGAACGGGTGAAAATATACAGTCCACACCTGAGTTACGTAACCAACAATATACATATTACCATTAGAAGCATACAAAATTAATACAAACACAATAAAAAATTCAAAAACGGAATTACCGCCGGCGGCGGCTGAGGCGGTGGGAGACAACCCTCCAAGCACTCCGAGACGACGCGACGCGAGGCAAGCTACGGGTGGTGGTACTAGACGCGTAGGTCACACACCACCATCCCCACCCCGAAGAGCTCCACACCCGACGGACTGAACCATGGTACAGTTTTTTTATGTAATCTGGTATAGGTGGCTGAGTCGGAGGGGCCGAAACACATGCTCCGACCAGCCAATATCACCACTCCGAGAAGGTAGGTGCAATACCGGAGACTTCCCCGGATTTCTGGCTATACTGGACCAGAGGAGAACACAACCGAGGATGCTATGTGGCCATCTTACATCCAGTACGTCTAGGCGAGACTACAAGTTAGTTCCTTGACATGTGACGGAGAAGATTACTACGTAGCCGCGGGTCCCACCTCCACCACTCCGCCCCTCCGCCCCTTCGCTCCTATATTCTTGCGCGCCACAGCCCCTCCACCCCTCAGCACCTCTGGAATGAAGCCAAATCGAATCACGACGGCCCGGGCCTGTAGTTGATTTAACATTTATTAAGACATGTCGTTCCTGCGTCGTGTGACGAAAATGTGGAACGGTCTTCCGGTGAGTGTGTTTACTTCCTACCACCTATACAGAGTGTCCCCGGACAGGTGTAGTTCCTATAAGGAGGCTATTCTACGCTTTGTAATAAACATAATTAGTAAGAGACAAGCTGTGCCCGCGGCTCCGCCCGCTCTCATATTTCACTTCACTGCTAACCTTATAAGCTGTTTAGCGTGATAGTAAGTAGCCTATAGTTGATGGGAAGAATCAAGCTATCCGTAGAATTTTGTTTTATTAAAATCGGTTCAGTGGTTCTCGAGTTATAAGCGGACAGACAGACATACACTCAGACACTCAGACACTCAGAAAGCAGACGTTGGATTTTATTGTAGGTAAGGAAGGAAGGAAGGAAGGAAGGATAAGGATAAGGAATAAGGAAGGATAAGGAAGGAAGGAAGGAAGTAGGGTTCTAGGTTCGCCTGTTGCGGAGATATAATTTTTTTAAGTTATTAATGTAGTGTAATGTTGTAATGCTCTAATCGGGCGCGCGCGGGGCGCGGGGCAGCGGGCAGCGGGAATACGGACGGGACGCGACGCGAGTGAACGCAAACAGATAGCCCGCCCCGCCCGCGTACCGCTCGCGCCCCGACCCGCGTCATTCCCCCTTGCGTTTCACGGTCGCGCGGTCTAAAGGTGCCCACACATAATAGTAGTATGCATTTAGTTTGTTAGGAAATCCTAAAATTTTAATGAAACCACATATTCAAAAAATTCTTTCACCAGTGCTTTTGTTACAAGGCGTAGAATAGCCTCCTTAAAGGAACTATACCTGTCCGGGGACACCCTGTATAGGGGATCTTCGATAGGCGTGTCAATAAATTAGACGACAACTTTTTTGTCCGCCTCATACTTATGTACAAGACGTACGGTCTGGGGTCCTTCATGAGGGGCGTTGAATGAGCACCTGTCAGGCCGGCATGGCATTCGCAACCCCCGCATACGACCGAATGTCCATGGGCGTCGTTACACACCTTAACCGCGCCACATGTCGCGCTGTCAATAAAAAAAATGTACTGTCGACGAATTTTCGTAAAATGTAAAAAAGCATTATCGTTATGAGGCCGGGGTGACAGGGAACAGGTAGCCGGGGGTTGGGGTTAAGTGTATTAGAATATCATGATGAACCCTCGCTAGAATATTCCACAATGTAAATATTTTATTTAGTTTTTTTTCTTTTTCAATTTTATAGATTTAAGGCGTAATATTTATGAAGGGTGAAGCTAAATTGATTGGCTTCAACGGAAAGTGAGAACAACCATTTCTGGAGAAGGATAGAAACGAACTATACTGGTTTTAAGGGCAGATCACCTTACAAAATCGGCCAAGTGTCTGCCTGTTCGTCCGTCTGTCTGTATGTCACAGCCTGTAGCTCTTAAGAGGATTCTATAGGACATTAAACGAAAATTGTTATAAGTATTTTTTTAAACTTCAAACAAAAATTTTGTTCTATGAAGTACATAATATGATTTTTTTAAACTAGATAATATGTACTGAACACTGAAGCAGGATTTTTAAATTTACAGTATTTTTTCGTGGTGAAATTTAAACTACTAATAAAATTTACGTCATTGTATAGGGAATTTAATTTGCATACATATCACACACGCTGAATCCCGACAATCGGGGTAAGCAGAGTAATCGGTGTTGTGCTGCAAAAACTCTGGTAAATTACAGCAAAGCACCGACCACCACGTTTCGCAAAGTATTCGAACAAGATTTAATCGATCAAGCAGCAAGTAAGGCACGAAGACCCACCTGCTGCATGACTCGGTGGAAGTACCGTGCCAAGGTGAGAGGTGGCGAGCCTGTCGCCCTTTAGCGCGGCATCTTGTCCTTATCCCTTAGTCGCCTCTTACGACATGCACGGAGAGAGATACAGTGGGGCTATTCTTTTTAAGTATCGGCCCCACACGGTACTTAATTACGCGCGGTACTTAATACCACACGGTACGGAATTTAATTTGCTAGACACTAAAGCAGCATTATAATAATTTTTAACCAAAAAAAAACTACAAAATTCACTATATAAACGTGCGCACTGCGCTCGATTGCTCCGTATCGCCATGTCATGGATAGCGCCACTCACGCCATCTATGGCGTGTTTATGAAATGCTTCAAATTAGTTAAAATTCAAGAACGCAAGGGCGCTAGTCTGGGAAGCAACATGCGTCGATACCATCTGTGCCAGCAACCTCGCCCTATCGGCCATGAAGCCGGGTTCGGCTGCGGAGGCTGCAGCCAAAAGAAAGCACAAAAAATATGAAAACATCAGCCTGAATTATTGGTTTTTGGCTTTCGCGGTCGAAACCTTCGGCTCCTGGTCTGAGGAGGCGATAGCTTTTGCCCACGAGATAGGGTCGAGGATGTCTGCTGCCATAGGTCACCCCTCTTGCCTCACCTTCTTCCGCCAAAGGATAAGCCTGGCAATTCAGAGGGGTAACGCGGCTGGCATCCTCGGCACAATCACGGGGACAAAAGCACTAAATGAAATTTATTTTTTAAGTTAGTTTATTTCCTAAGTCAGTTTATATAATTTTTAGATTAGTTAATTATTTTATAACTATGTTAATTTGAATTGAATAAACTATTTACATATTTAAATTCAAGATTAGTTAAAATGCTTCATACTCTTTTCGGTAGATGGCGCGCATACGCATACTTCTATGGGAACGCGTGTAAATTTTTTACTTTTTATTATTTTTATTATTTGTTGTTACGAGTGTATCGGCCATAATAAATAACATATTCTGTTAAAATTTCAACAAGCTACCTGTTCAAGAGATACAGCCCTCGGACAGACAGACAGACAGACAGACGGCGTGGGCTTAGTAATTAGGGCCCCGTACCGGATACGGAACCCTATAAATGAACGAATTTCGATTTGGTGGACAAATTAGAAAGTAAAAAAAAATATTTTTTTCAATCGCATCACGTCACATAAGGGCTCATTATACTGAATACAAATATTTTTTGTTTATAATTTTACAATATATAAAAAAAAATATAAAAAATCGAGCATTCCAACTCATTTCTCTGAAATAACTGTTTCTAAAATTAAAAAAAAAAGGAAATATAATTTAAAAATAATCGAGTTTTAGATTTATGTTAGTTTTTTTTTTAAGTATTAATTTGTGTAAGAAATGCCCACTTAAATGTCTGTTGTCTTCATTATCTGTGTTAAATTTTCGCTTTTTTTCTCTCTAAATTTGAACCTAAATGTGTAAACTTGTAATTGGTGTCCTGTAGTTATAATTGTATGTTTATTCAATATGTATCTGCACTGTAAGTTTACCGAAATAAATAAAATAAAAAAAAAAATAATATTCCTCTCTTTAGTTCACAGAAAAATCTCAACAAAAATTCTGTCTTAAAGTTCTCACGGAAAACGGATTGGTACATCGTCAATCCGAATTCGACTGCCTTGAACGCTTTTTTTTTCAAAGCAAATCCCAAAGGTTTTGCACGAATCCGACATAATGAGATTCAGTGATCCAGCATTAGTAACAAAATAATACAACCGCACGGTAACCCAAGGTAGAGTATTTTAATTTTACGATGGCACGAGGGGTATGAGGTAGGAAGTGGTGCGAGACCGCGCGGAGCTCAGTAGGGAACGACTCGGTTCGACGGAGCGAAGCGGAGACGTGTTGAACGTGTGTACCGACCGGCCACCGAGTTCTTTCTCTACTGAGCTCCGCGCGGTCGCCTCTCGAACCACTTCGTACCTCGTACCCCTCGTGCCTTCGTAAAATGAAAACACTCTAACAAACAGTCTTCCCTTGAAATCCGCTTAGTGTACGGATGGGTCGCTGTCGAAAATTCACTTCTCTGAAGTAAGTCAGCCTCGGGTGCTCGGTGGTGCGATCGGTCTGACTGAGGTTCGTGATCATAAGCACACCTGGGCGCGGTCAGAACTTGGATGGGTGACCGTTCCACCGTTGGAGGCTGACCGTGGTACGAATTCCACATAAAACTGTAGGTCCCGTCCCATCTTACCTACTGGTGGTAAGGTTTAACCCGCCCTGGTTGGTAACACCGCACTGAATGAAAAGTCGGTCGAAATGGCTGTGTAAATAATCTTCGTGGCTGTTCGTGTTTTCCGTCCAGTTCAGTGTAGCCGGCATGAGCAATGAGAGCGAGAGAAACATTGCAGGGTTTTTTTAAACGCGTCTATGGTTTCAATACGTTACACAATAGACACCGCTTACAGTGTTAAATACAGTTGAGAGCTAGAAGAGCCGAAGCTAGCCGAGTACAGTGAAATAAAAAAACTATTTAAAAAAATATTAAAACCGACTTCAAAAATGTATCAAATAAAAAAAACGAACCCTAGAGTTGAAGGCGGTGCTAAAGCAAGCAAAAATGATGGATGAAAGAAAACATGAGTGGATGATATCCTTTTGTGATTTTGTGTAGCCTTCTTTTGCACCGCCTTCAACTGTAGAGTTCAATATTTTTTTTATTTCATACATTTTTGAAGTCGGTTTTTATATTTTTTTTAATAGTTTTTTACTCCAACCAGCCAAAGCGGCGCCTTGAAAGAAGAGTACGGATGCATACGGGTTGGCAGGGCCTTAAGGCGTTACCAGTTGGGCAACACAGACCTAGAGCAAAATAATTATCTGATCACTTTCTTAATTTATCACAATACAATTCGACATTTGCCAAAGAGATTGGGCCTCGCTCATACATACATAGGTGCTCATACTTACGGACCCCGTTCTGCAATAATTGAATCACAATTTATATAAATTTTGATAGCCCAAGATAGTTCGCAAGTTTAACCTACACAGTAAGGCCCACTTGCACCAACACAAATTTAATATATAAACCAGTTTAACTCGCTGAACCAGTTTAAGCTAGCACCCGTTGACTGTGGGAACCGCGTTTAAATCCATAACTCGCTACTTAACTTTAAACTCGTGTTGGTGCAAGTGGGCCTAAGTCCAACATGAAGCCAGCAAACAATAAGTAAGGGTCTACTCCTCGTCAACCCGAGCGGTTACAATATGCCGAGACTCGGCCGACCATTCGACAGGGTCGTCCACGAACACATCGAAAGGATACAAGACAAATCGACGAACAGGTGAAAGTCTTCAATGGTGTGCAGAAGAACGAAATGCTTATATTATTGTCTGTCTTGAAAAAACACTTGACCATCGAAATTATTATTCACTCTCGGCTTTACCATCTAAATTAATAGATCTCATAGTAGTAAAAATGTAATACTTCTTCTTGAAAAATAAAGGATTGGTTTGGCTACAAGCGTTTTGCTTCCTAGGGATTAGCTTCAGACAGATTGTCGCAGTGTAGTAAACTAGTTCTTGCTGGTCATCATCAAGTTGGCCTGACAATACTGAACTAAATGGACTATTTTTAGAAATATTTTCTTTCGTCCAAACCTCTTAAACCGATCATCCGAGTTAGATTAAACTTAGTACAAACGCATTTTGCTATGCGTGACACAGGATAAGCGAAATAAATTTCAGTTGCGGTTACGCTAAGAAGTGGCTCTCATACAAACCGAATTGTTCCGTGCGCCGAAATAAAGGTACGGTAGCGGGCCTCGCCCTTAGCTACTAACTTTCATCGTGATGGTTTGATGTTTACCTGAACGTAGCTCGCCCTTCTTTCTTACTTATTTTCCTATTTTTAACCCACTTCAAAAAAGGAGGAGGTTCTATGTTCGGCTGTATGTATTTTTTTTATGTATGTTCAGCAATATCTTCCCCAATTGTGAACCGATTTCGATGATTCTTTTTGTGTTCGATTCAGTCTAGCTCCAAGGTGGTCCCATTTTTTTTTGGTCAAGATCGGATTGGAAAGCGAGGCGGAATCGCGAGGCCGAAGGCCGAGCGATTCCGCCGAGTACATTAATAGCAAATACAAATTACTAAAAAAACTGTGAAATAAAAAACTATTTAAAAAAATGTAAAAACCGCCTTCAAAAATGTATGAAATAAAAAAATTAAAATCGAACCCTAGAGTTGAAGGCCGTGGTGCTAAAGCAAGCAAAAATAACCGACCGCCTCTAGGGTTCGATTTTTATTTTTTTATTTCATACATTTTTGAAGGCGGTTTTTATATTTTTTTAAATAGTTTTTTAAATTCAACTTGTAACAAGCAAAAGCTTCAGTTATGGGCTGACATCACGGATGTTGTAGGTAATGTAGCCAACCGTGTCAGTTTCCATAATAAAAAAAAAACAGGCCCTTTATGACCAGTATCGGTCCTACGCTTTTGAATACCTTGTTCGTCTCAATCTCCTGGCGGGTTGGATCGGAAATTACCTCGCCCGCCACATGCGTAATTATTTCCTGAGAACCCTCGCCCGCGTCAGGGCTGACGGGGACGTAGCACGTAGGAAGGCTCTACATTCTAACTGGCTGCGAAGCCTTTTTTTTATGGAAACTGACACGGTTGGCTACATCACCGACAACATCCGTGATGTTAGCCCATAACACCGGGTGAACTAGGTGCCATGTAAGCCTTCCCTTCGGTTGTGCCGTCTACACTGGACGGAAAACACAAACTATTTACATAGCCGTTTCGACCGACGTTTCATTGAGTGCGGTGGTACCAACCCGGGCGGGTTGAACCCTACCACCTAGTAAGGTAAGAAGGGAAGGGACCTACAGTTTTACGTGGAATCCGAACCACCGTCAGCCTCCAACGGTCGAGCGGTCACCCATCCAAGTACTGACCGCGCCCAGCGTTGCTTAACAATCAATAGCAACAGTCGACTGTCTGCATCACTGAACTATCGAGGCCTACTTCATTCTGCATTTATCTTACTGTATCTGGTTGTCGTAGAGTTTTTTTTTTCTTTTAATTTATCATGTAATCCGATATGGGTGACTGAGTCAGAGGGGCTAGAGAAAATGTTCCAACCAGCGAATATCACATGCGAGAAGGTGCCATATCGGAGACAAGCATTTGGATAGCTGGCTATACTGGACTAGAGGTGAACACAGCGAGAGGTCCGAGGTTCGAATCCGGTCGGCGTGTACCAATGAGTTTTTGTTTGACGGAAAAATTCACGTGCATAGGTAGCAACATCTGCTATGTGCCATGTCAGTGCTTCCCTTGATTTCATGTCGGCTACACTGAACTGGACGGAAAACACGAACTTTTACATAGCCGTTTCGACCTACGTTTCATTCCAGTGCGCCGGTGGAACGGTCGAGCGGTCATCCATCCAAGTACTGACCTCGCTCAGGGTTGCTTAACAACAGTCGACCGACCGCACAACTGAGCTACCGAGGCTGACAATCAGACAATCTTCTCTCCTTTCATAATCTTTGGTTAATATGTACGAAGCATCACTGATGTAGGTGTACGTTCCGAATCTGACCGACGCGTCGCGTCGGTCAGATTCGGAACTCGGCCTGTAGCCGTATTCTCTAACGTCCTAAAGTCAACATCGGTGACGCTGACTAGTTATGTCTCTGTCTAATTATATATATATATATATATTTTTATGTAATCCGGTATGGGTGGCTAAGTTGGAGGGGCCGAAGCGCATGCTCCGACCAGCCAATATCACCTCCGAGAAGGTAGGTGCCATACCGGAGACTTCCCTGGATTGCTGGCTATACTGGACTAGAGGAGAACACAACCGAGGCTGCTATGCGGCCATCTTACATCCAGTACGGTGGTACCAACCCAGTCGGCTACAATTTGAGCCTACCACCTAGTAAGGGGCAAGGGAAGGGACCTACAGTTTTACACCGGTTCCGAACGGTGAAGCAGCAGGTGTAGGTATGCACATACATTTTTTCGTCAGAAAAAACTCATTGGTACACGCCGACGGGATTCGAACCGCGGACCTCTCGCATGAGAAGCCGATGCCCAAACCACTCGGCCACCCGCCGCTTAAATACGAACTAGACAGAGACATACTAGTCAGCGTCACCGACGTTGACGGTAGGAAGTTAGAGAATACGGCAGTTCAAAATGCCAACCACGCTCAGCTAAACAGCTAAGCTACAACGAAATCTGTAACCGCCAGTAATCGAGGGCATAGTTAATCACAGTCGCCCCAAGAGTCACCGATCACAACGCATTACGCACGGGCTATTAACCTCTCCTCGGTGCCTTGGCGTACTGCCTTGCACGTCGTAATGTAGAGTTGTACCACAGATTATAAAAGTTATGGCTAGAACACAGAGCATCAAATACCTACCGCGCGCGCCCCCTACTAGAGACGCCCTAAGCGATAATATTTGAAACCCAAAAACTACACGCAGTGCTGCTAGCGCTTCGTATGTGTGTGTGTGTGCTAGTATCGACACTACACACAAAGAGGAGCAAGTTAGGCACACGCACAAAACAAATGCACACGCACAACACACATATGTAAGTCATAGGCCACGCCCACAGGCTTCAGCGGCGTTGTAGAGAAATCGCGCTCAGGGCGCCTCTAGGAGGAGCGCGTGCATTTGATGCTCTGTGGGCTAGAAGAACCAATCAAGAACGCTCAGTGTGAGAGCACGGTGCTGTCGCCAGGGGCGTCTTAGACCATGTAGACAAATTATTTGGGGGACCTTTTAGAAAGTAAAATAATGCGAATGAAAACATCATTAAGGCATTTTATTTAGTGACTTGAATATTTTAAAGTTATTTAAATATTATTGTATACATTTTATAGAATTTATTAAGAAATTGAAACTATGTATTTTTCTGAAATATTTATATATACATTTTTTTGGATTTAGTAAGTTTTTTTTTTCACTGTTTAAAAAATATTTAGACATCTCATCGGGTTTCCGATTTACATTGAAATTTAGAATTAATGTTACCGGCAATTCCCCCCTTAATTTTTTGTTTTTATTTCAATTATTTATTTAGGTTGTTCGATTTTCGTATATTATCTTTAATAACTTTTAAACTAACGTGTCTTAAAACTAGTACAACATCTTCCCCACCTTTCATAAAATCCAACGTCTGCTTTCGTATGTATGTATGTCTGTCTGTGAGCTTATAACTCAAAAATCACTGAACCGATTTTAATAAAACAAAATTCTACGGATAGCTTGATTCTTTCCA
Source organism: Nematopogon swammerdamellus (assembly GCA_946902875.1). Taxonomy (NCBI): domain Eukaryota; kingdom Metazoa; phylum Arthropoda; class Insecta; order Lepidoptera; family Adelidae; genus Nematopogon; species Nematopogon swammerdamellus. The sequence goes on from OX336336.1 coordinate 27,058,018, forward strand.
TAAACTATAGGCTACTTACTATCACGCTAAATGGGTTATGAGGTTAGCAGAGAAGTCAAATATGAGAGCGGGCGGAGCCGCGGGCACAGCTACCATAGTCTACCATAAAAGCGGTAACTCCCCGCACAATGGGCCGGGCGAAATGGCAGATGCTTGTATTGCCCATCTAGCCATGATTTCTCTGATCTATGCATTATAGCAGTGTCTATTATACTTATTGTGAAACAGGGTGTGAGGTTCCTTGTCATTTCGATATGCTATTCCTGGGACAGCAAGAACATAAAATGCTTGTTGTATTGAGTTCAGAGAAGATCTTCAGTTTTTAACCGACTTCCAAAAAAGGAGGAGGTTCTCAATTCGTCTGTATGTTTTTTTTTTTTTTATTTTTTTTTTTATTTTTATTTTTTTGTATGTTTGTAACACGATTTCTCCGTCAATTGAGGGCCGATTTAGAAAATTCTTTTTTTGTTAGTTAGGTCATACTTCCGAGGTGGTCCCATTTCAATTTTATCGAAATTGGTTCAGTGGTTTTCGAAAAATCAGCATAATACTATGGTGTGTGGTTACCTTCAGCAAAACTTGTGATGTGGTCGTTTTCGGCAATTTTCAGTTTGATAAATTAGTATGGTGTGTGGTTACCTTCAGCAAAACATTTGTGATGTGGACTTATTCAGCAATTTGCAGTCTGACACATATGGCGAATAATTCTGTACCACTTCAATCGATTTCGATTATTCGATTTCGATTATTCTTTTTTATGTAATATTACTAAAAAGAATGAAATAAAAACTGTTTTAAAAAATATTAAACCGATTTCCAAAAAACAAAAAAAAAAAACTAAAAAGTATTATACAGCCCATAACACCAGTGCCATGTCAGTGCTTCCCCCTTTGATCGTGCTGACTACACTGAACTGGTCGGAAAACACAAACTATTTACATAGCCGTTTCGACCGACGTTTAATTCAGTGCGGTGGTACCAACCCGGGAAGGTTAAACCCTACCACCAAGTAAAATTACGAGGGAAGGGACTTACAGTTTTACGAGGAATCCGAACCTTGGTCAGCCTCCAACGGTCAGCGGTCACCCATCTAAGTACTGACCGCACCCAGCGTTGCTTAAAATTCAATAGCGACAGTTGACTGTCTGCACCACTGAGCTATCGAAGCTGACGTGGTCCTATTTTAATTGGGTCAAGATCGGATTGGAAAGCGAGGCGGAATCGCGAGGCCGAAGGCCGAGCGATTCCGCCGAGTACATTAATAGCAAAAAATTACTAAAAAAAACTGTGAAATAAAAAAAAAGTTTTAAAAAACATAAAACCGACTTCCTAAAAAAAGTAAAACTAAAAAACTATTTAAAATAAAAATATAAAAACCGCCTTCAAAAATATATGAAATAAAAACCTAAAAAAAAAAACGAACCCTAGAGTTGAAGGCGGTGCTAAAGCAAGCAAAAATGATGCATGAAAGAAAACATGAGCGGATGATAATATCCTTTGTGATTTGTGTAGCCTTTTTAGCACCGCCTTCAACTCTAGGGTTCGTTTTTTTTTTTAGGTTTTTATTTCATATATTTTTGAAGGCGGTTTTTATATTTTTATTTTAAATAGTTTTTTAGTTTTACTTTTTTTAGGAAGTCGGTTTTATGTTTTCTAATGGTGTAACGCGGCGTGCGTACTTGTCACTTGCACCGGTGCAGCGACTCAAATTTAAATGAAATATATTATTTGTAGGTAGTTTTAATTTATTTTTTTTAGGTTTATTCTAAAAATTATTTTAGTTTAGTTTTCATATTTCTTAATAATAGTTTAATTTTATTGTTATATTGTATGATTGTGTCATGATTTTGATTAATAGAGCAGTAATGAAACATAAAAAAAAACGAAAAAAATAAAACCAATAAATATAGTGCCTTTTTTAAGGAAACTGATACGGTTGGCTACATCACATCCGTGATGTCAGTCCATAACACCTTGGTGAACTAGGTGCCATGTACGTGCTTCCATTTGGTAGTGCCGGCTACACTGAACTGGACGGAAAACACGAACTATTTAAATATCCGCTTCGACCGAACTTTCTTCTTGCCGGCTCTTCTTCTTGGATATAATCGAAACTTATATAAAAACCGGCCTAGTGCGAGTCGAACTCGCGCTCGGTTTCCGTATCGCCATGTCATGGTCAGCGCTGCTTCATACTGTTTTCGGTAGATGGCGCTGGCGCGCATACACTTTTCAGTTTCTTGCATAAATTCCGTAAATTTACGTAACCTATGTTTAATACCCCTATGTTGTATAACCTAAATTTACGTACCTCCGTAAATTTTTTACTTTTTCTTATTTTTATTATTTTTTGTTATATCGGCCATAATAACATATATTCTGTGAAAATTTTAACGGGCTACCTATTATGGTTCAAGAGATACAGTCCTCGGACAGTCAGACGGACAGACAGACAGACGGTGTAGGTTTACTAATAGGGTCTCGTGCGACGGATATGAAACCCTAAACATTGTGTCAATTTCGAGAGAAAACTGTAATTCATGCTCAGTTAACAATATAGATACAAAATATGTACTTTGTGGGGTCGGTACTTAAAAATAATAGCCCCGCTGCATCTCTGCCCGTGCGTGTCGTAAAAGGCGACTAAGGGATGAGGACAAGATGCCGTGCTACTGACAGGATAGCCACCTCTCACCTTGGCACTGTCCTTCCACCGAATCTAAACGTGCTGGTTGGTTGTTGTCACAGATCAGAGAAGTGGATTTCTGTGGTTGTTGTGCTGTAATTTACTCTAGTTATTGCAGCACAACACCGATTACTCTGCCTACACCGATTGTCGGGATACAGCGTGTTATATGTATGTATGTATGAACAAAAAATGTTCTGAGAGAAATATGGATAAGACACACACACCCTGTGTGTGATAATTACTTTAAGTGCAGCACAGTTCAGTTGGTCGAGTCATGCATGTTAGACGCAGTTGCATTAACATGACTGCCTTTTAAGAGGATCGTGTACTGCGAACCGTTTTCAAATTTCGAATTTCCTTAATCGTATTGCTGTCGCTGTGGGCCGCGCCGCTGCCCGCGCACGTGAAAAGGACAACTGCAGCTCAGAAGCAAGCTGATTACAAAATATTTTTAAATCATCATTCAGGCGAACTATTTTTTAATGTCTTCATTCTTCCTCAATTTCAGTGATATATGTTTTCTTCCATCAGCAAAAGCCTACTGGATGGCGCTATATCTCTTAATTTCAATAATTTTGTTTATAGTTTTCCATATACCTATAAAATATGAAAGTTAGGCCTAAACATACATACATAGCGTCACGCCTGTTTCCCGGTGGGGTAGGCAGAGACAACGGATCTCCACGTGCCACGATCCTGACACACCTCACACACACACAGTTAGGCCAAAAATTGCTATATTTTCACACTTTTATATTCAAACATATTTCATTTAAAATGAAATAACGAAAGAAAAAAGGACAACAAAGGGACATCGATATTGATAATATCTTTTACACACAAACAATTTAAAACGGTAGTGTAAGATTTACGGGTTGGAAAGAGACTTCCCCTGGTGTATGAGAAAAGTGGAATTCCCGGTTCTCTTAAGTCATGTCGCCCAAAAAACCCATAAACAATTATTTAAAGCTCAAATACCATTTATTGTTTTTCAAAGAACTCGCCGCGATATTTGATACACTTTTCCATTCGCTCAAACCAGTTTCGGAAACACTTTATTCCACTGCGAAGTTGGGGTTGCCAAAATAGCCGATTTGTATGCTTCAACCGCTTCTTATGGTGTGCGGAAACGTTGTCCACGAAGACTTTAATGGATTTTTGGGAAGGTGAAGAAATCATTAAGGCTCAAGTCAGAGCTGTACGGCGGGTGGTTCAGAATTTCCACATTTTTTCCCATTTCAAAACGCAATTGTTTGCCGAGCGGTGTGCGAGCTTGCGTTTTCATGGTGCAGTATCATACGGCGTCTTGAGTTGTTTCTCCGAAATTCAGTGATAACTTTTGGCAAGCAGACTGTGGTATACAAGTCAGCGTATACATATTAATAACGCCGACAAAGTGGTGAAATAAAAAAATTTAAATAATTTTTTTTAGGGTACCTCCCCTACACGTAAAGTGGGGATGCATTTTTTTCACGTCCACCCCATCGTGTGGGAGGTCGTCTGATAGTTCTTTGGAAAATATTGCGGGTTTGTGAAAACATTTTTCGATTTAGGGATCCGTTTGCGAATTATTAAGGTTTTAAGTGCAAATTTTTGTTAGAGTCTAGTGTCCCCACCCCCTGCCAGCTAAACGGTTTTGGCACAGCACTTGACCGGTTTTTGGTCATCGCTAAACAATTAAGGTATCCAACGAGAGATTAACTTTTTTTACTCCGAGCTCTTCATGCAACATTTTTTTAATTGCCCCTGAAATGCATACAGATTATTCTGATTCTGATCTCACGGTATGTCACATGACGATCTTCGACGATCAGCTGCCCCACAGCGTCGATCGTCTCTTGGTCCGTGGCGGTTTTTGAACGACCTTCACGTGGTTTGTCACCGAGACAGCATTTTCCACTTTGAAATTCTAAATACCAGCGTTCCACTGATCTAGGGCAAAGAGATTTTATGTATAGAGTGAGCACTACGAAGAAAGAATACAGAGAAATGACGGCCAATAGCTGAGGTATGAGGTAAGGTAGCGGGGTGGCGGAACGCTGAGCCGCGCGGGGCGGGAAGCGAGCGGGAGAGGGGCTAGCTAGCGAGCGACTAGCGGCTAGCGGCCCGGCCGGCCCGGCCGGTCAGTCAACACGTGCATTGGAATACGTAGGGTTGTCACTTAGTCTACCAAAAATATATTTTTCGATTTATTATTTTACGAGTAGGTATTATGGTTAATTGTGCCCGTAGTCTAGTGGTAACGCTTCTCAATGCAGAAGTTGCGGGTTCAAATCCCGGGCACTAACTAATGTACTTATTTATTTCCTTGATAAGGATTGATATACGTGCATTTCATAACGAATAGGTACGATCGGTCCGATGAAGAAAAATAAAGTTAGGTAACTAGTGCACACTGGTCTATGAAAGGTATTTTTGTGTAAACTGCTTCTGATTTCCACTGGTCACCATGTACGAGTAATCGAACCGGATATAACAAATTGTGACAAGTTCGAGTGCAATATGACTGCCATAAGAATACTCAATAAACAATAAAACAACAACAATAAAAACAATACCTCCTATGTCAGTGGGCAGAGTCCGTGCCTAGCAGTGGGACGTTTTAAAGGATTACAGAAGAAAACAGATAGTGAATTTCATCGAAAAAAACGTTTTTATGTATTTAAACTTAAAATACAGAACTATAATAACTTGAAATACATACCTAAACTTATATGGGTTTTTAAATTACCGTGGTTATTTGACATTTTAAGAAGTAACAACGGCTTTACTCGCTATCGAAATACGAGCTGTGTGGCTCGACATTTCGGCCAGAGTGCTCATGATGATGGGCCATACGTTTGGCCCGAAACGTCGAGCCACAAAGCTCGTATTTCGACCGCGAGTAAAGCCGTTTTGTATTCTTATAATACCTACACTTAATAACTAGAATAATATCTAAAAAACTAAACTTAATAATAAAGAATTCATAACTGCGGTCTTGGCCTTGGACTAAACTTAAAATCTCCAAACCAAACATACATAAAATAAAGAGTGCAGCATTTATTTAAAAATATATATATATATATATATAACTAAAAAAACCATTAGGTATTGTCACGTAGTGAATTTTAATAGCGGACTGTCGAAATGCCGTTTACCGAAGTGTCAGAGACACATTGCCAGTACGGAGGAAAATACTCCGTACTAAGGCTACGGTACACGTGAGGCGTCCGTTACTATTCAATATTATTACTGCCAACCTACATCTTTGAAAATTCAATCACACATATCTCGGCGTACTACACTCTCACTACGTAACCGAGCACACATTCTTGCATCATTTACCGAGCGTGAATTTCCACGATCTCTTTCCGCTGTCAGCCCATACTAAAATTATATATTGTTTGACGTAACGAAAAAGATAGCGAGCGTCGGTATGGAATTTCTGTTTGCTGTATTTGGCAACACCGCACATCGCGGTGTTGATTAATGGGTTGCCATGCGGTTAAAATATATCCCAAATAGACGGGAATTCACATTCACCTCGGTTGTATTTATCTTACATATTAATTCAGACATCATCGGAGGACCCCTAGTAGAGGTCCATTATTACCAACAAATGGTGTTACAGGCCTTCAGCCACTTAGATTCAGGTAACCACATACAGTGCGCGTCATTGCGTGCTAGCCGACTTCATTCCGCAGCCACACCACAAACGCGCGCTGTCACCTATAAAAGCGGTACTCAGTCAACCAAGACTTCACTTCTTCTGTTAAATAATTCTCCGCTGCAAGATAAAATATAACGCGCTCGATCTGCCGCCGTGAGTTACACTAGTTTCCCTCGCGACCGTGCCATTGTCAACGAGCCGCGGCGCTGTACCGCCGCCGCCGTCGGACGCTTCCAGCCGTTCATCTCAGCGTTGAGACAGGAGTCCCCACAGCCAGGGTTACGGGTAACATTACAATCTCTCCAGCTCTGCCCTGCCTGTCGCTTGTGAGACACCGCCGGCCTAGCGGTTGTCGTTGCGCTTCACGCACAAAACGTATAACGCCCATCTGTGTATTTTCTCTCTTCCCATCCACAGGGCACCTTGATATGTGTGCATTATTTAATGTGGGTGTGTTTGTGTGTGTGTGTGTACAGCTTCTACGTCTGCACGTAGATCCTTCTACGTTACACGTAGACTTCCACGTTCTACGTTCTCCGTCCGAGGACGCCTGCATCATCTGCGACGGCATAGCCGGTACGAGCCACCTGGGCCCTACTCCTCGTCCGGCTGTTCCGAAGCAGAACTTTGTGAAGAGGGTGGAGATCGAGCGACGCGTCGGAGACTTCGTGTCGGCCTTCCTGCGAAGACCTTCGTCTCCCCTTCCGAAGCTAAGTTCTCGGACAGAATTATAGCTCTAATCGATTAGCTCGGTCGTCACCCCTACGATGCTCAAGTGATTCTGATAACTCACACCCTGTCTTTTTACATCGTATATTTGTGTTTTTTATGAAATAAACGATAAATTTATATTTATGAGCCGTATTCTATTATTTAAGTCCCCTTTTTCGTCTCAGTATACTTTGGACTACACACACAAACACAACTAAAATAACTCTTCCTCCGTACTTAAACAAAATAATTTAAATTTCACTTTACACAAATTTAAATTTTCACTTTCCCTTAAACAATGTATCATCTTGGACTATTTTTATCCATCTTTCTCGTATTGATCCCTTAGTAGGATGTGGAAACCTTGTAAAAAAAAATATTTTCTTGAAAATTTCTCAATTACTTACTAATAAAAAAAAAATAAAAGAATAGCGACAACCCTAATTAGCGGTCAATTCACTCTCATATTTTAACGTGGTTTAATACATATTTATTTACTTTCATACATGATATCCCAGAACTCTATTTCTAATCATTCATATGTGGCAGCCCTAATGAGCGCGTTCAATTTATTTGTTTAATTAAATAATGCTTATGTTATTGCAATGCGAGGTCAATACATAAAATTTACAAAATTTTCAAATTGAAGTAGCGTTGTGACAGCCCTAATTGGCCAGTTGAACCAAATATTTCTAAGCACATGGAAAACAAGATATTATATATAAGTTCTTTCAAAATTAGTTAATAGTACGCTAAGGGGGGGTTCTGTATCGTAAATAAATCACTTTTGAGGAACAAAGATTTTTGTTTACAAAAAAAAAATTTATAATAATGTAAAATGTAAAAAAAAATTCTTTTCTTAATCGTTTCAGTTTCATGCCAGGAACAAAAAAGTCTTTCAACACATAGATCTCTATCTTTCAGAAATTGTGAAAACCACAATTTTAGTTTTATTAGTATGGAATAGAAAGAATTTGATTTTTTTTACCAACTTACACGTTGTTCAGGACGACGGCCAGCCGGAGAAGCAACGACGGTCCCGGCCTGGGACACGACGCGCGCATCGCCGCCTCCGTAGAGTAGGGAGATAGGAAGCGGCCGGCGTAGTTTAGTTTAGGTAATTTTAATATGTAAATGTATAGAAAATAAGTAAATAAATATATATAAAAATCGTAGATATAAGTTAGCTAAGATAGATAGGCGTAGTTATAAGATAAATAGGCTAGAATAAGATAGGTAGGCATAGATATAAGATAGATAGGCATAGCTGTAAGATAGATAGTCTAGATTATAAGTTATGTTGAATAAAAATATAGTCGCTCACTGGGTTTCATTTGGGACGAACGGGAGATGCGCACTCGCCAAAATCGATAGGAGACTGAGCCGGTCCAAGGCGCGACGCGGGGGCGGGGCGTCGGAGCGCAGCCGCAAAACCGGACGGCTGCGTCCGCGGCGCCTCAGCGCGCCCGCGCGTATACAAATATAGCGCGTTTTGGCCGGTTCAGTCAGTACTCGCCCAGCCACCGAGAAGAGAAGACGTCCCGAGCACCGGCTCTCCGCTAAGATCGACCGAGGAACGAGCTTCACTCCGGAACGACTGCCTCGGCCGATCGGACGTTCTTCTCTCGGCGAGTGCTCACTCCACGTCTCGAGTGAAAGCCAGTGTGCGGCTGCATTATAGCCAGCACTGTGCATTTCATTTCGCTCTCCACGCCCTACACTACGCGGCTAAACTCCCGGTGCCCCGCGGCACGCCGGTCGAGGTCTCTCCCCGTGCCCCGAGGCACGTCAGGTTGAGGACGCGGTCGCGTAGTGCGTACGTTCGTGCTTGCCGTCGTGCGGATCGGTCCGACGGCATAGCGGTACGCGGTACGAGTTGCGGTACAGTGGTACGAGCGTCGAGTCAAGCAAGAACGGTACGGTGGTGCGTCGGCACGTGGTACGTCGGTACGTGGTACGTCGGTTGTGGTACGAGGGTACGTGGTACGCGAGGGTACGTGGTACAAGACTGCAGCCGGCCGCCGGGTACAGTACCCGTGTGCGCACCGAACCAACGGAGTGAAGGAGACAGCAACATCGGCCATCTCTGTCACGTGCGACCGCCGCGCACGGTTCACTCGCCGAACCCCATATTCTGCTCTGCGGGACGGGCATCAAGAAACGCCAGCGTAAATACAGTCCACCTCTGAGCATCGTCCCCCACACACGTGTTACATCAAAATGGTAATGAAGAATTTTTTGTTACTGTTATGAAAATGAATCGATTAGGCTATAAAAATCAACCACATATTTTTTTACATACATAGATTTTCATACATAAAAAACATTTTTCATAAAAAAAGCCCAAGGTCCAAAAAATTTTATATAGGTTTTACTCCCTATATGATGCAGAACCCCCCCTTAGCGTACTATTAACTAATTTTGAAAGACCTTATATATTAAGATCACAATGAAGTGACCTATGAAATGAGATGCCATCACTTTTCCCAATATTTTTGGTATGATTTTTGCAATATCGCAACACACAACCGGGCATAATGACTGGCGCGATGCGAGCCGCAGACGGACGGCAGCGAGCGCGCGGACGGCGCGTCCGCCGCGTTCGGTCGCTCGCGAGCTACTAGTCTCAAGAGGGTCCCTCCGCGAAATGGTTACTCCACCGCGGTGGAGCGAAGGCTGTTGCCCGGGTAAGAGGTCTAGTAGAATACATGATACGTCATTGATCTAGGGCGAGGTCCTTTATTACTAAAACAGAAGTCAGCTCCACGAAGCATTGAAGTTGCGTTAATCCTCTTCGAAAATTATAGAAAATTATCGCACGTAAATTTTCCTTTGATATCTCCATTTTCCAATAGACTTATCAACTTTGATCAGACGTTGTAATAAATCGGTTCGGTGAATCAATAACCGTTCTTTTGTTTTCGGGTTCTAAATTCAAAACGTTTGCTAACAGTTTTTTAGGTTTCCGTATCCCGTATTACTAAGCCTACGCCGTCTGTCCGTCCGTCCGTCCGTCTGTCCGCCTGTCCGAGGGCTGTATCTCTTGAACCGTAATAGGTAGCCCGTTGAAATTTTTACAAAATATGTGTTACTATGGCGGATATAACAACAAATAATAAAAAAATGAAAATGTTAAAAATTAAGGGGGGCTCTCCCATACAACAAACGTGCGAAAAATCGTTTAGTCACGCTACTGAATAATAGATGGCGCCACAGGCTTTTATACATTGCATTGTTGAAAGACAAAAGATAGGCGGATATTATTGATACCGGATAGATACGGAAACCTCCGTGCGCGAGTGAAACTCGCACTTGACAGATTTTTTTTTTTGTAATCGCGGGAGGTTTGCAAACGACATGACTTAAAAGGCTGCCTGCGTAGGTACATACCTATACATACTGTTGCACGTGGCACTACAAACAAAACAACTTTGAAAAAAAAAAAACAACACGTTTCTTGTATGAGGACCCCCTAAATTTAAAACTTTTTGTTTTTTTAACGATGTTTCAATGTCACGGTATGTCACACGACGTCTCTAGTACAGTCACGGGCCCTTCAAGAGAGGCGTGAACGGGCAACTGTCAGGCCGGCATGGCATTCGCAACCCTCGCATATGACCGAATGTCCGTGGGCGTTATCGTTAGACACCTTATTGGTGGATCGGCGCCATATGTCGCGCTTTCATAAAAAAATGTACCTACAGATATTATTACCAATTGTATAAAAAACGGCTATGTAAATAGTTCATGTTTTCCGTCTATTTCAGTGTATCCGGCACGACCGAGGCGAAGCACTGACATGGCAACTAGTTAATTAAGGTGTTATGGGCTGAAATCACGGATGTAGTAGGTGATGTAGACAACCGTGTCAGTTTCCATAAAAAAAATTACTGAGCTGTATTGAAGTCCGAAAGTAAGCTTCGAATAAAAAGTGGATTAAGCCGTTTTTAAATATTGTACGATTCTTTCAAAAATATATTTATTTACTGTAGTGAATATTTGATTGGGTATTTATATTATTTTAAATATTCACTAAATTCTTCTTTACCAACGCTTTCCGTGCTCAAGCAAGAATAATTTGCCCAATCATCATCTTTTAATTTCGCTTTCCGTTTGAATTAGCAATTCTGCGCCCCTTGCTAAACGAATTTAGTAATAACGTAGGGAGTGGTTCAAATATCGAACGTTGTTGTCGAAATCGGCTCCCATTTTGATTCCGCGTCACTTCGTCGGTGAGTCCGTCCGTGATCATCAGTCCGGTACTTAAAAAGCTGTCAAGTGCGAGTCGAACTCGCGCGGATAGGGTTCCGTACATTCCGTTTTCAGTAAGATCTTTTCCTTGAGATTTTCGTTTAGATTTTCATAGAATCTACAAGATAGGCCCTATAATATTCCAAATAATTTTTAACAAACAATTATTGTTTGTTAAAAATTATAGGTTCTAAACTTAAACTAGAATTTTCGGAGATATTTAGATTCTCGATTTTCCTATATTTTCTTAATTATCTTTTAAAACGGGTAATTTAAAAAATTATAAAAAAAAAATATTATTTGTATTTCTTATTATAACGTGCCTCTTCCATGGACATGTCACATGACTCACTTGAAAAAAATAATTTTAACTTTTAACTTACTAATAACTTTATTATTTTAAATAACTTACTAATTTGTCCCCAAGATTTTACCCCCAAAATCTAAATTCGTTCGTTTAATTTTTTGATACAAAAAAGATTTCTAAAAATCATCAATTTAGTTTTAGTATCATACATAGAGTCTACCTCACAAAGTAATAATACTCCATGACCATCCCTTACAGATTTAATAATAGTATTGACAATACTCAATAATAATGTATATAATTTTTTTTTTATAAAAAAAATGTTTTTATTAATTTTATTGAGGTCCTATTATTTTATTTCATTTTATTATTTTAATAAAAAAGGTATTTATTTAACATAACATGACAATATAAATATAACAGAACATAACATAATATCTTAAAATAATTCACTTTCATCTAATTGACCCGATGACGGGAATGTGCCCATAAAGCTAGAAACTCATTGGGCCCACGTACGCCAGACACGCGAATCTGGGCGCGTCGGTCTCCGTACATTTTATATGGAAGAGTGCAGCACGCAGTTTCATTGCGCCCACGCCACCCTACGCTACGCGATACACTGCGTGCTGCACTCTTCCATATAAAATGTATGGAGACCGACGCGCCCACGTACGCGTGAGTAGCGTACGTGGGCCCAATGAGTTTCTAGCTTAACGCTTGCGGCATTGCCTTTCTGTACAGCCATGCTGATGCGCTGCATCAGGAAGGATCCAGCACGGCTATCCCCCGATTTCTCCGCGAGACGGCGCCCTATTTCTTTGAGAAACCCCTTCGCCTCCTCGCACAGGGGACCAAGGGGTTCCATTATTAGTATTGATTAATAAATTTTAGGTACATAATATTTCATATTTTCAAATTTTCATAAGGCTTGATATTATTTTAACCACAGTTTAGGTAATTGCTACTTGGTCCAACCGCAAAATATTTTACCTACGTCTGAAACCGTATGGATTAATATAATATACAAGCTGTGCCCGCGGCTCCGCCCGCTCTCATATTTCACTTCACTGCTAACCTCATAAGCCATTTAGCGTGATAGTAAGTAGCCTATAGTTGATGGGAAGAATCAAGCTATCCGTAGAATTTTGTTTTATTAAAATCGGTTCAGTGGTTCTCGAGTTATAAGCGGACAGACAGACATACACTCAGACACTCAGACACTCAGACACTCAGACAGAAAGCAGACGTTGGATTTTATTATAGGTAAGGATAAGGATTTATATAATATATCTTTATATCGATTATTATATTTTTTTTATCTCGAATGGTTCAAATCCAATATCGAACATTGTCGAAATCGGCTCCCGTTTGTTCCCGCGTCACTTCGTCATTAGTTAGTGAGGTCATCAATCATTTTCGGTTTTGTTATCAAGTCGACGGGGCGGCCGCAGGCGGCCCGACCTCTTGCCACTTCGATTTGAACCAAAAAAGTTCATTTCGATCGTGTTTGGTCAGATTAGGTCCAGCACACAATGTGTACCTACTTACAATGTGTAACAAATATTTTATATTAAGCTCTGGGAGGGAAGGTGCCATTTCGGAGACTTCTCACTGAATTGTCGGGAAGTACATTTGCAGGATGGAGAACGATATTTTGACACGGAATCTTCATTCAGTTACTGACTCGTGTTCAGTTCGTATGGAAACTGAATTAGATTTTTATTACGGCTGAATTCTCAAAATTGTCGTATACTTTTTTGTAGGTACTTACGGATCCCACGAATCTGCTTCCGAAGTTATTGTAGTCGCTTGTGCAGCAAGCTGTATCTTAATTTTTTTCATTTTTTTCGGAAGTCAATATTATAATTTATCTATTCTATCTATATGCGTATTGAAGTACGAGTAATTATTATGTAGTGTTAGTTTGTAATTTATCGTATTTCTTTACTATACTGTACTGTGTGAGGTCGGTACTTAACAAGAATAGCCCCACTGCCTCTCTCCCCGTGCATGTCGTAAAAGGCGACTAAGGGATAAGGACGAGATGCCATGGTAAAGGGCGATAGGCTTGCCACCTCTCACCTTAGCACGGTACTTCCACCGAGTCGTGCAGCAGGTGGGTCTTTATGCCTTGCTTGCTGCTTCATAGTTATCTTGTCCGAATACTTTGCTAAACGTGGTGGTCGATGTTGTGTTGCAATTTTCCAGAGTTATTGCAGCACAACACCGATTACCCTGCTTATCCTTACTGCTTGTCGGTATACAGCGTGTGTGGTATGTATGTATGTTCTTTACTATTTAATACATTGCCACAAACTATTCTCGTTCGTCTAATGTACTTCTCCTACATCCCAAAGGTTAGTTAGAATAGAATGCCTCACCGCATTAAGCTCACCTACTGTGCATAATTTCTATAAATTGGTGTTCAATAAATAATAAATACATACATATCTTAGTTCCAAAGCCAGCGAAGGCAATCCATTCATAGTAAAAAATCGTATTTCAGCATTGGACTGTATTCCATTTCCAATAAATATAATTTTTAACCGACTTCCAAAAAAGGAGGAGGTTCTCAATTCGTCTGTATGTTTTTTTTTTTTTTTATTTTTTTTTTTATTTTTTTTATTTTTTTGTATGTTTGTAACACGATTTCTCCGTCAATTGAGGGCCGATTTAGAAAATTCTTTTTTTGTTAGTTAGGTCATACTTCCGAGGTGGTCCCATTTCAATTTTATCGAAATTGGTTCAGTGGTTTTCGAAAAATCAGCATAATACTATGGTGTGTGGTTACCTTCAGCAAAACTTGTGATGTGGTCGTTTTCGGCAATTTTCAGTTTGATAAATTAGTATGGTGTGTGGTTACCTTCAGCAAAACATTTGTGATGTGGACTTATTCAGCAATTTGCAGTCTGACACATATGGCGAATAATTCTGTACCACTTCAATCGATTTCGATTATTCGATTTCGATTATTCTTTTTTATGTAATATTACTAAAAAGAATGAAATAAAAACTGTTTTAAAAAATATTAAACCGATTTCCAAAAAAAACAAAAAAAAAAAAAACTAAAAAGTATTAAATACCTAATATTTTGAAATTTTCTCTGTCCTGTTGAAATACATGAATCGATATACTAGTGATACATATTCGGACCCTTGTTTCATGAATATTCTAAATTTGAAATTTTTTTATCTTTTCCGACCGGCGTTTAATTTATTATGGTACCTGGCCAGTACCTACTGTACCGAGTACCATCGAGCTGGTTTGATGATGGAGACAGAAGGTGGCCATAGGAACTCCTAAACTACACATGATAAACCCATCGTGTTTGGGCTCGTTGCATTTGTCTTCACGAGAAATTTACTTTAGACCTAAAAGATTCTCAATTCGACGGTATGTTTTCTTTTTTTGGATGTTTGTTACGCGATTACTCCGTCAATTGTGGGCCGATTTTGAAAATTCTTTTTTTTTTTATTTGAAAGGGGATAACCCTGAGGTTTTTGAAGTGAAAACTTCTTTAGCGGCTCTTGGCACTTTTTTAGGTGGGTAAAAATGTATAACTCGCGACATCGCGTCAGCGTCATTTTTAAAATGAAACCTTAAGTCATTGCGTTAAGGGTTAAGTTAGAGTGGCACGGGATCTGCCGGCACTCCCGGAGTGCAACTGTTAAGTAGGGTTCCGTAACACGTTTATGTCTGTCCATTCTACTAAGTTCTGCAAAATGAATGTAGGGTTCCGTAACATATGCATGTCTATCCGTTCTACTAAATTTTACAATTTTCAACCAAGGTCCTCCGACGGTTATTTTATAATAAAAGTAGGCTTCCGTAACACGTTTATGTCTGTCCATTCTACTAAGTTCTGCAACATCACCTACAACGTCTGTGATGTCAGCCCATAACACCAGTGCCATGTCAGTGCTTCCCCCTTTGATCGTGCTGACTACACTGAACTGGTCGGAAAACACAAACTATTTACATAGCCGTTTCGACCGACGTTTAATTCAGTGCGGTGGTACCAACCCGGGAAGGTTAAACCCTACCACCAAGTAAAATTACGAGGGAAGGGACTTACAGTTTTACGAGGAATCCGAACCTTGGTCAGCCTCCAACGGTCAGCGGTCACCCATCTAAGTACTGACCGCACCCAGCGTTGCTTAAAATTCAATAGCGACAGTTGACTGTCTGCACCACTGAGCTATCGAAGCTGACGTGGTCCTATTTTAATTGGGTCAAGATCGGATTGGAAAGCGAGGCGGAATCGCGAGGCCGAAGGCCGAGCGATTCCGCCGAGTACATTAATAGCAAAAAATTACTAAAAAAAACTGTGAAATAAAAAAAAAGTTTTAAAAAACATAAAACCGACTTCCTAAAAAAAGTAAAACTAAAAAACTATTTAAAATAAAAATATAAAAACCGCCTTCAAAAATATATGAAATAAAAACCTAAAAAAAAAAAAACGAACCCTAGAGTTGAAGGCGGTGCTAAAGCAAGCAAAAATGATGCATGAAAGAAAACATGAGTGGATGATAATATCCTTTGTGATTTGTAAAGCAAGCAAAAATGATGCATGAAAGAAAACATGAGTGGATGATAATATCCTTTGTGATTTGTGTAGCCTTTTTAGCACCGCCTTCAACTCTAGGGTTCGTTTTTTTTTTTTTAGGTTTTTATTTCATATATTTTTGAAGGCGGTTTTTATATTTTTATTTTAAATAGTTTTTTAGTTTTACTTTTTTTAGGAAGTCGGTTTTATGTTTTTCTCTATCAGTTTTCCCATCTGCTCGTGATAGTTTGGGAATCCTTTTATGAATAGCTTATTTGTCGCTTTCATTACTCGCTTCCGATGTGTAGCGGTGCGTGACTTGCTGAATGTGCCCAAATAAATAGTTCCTACGCCTTGTGTCCGCAACATAAGTATTGATCTAGCTCAGCAGTCTCCAAACTACGGCCCGCGGGCCGAATACGGCCCGCGTCGCCGCTTTATCCGGCCGGCGCCACCTTTGTGGCCTAAACATTTATTTTTAATTCATCCTAAATTGTGTATGGGCAACCTGCTTACCTAGACTCTAGGTAGTCTCTTAACTAGAGTAAACATAGCACCAATATGGCACCAGTGCTATTCGGTCGGTCGGGTAGCGGCGCATCGCCGCCGCACAAGGCTCTCTGATGAACATTTACGATCTCTTTTAATAATAGGTACTACAAAATTCGACCCAGTATTAAAGATATAATTTGTTGGTCGACAACTGCATGTGTCACATTAATAAACAATAAATTTGTTTCATTTTTCTCCGTTTATACTAAACATCATTCAAGGAAAATACCTAAACATTTTGAGGTTACAATTTATTAAAAATTTAATATAGAAAAAAAATTACGTTTGATTTTTTTTAAATTAGAAATTGGCCCGTCAATATTTTTCATAAGTCAATGTGGCCCGCCTGTAAAATAGTTTGGAGACCCCTGATCTAGCTTGTCTCCCTTGGATAAGTAAATAGGGAAAAGCAAAGTAAGGCAAATATTATTTTCGTATCCATAACCTGAAACAATATATATTTTGGGGACGTAACATATCGTATGTATATTCATCACCGATATTATTAACTACTATCTTTTTCCCGCGGCTTCGCTCGCATGAAATTTAAGTAAGCCCGCTACCGCACCTTTATTTCGGCGCGCGGAACAATTCGGTTTGTATGAGAGTCATATTTTGGCGCAACATAAACTGAATTTTATTTACCCTACCCTGTGTCACGTATAGTTAAATGTGATTGTACTAAGTTTCATCGAATTCGAATGATCGGCTTAAGAGTTATGGTGGAACATACATACATGCATACAGAAAATATTTCTAAAAATCGTCAATTTAGTTTTAGTATCATACATAGAGTCTACAAACGCAGTATGTCATAAAACAAAGTAACTTTACTCCATGACCATGCCTTACAGATTTATTATTAGTATTGATTGATTACGGATTAATATTAATACCCAGCAGTTTTTCTTTTATTGCTGCCTAACTTGGCGGCTTTGCTCGAGGTGGCAGTTTCAGGCGCAGCCAATTTCACCCCGAGGAGGAGCCAGTCCGGCTTGAAGGTGGACTAATGTCGCTCGGGATAGGCTATTACCGGCGATTTAAAGATTCGTGGATTGTGGGAATAGAGAAAGATGTATAATCCTTCCTTCCTTCCTTCCTTACCTATAATAAAATCCAACGTCTGCTTTCTGTCTGAGTGTCTGAGTGTCTGTCTGTCCGCTTATAACTCGAGAATCACTGAACCGATTTTAAAAAAACAAAATTCTACGGATAGCTTGATTCTTCCCATCAACTATAGGCTACTTACTATCACGCTAAATAGCTTATGAGGTTAGCAGTGAAGTGAAATATGAGAGGGGGCGGAGCCGCGGGCACAGCTTGTGAGTAATAAGACATGTATTCTCCGGAAACCAGGAAGCATGGTGCAGTTCGAAGAACTCTTCTGTCGACTACAAAAGGGTGTTCCGTGAGAGTATGGCGGGTTTGGCGAAGTCGACAAGGAGGAGGAGAGATGATTGAAACGAGTTCGTCACAGCAGCGGCCATAGTAGTATCGGTAAAACAGGCTCAATGACCCAACGATATGTCTGTACTTTAGAGGTTGAAGGTCCTTTGTGAGTACAGAGTCGCCAAAGAGGCGAATCGCTCGTCGCTGAATAGAATCCAAGACTAAAAGAATATACTCAGAGGAACCGTCCCAAAGATGACTTCAATATTCCATCACCGGTGTTACTTGTGCTTTGACGGGCGTGAGAAATCGCCGACATCGGTATAGAATCCCTAATTTTAAAGACGCTAATTTCACCTTGGACTCTATATGAATATTTAATTAAAGAAATAATACTCTCCGGGAAGGAGTATTGTATTTTTTATCTATTGTATAAAATTACATGATGGAAGGCATAGAAACATGGCTTTTTCGAATTTTTAGATCATACAAGAGTCAAATAGATGCAATATATTGCGTTTTATTCTCCTTGGAAGCATTGTCTTGGAGAAAGAATGTTTTCTAACATCAAACTCACAGCGGTTTACGAGGAACATCAATCGGGAGATACCGATTTTTGCTACTGCTGATCCTTAAGTCTTTTCTAATTCATCTAGCGCCAGTGCACATGCTCCGGCCAACCAATATCACCGCCTAGAAGGTGTGATAGCTGAGACTTCGCTTTGGATTGCCGGCTGAACTGGACTAGAGGACAACACAGCCGGGGCTACGACGCCAGTAAGGACCTACCAACCCAGTCGGCTACAATTTGAGCCTACCACCCAGTAAAAGACATGAAAAGGAACCTAAGAGACAATAATTTACATAGGTAACGTCGCATCTGTTTCCCAATGTTTCATAAATCATGTTTAAAGCGCTGATGTGGTTTCCGGCTTGGATTTCCTGCTGTGTTAGAGACAATAATGTACACACGTAACGTCGCATCTGTTTCCCAATGCTACATAAATTATGCTTAAAGCGCTGATGTGGCTTCTAGCTTGAATTTCCTGCTGTGTTAGAGAAAATAATGTACACACGTAACGTCGCATCTGTTTCCCAATGTTACATAAATCATGCTTAAAGCGCTGATCTGGATTCGATGTCCTGCTGTGTTAGAGACAACAATGTACACACGTAACATCGCATCTGTTTTTCAATGCAGTAGGCAGAGACTACGAATCTCCACGTGTCACGTTAATTACATATTTCTGGCGCCTCTCCAGTCTTCCACGCTCAAAACGTTCTTCCTACATATTTGCCGGTTACGGGTACTAATCACTTGACCCCTTTCTGAGGACACATTGCAGATAAAATAATGTAGTTAATAAAATTAAAAGTGAAATGTAAGAGAAAGTGTTGGTCTGTGTTACAAAAACATAAGGGTTAACAATATAACAATAAAATATGAAACTGGTACCATATTTAGAGCATCTATGTACTTAAACACATTAATTCGCCAGATCTGAAAGAAGTGCACACAAACGATTTTTTAAAATAGAAAGCGTGGCATGGGGCCCCGAGCCACCAATAAAGAATCTAACGGGGCCGCCCATGGACATTCGGTCGCATGCGGGGGTTGCAAGTGCCACGCCGACCTGCAGATGTCTATTCACGGCCATCTTGAAGGACCCGAGACTGTACTTGGGGGGAAATATGGGGGCAGGAAGAGCGTTCCAGAGTTTACCAGTTCTGTGGAGGTAAAAATCTACCGAACCGTTCGTACGCTCCTGCGGTAAGTACAACGTGTAGGAATGCAATCCCGTGCACGTTGTGCGGAGGAGGTAGAATGGGGACGGGGGGCGGGATCGCATCAAACAGCTTCTCCGAGCTGTCTCCATGGATGAAATGAAATTAAATATGCCGACATCCCTACGAAATTGCAGTGGTTCTAGACCACGACGATTCATTACAGAAAATAAGTGTCATTAAACAATTAATGTAATTATGGTCGTCTTGGTAGCTCGGGGGCGGTATGGATCGACATCCGACGGATGGCTCACCGTTCGACCATTGGAACTGACCATGCTTCGGATTCCATGTAAAACTGAAGGTCCCTTCCTTTACCTTAATAGATGGCAGTGTTTAACAGGACCGTTCGTGTTTTCTGTCTAGTTCAGTGTAGCCGGCATGACCAAATGTAGTTTACCAAGGTGTTATGGACTGACCTTAGAGTAGGCGATGTAGATAACTATGTCAGGTGCCCTAAATTTTTTTTAAATATCTCCTTAACCTACCCATGTATATTCTTCCAGGTACAGTCTAGGGTCAATCGCACCTGTCGGGCCGGCACGGCTTCGCAACCTCCACAAAGCAAATGCCAATGAGCACCGTTAACACTTACAAATGGATGGCGCGGTGACTAACGCTCTTATTGAGACTAATAAGTAAACAACGAATGCACCTACCCAGAAAGCCAGGAATCGCCCCCATCGGCATCACGAACAAGCTGACCAGAAGGTCCGCGATCGCCAACGACAGCAAGAAGTAGTTGGTCACGTTCTGCAGCCGCTTGTCCAGACACACCGCCAGGCACACCAGAATGTTACCCACACCGCCCGCCACTATAAATAATATCACAAAGAGAAAGATCCAATCGTAATGCACTGCCTCCACCGCCCCGTCCGTATCGTTCCCTTTCACGTTCCAGTAACACTCGAAGTTCTCATACACACCGTTCACTAAACTAACGTTGAAGTCTTCGTCATCGTGCAAGGAGCTGTTGACGCGATACAGTTCATCGGAGAAGCACTTGATGGATGCCTCCCAGCTCTGGACTGTTCTGCAGACGCGCTCAGGCCACTCCGGGACGCGGAGCCACATCGTCTTGAGAGCCGTCTCGAAGACGACGCTGGCAATGCTCAGCTTGAACCTAGTGCCGCAAGCAGTAGCGTTGCCCCCACCGCCGCCGTACACCTCCGCATCGCAGCTCCGGCAGTCGTAGGAAGTCTCATTTTGAACGTCCAAATCCAAGGAGCAGATGTAATTGAGCGAAGATTTGAGGGGAATGTACTCGTACTCGGACTCTTCGCTATCGAAGTATGTATACTGACAGTCGATACCGGCTTTAGTGCTGTTGGAGCAGTGTTCTACCAGCGATGCGACGAGACGACAGGAGAGCTTCTCTAGAGTCGAATTCACGGATATGAACGAATTCAGTACGTAATCGACATCTAGTAGTGTTGAATTCGACATCGCCAATGTTTTTCAGAGGCTCCTCTTCGTCGCGGTGGTAATTTTTAGGTATATTCCATGTTCGCTGCTCCTCCGCAGTAGCAGTGAAGTCCATCATTTGGATACTGCGTGTGTTTTGGCCATATTGTTTTTGAATCTGAAACAAAATATTTCGACTTTAGATTCAGATCTTCATTATTTTTAAGAATAGATACTAAAAAAAGTACAAAGGGGAAATGTGAAACTGTAAATCAACATTGCCGTACAACGGTACCGTGTGGGGCCGGTAGGTACTTAAATATATATTATAATATATAAATAGCCTCATTGCATCTCTCCCCGTGCATGTCGTAAAAGGCGACTAAGGGATAAGGACAAGATGCCGTGCTAAAGGGCGACATGCTCGCCACCTCTCACCTTGGCACGGTACTTCCACCGAGTCATGCAGCAGGTGGGTCTTCGTGCCTTACTTGCTGCTTGATCGATTGAATCTTGTTCGAATACTTTGCGAAACGCGGTGCTCGCGGTGTTGTGCTGTAATTTACGAGAGTTTTTGAAGCACAACACCGATTACTCTGCTTACCCCGATTGTCGGTATTCACCGTGTGTGATATGTATGTATCTGTAAATCAAATGCTGTATAGAAAGATTCCCACATGGCAGCTTCTCCTTTTAGTCCAGTATAGCTAGCAATAAAAATATAGATATAGGAGCATCATTCCGGAGGTAATATTGCCTTGTCGGAGCGGAGCGTGTGTTCTGGGCCCTCTGATTCAGCCGGACGATTATACATTGTATTGTATTGTCGTATTGTTTATTGATCATTCATATGGCAGTTAGACTGCACTCGAACTTATCACAATGTGTTCTATCCGGTTCGATTACACCCACGAACAAGAACCGGCAAGAAATTCGCAGGGTGTTTTTATACCTACATATTTTTACAAGTAATTTAGTGACTAGCCACATGATAACACCGCTTACAGTCTACCGAAAACACAGCTTTTGAGCAAGATTAACAATTTTTCTGAGAGTTCTGACTACAAAGACTTATTATAAGTGAATCAGGTGTAAAGAGCCTTTATTGTCAAACTTTGATACGTAATTTGTATCAAAATATTTATGTTATAGTATATTAAACATACTACCTACAATGTATTATAATTCTAAAAAAAATATGAATTAAGATACTTGAAGTATCAAGTTGTCAAAGGGTTAATAAATTTAGGTACTAATCGTACCTAGCCAAGAGTTAACTAATTATGCAGTCAGGTAAGTAGTATATACATTGGTATACCATTCAGATAATATGCTGCCAATTGGAGCAGGCCAGTCTCCACAAACAGCACCCGTTCACGAGCATCACGCCAGGGCCAGCCATCGCCTCCCTTAACCATATTTGAGGGTGAGAGGCGACCCGGACAGGTATAAGTAAAAACTAAAAACTTAGCAATAATCTAAGAGGATAATACACTTCGCATTCCCAAACACCTATTTAGTCTCGCCAATACCTTTGGTACATTTGGGTGCACCCTTCGGAGAAGCGTAAATCATTTGCTTTTAACGGTCTCGCGGGGCTAATAATACGGCCTTAAGAGGAGAAAAGCGTTTACGGATTAGCCATCACATCACATTACAGACGAATAGGGCAGTAATTTTCTCCCAACGCTAATACACTCCATCTGAAAGTAGGCGCTCTCAATAATAGCCATTCGAGGGAAGAAATTGGTTCTAGGTATTTACTTTACTCCGTCCGTTGGGCTCCGAATAATTGGGATATTCTGCTGGGATCTTCTGCATATAAGCATGTCAATGAAAAATTTACTTTTTCCTAATATTATTCACTCATTTTGAAGATTCATTACTTGTACCATCTCGGTACTGTACTCGACTTACCGCGGATGCGTACCAATCGGTTCTGCAGATCTTTCCTCTACAGAAATTTCCCCCCAAGTACAGTCTTGGGTCCTTCAAGAGCGGCGTGAATGGGCGCCTGTCAGGCCGGCTTGGCCACCATCATATTATTACACACTGTGCGCCATTTTTGGGCCGATATAGGCCCTCCATCGCGCGATAGGTTAAAAGGAGTTAAAATTAAATTAAATAAAAATTTCAGAAAACCTCACTACGAAAAACGGAGGAAATAAAAAGGAAATTTTATCATCGGATATACTGCAGTCGAACGCGTAGAAAGATTCGAATAGACAGGGATCCCTACTACAGCATTTTTGGTCGACTTTCCTTGTTATTTTTCAATTTCCACGTAAAGCTGTAGGCCCCTTACCTTCTTACCTTACTAGGTGGTAGGGTTTACTCCGCCCGGGTTGGTATCACCGTTCTGCAGGTCTATTCTTGTAAATTCTGACAGCGGAATCAGCGCTGTTGTGGCGCTGAGAGCCACTTATCAAAGTGGCTCTCAGCGCCACAACAGCGCTGATTCCGCTGTCAGAATTTACAAGAATAGACCTGCTGGATGTAAGATGGCCGCGTAACAGCCTCGGCTGTGTTCTCCTCTAGTCCAGTATAGCCGGCAATCCCGCAAAAGGAAAGTCTCCGGTATGTCACCTACCTTTTCGGAGGTGATAACCTACCCTTCTTACCTTACTAGATGGTAGGGTTTAACCCGCCCGGGTTTGTACCACCGCACTGAATGAAACATCGAAACGGCTGTGTAAATAGTTCGTGTTTTCCGTCCAGTTCAGTGTAGCCGACATGAAATGAAGGGAAGCACTGACATGGCACCTAGTTCACCCGGTGTTATGGGCTGACATCACGGATGTTGTAGGTGATGTAGCCAACCGTGTCAGTTTACATAAAAAAAATTACATTCAGTACGGTGGTACCAACCCAGTCGGCTAAAAGCTGAGCCTACTACCTAGGTAGTAAGGGGCAAAGGGAAGGGACCTACAGTTTTACACCGGTCCCGAACGGCCAGCAATCCAGCCAAAAAAAAATACAGGGAAGTCTCTGGTATGGCACCTACCTTTTCGGAGGTGATATTGACTAGTTAGTGCATGCACTTTGGCACCTCCGAGTCAGCCACCCATACGGGATTATATATGGGGACATCCATTAATCACGTGAGCAATTTTTTTGGATTTTTTGACCCCTCCCTCCCCCTTGGTGGGATTTCATGAGATTTATAGGAACCTCCCCCCCCCCCCCCCCCCCCAAATCTCAAGTGAGATTTCCTCTATGTGGAAGTTTCGTCAAAATCTGCATATTTAAAGTGTATACAGACTAATTCAAGTATTTAAATACACTGAATGATCTGAGAGAATGGAAGTGGCAAGAAAATGACGCAGCGTTTCAGGTGCACTTCTAAGTATTACTATTATCCACGCCATGGGCATTCATTAGCCTCTTCATTCATTATGATAGGACACAAGATGTCGTTATCCATTGAAGCAATAGTGTCTCTAGCTCCAGCTCAAGCTGTCAAAATAAATAAATAATAAAAAAATAAAAAATAAAAAAAAAGACGACGTGAGACTGTTGTAGACCCCCCATCTCCCCCTAGTGAGATTTGGTGAGATTTCGCCAGACTCCTCCCCCCCCCCCCCATTTTTTTCCTCACGTGATTAATGGGTGTCCCCCATATAAAAAAAAACTTGGGTCCAAAATATTATGCAAATGAAAACAATTCCAAGTGTGCGACGGTCTTTACGCGCACGCTACGTCTCTCCAATTACGGGGAATTTTCAGTGGACGTCTTCGAAATTTAAACTTGCCTGCCGCAACCTTAGGAAAGATAAAAATAATTAAAACGAATTAATTGCAGTCGCGATTTAATTACGGTACAGGAAAGTGGAATTATTTAACATGTATATTTTAGCAACTTTAATGTAATATTTTTTTTCTTTCTATTATTTGATTTGACTGAAACAAATACTTATTACTCATTGGCTGTTAAGCAGCAAGTAAGGCACGAAGACCGACCTGCTACAAGGTTCGTTGGAAAGACCGCGCCAATGTGAGAGGTGGTTAGCCTGTCGCCCTTTAGCACGGCATCTTGTTCGTATCTCTTAGTCGCCTTTTACGACATGCACGGGGAGAGATACAGTGGGGCTAAGTGTCGACCCCACACGGTACACGGTTCTTTTTTTCTTTATGTTTTAATAAAAACTTTTCACTATAAAGCGTAATCAATTAATTACGAACGACCGGATGAGAGACCCTGTTTCCCATAGCTCAGGGAATCCTATTTTGGGAAACAGGGATCATTTGAAAGTATTCTAATATGTAAAAACAATAAAAATTTTCTTTCTTTCTTTCTTTCATAATAATTACGCTTAATTTATAGTCATAATTTATGAGATCAATATGAATTCTCCAGATCGATTGAACTCTGCATGGATCAATCAACATTCACTTCGTATCTCCTCTAACAGTGCCTTCCGTCATCGCGGCATCATCAGATGTTGTTTACATGCATCATCCGGTAGATGATGGAGAGATCCGGCTGTTCAGTCAAATTTGGATTAGATGGAAGTGGAAGAATTTGTGAATGACGCTACCGGTCAGCGCTCGGCGACTATTAAGATAAATTTCTCATCATTTATTTTAATTATTTTTTTACTAGCTTATGCTTCGCTCGCGTGAAATTCCTATTTAAAAGAACTTCTATTCTAAATTCCCATTTAAAAGAAATTCCTATTCAAGATATTGCATCTGAGATTCTTTTATTTAGCTTTGACAATAAAAAGTTTGACACCTCTTTTATATTTATATTTCCTGCTGATTTCCCACCTGGAACAGCCTAAGAGTTCAGGCAGATGCAGCAGACTAGGAACTAGAAGTGAAAAGTAGAAGAACAATTCACTAGTGACCTAAGCAGTAGTGCAATATATAAGGTGTTTCGTTAGTCATGTCATTAACTTCGGGAGGGTTACGTACACACTCAAATAAACAAGTTACGTAAAAAAAAATATATATGTTTATAGTATTACTTTTCGAGAAATTTAACAAAACATGTTTGCTACCTAAACATTAACCTGCGTGTAACAGTAGGTAACTTGCATTGTACGGGGTCAATGACCGTACTATGTTCAAACGCAGAACAGCTGTTTGTTGTAAGTAAGTCACAAGGTCACTATAATTGGTTTTTACAGCTACTTATTTGATTAAATTTTTTTGTTAGGAGAAAAAATGCTCCTATAAACATATGTTTTTTTCTTACGTAAAGTGTTTATTTGAGTGTGTATGTAACCCTCCCGAAGTTAATGACATGACTAACGAAACACCTTATATATAAGGTGGGGAAAAAGTAATGTCATAATGTGACTTTGACTTTGACTTTGACTTTGACTTTGTGAATTGGCTGCCATTTTGTTAGAAATTAAAAAAAATGGCTCTGTTGACGGTTGAAAAAATGATATCGGTCAAATAACAACCTTCTGAGTTCATGATAAAAGTACTTATAATATATCGAATGTCCATGCGCTTCGTTAGTCACCTTAAAGGTGGCTCGGCGCCACATATCGCACTCTCAATAAACACAAATAAATAGGTAAATATATATAAATGCATACAAATATATTATACTACACGAAAAATATATACAGAGAAAGGTAACTTAAGACTCTAATCTAACTAAACATTTAAAGGGTGTAATTTTAACGTTCCAGAAAGCGGAAACAGGGCATTTGGACGCTTACATTTAAAAGTGTCTCCATCAATACAAATAATAAATCTGTAAGGGATGGTCATGGGGTATGTTACTTTGTTTTATGTATGAGATACTGAGCTTGTAGACTCTATGTATGATATTAAAACTAAATTGACGATTTTTAGAATGTTTTTCTGTATGTATGCATGTATATATGTATGTTCCTCCAGAACTCTTAAACCGATCATCTGAATTCGATGAAACTTCGTACAAGAACATTTACCCAGGATAGGCTGAATAAAATACAGTTCCTGTTACGCTAAGATGTGGCTCTCATACAAACCGAATTGTTCCGCGCGCCGAAATAAAGGTACGGTACCATTACTTTCTTCTTTTAAAATACGAATTTCACGCGAGCGAAGCCGCGGGCAAAAGCTACTTCAGGAACAAATCTATTCTGTAGTTCTGTCATCTATCATTTGCATTCAACGATGTTTAGCAAAAATCCCACGCTCTTCCTCTTATGGCATCTGTCGGATGAGGCATCGAATTAAGGCCGTGACAAACGCCAACGACCTTGAGCATTCGAGAATTCTACATAATGTTCCATGCGACTGCTAATTTCGCTTCGCACGTTCAAGTCACATTTAGCGTAGTTTGTCGCTATCAGCCTAAAGAGTTGATGGTTCGGGGTTCGAATCCCACTTTCGTATGTTTTTTTTTTTGCTTTTTTATTATTTTAATTATTAAAATGATTGTGGCTTATGTAACTGATGCGTGATTCTAATTTTTTATTTTTTATTATTTTACCTAAATAACATTTTATTGTAATTTCTTCCAAATTATTTTAGTTCATGTACTTACCACTTTTTATAAACCTCTAAATAGACTATCGATGAAAACTAAAATAAAAATAGGTAGGTAGGTAATAGGTAGATAGGCATTTAGGTATGTATGGCAAATATCATAGCAACATAGGTACCGGCCGGCGCGCGCGGCGCGCGCGGCGGCAGCATGGCACGGTGCGGTGGGGTGCGGTGCGGTGCGGTAACTCAGTAGCAGCGTGCCACTCACGCATGCAAGCAAGCAATAACAAGCCGCTCCTCCGCGCCGCGCCGCCGCTCCTCCGCGCCGCGCCGCGCCGCCGCGTCGTCACCGCTCCGCGCCACCACAGTGCCGCCGCCGCCGCCGCCCCCGCTCCGCAGCGCGCCGCTGTTGCTAGGCTACTTTTATTTAGGCACGGTTCTATAGTCCTTGCATCTCAAGCGCAGACAGTGACACTAGTCACATTTTCTATGAAGCGGCCGAAAATGTGTACCTACTGCTCACGTACGCGGGCGCCTTTGCGTGTATTGGTGCGACCTCGATAACTTGGGTACAGGGTTGGCACTCTTTATGAGAAGTTTGTAGTGGACAATATTATAAATTATATTTGATGTAATTTAAAAGGAAACATTTTTCATTATGACTATCTATGTATATGTACCTCTTAACATTATTGGAGGGCAAGAAAAAAAGAAAAACATCAACTTATATGCACATGTTTTATTTTTACTCGCTAACTAAACGACAATTTTGCAGTGAAAGTTTCACTAAATTTTGGAAACTTTGCAATAGGTATTCCATTTTTATTATTTTTAAGCCGAATCGTATGTGAAGCTAAAGTGAAATTTTCAATGTATACTTGCCGCCATTTTGAACTTTTTAGTTACTGGACCGATTGCTTTCAAAATTGATATCTGGGTGTCTGTGTAGGCTCTGAATACGAATCTGTAATCAAAATTAAAAAAAAGTGGCCGCCATTTTGAACTTTTTAGTTACTGGACCGATTGCTTTCAAAATTGATATCTGGGTGTCTGTGTAGGCTCTGAATACGAATCTGTAATCAAAATAAAAAAAAGTGGCCGCCATTTTGAACTTTTCAGTTACTGGACCGATTGCTTTCAAAATTGATATCTGGGTGTCTGTGTAGGCTCTGAATACGAATCTGTAATCAAAATAAAAAAAAAATAGTGGCCGCCATTTTGAACTTTTCAGTTACTGGACCGATTGCTTTCAAAATTGATATCTGGGTGTCTGTGTAGGCTCTGAATACGAATCTGTAATCAAAATAAAAAAAAAATAGTGGCCGCCATTTTGAACTTTTCAGTTACTGGACCGATTGCTTTCAAAATTGATATCTGGGTGGCTGTGTAGGCTCTGAATACGAATCTGTAATCAAAATAAAAAAAAGTGGCCGCCATTTTGAACTTTTTAGTTACTGGACCGATTGCTTTCAAAATTGATATCTGGGTGTCTGTGTAGGCTCTGAATACGAATCTGTAATCAAAATAAAAAAAGTGGCCGCCATTTTAAACTTTTCAGTTACTGGACCGATTGCTTTCAAAATCGATATCTGGGTGTCTGTGTGGGCTCGGAATACGAATCTGTAGTCAAAATTAAAAAAAAGTGGCCGCCATTTTGAACTTTTTAGTTACTGGACCGATTGATATCAAAATTGATATCTGGGTGTCTGTGTAGGCTCTGAATACGAATCTGTAGTCAAAATTTAAAAAAAGTGGCCGCCATTTTGAACTTTTCAGTTACTGGACCAATTGCTTTCAAAATCGATGTCTGGGTGTCTGTGTGTGCTCTGAATACGAATCTGTAGTCAAAATTAAGTGGCCGCCATTTTAAACTTTTTAGTTACTGGACCGATTGATTTCAAAATTGATATCTGGGTGTCTGTGTAGGCTCTGAATACGAATCTGTAGTCAAAATTTAAAAAAAGTGGCCGCCATTTTGAACTTTTCAGTTACTGGACCAATTGCTTTCAAAATCGATGTCTGGGTGTCTGTGTGTGCTCTGAATACGAATCTGTAGTCAAAATTAAGTGGCCGCCATTTTAAACTTTTTAGTTACTGGACCGATTGCTTTCAAAATAGATATCTGCGTGTCTGTGTGGGCTCTAAATATGAATCTGTAGTCAAAACTAAAAAGTGCAAGATGGCGGCAACTATTTTTAAATTTTGAAAACGGATTCGTATTCAGAGCCCATACAGATACCCAGATATCAATTTTGAAAGCAATCGGTCCAGTAACTAAAAAGTTCAAAATGGCGGCCACTTTTTTTTAATGTTCACTACAGATTCGTATTCAGAGCCCACGCAGACACCCAGATATCGATTTTGAAAGCAATCGGTCCAGTAACTAAAAAGTTCAAAATGGAGGCCGTTTTTTTTTTATTTTGACAACGGATTCGTATTCAGAGCCCACACAGACACCCAGATATTGATTTTGAAAGCAATCGGTCGAATAACTAAAAAGGTCAAAATGGCGGCAACTTTTTTTAAATATTCACTACATATTTGTATTCAGAGTCCACACAAACACCCAGATATCGATTTTGAAATCAATCGGTCCAGTAATTAAAAAGTTCAAAATGGCGGCAACTTTTTTTAAATGTTCACTACAGATTCGTATTCAGAGCCCACACAGACACCCAGATATCGATTTTGAAAGCAATCGGTCCAGTAACTAAAAAGTTCAAAATGGCAGCCGCTTTTTTTAAATTTTGACAACGGATTCGTATTCAGAGTCCACACAGACACCCAGATATCGACTTTGAAAGCAATCGGTCCAGTAACTAAAAAGTTCAAAATGGCGGCCACTTTTTTTAAATTTTGACAACGGATTCGTATTCAGAGTCCACACAGACACCCAGATATCGACTTTGAAAGCAATCGGTCCAGTAACTAAAAAGTTCAAAATGGCGGCCACTTTTTTTAAATTTTGACAACGGATTCGTATTCAGAGCCCACACAGACACCCAGATATTGATTTTGAAAGCAATCGGTCGAATAACTAAAAAGGTCAAAATGGCGGCAACTTTTTTTAAATATTCACTACATATTTGTATGCAGAGTCCACACAAACACCCAGATATCGATTTTGAAATCAATCGGTCCAGTAATTAAAAAGTTCAAAATGGCGGCAACTTTTTTTAAATGTTCACTACAGATTCGTATTCAGAGCCCACACAGACACCCAGATATCGATTTTGAAAGCAATCGGTCCAGTAACTAAGAAGTTCAAAATGGCAGCCGCTTTTTTTAAATTTTGACAACGGATTCGTATTCAGAGTCCACACAGACACCCAGATATCGACTTTGAAAGCAATCGGTCCAGTAACTAAAAAGTTCAAAATGGCGGCCACTTTTTTAAATTTTGACAACGGATTCGTATTCAGAGTCCACACAGACACCCAGATATCGACTTTGAAAGCAATCGGTCCAGTAACTAAAAAGTTCAAAATGGCGGCCACTTTTTTTAAATTTTGACAACGGATTCGTATTCAGAGCCCACACAGACACCCAGATATCGACTTTGAAAGCAATCGGTCCAGTAACTAAAAAGTTCAAAATGGCGGCCACTTTTTTTAAATTTTGACAACGGATTCGTATTCAGAGCCCACACAGACACCCAGATATCGACTTTGAAAGCAATCGGTCCAGTAACTAAAAAGTTCAAAATGGCAGCCGCTTTTTTTAAATTTTGATAACGGATTCGTATTCAGAGCCCACACAGACACCCAGATATCGACTTTGAAAGCAATCGGTCCAGTAACTAAAAAGTTCAAAATGGCGGCCACTTTTTTTAAATTTTGACAACGGATTCGTATTCAGAGCCCACACAGACACCCAGATATCGACTTTGAAAGCAATCGGTCCAGTAACTAAAAAGTTCAAAATGGCAGCCGCTTTTTTTAAATTTTGACAACGGATTCGTATTCAGAGCCCACACAGACACCCAGATATCGACTTTGAAAGCAATCGGTCCAGTAACTAAAAAGTTCAAAATGGCAACCGCTTTTTTTAAATTTTGACAACGGATTCGTATTCAGAGCCCACACAGACACCCAGATATCGACTTTGAAAGCAATCGGTCCAGTAACTAAAAAGTTCAAAATGGCGGCCCCTTTTTTTAAATTTTGACAACGGATTCGTATTCAGAGCCCACACAGACACCCAGATATCGACTTTGAAAGCAATCGGTCCAGTAACTAAAAAGTTCAAAATGGCGGCCACTTTTTTTAAATTTTGACAACGGATTCGTATTCAGAGCCCACACAGACACCCAGATATCGACTTTGAAAGCAATCGGTCCAGTAACTAAAAAGTTCAAAATGGCAGCCGCTTTTTTTAAATTTTGACAACGGATTCGTATTCAGAGCCCACACAGACACCCAGATATCGACTTTGAAAGCAATCGGTCCAGTAACTAAAAAGTTCAAAATGGCGGCCACTTTTTTTAAATTTTGACAACGGATTCGTATTCAGAGCCCACACAGACACCCAGATATCGACTTTGAAAGCAATCGGTCCAGTAACTAAAAAGTTCAAAATGGCAGCCGCTTTTTTTAAATTTTGACAACGGATTCGTATTCAGAGCCCACACAGACACCCAGATATCGACTTTGAAAGCAATCGGTCCAGTAACTAAAAAGTTCAAAATGGCAACCGCTTTTTTTAAATTTTGACAACGGATTCGTATTCAGAGCCCACACAGACACCCAGATATCGACTTTGAAAGCAATCGGTCCAGTAACTAAAAAGTTCAAAATGGCGGCCACTTTTTTTAAATTTTGACAACGGATTCGTATTCAGAGCCCACACAGACACCCAGATATCGACTTTGAAAGCAATCGGTCCAGTAACTAAAAAGTTCAAAATGGCGGCCACTTTTTTTAAATGTTCATATGATTAAGATTCGCTCCGGTGAAGGAAAACACCGTGAGGAAACCTGTGCACAGCAGTACATATAAAATTGTTGTGGACACCGCTTCCAATCCAGCTTGTCGCGTGGAAATGTATAACAATTCCCTTCCATGTTCATGGGAAAGGCTTGCGCTCAGTAGTAGGACATTAAAATTGACTCAAGAAGAAGAATAAGAAACCAAATTGATATCTGATTTGTGTAACATAAATTTCATTATTTCACATAAGAATGAAAATTTCACAGTAATTTTGCAGAAAGTGCAAAATTTCACTGCAAAATTTCAAGTGAAATTTTTGTGCAAAATTGCGCCTTGCATCTCTAAGTAAGTGCGAACAAGGAGGTTTGAAGTCCACCGCGCGCGCGGGCGCGGCCGGCCCGATCGTTGTTCTGTGCTGTGAGTGCGAAAGAACCGCGCGCGTACGTGTAAGTAGCTACTACTCCCTCTCGAAGGTGCGCTCGCTCTCCTCTCGACAGTCGGTGCCAGCCTGACTAGCCGTCCGCCAGAAGTCGACCAGACAGCGCTCGCGGGCTGCGGGGCGCGGGGGGAAGCAAACTCGCTTCGAGGCGGAGCGTCGCTTCTATACGCCAGTATTATAAGTATTCTATGGTTATACCACAGTACCTATTAGTTATTCTGTGGTTATACCAACGAAAGCCATGCATATAACGCCCCGTCAAGTTACGTACCGGAGCGTATACTGATAGATACCACAGAAGAGAGATATTACTGATACGGTCGTACTGTATACTGGTACGGAAAATGACACGGTGGCAACATCACCTACAATACAACATCCGAGATGTCAGCTCGTAACAACTGGTGAAGTAGGTGCTATGTCAGTGCTTTTCTTCGGTCGTACCGGCTTCACTGAACTGGACGGAAAAAAAGAAGGGAGTCATATCCCGAAATAGTTTGTATTTTCCGTCCAGTTTAGTGTAGCCGGCACGACCAAAGGGAAGCACTGACATGGCACCTAAGTTCACCCGGTGTTATGGGCTGACATCACGGATGTTATAGGTGATATAGCAAACTGTGTCAGTTTACATAAAAAAATCCCTCAGTCGCCTTTTACGACATGCACGGGGAGAGATGCAGTGGGGCTATTATTTTAAATTACCATCCCACACGGTACAAATATACCTAACCACCTATCTTTTTTCCATTCGATCCAAACACAGAAGACAGAAATGACGACCGACACGCGGGCGCAGCAGGGCAGGAGCGAGCAAGCGAGCCCGGAACTAAAATTGTATCTAGTATTGAAGTGCCTGCTAAATTGACGAAGGCAAAAATTTTACCCTTCCGACTGAAGAATTACGTCAATAATTTCATGTAGGCGTTTTTTGTTTTTTATTTTTATCTCCTTTCGTGGATAAAATAATAAAAAAAATTGAATAGAGTTTTCTCAGAGCTTTGTGACCTTTGAATCGGTGGTATTGTAAAATTGTAATAATACACACATACTCAGATTTTCAAAAATTCATGCTTTTTTTATATATTTTTAATTTTATGTTTATTACTTACTTTTACTCATTATTAAAAAAACCAGCAATGCACTTTGTTGGTAAGGAACCAAAATATAGGTTGGTATTTTTTTAATTTTCTGAATGTGTGTCAATTGGTCAGTTTTGGACCTTCTTTGTCGCACTTTTTGCATGTTTTGCGTATTTGGCGTTTGTCACTGCCTTAAATAGATTCATCCAGAGTCCTGAGCAACGGATAAAAAGTTCAGCATGAAAAGATTAACTTGAACGACTGTGGAGTCGTATTAAATTTTCTCGCAGGCTCGCCACTGTGACAGAAAGCTCCTCTTAAAAACATAATAGCAGTGGAAGACTCAGCAGCAGTACACGGTACAGTCGACTGCAGAAGTTGTCTGCTTGCTTTTATTTACTTATTAAGTACTAGCTTTTACCCGCGGCTTCGCTGGCGTGAAATTTGTATTTAAAAAGAAGAAATTACGGAAGTCCGCTGCTACCGTACCTTTACTTCGGCGCGCGGAACAATTCGGTTTGTATGAGAGCCACATCTTAGCGTAATCGGAACTGAATTTAATTTAGCCTATCCTGTGTCTCGTATAGTCAAATGTGCTTGTACTAAGTTGCATCGAATTCGGATGATTGGTTTAAGAGTTATGGTGGAACATACATACATACAGAAAATATTTCTAAAAATCGTCAATTTAGTTTTAGTGTCATACATAGAGTCTACAAACGTAATATCTCATAAAACAAAGTAACTTACTCCGTGACCATCCCCTAGAGATTTATTATTAGTATTAATATTAATTAATTAATTAATAATATTAATATTTAATTAATTTAATTAATAACTCCCCCAAACTCGGGTGTCGAAAAATACCCCTGATGTCTGATGTGTGCGAACTTTGCGACTCAGTCCGACCTAGCGTGCCCTAGTCCGACCCAATATGCAAATAGTCTAACATAGTTTCGCCTAGTTTGGTCTAATGAGGCCATTTTTATGCAGCCTACATCTAGCCCGGCCCAATCCCTATCTAAATGATCTGTGTCTTGTCTTTTCAGCTAGGGTGTGGAACTGTCTTCCGGCGAGTATGTTTCGCGAATCCTTTAACCTGGGGTCTTCAAACGTCGTCGTATCTACGGGCTAGACAGCCTAGCAACAATCCGCAAATCTGCTTGAATGTCATCACACTGAGCGAGAGTTTCGCGAGAAGAATTGAATTTGGCTCTTGTCGACTGAGCCATTGGATCTTCGGCAAAGCCACCCAAGCTGGTTTTCATTAAAAAAACCGGCCAAGTGCGAGTCGAACTCGCGCACCGAGGGTCCCGTATCGTCATGTCATGCACAGCGCTGCTTCTTTTACACTTTTTAGTTTCTTCTATGGGGACGCCTGTGAATATTTTACTTTTTCTTATTTTTATTATTTGCTATTATATCGGCCATAATAACACATATTCTGTGAAAATTCAACGGGCTACCTATTACGGTTCAAGAGATACAGCCCTCGGACAGACAGAAAGACAGGCTGACAGACAGACGGCGTAGGCTCCCGTGGGGTCCCGTACGACTGATACGGAATCCTAAAAATTCATGTGCGATTTTCTCCACTAATGATCTGTGGGCTCCCACGGTCGACTGCACGACTCGGTAATTTCGAAACAAAAGTACTTCATAGAATGAAATGCTAAGTAGACAGTCATGGAGTGCCGGAGATAATACCTTGTCTAAAGAATGAGATTAAGGCCGGCCGATCTGCATGAGAATGGAAGCGGTGTGCGAATGCAAAATAATTGTTTCAGAAACGGATGGGAGAGCGTGCTCCGATTCGAAATAGATTTATCTGAAGCACAGAGGAATTTAAAGCAACTATGCTCTCTTGAAGGAAATATAGTAAGCGCCGAAAGCAGATTTTGGAACAACAGAAATCTGGGAATGTACTTATCTACAGTTTGCTGAGGAGTAACTACTTCGCGTGAGGCGTTTTGTCGTCTTCGATAGCTCAGTGGTGCGGTCGGTCGAACGTAGGTCGGATCAGAAGCACACCTAGGCTCGGCCAGTGGATGGATTGGTGACTGCTCGACCGTTGGAGGCTGACCGTGGTTCGGATTCCACGTAAAACTGTAGGTCCCTTCCTTTCTTATCTTACTAGGTGGTAAGGTAAGAAGGGGTTTAACCCGTCCGGGTTGGTACCACTGCACTGAATGAAAGGCCGGTTGAAACGGCTATGTAAATAGTTCATGTTTTCTGCCTACTTCAGTTCAGCCGGCACGACCGAAAGAAGCACTGACATGGCACCTAATGTGATGGGCTGACATCACGAACGTATTAGGTGATGTAGCCAACCGTGTCAGTTTCAATAAAAAAAGGCTCTGTGAAGAAGGAGCGTAATTTCGTAGTCGTCGATGCAAAATCTCGCGCGCTCCCTGTACATTTTTGCACCATTGACTTATATATATTACTTACTAATGTTTTGAACCCCATTTTTTTTTAGATATAAATATAGTTATATTCGTCTTCTTTTAAAGAAACTAAAAAACAATATAAATGTCAGTACAAAGTTTTTTAGAAACCATAAACACAGGGCGGGCCGCGCTCACGCAAATCCATGCGTGGAATCGCGGGCGTTCGCCGCCGCGCGCCGCCCCGGCGCCTCTCGGCAGCCACTGATGTATTTTCGCATTTTACATCTTCCAACCATATGATAAAGTTATTACTACTTCGGTCCTAGTGGACGGTTGCTCCTCGAAAGCCATGTCAGTGAATACCGGCGTGCCACAGGGATCTGTGTTGTCACCCACAATGTTTCTTCTCCATATCATTGATATACGAATGACAATGTCAGCTATAAAGCGAACAAAAAGGTTGTCGTCTAATTTATTAACAAGTCTATGCATTTACAAATCGTATTATTTACAAATTAATACGGCGCTATAATAAATATGTCTTATTGACTTCTCATTATACCTAAGTGCGATAACAGAGGATTTAGCGAATGGCTATATCGATATAGTCAATATGTGAATACGCCCTAAACCAAAAGATCAATATGAGCTTACCAAGCGAGTTCTGTTGTTTACGTACAGAATTAAATCGACCGTTGAGCATAGAATTTTACAAGAGAGATGAGTGTAAAGCCAAAAATGAAGAGAAAAAACGGGGTGTGGCTGTGCCGTGGACACGGCCGTGTGTTTTACGTGAATACGTGGAACGTAACGGGTAATATTTTCCTTGAGCGTATTACGTAACGAATTCTTTGATCCTTTAGCTATCGAGTGGTGTAATAAAATTTTGGATGTAGATGATAGATATGAAGCTGAAACACCAAACTGTATCCCCCGATTTTGTTATCATCAGTTTTCTGGATTGGCTCCCACTATGGAAGCAAATTTAAAGACGTATTCACGTCAAAATACGTCCCTAGCAAGATTCGAATTTGGAACACCGGCTTGAGCCGTTTCGCCATCGGGCCGACGACTATTCTCTCTAAATACTTTTGGTCTACCATGGATATTAGTATTGTTCGGTAGCTGTGATTGGGCCCACGATCTGGAATAGGCTGAGTGAATCTATTCAAAATGCTCCTTCGGGCGGTATCTTCTCATCTAAGCTCAAGGAGTTTCTGGTCACCAAAGCATACTACTTCGTAGCGGAGTTCTTAGACCGTTATGATTACTCAAATAGATAATAATTAAATGGTCATATAATTGGTAATATTTTATATTGTTAAATTATATATATATTTTATATATACATAGTATACACTGAAAATAGTATGTTATTCTTTAATAATAAATAACATGAATAATATAGGTAACTATAGAGATTTTTTTGCAGTCAACCTTTGGATTTTTAAGTCTGAGTTTAGTGCCAGTTTATTGAAGCCGGATGTATATATTGTTTCCGAGTAGTTGCCCGGAGCGACCACTGTGCAGGAAGCAAACAAACAATGCGGTGAGAGCGGAGGACGCTAGCGGGATCAGGCCGGGTTCAAATCGAATTAAGTTTGCCGCGGGACTATTTTGTTAACCCTCCACCGTGCAAACAGCTCTATACAGGGTGTTTCAGGATAGGCTTGAGAAACTTCAGGAATAGAAAGTACCTCATTATTAAAAGAAAAAAATCCTTGTCACTCAAATCGAAATTCCGTATTTGATTTTCATACAAAAGATTAAAATTTTAATGAAAACTCCATGGACATTGAGTATGGGGAGATTTGGCAACAGTGATGTCTAAAGTCTAGGGAGTGCAATGACC
This sequence comes from Nematopogon swammerdamellus, assembly GCA_946902875.1. Classification (NCBI taxonomy): domain Eukaryota; kingdom Metazoa; phylum Arthropoda; class Insecta; order Lepidoptera; family Adelidae; genus Nematopogon; species Nematopogon swammerdamellus. Next base: position 27,096,430 of record OX336336.1, read on the forward strand.
TAGTCAAGTCAAGTCCCCTTTTTCTTTTGGTGTCGTTCAAGTTTAAGTGTTTTGAATTTACCTACATGCAGTTCAATTCTACTAGATAAGCAAGCAAGTTAGTAATTTTATTTTTGTTTAATAAAGGCGGACGTTAACCGTCCACCAAATCTTGACGAAACTATTTTCACAAAAAATTACTATAAAATGACCCAATCTGGGAAAACGTTTCAGGGCTTTTCGTCTTCAAATATGGACCCCATTCGAACCCTGAAGTTACGAAACCCTATTCTGAAGCACTCTGTATAGCAGCAGCACAGCAAACTTGCTCGATGTCTTTATTATGTAATCGAATTGGATACAATACACTTGGACACGTAGAGCGTAATTTTTATCCGGCCATTCTATTGGTTCGGCGAGAAAGGACGGGCAAGAAAACTGGCCTTTAGTTTTTATTTTTATTTTATAAACAGCCGGTAACGCTCGTATGGTGTCTGCCTATGCCCAAAAGTTCAATGTAAGATCAGAAACAGCCAATAAGCCAAAATGAGAGTCGACAAGCCCTTCCGGCCGCGTACGTAACTGAGTTTCGTAACTGGTTGCGGTAGAAGAATATTTATTCAAGCCTTTTTAGGTTTCCGTATCCCGTACGGAAGCCTATTACTAAGCCTACGCCGTCTGTCTGTTTGTCTGTCTGCCTGACCGTCCGTCCGTCTGTTTGTCCGAGGGCTGTATCTCTAGAACCGTAAGGTAGCCCGTTGAATTTTTCACAGAATATGTGTTATTATGGCGGATAAAATAACAAATAATAAAAAATAGAAAAGTGAAAAATTAAGTAAAAAATCTCATACAAGAAACTTGTTTTTTTTTCTATGTTTTTTTTTTGTGGTGCGGAAACCTCGATGCGCGAGTCCGACTCGCACTTGGCCGGTTTTATTAATCGATGTGGATAATTCTTTTCTTCTTCCCGAGATGGGAATGTAGCCTTAAGTAACTGTTTTTTTATTTAATTGAATCCATGATCACTGCGATAGCTCATTATGATCTCATATTTTCATCTTCTCTTACAAATCTAAAGTTGCATAAATGAAAACGCTTTTTGTAGCGAAAGAAAATGTTTCTTTGACTGCTTCACTCGCTACACTTCCATTTAATCTTTTGCAGAATTTTGCGATCAGAATATCGAGGCAAAAGAACCAGAAGCAGCGGGTGGCCGAGTGGTTTGAGCATCGGCTTCTCATGCGGGAGGTCCGAGGTTCGAATTCGGTCGGCGTGTACCAATGAGTTTTTTCTGACGAAAAAATTTACGTGCATACCTACATCTGCTGCTTCACCGTTCGGAACCGGTGTAAAACTGTAGGTCCCTTCCCTTGCCCCTTACTAGGTGGTAGGCTCTAATTGTAGCCGACTGGGTTGGTACCACCGTACTGGATGTAAGATGGCCGCATAGCAACCTCGGTTGTGTTCTCCTCTAGTCCAGTATAGCCAACAATCCAGGGAAGTCTCCGGTATGGCACCTACCTTCTCGGAGGTGATATTGGCTAGTCATACCGGATTACATAAAAAAAAAACCAGAGGAACGCAACACGAAAAACCGCCTAAGTGCGAGTCGGACTCGCGCACCGAGGTTTTCGTACCACGGTGTAAATAAATAAATAATACCTACATATCACACACGCTGAATCCCGACAATCGGGGTAAGCAGAGTAATCGGTTTTGCGCTGCAAGAAATCTGGTAAATTACAGCACAACACCGACCACCACGTTTCGCAAAGTATTCGAACAAGATTCAATCGACCAAGCAGCAAGTAAGGCACGAAGCACCACCTGCTGCATGACTCGGTGGAAGTACCGCGCCAAGGTGAGAGTTGGCGAGCCTGTCGCCCTTTAGCACGGTATCTTTTCCTTGTCCCTTAGTCGCCTTTTACGACATTTATTTATTATTTATTTATTTAGGTAAATTCACAGTGAATTTACAATGTTACGTAGACATAAAAAATGGGTACTAATGACACAATTACGAATTTACACAAGATGGACACAGATGTAAAATTAAAATGGCACTATACGTATATCGTGTGGGGCCGGTTCTTTAAAATAATAGCCCCACTGCATCTCTCCCCGTGTATGTCGTAAAAGGCGACTAAGGGATATAACTCCCTTCTTATATTACTAGGTGGTAGGGTTTAACCCGCCCGGGTTGGTAGCACCGCACTGAATGAAAGGTCGGTCGAAACGGCTATGTAAATAGTTTGTGTTTTCCGTCCAGTTCAGTGTAGCCGGCAAGACCGAAGGGAAGCACTGACGTGGCACCAAGTTCACCCGGTGTTATGGGCTGACATCAAGGATGTTGTAGGTGATGTAGCCAACAGTGTCAGTTTACATAAAAAAAAAAAAAAAAAACTCCAAATTCACATACAAATTAAGAACTATAATACTTACTATTTAACTATTAATTTTTTTTTTACTTTTAATTTAAATAAATTTAAAATATTAATGTCACTAAATAAAAGTACATACTGATTTTTGTATGTTGTATGTTTGATGTACATACTGAAAATTACGCTCGCTCAATCTCTCTTATTGCCAATTCTAGATGGCCAATTCAATGATGTGTGTTATCTTGACCTAAATGAGGATCTCCTCAACAAACTTGACCGTATTCTTAACTTGTGCATTCGCTATATTTTCGGATTGCGCAAGTATGACCATATATCTGAATATCGAGCTCGCCTTCGGTGGCTCGATGTTCGTGGTCGCAGGAACTCTCACGCCCTCTCTCTTCTCTTCCGCACACTTAATGATCCTGCTGCTCCCAAATACTTGAGTGAACGATTTGAATTTCTTTCTTCTCACGGCCTGGCTTTAAGATCTGCTGACAACTTACTCTTGGCAATACCGGCTCACTCAAGCTCGTTCTACACAGACTCTTTCACAGTACAAACAGCTCGCCTCTGGAATAATCTGCCTGTGCATTTACGCTCCTCTACGTCTATGAATGTATTTAAGATAAATTTAAACAAACTTCTCCTTTCCTTACCGAAGTAAATGCAATTTATATTACATAAGTACATATCTTTACCCCCCTTCTCTTACTCTCCTGTCATTCAGTTGATTGTGTTGCACAACGGTACCACCGATTAATGTACATATAATATGTAAGTTTATTATATACATATATATGCTTATTTAAAGTATCTATGTAGTATTCGTACGTAGTTTATCATACATATTTCTTTAATCTAACACAGTGTCACAAACTATTCTTGTTCGCCTGCATGTACTTCTCCCACATCCCAAAGGTTAGTTAGAATAGAATGCCTCGCGGCATTAAGCTCGCCTGTTGTACCTAATTTTGATAAATTGGTGTTCAATAAAGAATATATACATACATACATACATACATACATGTTTCATTCACACATTTTTTTTACTTTCTAAAACGGCCCCAAATGTTCCCAAGCCTAACTCACACTTGACTTGGTTTTTCGTGTTACGTTCCTCTGGCTCTCGTGCCTTGATATTTTTCTCAATAATATAAAGTCCCGGTTTCGGAAGTCCTGTCACACACACACACACTGGCGTGCGTACGACCTACATTATAACCAATTTTAATTTCCGACCAAGACAATTCCATTTTCAGAGTGACTGAGCATAATATTTTGAGACTGAACGAACGAGGGATACAGATATGGAAATGACATAAAATTACAGTGTTATTTTTTTCGACTATTGCTTAGACCTTCTCGCTTGCACAACAAGAAGCACAGTACCCTATCACGAGATTTAACCTACTACGCTACGCCGCCGCCGTGTTCTACGCATCATTTTTTATGGAGAAACGGAGCAGCGCCTCTAGTGATAGATTTGCGAACTTCGTTTCTCCATACAAAATTATGTGGAGAACACGGCGTAGCGTAGGGTAGTTTTTTTTTTTTTTTTTATGTAATCCTGTATGGTTGGCTGAGTCGGAGGGGCCAAAGCGCATGCTCCGACCAGCCAATATCACCTCCGAGAAGGTAGGTGCCATACCGGAGACTTCCCTGGATTGCTGGCTATACTGGACTAGAGGAGAACACAACCGAGGCTGCTATGCGGCCATCTTACATCCAGTACGGTGGTACCAACCCAGTCGGCTACAATTTGAGCCTACCACCTAGTGAGGGGCAAGGGAAGGGACCTACAGTTTTACACCGGTTCCGAACGGTGAAGCAGCAGGTATGCTCGTAAATTTTTTCGTCAGAAAAATCTCATTGGTACACGCCGACCGGATTCGAACCTCGGACCTCTCGCATGAGAAGCCGATGCCCAAACCACTCGGCCGCCCGCCGCCCTGAAGGGCGGCGGGTAGTAGGTTAAATCTCGTGATTAGGGTACAGATCATATTGAATCGTACATACATACCACACGCCGTATCCCGACATTCGGGGTAAGCAAAGTAATCGTTGTTGTGCTGCGGGTACTCTCATTAAAAGACATATTTATCAGCCTCGGTAGCTGAGTGATGCGATCGGTCGACTGTTGTTAAGCACACCTGGGCACGGTCAGTACTTGGATAGGTGACAGCTCGACCGTTGGATATGGATCATGGACCGTGGTTCCCGAAGCCGCTGGCAAAAGCTAGCACAAAATATATACAAGTAAAATCAAAACAAATATAAAAAAATTTACGTGACGCAAGTTATAGGTCGTTCGTTCTAACCTGAGGCGTACAAATACATTCACGCATGACGGTGAGCATAAAATTCTGCGAGTGTAGTAGTGCTCAGCCCATGCATAGGTGCATGTCAAGTATTTGTATTAGAGAAATGCATGTGTGTGCGGCCTCAGGTTAGGCCGTCCATGCTATGTGTACGCAGCGCAAAATACCCTCAGTGTGGCGTTAGGCCAGACCTAAATCTTGTAAAATATTTTTCGACCAGATATTCCGGCCAACATGCTGAGTGGGGCCCAATTTGTGGGTAATTTTTAATGGTAAGTAGGTATTTTATCTTGTTTTTTAATTTTTTTCCTCTAAGGTTAGGTTAGGTTAGGTTAGGCTTATGGCAACTGACACGGTTGGCTACATCATCACCTACAACATACGTGATGTTAGCCCATAACACCGGGCGAACTTCGTGTCACGCCAGTGCTTCCCTTCGGTCGTGCCGGCTACACTGAACTGGAAGGAAAACATAAACTATTTACATAGCCGTTTCGACCGACGTTTTATTCAGTGCGGTGATATCAACCCGGGCGGGTTAAACCCTACCACCTACTAATATAAGAAGGGAGTCATATCCCTTAGTCGCATTTTACGATATACACGGGGGAGATGCAGTGGGGTTATTCTTTTAAAGTACCGGCCCCACACGGTCTATATGGAAGTGTGAGTAAACACAAACTGGTACGGTTTGTCGTCTCACGGATGACACGCGCTTCTAATCGTCGCGTGAGGATACCCATAGCTGGCTGCGTTGCATAGAAAAAGGTCGTAAGTCGATGTTGTTTTTTAATTAAAAAAAATTTTTGGTTATACAACTTTAAAATCTACTACAATAGAGTTCTGTGCTTGTGGTTTAGTTATTTATCAGTGCAATAAAAATTTCGCTTTATTCATTCACTTTTGCGTCAGATGAAAAAAATCGTAATTAAATCATTTTTTTCAATTCACAGAACTCCATTGTTGTAGATTTTTAAATTTTATTACCATTAATTTTTTAAAATTAAAATACAACACCGACTTACGGCCTTTGTCTATGCAAAGGAGCCAGCTATGGGTATCCAGTATCCTCTTAAACGTTCTTCGTGTTGAATTGCCGGTCTCACGTGATGGGGGGGAAAATGTGCGCCAAATTGCGGAAATGGGGCAATAAAGAGGCTGTAGGAGTTTTGGAGAGATAAAATGTATTTAATTTACAAGTATTTTATTGCAAGAAACGTAGCCGGCATACAACTGTGAAATTCGAAATTAGCTAGAACTCGCACTTTGTGGTACTGTACCGTGTGGGGCCGGTACTTTAAAAGAATAGCCCCACTGCATCTGCCCAAGTATGTCGTAAAAGGCGACTAAGGGATATGACTCCCTTCTTATATATTACTAGGTGGTAGGGTTTAAGCCGCCCGGGTTGCTACCACCGCACTGAATGAAAGTTCGGTCGAAACGGCTATGTAAATAGTTTGCGTTTTCCGTCCAGTTCAGTGTAGCCGGCACGACCGAAGGGAACCACTGACATGGCACCTAGCTCACCCGGTGTTATGGGCTGACATCACGGATGTTGTAGGTGATGTAGCCAACCGTGTCAGTTTCCACTAAAAAAAACTTTCTCTTTATGTGAAAATTATTTTTTTGTAATTTTATAAGTTTTATTTTTTATGATTTCTTTACCTTAGCTGTGGTTAGTTTAATTAGATTAGTCGTGCTATTTTATATATTTCCTGTGACATTTTCTTTTGTATGACGCCTTGTCCAGTCTAGTCTAGCCTATAAGTTTATGTACTTCTCGGCGAAGTGGGTCCAACCGCAAATCAGCGCAATAGACAACGTTGTCGTTGTCTCCTATTGAATATTCTGAGTTGGGCCCAATTTGTCGCCAATTATTGTTTAATGTTCTGTGTTATACCTATGTCCTTTGTTAAACTGGCGAAAAATAAACGCTCATTTAATTTCTATTCATTTATTTAATAAATAACAAAAAAGTAATATTAATAACTAAAGAAATAAACCTACCTAACAAACATTAAAATAACTATCAAAAGGGGCATTTTCAAATGTTCCTAGAACACTTGCTGCATTACCCCGCTGGATGGCAAGGCTTACCCTTTGAATGAAGTAGGCCCTTGATTGCGGGACGCCAGTTGCGTCCACCAGCAGAGGCCCAAGCCTCTTCAAGAAGCTTTTGTATTTCTATTTGATTTCATGATTATTTTTTTTTAAATAATAATTTAAAATTAAATTGTGTAAATAAATGTATGAAGTAGTTAATTGAATTGCTTTCCAATCGTCATAAAATTACACACTTTAAATTTAAATTAAATTACAAATGTACTTGGGGGGAAATATGTGGGCAGAGAGAGCCATAGAACGTTCCAGAGTTTACCGGTTCTGTTGAGGAAAGATCTGCAGAACCGATTGGTACGCACGCATACGCAGTAAGTCCAGCGTATAGGGATGCAATCCCTGCCCAGTACGCGTGGTGCGGATGTGAAAAGGGGACGGAGGGATCGCGTTGAACAGCACCTCCCAGCAATCCCCGTGGAATAAGCGAATTATGATCAGCTAACGCATCCTCAACAGTGTAATAAATAACTCTTTTTAACCGACTTCAAAAAAAGGAGGAGGTTCTCAATTCGACTGTATTTTTTTTATGTTTGTTACTTCAGAACTTTGGATTGGGTGAACCGATTTTGATGAATCTTTTTTTATTTGAAAGCTGGTGCTTCCCGTGTGTTCCCATTTCAATTTGGTCAAGATCGGTTTGGAAAGCGAGGCGAAAAGCGAGTACATTAATAGGAAAAAAAAAATACTAAAAAAGAACTGCGAAATAAAAAACTATTTAAAAACATATAAAAACCGCCTTCAAAAATGTATGAAATAAGAAAAAAACGAACCCTAGAGTTGAAGGCGGTGCTAAAGCAAGCAAAAATGATGCATAAAAAGAAAACATGTGTGGATGATATCCTTTGTGATTTGTGTAGCACCGCCTTCAACTCTAGGGTTCGATTTTTTTTATTTCATACATTTTTAATTAGCACGAGTTTAATTCGTCGTTTAAAATTATTCTCGCTCTAAATTTATCTTGTCGCCATACATTACCAGACCTCGAGGCATTCTCACCGCATTGCCCTTCGGCGCCGAGTTAATAAATTTTTGCCGCGTTTGCCACTTCGCGGCTCGACTAAGCAGAATTAATATGCGGTTATTAATGTCTAGTTCAAAGAGGTCTCAGCCCTTGGCGGGAGGACTTGAGCGCACTAGGTCGGAGCCATGCGAGCGACCTTCACGCCTCTAATCCAGTGGTTCCCAAATAGTGATACAGAATATCTTTAAGCGGCGGGTGGCCGAGTGGTTTGAGCATCGGCTTCTCATGCGAGAGGTCCGCGGTTCGAATCCGGTCGGCGTGTACCAATGAGTTTTTCTGACGAAAAAATTTACACCTGCTGCTTCACCGTTCGGAACCGGTGTAAAACTGTAGGTCCCTTCCCTTGCCCCTTACTAGGTGGTAGGCTCAAATTGTCGCCGACTGGGATGGTACCACCGTACTGAATGTAAGATGGCCGCATAGCAGCCTAGATTGTGTTCTCCTCTAGTCCAGTATAGCCAGCAATCCAGGTAAGTCTCCGGTATGGCACCTACCTTCTCGGAGATGATATTGGCTAGTCGAAGCATGCGCTTTGGCCTCTCCGTCTCAGCCACCAATATCGGATTAAAAAAAAAAAAGTGGTACGCGTACCCCCAGGGGTACGTAGGCTCAAGATAAGGCGTACCTCTACAAAGTAAAAAGAAAGGGTCCCACTTATCTCATGAATGAAAATTTTCTCCACTGATGAATGGTTGATTGGGACCTATTTCGTATTACATTTCTTTCTTCTTTTCGGTTCTTCGACCGACCTTTCATTCAGTGCGGCGGTATCAACCCGGGCGGGTTAAACCCTACCACCTAGTAATATAAGAAGGGAGTCGAATCCCTTAGTCGCCTTTTACGACATACACGGGGAGCGATGCAGTGGGGCTATTCTTTTAAACCGGCCCCACACGGTGTTGAGGCCATTCAGCCTTAGGGGAGCTTAGGAAGGAGCTTTTTTTACGTAAACTTCAACAAGGTTAAACCTCTTTTTTTTCTTTTTTCTTTTTTTATGGAAACTGACACGTTTGGCTACATCACCTACAACGTCCGTGATGTCAGCCCATAACACCGGGTGAACTAGGTGCCATGTCAGTGCTTCCCCCTTTGATCGTGCCGGCTACACTGAACTGGTCGGAAAACACAAACTATTTACATAGCCGTTTCCTCTTTTATTCTTACGATTTATATGTGTAAGTAAAAATTGGGTATACCAACCCTAAGAGGCAAGACAAATGGGCAGTTAGTATTTAGGTCCTGGCGTCTTAGAATTCAAGTTTAAGTGTTTGCGCGCACACCGAGTAATTCTGTGTCCTAAGACCACAACTACGTGTAATTCTAATAATTCTAACTGGCAATTCTAACGTCTAATGTAATTAAAATCTTCTAGACGGTAGACTGGGACGTCGCGAATGGGTTTGTGTAGTGTGGTAATGAAATGAAATGAGGTGTACTTTATTACACAAAAAAAAAGTTTTCAAAGTGTGGACTTATTCCTGCGAACGCGGCGCTAGGCGGTAGGGATTTTACCCGCCTGCGTTGGTACCACCGCACTGAATGAAAGGGCGAATGCACTAGAATTCGTGGAGAAACGATTTAAAGTTTGACCAATAGGCAGAGTGTTTGCCAATGTTTGGCATGGCCAACCATGTTGATTTATGTACATAAAAAAAAATCAGAATGTACCTACTAAATATTTAGGCATACACAAAGTGCAAGACTTATGACACTGTTCAATGTTTTTTCTTTCCCTCGGCACAGCGGCACATGTTGATTTACATTTTAAAAAATCAGAATGTTCCTACTAAATATTTAGGCATACACAAAGTGAAAGACTTATGGCACTGTAGCAATGTATTTTCTTTCCCTCGGCACAGCGGCACATGTTGATTTACATTTTAAAAAATCAGAATGTTCCTACTAAATATTTAGGCATACACCAAGTGCAGGACTTAAGACACTGTTCAATGTATTTTCTTTCCCTCGACACAGCCACCCATGTTGATTTATGTATATTTAACAATTTACATTTAAAAAATATTCAGAATGTTCCTACTAAATATTTAGGCATGTACACCAAGTGCAAGACTTATGATGAGTTATGACACTGTTCAATGTATTTTCTTTCCTTCGCAACAGCCACTTAATATGTTGATTTACATTTAAAAAATATTTAGAATGTTCCTACTAAATATTTAGGCATGTACACCAAGTGCAAGACTTATGATGAGTTATGTATGACACTGTTCAATGTATTTTCTTTCCTTCGCAACAGCCACATAATATGTTGATTTACATTTAAAAAATAGTCAGAATGTTACTACTAAATATTTGGGAATGTACACCAAGTGCAAGACTTATGATGAGTTATGTATGACACTGTTCAATGTATTTTCTTTCCTTCGCAACAGCCACATAATATGTTGATTTACATTTAAAAAATATTCAGAATGTTCCTACTAAATATTTAGGCATACAATTTTCTTCGAAGCTAGCTGAGTAAGAACAAAATGCTCGGCACTCAACATGGCCTCATCTGAGTAATGGCAGGCTTCACGGGTGGATGATATGATGTGATGGATTGTCCTCGTGGTCTTAACGCCTGACCTGCGAATGCGGCGTTCGTGTCGCAGCCATCCTCACTTGTCATCGCCCGTCGCTCGCTGACGGCCTGCAGTAACGTTAGGCTTTTTAAAAAGTTCCTAGGCGCCTTACAAGATGCCGAAAGTGTACTCGGGTTGTAAAAACCGGCCAAATTATTGCGAGTCATACTAGAGCACCGAGGTGTCCGCGCCACAAAAAAAAATACCTTGAAAAAACACGTTTCTTTATGGTGACCCCCACAAATGTTTCACCTTTTCAATTTTTTATTATTTGTTGTTACAACTGCCAAAACGTACAGACGGACGGACAGACGTTTTAGGCAGTAAAGGACTAAAGCACATGCTCCGACCAGTAATACCACATTTAACGTGAAAGATGCGTTCTAGGAAAAAACGCGTTATGGGAAATGCGCGTATACAGGGTGTAAAAACGGCGAGTACATTAAATTTAGGAAATGATTATTGGGATCAAGAGTAACAAAAAAGTCAAATAACTTTTTTCTGAATTCTCTTTAAATAAAAAGTTACAGTTTTCATACAAACTAATTGATTATTTTAGTATAAAAATGATCTAATGACAACAGGGCGGCGCGGAGGGGGGAAGAGCGAGTGAGACGTGAGCGCCTCGGACGGAGGTATTGGCGGGAGGGGCGGGGGTTAGCTTTGTGATTGGAGGACTGCAGGTCGGCAGGCGGAGGGTGCGGAGTGGCAACAACGCGTTAAATTACACTAGACGAACCATACATTTCAAAAATTCATATCTCGAAAACTAGACACTTTAGAGAAAAACTTTATTTGTTTTTTTTGTCTAGGAAATCATGAGGATTGCGCTGGCGAAATTAATGTACTCGCCGTTTTAACACCCTGTATAGGGCAATATAAATCAATCAGCTTTTATTGCTAAATCACTCACTATGTCCGCCTATTCTTTATTCGCTCGCCATTATGAACTTTGAGCGTAAACAATCGGTCAAGTCCGAGTTTTACTCGCGCACGGAGGGTTCTGTAGATCCGCTACTGAACCCTCATATCTATAAAAAACCATCCGTCCATCTTTTGACTTACCTACTATAAAAGCCTAATATAAAAATAGCAAAATATAAAAGCTTTAGCGCCATTTATTATATTCAGTAGCGTGACTAATCGATTCCTAGCACGTTTATTGTATGGAGACTTCTTAATTTTTTGTACTTTTTGCATTTTATTACGTTTTGGCACATCTGCCATAATAATGAATAACACATATTCTGTGAAAATTTCAACCGACTACCACGATTCAAAATATACAGCACTCGAACGGACGGACGGACAGACAGACAGACAGATAGACGGCGTAGGCTTAGTAATAGGCTTCCGTATGGATACCGATATCTAAAAATGGAGGATCGCGGATTTCGGAAGTCCTTTATTTCGCGCACAACATTTGTATTCCCTAAAGACCTACGCTCACACAAATACTCGCATATTTCAACCAATAGCCGAGCCGGATGCCTTACCGAACGCCTTCTGATTGGTTGAGCGAGATCGTTTCTCATACTCACATCGGCGAGTTTGTTACGCCGGTACAGGGGCAGGGGTACAGAATACTTCTTAATAGGTACTGCAGCGGCTGATCCCCCTCTTCTAACACCATTGCGAAATGAACTTAACGACGCGGATTTCTACGCGAAATTTTCAACCAATCGCATAAAGCGAGGCATATTAGCGCGAAATTTTAAAATTCGCGTTGTAACGAATCCGCGCAATTCGGGGTCGCGCAAAGAGCGGGCTATTGCTCGATTTCGCCATTATATAAATCGCCTACACAAACAATGAGACTGCGACATACACCTGAGGCGAGCGAGACACCCCGGAATGTTGGCGCAAATATAGATTGATGCGTCGGGAATTAGGCGGCGACATTGTGCGGGCGCACTTTACCCGAACACATTACCCAAATGACTTCCCATTCTTCAAACTCTGAAAAGAACGCGAAGGCTTCAGATATTGTAAATTACACTGTGTCGGCCTCGGTACCTCAGTGGTGCGATAGGTCGACTGTTGTTAAGCACAAGCACACCTCGGCGCAGTCAGATTCAGATTCAGATTCAGATATTTATTTCGCCATAAAGAACACACAACAATAACAATATTTCATTGAGACATGTGCATATTCAGTATGGTTCGTCATCATTTTTATCATGTCCCGTTCAGTAGTGCAATCTATAAGGAAGAACCGGGTAAGAAACCTTACAGAGCTTTTTTAAATATAACTTACATACTAAGTTTTCATTATGTTAAATATAACATACTATATCAAGGCAAAAAATTAAAAATATTAAGTCATAATATACCCATTAAAAGACATAATAAAATACAAAACAAAGAACATAGGGTTCAGTCATGTTATTAATAAAATTTGTGTTACTGACATTAGTCAGTACAGTTGCTTTCGCGAGTCATGAGCACAGATGGACTGGCATTGCACGCAAGTGTATAGTAGTCGAACGACGCGTGTGAGCCCAACAGGCGACGAGCGTCGACTGACGCTGACTGACGAACCAATCGCGTGAAGCGTGGGCGCCGTCGACGTCACATCCCGTCAAACCGACCAATGAAAAGTGTGCTCATGACTCGTGAAAGCAACTGTACTTGGATGGGTGACCGCTCGACCGTTGGAGGCCGACCGCGGTTCGGATTTCACGTAAAACTGTAGTGCCCTCCCGTCTTACCTTACTAGGTGGTAGGGTTTGTCCCGCCCGGGTTGATACCACCGCACAATATGAAACGGTCGGTCGAAACGGCTATTTAAATAGTTTGTGTTTTCCGTCCAGTTCAGTGTAGCCGACATGAAGGGAAGCACTGACATGGCACCTAGTTCACCCGGTCTTATGGGCTGACATCACTTATGTTGTAGGTGGTGTAGCCAACCGTGTCAGTTTCCATAAAAAAAAAACACTGTCTTAGAGCGTTTTTAGGCTGCGTCAATGGGCAGCGTTTGATGCTAGCTGACACCGGGTAATGTTTAATTTCGCAGAAATTCTTAACGTGAACAAGATACAAATTTCATGAATATGAAATTTCATTTATAACCGCACCACATTTTTTATGATTCTTGTCGGAACGGCATAAACTTTGCTCGATAGAAAACCAATACGAAAATTTGTTCAATTTTTTTTATTGAATTGATCAATCCTTACCTTTAATAAAATACAACGTCTGCTTTCTGTCTGTATGTATGTCTGTATGTCCGCTTATAACTCGAGAACCACTGAACCGATTTTAATACAGTTTGCTTCTACGGACAGCTTGGTTCTTCCCATCAATTATAGGCTACTTTTCATCACGTTAAATGGCTTATGAGGTTAGCAGAGAAGTGAAATATGAGAGCGGGCGGAGCCGCGGGCACAGCTAGTTAACAATACAATACAGCGCAGGATCCTGGTGAAGAGCTGAGCCGCACGCACTCTGTGTCCGCCTGCCGCGAAGCAAGCACGCGGCCCTCTTTCGTTCGCTCGCATCGGCCGTACATTTTCATTCATCTCATTCAATTTATTTATTTCAATTCATTCATACAGTTCACCTATTCGTTGCTTAAATTCCAGCTACCGAGTTCTGCTTTCTCATCGAGGAGTAACTCCACTTCAGGTCTAAATGGACGTAAGAACGCTTTCAAAAGTAAATTTAATTCGATAGCTTTCGCTTTTATTAGGGTTACGTATCCATACGTATTACTAAGTCTACTAAGTCTTACTAAGTCTTACCAAGTCTTCGTCAGCCTCGGTAGCGCAGTGTGTGCGGTCGGTCGACTGTTGTTAAGCACACCTTGTCAGTACTTGGATAGGTGACCGCTCGACCGTTTGAGGCTGACCGTGCTTCGGATTCCACGTTAAACTGTAGGTATCTTCCCTTCTTTCCTTACTAGCTGGTAGGGTTTATCCCGCCCGGGTTGGTACCACCGCACTGAATGAAAGGTGGGTCGAAACGGCTATGTAAATAGTTCGTGGTTTCCGTCCAGTTCAGTGTAGCCGACATGAAATTAAGGTAAGCACTGACATTGGCACCCAGTTCACCCGGTGTGATGGGCTGATATCACGGATTTTGTAGGTGATGTAGCCAACCGCATCAGTTTCCATAAAAAAATTTTTTTTTTAAATGTTTAGGACAGGTACGGCATAGCGGATCCACGGAACCCTCCGTGCGCGAGTAAAACTCGCGCTTTACCGATTTTTTACAACGTGTCAATTCTAATCAACTTCACTCAGGCATTGAGAAGAGAAAAATTGAGAGAGCCCTTGGGAGGAAGCCCGTCTTCAATTGGCTGTGAAAAAATTCGAATGTTCAAGGATACGTCTCAAATAGACACAAAAAAAGTTTGAAAAGACTTTTTTTTGCGTTAATTAACGATTTCTTTTGTTTAAAAAGTGTTCTCCTCTAGTCCAGTATAGCCAGCCATCCAGGGAAGTCTCCGGTATGGCACCTACCTTCTCTGATATTGGCTGGTCGGAGCATGCGCTTTGGCCGCTCCGACTCAGCCATACCGGATTACATAAAAAAAATATAATATAATGTGTTTCCATATACTAACTGCAAATATTGAAAGACTCTCCTTTAGCGCAAGCGCGCGGCGCGCGGCCATGAGTGTCAATGACCTCAAATAATCAGCTGTTTAGATACCTAGTGGCTCGTTGTCATCGTCACAGCATGCTTTGTTAAATGTCTTGAAAACTAATGCTAAAAATATATTTGGTTTTTAACCGACTTCAAAAAAGGAGGAGGTTCTATGTTCGGCTGTATGTATTTTTTTTTATGTATGTTCAGCAATATCTTCCCCAATTGTGAACCGATTTCGATGATTCTTTTTGTGTTCGGTTCAGTCTAGCTCCAAGGTGGTCCCATTTTTTTTTGGTCAAGATCGGATTGGAAAGCGAGGCGGAATCGCGAGGCCGAAGGCCGAGCGATTCCGCCGAGTACATTAATAGCAAATAAAAATTACTAAAAAAACTGTGAAATAAAAAACTATTTAAAAAAATACAAAAACCGCCTTCAAAAATGTATGAAATAAAAAAAAAACGAACCTTAGAGTTGAAGGCGGTGGTGCTAAAGCAAGCAAAAATAACCGACCGCCTTCAACTCTAGGGTTCGATTTTTATTTTTTTATTTCATACATTTTTGAAGGCGGTTTTTATATTTTTATAAATAGTTTTTTTCTTGAAGTTTTTATTATGATCCGTATGTGTAGGATTATCAGCATATGTCAGGATTTGTCCTGACAATCTCTTTGGACATTTCAGGATTTTTAGGCTCTTGTCATTGGAGGCGGATTGCGGCCGGATTTTGCAACTGTCAGGATTTTTCGATTTTTCAATGAAGTACAGCAAATTTTTTAATAATTTTTTTTTTATTAGAAATTTATACACACGGTTATGTTATTTATTAATAATTAGAGCAAATTACACAGCACAATAAACTTAAACAGAAACATAATCATCTTTACCCACAAATTTGGTAATATTAGGCAAATTAAGTAAGCATTTAAATAAGGCCATCATATTAAGGCCTTTGCTGTGGAAACACTTGGCGTGTGGTCACCCGACGCAAGGACTTTCGGAAACGTCCTAGGAAAGCTCCTTATTGATAAGTCTGGTGACCGACGCGCCAAGTCTTTCTTTTTTCAGCAAATAGGCCTAGCCATTCAAAGGGGCAACGCAGCCAGCGTATTGGGTACTGTGGCGGAGTCGGAGGAATTGGACGAAGTTTTTTACTTACAGTAATCTTAAATGTTAGTTTTTAGTTTTTCTTTATTTATTTATTAGGTTAATTTTATCAGTGTTATACATTTGTTAGTTAGGTTTTAATTATTTAGTTATTAGAATTTACAATAGCATTTGAGACTAGTTGAGTAAGCATTACATATAGATTTTTGCCATCTTTGGGTGGCGTTTGAGTTGAAATGAAATGAAGATTGAAAATTGAGTTGAAACGGAGTTCGATAGTTTGCAACAAAATGTCAGGACTTTTCTATAGAAAGGCTTTTTGTCAGGACGTTTAAATTTTCCATCTGGTAGGTGTCCCTCCCAATATATTTGCAGTTAGTAAATGGAAACACCTTATAATGAATAGGCCTCCAGTAGATAAATCTCTAAACGTAGCAAGGCACGGTGGTGCGTGTGGCTCTTTTGAAGTTAAGATAATTAAAACAGATTACTGAGACATAGGACTTGAGACGGATTTCTAGGTAAAGCTTTTAATATTTTCTAATAAAACTATCTAGAAATCCTTGTAAGAAACGTCAAACGGGTTCAAGCAATTCATTAGGAATCAATGTCAATATTAACAAAATCAAATCAAATCAAAGTGTTTGATGTTCAGACACATACAGATATCTAATAGCTATATTACAGATGCGTTATACATAAAATGAATGAATATAGTACTTATACTGTGGCCGCGAGATCGTGTATTTATTGGACACTGTCGCCTAAACTGGCTGTTTGGATTGAAAAATAGAACCCCATCCTATTAAAACTGTCCTGGCTTGGGACAATGGCTTACTAGCTTTATATATACTGGCTTAAAAATCTGTCTACATGAAGCTAGTTTTACGAGCTTACTAGCACTGGCTTATTATCATGGCTTGAATAACTGGCATCGTGTCACCCAGGCATAAGGCTGGTTTCATAGGGACATTGCATGGTCAAACCACTCGTACATTCGGGTATCTACTTATTTTAATCATAATTTAATTTAAATCATATAAACCTATAATATTAATAAATACTTATTCTAGTTTGTCTGTGCGCCGTGTGTGAGTGAGAGAGAGTGAGAATGTGTGGGGTGTGTGCGTGAATGTGTGCGTGTGTTGTGTACGTGTATGTGTAACAGACACGACAGACAGAGCAAAGACAGACAGAGAAACAGTTTTTTTAGTATACCAATTTTTTATTTATAGGTTCATGTTTAGTTATATTTTGTTAGATAGATAGGTAAGTTTTGATTTAGGTTAGTTTTAGTTAAGTTCTTTTTGATATAAAATTTTCATATTCTTTGTATAAATTGGTGTTCAATAAAGTAAAATTATCAAAAACGAATAAAAAAAAAACACACACAAGAGACGCTGCTTCTATTTTCCACACACATTGATCGATCTACCTGTATGCGAATTCAAAAACGATTAGGGATTTCATATAAAAACAAAACTCGTAATTTATCTGCGGCTTAGACGATGCTAACCTGTTTTACATCAACACAAACAGCTGGCTCATTTTATTTTATGACAAAGTAGAGTTTCATGAGAAGCCATTAGTTAAAATATATTTTTTTATTGAAACTGACACGGTTCCGATTGGCTACATAACCTTTATCATCCGTGATGTCAGCCCATAACACCGGGTGACCTTGGTGCCACGTCAGTGCTTCCCTTCGGTCGTGCCGGCTACACTAAACTGGACGGAAAACACAAACTATCTACATAGCCGTTTCGACCGACCTTTCATTCAGTGGGGTGGTATCAATCCGGTCGGGTTAAACCCTACCACCTAGAGTAATATAAGAAGCGAGTCATATAGTCTGGTACAGCCGGGCGCTGATTAAAATAAAGTCTGGTACAGCCGGGCGCTGATTAAAATAATTCGAGAAAAAACCAAGGTGCATGCTCGTTGGAAGCGTTTTCAGAATCCTGTAGATTACGATGAATTTTCGTTACTTAGAAATAGATTTCATCGAGTCGAGAAGGAATGTTACGGTAAATTCGTTAAACTAGCCCAAATTTTAATAAAAAAAGAGCCCAAAAAATTATGGTCGTACGTTAAATCAAAACGAGGAGGTTCAGCTTCAGCATACCCCGTTAGTTTGACTTACGGACAAACCTCACACTCTGAAGGCCCAGATATTGTCAATGGTTTTAATGCGTTTTTCCACAGTATGTTTAGCCAACCGAGCTCGACGGCTCAACCTGTTGATGTAGACCTGCCGCTGCCCGCGCTTGGTGATCTCGGTCACATTCACACCTTAGTAATACTTCCAGAAATTGTATTAAAACTACTACGTAATATTGATGCATCCAAAGGTGCTGGTAGTGACAGGGTTCACCCTCTATACATAGTTAAATGCGCCCATAATTTAGCTTACCCACTCAGTATATTATTTAATAGATCACTCCACGAAGGAGTATGTCCTAAAATCTGGAAAGAAGCACATATCATACCAATTCATAAAAAGGGACCAAAAACTAAAATTGAAAATTATAGGCCCATCTCGATTTTGAATACATTCAGCAAAATTTTCGAAAAGATAATTTATGACAACATCTATCCTATAATATCCCGTGGCGTAAGTGAGCATCAACATGGTTTTCTGAAACGACGTT
The DNA here is from genome assembly GCA_946902875.1 of Nematopogon swammerdamellus. Taxonomy (NCBI): domain Eukaryota; kingdom Metazoa; phylum Arthropoda; class Insecta; order Lepidoptera; family Adelidae; genus Nematopogon; species Nematopogon swammerdamellus. Next base: position 27,115,182 of record OX336336.1, read on the forward strand.
CCACAACCACAAACCTAGCTCAATTTTCCCACTATGTGTTCCACCATATGGACAAAGGGAAACAGGTTGATGTGATCTACACGGACTTTGAAAAGGCTTTTGACCGTGTGGATCATATCATTCTCTTGTCAAAACTAGACAGGCTTGGAATACATGGTGACTTGTTACGCTGGATCAAGTCGTACCTGTCGAATCGATCTCAAGCGGTGGTTCTTGGTGGATACAAATCTAACTTCGTAGGAATTCCTTCAGGAGTCCCCCAGGGATCGCATCTAGGCCCCTTGTTTTATAATGCCTATCTCTACGATATATACACTTGTTTTCAGCACGCTAAGAATCTCCTTTACGCTGACGATACTAAAATATATCTGGAGATGGGTAATGTTACGGACTGTACAAGGTTGCAAAGTGATTTGGATCGTCTTTCGCGGTACTACAAACAAAACAGAATTACAGTAAATATAAACAAATGTCAGATAATAACTTTCACACGTAGCAAATGCCCTATCGAATTTAAGTACACAATTGACGACGCTCCACTCGAAAGAGTCAAGCTTGTTCGAGATCTTGGTGTTTATCTAGACAGCAAATTAACCCTTGGGGAACACAATGACATAATAACGAATAAAGCCTTTAAAAATCTTGGATTTGTGCTGCGTGTGAGTCAATCCTTCACAGATCTAACCTGCACAAAATCGATATATTTTGCATACGTTCGAAGCGTCCTTGAATATGCTAGTAATGTATGGTCCCCGCAATACAAGGTATATAAAGAAAAAATCGAACATATTCAAGAACGCTTCATCAAACATATTAATTACCGCGAGAGGCGATCGTTTCCCTCCTACTTTGACAGCTGTAAACACTACAAAATGTTACCCCTCGAAGACAGGAGATCTCTGCTGGACATGTTGCTGCTCCACGACGTGGTGCGAGGAACTGTGGACTCTCCGGCTCTGGTGGAGATACTTGGGCTGCACGTGCCCGGTCGACGCACACGTCACACCGCTGCCTACCTATATAGTGTACCCCCGTGCCGCACGAACTATTCCCAAAACTCTGTCCTCACTCGTTTAGCCAGAACATACAATAGAGACTTTAGCAACATTGATCCCTATCTCCATAACAAATCGATATTTAAGAAGCACATAGTGTCTGGAATTTTAAACCCGACGTACGACTAGGGCAAGAAATAAATAAAAAAAAAATAAAAAAAATAATAATAATAATAATCACACACACACACTCTCTCCTACACACACACACCCTCACCCTCTCACACACGCACACACCCTTACACACATACACACACACCCTCACACACACCCTCACACACACACACCCTCACACACACACACCCTGGTAGCTAAAAATATTTATTGCAAAATATATTGTTGTAAAAATGTGTTAATTTCATCCTTTGTTTTGTTTAGTACCCATGCATCTGTCTGTATGTAGAACAAAATACGGTTCTAATCAGTGAAATCTATAATTTGCTTTGTTTTTTGTATAAATAATGTTAGTTATATTCTAAATGTAATGCTGTTGATTTCGTTAACATTAAATAAATAAATATTCCTTAGTCGCCTTTTACGACATACACGGGGAGAGATGCAGTGGGGCTATTCTTTTAAAGTACCGGCCCCACACGGTACGGTACAGATATATTTCATATGGCGAGAAATAAAAATATTCATTCTAATCGTGCTGTATGTGGAGACTGGCCTGCTTCATGTGGCAATGTAGAGGGTATATAACTTCATACAATTTCACATTAAAAAAAAAAAATCACTTTCTCTAGGAATCCTGACTGTACCTTCCTTGTATATATACAAAGTTATATGCTATGTTCGTGAAAATATCCACAAATTCGAACAAAATAATGTGAATCACAGCTACAAGACAAGGAATGGAGACAAATTAAAGTCAGTGACACATCGGCTAACCTTAGCTGAGAGGGACCCGAACATTATCGGTCCAAAATTTTACGAAAAACTTCCGATACAAAAAAAGGTGAAAGTAGTGACAGAAAGTTCCAGTCCCAAGTGAAGCAAAAATGCTGTTGGATAAATGTATCTATGATGTAAACGAATATCTTAATTAAGATGCCAGAATTAATGTTAAAATTTATTATTACAATCATGTAAATTGACCACATTTACACTATGTACTTGTAGGAACACGAAAAATAACTGACATAGCATACTAATCCCTGTGAAACAAATATAATTGTGAACAGTGTGTTTTTTATGACGAAATAAACAAACATTAAACGTTAAACATGAAACATAAACATAAACATGAATTGCTGCATCTGTCATCATAATTCATAAATCAGCACATACGTGTCTAGGCAGTGTCTATAACACACGTAATGCGTCTAAAATCTGTCGCGAACACATCTTCAATGGCTGAAAAAGACCCTGACGTGATCGGACCCATAGGTCCCTTCCCTTGCTCATTACTAGGTGAGTTGGTATCACCTTTCTGAATGTATTAATATGGCCGCATAGCAGCGTCGTCCGTGTTCTCTAGCGCAGCATAACCAGCAATGCAAAAGGGAAGTCTCCGGTATGGCACTTACCTTCCCGCAGGTGATACTGGCTGGTCCGAGCATGTTGGCTGACCTCTCTGACTCAGCCACCCAAATCGGATAACGAAAAAAAGAATTGATTCGTATAGGCTCTTAGCGCGAATCGTTAGGCCTTCTCAGCGAAAGAGGAAATGTCGATTCTTACTTTAAGGACTATCTCTAAGAGCTCCACTAATTTGTTAATTTGTTATGTTAGTGTCTTACAGTAGAATGTTTGTCAGTCTCGGTAGCTCGATGGCGTCATGGCTCGATGTTCGATTGTGAAATTAAGCACACACGAGCGCGGTGATAACTGGGATGGGTGGTAGTCGACCGTTGGGTCTGGTCCTGATTCCACCTGATACATGACACCGCGGTAGGTACATGTGCTATGCCATTTAAACGTTGAGTGGACACCACGGTAGGTACGTGCTATGCCATTTAAACTTTACGTGGACACCACGGTAGTTACATGCTATGTCACGTCACGTCGACACCACGGTAGGTACATGCTATGCGATTTAAACTTCACGTGAACACCACGGTAGGTACATGCTATGCAATTTAAACGTTACGTGGACACCAAGGTAGGTACGTGCTATGCCATTTAAACGTTACGTGGACACCACGGTAGGTACTTGCTATGCCATTTAAACGTTGAGTGGACACCACGGTAGGTACGTGCTATGTCATTTAAACGTTACGTGGACACCACGGTAGTTACATGCTATGTCATTTAAACGTTACGTAGAAACCGCAGTACGTACGCGCTACGCCATTTAAACGTTACGTCGACCCAGCGCGGTAGGTACTTGCTATGCCATTTAAACGTTGAGTGGACACCACGGTAGGTACTTGCTATGCCCTTTAAACGTTACGTGGACACCAAGGTAGGTACGTGCTATGCCATTTAAACGTTACGTGGACACCACGGTAGTTACATGCTATGCCATTTAAACGTTGAGTGGACACCACGGTAGTTACGTGCTATGTCATTTAAACGTCACGTCGACACCACGGTAGGTACATGCTATGCCATTTAAAATTCACGTGAACACCACGGTAGGTACATGCTATGCCATTTAAACTTCACGTGAATACCACGGTAGGTACATGCTATGCCATTTAAATGTTGAGTGGACACCACGGTAGGTACGTGCTATGCCATTTAAACTTTACGTGGACACCACGGTAGTTACATGCTATGTCACGTCACGTCGACACCACGGTAGGTACATGCTATGCGATTTAAACTTCACGTGAACACCACGGTAGGTACATGCTATGCAATTTAAACGTTACGTGGACACCAAGGTAGGTACGTGCTATGCCATTTAAACGTTACGTGGACACCACGGTAGGTACTTGCTATGCCATTTAAACGTTGAGTGGACACCACGGTAGGTACGTGCTATGCCATTAAACGTTACGTGGACACCACGGTAGGTACGTGCTATGCCATTTAAACGTTACGTGGACACCACGGTAGTTACATGCTATGTCATTTAAACGTTACGTAGAAACCGCAGTACGTACGCACTACGCCATTTAAACGTTACGTCGACCCAGCGCGGTAGGTTCTTGCTATGCCATTTAAACGTTGAGTGGACACCACGGTAGGTACTTGCTATGCCATTTAAACGTTACGTGGACACCAAGGTAGGTACGTGCTATGCCATTTAAACGTTACGTGGACACCACGGTAGTTACATGCTATGCCATTTAAACGTTGAGTGGACACCACGGTAGTTACGTGCTATGTCATTTAAACGTCACGTCGACGCCACGGTAGGTACATGCTATGCCATTTAAACTTCACGTGAACACCACGGTAGGTACATGCTATGCCATTTAAACTTCACGTGAATACCACGGTAGGTACATGCTATGCCATTTAAACGTTGAGTGGACACCACGATAGGTACGTGCTATGCCATTTAAACGTTACGTGGACACCAAGGTAGGTACTTGCTATGCCATTTAAACGTTGAGTGGACACCACGGTAGGTACTACGTGCTATGTCATTTAAACGTTACGTCGACACCACGGTAGGTACATGCTATGCCATTTAAACTTCACGTGAACACCACAGTAGGTACATGCTATGCCATTTAAACTTCACGTGAATACCACGGTAGGTACATGCTATGCCATTTAAACGTTGAGTGGACACCACGGTAGGTACGTGCTATGCCATTTAAACGTTACGTGGACACCAAGGTAGGTACTTGCTATGCCATTTAAACGTTGAGTGGACACCACAGTAGGTACTACGTGCTATGTCATTTAAACGTTACGTCGACACCACGGTAGGTACATGCTATGCCATTTAAACTTCACGTGAACACCACAGTAAGTACATGCTATGCCATTTAAACGTTACGTGGACACCAAGGTAGGTACGTGCTATGCCATTTAAACGTTACGTGGACACCACGGTAGGTACTTGCTATGCCATTTAAACGTTGAGTGGACACCACGGTAGGTACTACGTGCTATGTCATTTAAACGTTACGTAGAAACCGCAGTACGTACGCGCTATACGCCATTTAAACGTTACGTCGACCCAGCGCGGTAGGTACGAGCTATGCCATTTAAACGTTGAGTGGACACCACAGTAGGTGCGTCATATACCAGTTGTCTAAAAGTTATCTAGAATAAGTAACAAAGGAAGGGTCTTCATTAAAAGTATCAATTAATGTTGACAATTTAACTCCCTAGCTACACCATCGCTTATCCATTTGTGCAGTCGTAAATACAGGGTGGAAGGGTCAGCGAGGGCTCGGGTCAAAGTTTCAACAGAACAAGTAAAAGGTCGAAGGGAACGTATCTGAAAGGACAAGAAAGAGTTCTAAAGGGTAGAACGCTTTTCATACTTTGCACACAATTTAAATGGTCTCCAACTTATTACAAGTAATATATTTGTAATTCGGTTTCCGTATCCCGTACGGAAGCCTATTACTAAGCCTCCGCCGTCTATCTGTCTGTCCGTCCGTCTGTCCGTCCGAGGGCTGTATCTCTTGAATCGTAATAGGTAGCCCGTTGAAATTTTCACAGAATATGTGTTATGATGGCGGATATAACAATAAATAATAACAAATCGAAAAAGTAAAAAATTAAGGGGGGTTCCCATACAACAAACGTGCAATAAAATCGATTAGTCACGCTACTGAATAATAGATGGCGCCACAGGCTTTTATACATTGCATTGCTGAAAGACAAAAGATAGCCGCTCAATTGCCAACGACCTCATTGAGGTGCTGTCATTTTCCCACCGTCAATTTCCATCGACCTCATTGAGGCTTCTCTCCGATCGTCCTACATATCATCCAAATTAAAATTCGAAGACCATGCCACCTGAGCGGATAGGCGTAGGCGGATATTATTGATAGCGAATAGATACGGAAACCTCAGTGCGCGAGTAAAACTCGAACTTGACAGATTTTATGTTCTTTGGGCTTATGGCCCCTCTATCCATTTAAATTGTTCGAGGACAACCCCTGGCGGCGCCTGCCGGCCGCAGCGCGCGGAATTTTGATTGGCCACTTACGTAAAGGGACCATTTCAATTTTACGTAACCGCTTTGGAAGTGGTTGCCGCCTTTTGTACAATGTTTGAAGCTGTGGCGGTGGTGGCAAATAAATTTATTTCGTTAACTTTCGTTACTGTGAGTGGTGGTTTTCGATTTGTTAATTGATTGCACTGTAAATTTCTATTTAATTTAAGATATTATTTCAAACTTTTCCATTATTATGTCATTTTCGAAGAGGCAACTTAATATTATAACATAATGAAATAATTTTTTTTTATGGAAACTGACACCATTGGCTACATCACCTACAACATCCGTGATGTCAGCCCATAACACCGGGTGAACTTGGTGCCTTGTCAGTGTTTCCCTTCGGTTGCGCCGGCTACACTGAGCTGGAAGGAAAACACAAACTATTGACATAGCCGTTTCGATCGACCTTTCATTCAGTGCGGTGGTATCAACCCGGGCGGGTTAAACCCTACCACCTAGTACTATTAAGAAGGGAGTCATATCCCTTAGTCGCCTTATTAGATAATTAATATTATTGTTGACGGGCTTCGACAAATTTTGCGTCAACATTTTCTTAACAAATTTTCATAGGAACATGCAGTGTGTTAGATTAGAACATCACGTTATTTTAAAGTAGATTAAATACAAAATTAAATTATTTCAATAATATAAAATTATATAAATTAACCGGTTCTCTAATGGAAAGATTTTCAGTACCGATTGGTACGCATCCGCGGTAAGTCCAGCGTGTAGGGGTGCAATCCCTGCCCAGTGCGCGTGGTGCGAAGGTGGAAAGGGGACGGTGAGACCGCTCCTCCGAGCGCTGCTCCCCATGGAATAGGCGATAGAACACACTTAGAGAGCCGACTTCCCTACGGAGTTTATATTCTAGTTTTTATTTTTAGGTGATTTATACCTACATGCTTGTACGTATAATAGTATAGTATTTATGTTGTATACATTGCCAGTTTTGATACTGAAATTGTGCTTTAGCCTTTCATTTTACTTTTTCCACGCACCAAAGTAGTCGATATTGAACACCGGGTGGTTAAGCTCAAGTGGCAGTGGGCTGGACACGATAGCCGAAGGGACGACGACCGTTGGAGTAACCCTTGTCGCACACTGGCCGCGGCTGTGGACAGGAAAACGGAGAACGAGAATACCACCCGCCAGGTGGGACGACGACATCAAGTATGTCGGCAGATTGAGCAACCCTGTGCACGGTCAATACTTTGATGGATGACCGCTCGACCGTTGGAGGCTGACCTTGATTCATGCCATCTCCACGTGCCACGATCCTGACACACCTCTGCCGCCTCTTCCACTCCCATAATGTTCTTCATGCATGATCGTCGGTTACGGGTACTACGCACTTGACCCTTTTTGAGCACATACCCGATCTGGTCCAGGTACGTGCGTCTAGGGCTACCCTTCCCGACTCTTACACTCACATTTGCTTCATAAATTTCTTTCGTTAATCATATATCATCCATTCTTCCAACATGACCGAAACACCGAAGCATATTTTCCACTAGCTGTGCCCGCGGCTCCGCCCGCTCTCATATTTCACTTCACTGCTAACCTCATAAGCCATTTAGCGTGATAGTAAGTAGCCTATAGTTGATGGGAAGAATCAAGCTATCCGTAGAATTGATTTTTATTAAAATCGGTTCAGTGGTTCTCGAGTTATAAGTGGACATACAGACATACATACATACAGAAAGCAGACGTTGGATTTTATTAAAGGTAAGGAAGGAAGGAAGGATAGTAAGTAACCTATAGTTGATGGGAAGAATCAAGCAATCCGTAGAATTGTTTTTTATTAAAATCCGTTCAGTGGTTCTCGAGTTATAAGCGGACAGACAGACATACATACATACAGAAAGCAGACGTTGGATTTTATTAAAGGTAAGGAAGGATAGTAAGTAGCCTATAGTTGATGGGAAGAATCAAGCTATCCGTAGAATTGTTTTTTATTAAAATCGGTTCAGTGGTTCTCGAGTTATAAGCGGACAGACAGACATACATACATACAGAAAGCAGACGTTGGATTTTATTAAAGGTAAGGATAATATCACGTAATATGTTATCCCAGCAAGCGGACTTAATTTGCATTCGCTCCTGGACCCTGCGGATGAAATATACACGTGAAATGTCAATGTTAGATCCGACTCTACGATGACTAGACACAGTCCGCAGATGTCTCGAAGGGCTGGTGCGGGCTTTGTGTTTATAACCAGCTGCGGGCCGGTTTTGTTAAGAGTATTTGCCTATTCGAGATGGAGGAGGGCGGGGTTCAAATGGCTAGAGATAACTCAGTTTTGACTCCGGAAATAGTTGAGTAGAGCGTAATCGAGACAAACTCTAACGAACAAACAAGGGTTTCATCTTTATTCGATACTTCAAATAAAACCTTGTAATGAAGCCTAGGTGGGGAAATATGGGCTATCAAAGTTGAAAACTTTTCTTAAGAAAAAATTGTTTCAAACTGCGCAACCATCAAATTCACGAACTAAGTTTGACGGCTACACGTGTACATGCAGACTTCCTCGATTTTTTAATATGGAATCCTGTATGGGTGCCTGATTCAGAGGGGCCTGAGCAAGTGCTCCGACCAGCAGATATCACCTCCGAAAAGGTAGGTGCCATACCGTACTTCCCTTTAGATTTCTAGTTATACTGGATTAGAGGAGAACACAGCCAAGGCTGCTATGTGGCCATATTACTTCCAGTACCGTTGGTACAGTTGCGTTCACGAGTCATGAGCACACTTTTCATTGGTCGGTTTGACGGGATGTGACGTCGACGGCGCCGACGCTCCACGCGATTGGTTCGTGAGTCAGCGTCAGTCGACGCTCGACGCCTATTGGGCTCACACGCGTCGTTCGACTACTATACACTTGCGTGCAATGTTAGTCCACTGTCCATCTGTGCTCATGACTCGTGAAAGCAACTGCATCAACCCAGTCGTCTACAATTTGATCCAACAACGTGATATATATGATAAGGGTCAAGGGAAGGGACCTACAGTTTTACATCGGTACCAAACGGTGAATTAGCAAGTGCTCCTCTGGCTCCTCTGGTTCATCCATCAATAATAAAAAAAAAGAAAAGAAATAAGGTAGCTCCCCATACAAGAAACTTGCTTTTCTTCAAAGTTTTTCGTTTTTGTTCTATCGTAAAAACGGTAATACATACAAGCGTCAAACTTGGTGTTATTATAGTGCAAACTCTAAAGTAAGAGAAAAACCGATCAATTACCTGGTGTTACGGAAACCTCGGTGCGCGAGTGCGACCCGCACTTGGCCGGTTTTATAGGATTCAATTTGTTGAAAATAACTATCATGCATGATTTGTTTCAGTTTTAATTTTAATATTCATTTCCCGAGGTATTTTAGTTTCTAAAAGTCACAACGGAGATACTCGTGCTCGCACCTGATTGGATGGTTTGAATTTGTCAAGTGTAACGAATACCAATCAGTTGCCCTCCTACTTCATCACTGTGGAACATTGGAAGGGCCATGCCAAACTGATAGGTGGCTAGACTGTCGCCCATCAGCATGTCATCCTGTCCTTATACCTTTCGCCTTTACAACATGTACGGAGAGAGAGGCAGTGGGGCTAATATTTTCAAGGACCGCGCTTCAAGTGATACGTATATTTATATTTTTATTTTATGTGTGCTTAGTCCAGTTGTGGCGGCAAGAACGTTAGAAGAGGTAGGGACATAGGACTGTCCAATGCTTACATGAGAACCAGCGTCGCCGAGCTCCGCGGGTAGCGGAGGGGACGGCGCGCGCTCTGATTGGGTGGTATCGGGTGGGGGAAGATTGACGCTATGTGGCCAGCGGGCGACCGACGAATGTTATTTGTACGTTTTTACTAATATCGTGTTACGCTGGCGCGGTGAAGGTTAAGCACAGATTACTTAATAGTTACTTCGTAACAGATAAATCTCTCCATAGAAAAAGTTCCATACCTACGGCTTTAATAGCCTAATGTTTCACGTCGCCAATCGCTGCGTGCGAAAATGTACCTAAACGATCGGGTGTAAAGCGATTATTGCTTTGCAGCTGCACGCAGTAGCGTGGGCGCGGGTGTAGGTTTGCTCGCGGCTGTCGAATTTCCACTGAATTAGGCTCGCCGGAGGCGGCGACCCGCCAGGCGGTAGGTAGTCAGCGCGCGCAAGTACATAGAGTGCGTGAGGCCTGGGTGAAGGTCCGACGTCCCTACCTCTTCTAACTTTCTTGTGTGGCGGTATCCATTACGCAAATGTATGGATTAAAACGCGGAGTGCTTTTCCAAGCCCCTTTTATCCGAGGACGGGTAAAAGGTGAAAAACAAAAAAAAAACCTTCTTAAGTGCTAACGGTGTCCGAACGCGAAGGGTTCCGTAGCTATATTCCCTTTTGGTACGCATATTTGTTTGCACATCCGCCATAATAATAATAGCACACATTCTGGGAAAATGTCAACCTGCTACCTATTACGGTTCCAACGATACAGCCAAGAACATTTTAATAGGTAAGGACGTCGGACCTTCCCCCCGCCAGCGTAACACGACGTTTATATAAACGTACAAATTCCATTCGTTACCAACCAATCAGAGCGCGATACCGCTACCGCCCGATACCACCCAATCAGAGCGCGCGCCGTCCCCTCCGCAACCCGCGGAGCTCGGCGACGCTGTTTCTCATATAAGCATTGGACAGTCTGACGTCCAAACTATTAAAATGTTCTTGGATACAGCCCTAGGACGGACGGACAGACAAACAGACAGACAGACGGACGGCGTGGGCTTAGTAATAGGCTTCCGTACGGATACGGGACCCTAAAAATGAATGTTTTTTTTAGACTTAAAAATTAGAAATTCTTCGTACAACCAAGCACATGTATTGATCTTTTCTAATGCTAAACGAGTAGTGTTGAACAATATTTTTTTTTTATGGAAACTGTCACGGTTGGCTACATCACCTACAACGTCCGTGATGTCAGCCCATAACACCGGGTGAACTAGGTGCCATGTCAGTGCTTCCCCCTTTGATCGTGCCGGCTACACTGAACTGGTCGAAAAACACAAACTATTTCTATGTAAATAGCCGTGTTACATAGCCGTTTCGACCGACGTTTCATTCAGTGCGGTGGTACCAACCCGGGCGGGTTAAACCCTACCACCAAGTAAGATTAGGAGGGAAGGGACCTACAGTTTTACGAGGAATCCGAACCTCGGTCAGCCTCCAACGGTCAGCGGTCACCCATCCAAGAACTGACCGCACCCAGCGTTGCTTAACATTCAATAGCGACAGTTGACTGTCTGCACCACGAGGCTGACAAAATATCTAGTAGCTATTTGAGTCACGTCATTTTCTATTCTGTGGTCACGTCGCCTGACGCCTCCGCGCCGTCCTGCCGTCTCGTAGGATACCCGACGATACTGCCTCTACTATTACGTTCGTACCTACTCTCAGTTCGTCGTGAGAATAATCTAGCAACACAACGTGCTGTCCCGCTGAGGCGATTTTCTACTATGTAGTTTTTTTATGGTTCCGTACCTTAATAGGAAAAAGACGGAACCATTCCATCACTCCGTTGTCCGTCCGTCTGTCACAGAGGTTTATCTTGAAAACTAATTAACGTAGAAACTTGAAATTTGGCACAATGATAGATCTCCGGAAGGTTTGATGACGCGCGCGTAAATCGCGAAGGATTCTGAAAATATTTTTTATGCAATTTTAAGTTCAGTGGTCTTAATGATATAGTTAAAAATGTGCAAAAAATTATCGTCCCCCCATTCTGAGCTCTTAGGTTTCTAAGGCAAATTTTTTTACCTCCATAGGGTTAGTAGATATTAAACTACACATTACAGGAAAACTGCAGGTCTTATCGACAATGTAATATTTTTGTGGAAAAAAACATATTTTTGTTTTAGAACGGAACCATAATTTGTGCGAGCCTGACATGCTCTTGACCGCTTTTTTTGACGTGATGATGTCACGTCTTATAAATTGATGAACACCGGCTGCACGCACGAAGAAGTGTAAAGTTCCATCTAAACCCGTGTGTGCAAGCGAGAGCGCGATAGAGACCTGTGTGTGCAAGCGAGAGCGCGATAGAGAGGCATATACAATAGTAGGAAATACAAAATATTTTTCTCCGTCTTTTGCGAGCCTCGAACCCGCGGTCCCTGCCACCATCACTGACCAGACGTGTTATACACGCGGGCTATCGGCCGTCTACTTATCGCTGCAAATTTTCTCAACAGTATGTGACAACAGTATGTGAATTTCATGGAGCGACATCTAGCGTCCACATCTAGCGTCAATATTAAATTAAATACTTCAGCCAGCGATATACTTGATTTAGCAGTTAGGTAATTGTTGCAACGTTGAACATGTAGATGGCGTTATGTAGTTTTTTAAATTTAATTAATAGTCGTTATTTTGTCATATTTTTTATTAGTTATTATCACATCTTTATCATGTACTTAAATAAATTTTACATTGTAAATATCCGCCGGAACTGATTTACTTTATGACATCATCACGTAAAACTATCGTCCGTAAACCAACTTTACAGACAACCAATTTTTTTATTGAAGAAAAGGGGAGGTACCCTAAAAATAAAATAATTTTAAAATTTTTATTTTACCACTTTGTCGGCGTTATTAATATGTATACCAATACCAACACATAACTTTCTAGTGCTAAGGGTCTCTGAGCTAAGCCGCGGACAGACAGACGGACAGACAGACGGACGGACATAGCGAAACTATAAGGTTTCCTTGTTGACTACGGAACCCTAAAAATCGGTAAAAGATTCGACAGTGCAAGGCCGCAACGCCGCCGCAGTGCCGCCGCACGTTACCGCGCGGTCTGCGAATCTCGGGGCCGGGCAGGACCCTCGTTAGTGACACTTAGCGAGCTCGCCGCGGCGCCGCTGGCCGCCGACTCTACCGACCAGCCTCGGCCGGCCGCTCCTATTTCGGTTAACCGTATCAAAAACTAATTTCCCTCTAAGCTCAGCTTCGGATTGGAGAGCCAAATTGGGCTTCTGTGAGCTTCATTTGGCGGTGCGAGCTGAAAATGAGGGTTTTCACCCTATTTTTATTGAAATACACGTTAAGTACGCGGGGAGTGGCCCAGACACTTCGTTTAAATTATTCCTTTATTCATAAAGGTTGTCTCCATGAGAGTGCACTAATTTACATTTTGTGGCATTTTTTTCTCGTGCAAGTGGCAACTCTGAAATTTGACAGCTGTCACATACATATGATTGTTCTGATTATTAAAAATGGAGCGCTACACAAAAGAAGAACACGTTATCATTGTGAAAACCCATTACCTATTTTCTAACGAATACCGAATTCCGAACTCAAGGAAAAAATATAACACATTCGAAATTTTTACCGAATTTTTGTAAGCCATTCCAGCCGGCGGCGGCGCACCCATGCAAGTATATCAGTGTGTAGTCGCCAGAACGCACTTTTTAGAATATAGCCAAGAGCGACAGTAGTTCGTGTTTTCCATCCAGTTCCGTGTAGCCGGCACGCCCGAAGGGAAGCACTGACATGGCACCTATTTCACCAAGGTGTTATGGGCTGACTTCAAGGAAATAGCAGGCGAACTATCCATCCCTGTCAGCAGTGGCGGCGCTAGGCGTCAGCGACGTCGGCGACCACCGAATGCCTCGCGCCTGAGGGGGCCTAGCAAAAATTCGTTTACCCTAGCTGACTCCCTTTGGGATCGCGCGATCCCAAAAATTCTCATCAAAGCATGGTCGCACACTTTGGGCTATTGCTTTTGGGTTATAATTTATTTTAATTTGTGATTGTTCATGTAATTTTTGGCAACATATTTGATTAGCAATAAAACTCATCCTTCCTTACCTATAATAAAATCCAACGTCTGCTTTCTGTCTGAGTGAGTGTCTGAGTGTATGTCTGTCTGTCCGCTTATAACTCGAGAACCACTGAACCGATTTTAATAAAACAAAATTCTACGGATAGCTTGATTCTTCCCATCAACTATAGGCTACTTACTATCACGCTAAATAGCTTATGAGGTTAGCAGTGAAGTGAAATATGAGAGCGGGCGGAGCCGCGGGCACAGCTTGTATACTCATACATCAGTCTCGTTCTATTTAATAGTTTTCTTTCTGTCTGGGAAATGAAAGAGGCCCCGCATAGCTGATATCGCTTACGTCTACTTTTGGTCTAGCACCGCCACTGCGTGTCAGTTCCCATAAAAAAAAAACAGGTTAACACAATTTAAATTAAATTCTTTGAAAAATAATTGAGAAGCCTCCACTCCTTTGTAGCCCCTGGGGCTCAACACCTTTAAATGCGGCAGTGCACAGAAGAGGAAACGAAGTGAGGCCGGAGGCGGAACCGAGGCCGGAGGCTGGCGGAGGGGGAAAACAGGAGTTTCAACTGCTGGATCGTCGTCACCACTATTTATTCAGCAAATAGGTATACCAGACGCCATATAACTTGGACAGTGCAGTAGCCGATTTTAGGGTATCATTCGTGGAGGGCGCGGGATGCGACGGCGCGGCGGGGAGAGCCTGTAGTTTTACCAAAAAAAATATTTAGTTAAATTTTTTTTTCTAAAAAAATAAATGACTCAGATTTTTTTTTCTTATTTTTCCCTGGGTAGTCATAAACTGACCTACTCCCTGGTTCCCGCTTGACGTTGAGTTTTGGGACACGTTGTATGCCGTCTGGTATAGTGTAGGTGAGTTTCTCTCAAGGCGGATTACCGTCGCGAAAATTTCCTATAACTGTGTGTCTGAATACTTGTCCAGTACTTATATCCTGCTTGATAGTTAACTCCTGGTCCTAATACTTAAGCGTGGTGGTCGGTGTTGTGCTGTTATTTACAAGAGTACTTGCAGCACAACTCGACCCGACAATTGGGGTAAGCAGATCTGCTTACCCCAATTGTCGGGATAAATCGCGTGGTATATATACAGGTTGTTTCAGGGTAGGCTTGAGAAACTTCAGGAATAGAAATTACTCATTATTAGAAGAACAAAATCCTTGATACTCAAATCGAAATTCCGTATTTTTTTTTCATACAAAAATTTAAAATTGGATTACAAACTCGATGGACAGTGAGTATGGGGAGATTTAGCAACAGTGCTGTCTAAGTCTAGGGAGTGCAATGAACTAGTCCAGTCCCCTTTTCCTTTTGATGTCATTCAAATTTAAATGTTTGGAATTTACCTAGTAGTTAAATTCTACTAATTAAGTATGTAAGTTAGTCATTTTATTTTTATTTAATAAAGGCGGACGTTGACCGTCCACCAAAGCTCGATGAAAAGTATTTTCAACAAAAAGTACTATAAAATGACCGAATCTGGGAAAAAGTTTCAGAGCTTTTCGTCTTCAAATATGGACCCCTTTCAAACCCTGAAGTTACGAAACACTCTGTATATATGTATGAATGTAAATAAGCCTAATTTAACTAAGTAAGTCCTGCAGACAGAACTCACCATAAAAGGTCCTTCAGTTGAATTGTTCTAAAAAACTAACTCCACCTAAATTCACTAATTATGTAGGTACTCTCCACAGTCACAGAGAGAACTCTGAAAAATAATATCACCTGAGTGTGCAGGCAGCCTTCGGCCGGCAGACGGCGGGAGTTGAGTAATTACGTTATATTTCAGCACGCGACCGGTAAAATTTAAAATAGCAACTGGCAACTGTCAAGCCGGATACGAGAATTATTTTTGCTAATGTATCCTTGCTCCGAACACATTAAAAATAATTAAATCTAGACCTAAAAAAACTAAATAAACTATAAAAAGGTACCGTGTGGGGCCGGCCCCACACGGTACTTTAAAAGAATAGCCCCACTGCATCTCTCCCCGTGTATGTCGCAAAAGGCGACTAAGGGATATGACTCCCTTCTTATATTACTAGGTGGTAGGGTTTAACCCGCCCGGGTTGGTACCACCGCACTGAATGAAAGGTCGGTCGAAACGGCTATGTAAATAGTTTGTATTTTCCGTCCAGTTCAGTGTAGCCGGCACGACCGAAGGGAAGCACTGACGTGGCACCAAGTTCTCCCGGTGTTATGGGCTGACATCACGGACGTTGTAGGTGATGTAGCCAACCGTGTCAGGTTCCATAAAAAAAAATCTACCTATAAATCAAAATTATCGTCCAATGGTCCCGCCATTAGCATGGTCCCCATGACTGAAGCGGCGTTCCCCCTCTTGATCGCCAGGCTGATCTACTGCTTGAAATGCGCCCAGGCACGGCTCCTAATTTAACCAATCACTATCTTTTGAGCGATCAAATGGCAATCTGTCAAAATGGGCAGGTATTTTTCGTATTACGACAGTAGCGTGTCGTTTATTCATTCATACCTCATCGATCTTGTGGGCAGTAGTATAGGTTAAATATTTATAAGTAGGTGCTAAGAAAACATTGGGACTTGCGAAGTTTCTTTGTCAGTTCTTCTTCGCATTGAATTCGTCAGCCTCGGTAGCTCAGTGGTGCGATCGGTCAACTGTTGGTTAAGCACACCTGGGTGCAATGATTACATGGATGTGTGACCGCTCGACCGTTGGGGGCTGACCGTGGTTCGGATTCCACGTAAAACTGTAGGTCCCTTCCTTTCTTACCTTAATAGGTGGTAGGCTTTAAGCCGGCCGGGTTGGTACCACCGCACTGAATGAAAGATCTGTTGGAACAGCTATGTAAATAGTTAGTTTTTCCGTCCAGTTCAGTGTAGCCGGCATGACGGAAAGTGAAGCACTGAACTGGCACCTAGTTCACCCAGGTGCTATGGGCTGACATCACGGGTATAGTGTAGGTGAAAAAAATCAAATAAAACAAAAAAGAAATTTTACTGGCCGTATTTTCGATATAGAGATTGGTTACACCCACATAAGGATGAAATTATACAATAAATAATTAACAGTATGCACACCTTCATACACTTCTTTTTTAGTATTTCGTACCTACTTTGAATGGAAAATTACATCCCTTACTACGGTTCGTCAGTCCGTCAGTCTGCATTTCTGTCAGAGTACCTTGTTTTACAAAGCAACCGACTTTTAATTTGACGTTTTTCCAGTCGCCCTCCAATTTTACCTAATAGTCCTCCCGGTGCGGTGGCGCCGTCGAGCCTAACAACCGGGGCCAATTGAAACGTTTGCCGACCGAACTGAAGAGTTTGTAGGAAAACTAACGACTGACTCTGAAGTGACGACTCTATCAACACCTTGTGTACCGTGGAAGAGAATTCGATTAGACATCGCGGCGAATGCTTTTCTTTTCTCAGTCTTTCCTAGGGAATGGTCGATTTGCGGTATTGTTGAATAGAAAAGAAAAGAAAAAAAAAGAAGAAATAATTTTTATTTTGTTAAATGTCTACGCCTATTTTTAACGCGCGACGCAAAAAAAGGGGTGTTATAAGTGTGTGTGTGTGTGTATGTGTATACGGGTGTGTCTGCCTGTGGCATCGTAGCTCCCAAACGGATGGACCGATTTGGATGCGTTTTTTTTTATTAGGAAGCTTGTTTAATCTGGATGGTTCTTAGCTATTTTTGTAATCAAGTAATCAAGTAATTAAGTAATAAAAAAAATTATCTTAAAAAGTGGACCGATCTGCATGCGGTTTTTTTTTAAAAAGCTTGAAATAAAATTTAAATTTAAAATTTAAAAAACCCCCGACCCTTAAAAAGTTTTAAGTGAGTAAACGGAAATTATTTTTGACTGTTTAAGAGTCGGGAGTTTTTTTTTGTAATTTATACATAATATACCCATGTCTCCTGCTCTAGAGAATCTCTGTCTTGCAGGAAGACTTGTGTTCTAACAAGATTTACATAATTACAATTTTGCGCTCTTATTAACAACTTATGTTAAGTTTCATATTATTTAACACAGGTTATTAGTTACAAGTAACATATTATGGTATTATTGGTATTCGGCTTACCATGGTAACATATGGTGTTAGTTTTTAGTGACTTTTAAATTTTTTTTAGTATTATGGTTAGTTACCTAGATCTTTCATGTGTTGTATTTTTAATTGTTTTTTTAACATTAGTTAATCATATTGGATATTTAAATTTATTATTTCCTTAGCCATACTTACAAAAAATTTAATTATCACACACATGTTTTTGTTTTCTTCTTTTTCATATAAATGTGTAATTACCTGTGTACCTTATTTATTGTGATTTAATTGTAAACTAACATAATTATTGTTACAAAACTAAAATATTTACGCTAAGTTATTGTTCATTTAGGCTAAGAATCATGATCAAAAATGTATTGACTCTGTGTGTGGCAGGCTTAAATTCAGCGCCGCACCACAGAATAGAAATTAGTGCCGCACACTCCCAGCTCGGAAACGAGCGGTGTGTACCTTATATTTTATATGTATATATATTACCCCGATTGTCTGGATACACGTGCGTTATGTGTGTTTATAAAATGATATATTTCAGAAGCATGACACGTAGATAATCGTTGTGTCGGTCTACCGCATTGGGAGATAGGCGGAGATAGGAGATTGACAAGGTACCTACATTACATATGTCATTGAACATAGTCTGAAGAAAAGAAAAAGGTATATATATACATATAATGTACGCTTTGCGAATATATACATATCACACACGCTGAATCCCGACAATCGGGGTAAGCAGAGCAATCGGTGTTGTGCTGCAAGAACTCTGGCAAATTACATCACAACACCGACCACCACGTTTCGCAAAGTATTCGAACAAGATTCAATCGATCAAGCAGCAAGTAAGGCACGAAGACCCACCTGCTGCATGACTCGGTGGAAGTACCGTGCCAAGGTGAAAGGTGGCGAGCCTGTCGCCCTTTAGCGCGGCATCTTGTCCTTACCCCTTAGTCGCCTTTTACGACATACACGGGGAGAGATGCAGTGGGGCTATTCTTTTTAAGTACCGACCCCACACGGTATTTTACTTTCTTTCACCTGACCATGACTACTCACTATACACGACACTGGCCAACATTTTTCAAAATGTCTCAGAATCCAAAGAAAATAAAACATTTATAAAAGATGTAGGTACTTCGCGAACGCCCGAGCAGTAGACTTTGGAATTATGCTCACCGCCGGAGTGGCATTCACTAAGCACACATGTCCGCGGTCTTTGTCCGTCGAAAGTTCCAACGTTCAAGCGGTCTAACGAAGTTGTGCCGCTCGCGTCCAAGTTTACAGATCGGAGGCCGCGTCCGCAAACTCGGTCCGAGAGTGAACATGCAAACACAATCCTGCGAGCTTGTTCTGCGGTTTAATTGTTTGATGGCACACTCTAGGGGTGTGCTGTTAGCAAGTGAGTTCTTCTTCATTATGACCGGTGAATGAATGAAAGGGCTATGTATATAGTTCGTGTTTTCCGTCCAGTTCAGTGTTGCCGGCACGACCGAAGGGAAGCTCTGACTCGGCACCTAGTTCGCCAACGTATTAAGGGCTGACATCACGGATGTTTTAAGTGATGTAGCCAGCCGTGTCAGTTTAAATGAGACAAGACGGTAGGTGTCATGGGACACCCGGTTGGAACGAAGCTTCGTACGATATATATTATGTATTAAATAAAATAAATGAAATCACAATAAAATAAATTAAGAACGTTTGAGAGTCATTAAATGAAAAAAAAACCGGCCAAGTGCGAGTCGAACTCGCGCACCGAGGGTTCCGTATCGCTATGTCATGGTCAGCGCCACTCACGCCATCTATGGATTAGTTCAAATGCTTCATACTTTTTTCGGTAGATGGCACGCATACACTTTTTCGTTTCTTGTATGGGGACCCCGTGAATTTTTTACTTTTTCTTATTTTTATAATTTTTTGTTATATCGGCCATAATTACATAATATATTCTGTGAAAATTTCAACGGGCTACCTATTACGGTTCAAGAGATACAGCCCTGGGACAGACAGGCGGACAGACAGACAGACGACGTAGGCTTAGTAATAGGGTCCCGTACGACGGATAGGGAAACCTAAAAAATACGCGTCATGTGTTTGATAAAATGTCACTCCCGTGGTTCCGCTTAAAGGTATTTATTTATTTACCCCAACCACAACGGCCAGAGCGATGCGTTAACAACTTACAAATGGATTTTATATTTTTTCAGAGACGGCGACGAAGCAACTTCCTGTTAACGAAGTTTTCAGTCCCTTCTTTCAACTTCGGAAAGGTTGCCTCTTAAGGCTGTTTTACCTTCGAAATTCAGAGTGAAGCGAATTATTGAAAGGGGAAACTTTATTAGGGAATTCCGTATGCAGATAGAGAAGGCGACGTTATCTGCATACTTTATTGGTTTTAAATAAATGTTGAAAAGGCACTGACTATTCCGGTGGCCACCTTATAGTACTGCTACCAGTGGATTAATTATGGAAAAGATACCCGCATTTTTAGGTTTCCGTATCCCGTATGGAAGCCTATTAATAAGCCTCCGTCGTCTGTCCGTCCGTCCGTCCGTCCGTCCGTCCGTCCGTCCGTCCGTCCGTCTGTCCGAGGGCTGTATGTCTTGAACCGTAATAGGTAGCCCGTTGAAACTTTCACAGAATATGTGTTATTTTCTTGTTATTTTATACATACATCGAGATACGAGATACATCTTAAGCGGCGGGTGGCCGAGTGGTTTGGGCATCCGCTTCTCATGCGAGAGGTCCGAGGTTCGAACCCGGTCGACGTATACCAATGAGTTTTTTCTGACGAAAAAAATTACGTTCATACCTATACCTGCTGCTTCACCGTTCGGAAACGGTGTAAAGCTGTAGGTCCCTTCCCTTGCCCCTTACTAGGTGGTAGACTCAAATTGTAGCCAACTGGGTTGATACCACCGTACTGGATGTAAGATGATCGCATAGCAGCCTCGGTTGGGTTCTTCTCTAGTCCAGTATAGCCAGCAGTCCAGGGAAGTCTCCGCTATGGCACCTACCTTCTCGGAGGTGATATTGGCTGGTCGGAGCATGCGCTTTCGCCCCTCCGATACAGCCACCCATATCGGATTACATAAAAAAAAAATACATACATCCATGACTTTTCCAAGGTGACTTTATTAATTATTTATAGATATATCTTAGTAGTTTATGTAATTTATTTATTAATTGTCTATTGTTAGTACATAATACATATATAAGGTGTTTCGTTAGTCATGTCAATAACTTCGGGAGGGTTACATACGCACTCAAACAAACACTTTACGCAAAAAAAAAACATATGTTTATAGGAGCATTTTTTCTCCTAACAAAAAAAATTAAATCAAATAAGTAGCTGTAAAAACCAATCATAGTGACATTGTGACTCACTTACAACAAACAGCTGCTCTGCGTTTGAACATAGTACGGTCATTGACCCCGTACAATTAAATTTACCTAATGTTTTTTTTTTTTTTATGGAAACTGACACGGTTGGCTACATCACCTACAACGTCCGTGATGTCAGCCCATAACACCGGGTGAACTAGGTGCCATGCCAGTGCTTCCCCCTTTGATCGTGTCGGCTACACTGAACTGGTCGGAAAACACAGTTTAATGTTTAGGTAGCAAACCTGTTTTTTTAAATTTCTCGAAAAGTAATGCTAAAAACATTTTTTTTTTGCCGTGTAGCCGGCATGACGGAAAGTGAAGCACTGAACTGGCACCTAGTTCACCCAGGTGCTATGGGCTGACATCACGGGTATAGTGTAGGTGAAAAAAATCAAATAAAACAAAAAAGAAATTTTACTGGCCGTATTTTCGATATAGAGATTGGTTACACCCACATAAGGATGAAATTATACAATAAATAATTAACAGTATGCACACCTTCATACACTTCTTTTTTAGTATTTCGTACCTACTTTGAATGGAAAATTACATCCCTTACTACGGTTCGTCAGTCCGTCAGTCTGCATTTCTGTCAGAGTACCTTGTTTTACAAAGCAACCGACTTTTAATTTGACGTTTTTCCAGTCGCCCTCCAATTTTACCTAATAGTCCTCCCGGTGCGGTGGCGCCGTCGAGCCTAACAACCGGGGCCAATTGAAACGTTTGCCGACCGAACTGAAGAGTTTGTAGGAAAACTAACGACTGACTCTGAAGTGACGACTCTATCAACACCTTGTGTACCGTGGAAGAGAATTCGATTAGACATCGCGGCGAATGCTTTTCTTTTCTCAGTCTTTCCTAGGGAATGGTCGATTTGCGGTATTGTTGAATAGAAAAGAAAAGAAAAAAAAAGAAGAAATAATTTTTATTTTGTTAAATGTCTACGCCTATTTTTAACGCGCGACGCAAAAAAAGGGGTGTTATAAGTGTGTGTGTGTGTGTATGTGTATACGGGTGTGTCTGCCTGTGGCATCGTAGCTCCCAAACGGATGGACCGATTTGGATGCGTTTTTTTTTATTAGGAAGCTTGTTTAATCTGGATGGTTCTTAGCTATTTTTGTAATCAAGTAATCAAGTAATTAAGTAATAAAAAAAATTATCTTAAAAAGTGGACCGATCTGCATGCGGTTTTTTTTTAAAAAGCTTGAAATAAAATTTAAATTTAAAATTTAAAAAACCCCCGACCCTTAAAAAGTTTTAAGTGAGTAAACGGAAATTATTTTTGACTGTTTAAGAGTCGGGAGTTTTTTTTTGTAATTTATACATAATATACCCATGTCTCCTGCTCTAGAGAATCTCTGTCTTGCAGGAAGACTTGTGTTCTAACAAGATTTACATAATTACAATTTTGCGCTCTTATTAACAACTTATGTTAAGTTTCATATTATTTAACACAGGTTATTAGTTACAAGTAACATATTATGGTATTATTGGTATTCGGCTTACCATGGTAACATATGGTGTTAGTTTTTAGTGACTTTTAAATTTTTTTTAGTATTATGGTTAGTTACCTAGATCTTTCATGTGTTGTATTTTTAATTGTTTTTTTAACATTAGTTAATCATATTGGATATTTAAATTTATTATTTCCTTAGCCATACTTACAAAAAATTTAATTATCACACACATGTTTTTGTTTTCTTCTTTTTCATATAAATGTGTAATTACCTGTGTACCTTATTTATTGTGATTTAATTGTAAACTAACATAATTATTGTTACAAAACTAAAATATTTACGCTAAGTTATTGTTCATTTAGGCTAAGAATCATGATCAAAAATGTATTGACTCTGTGTGTGGCAGGCTTAAATTCAGCGCCGCACCACAGAATAGAAATTAGTGCCGCACACTCCCAGCTCGGAAACGAGCGGTGTGTACCTTATATTTTATATGTATATATATTACCCCGATTGTCTGGATACACGTGCGTTATGTGTGTTTATAAAATGATATATTTCAGAAGCATGACACGTAGATAATCGTTGTGTCGGTCTACCGCATTGGGAGATAGGCGGAGATAGGAGATTGACAAGGTACCTACATTACATATGTCATTGAACATAGTCTGAAGAAAAGAAAAAGGTATATATATACAAAATTACGTTCATACCTATACCTGCTGCTTCACCGTTCGGAAACGGTGTAAAGCTGTAGGTCCCTTCCCTTGCCCCTTACTAGGTGGTAGACTCAAATTGTAGCCAACTGGGTTGATACCACCGTACTGGATGTAAGATGATCGCATAGCAGCCTCGGTTGGGTTCTTCTCTAGTCCAGTATAGCCAGCAGTCCAGGGAAGTCTCCGCTATGGCACCTACCTTCTCGGAGGTGATATTGGCTGGTCGGAGCATGCGCTTTCGCCCCTCCGATACAGCCACCCATATCGGATTACATAAAAAAAAAATACATACATCCATGACTTTTCCAAGGTGACTTTATTAATTATTTATAGATATATCTTAGTAGTTTATGTAATTTATTTATTAATTGTCTATTGTTAGTACATAATACATATATAAGGTGTTTCGTTAGTCATGTCAATAACTTCGGGAGGGTTACATACGCACTCAAACAAACACTTTACGCAAAAAAAAAACATATGTTTATAGGAGCATTTTTTCTCCTAACAAAAAAAATTAAATCAAATAAGTAGCTGTAAAAACCAATCATAGTGACATTGTGACTCACTTACAACAAACAGCTGCTCTGCGTTTGAACATAGTACGGTCATTGACCCCGTACAATTAAATTTACCTAATGTTTTTTTTTTTTTTATGGAAACTGACACGGTTGGCTACATCACCTACAACGTCCGTGATGTCAGCCCATAACACCGGGTGAACTAGGTGCCATGCCAGTGCTTCCCCCTTTGATCGTGTCGGCTACACTGAACTGGTCGGAAAACACAGTTTAATGTTTAGGTAGCAAACCTGTTTTTTTAAATTTCTCGAAAAGTAATGCTAAAAACATTTTTTTTTTGCGTTACGTGTTTATTTGAGTGTGTATGTAACCCTCCCGAAATTATTGACATGACTAACGAAACACCTTATATAAGTATGTGTCTATTTATTCTTTGTTAATATGTCTGTTTAGGTAATATATTATTGCAAATTTATATATTATGCTTGGCGTCTGCTTGTTTACTTTTATTATTTAACTTTCGTTAGTATTAAGTGTGCTCTGGCCTCTCGGACTCAGTCGGATTGTGTGAAACAACGCGGGGCGCTGTACTATCAAGCCACCTGTCGGAATTGAGGAAGATTCTCACTACAAGGAAACACTTTGAAGGGAGAAGTTACTTAGAATTAAAATTAACTCGCTCGACCGATCAGGGTGCTTTCCTCGAGTTGGCTCTTACTTCGCCCTTCTTGCGCGCCTTTAAAAATGTACGATATTGTAATGAAAATTCTTAAATCTTTAAAAATTTCAAAATATTTACACCCGGTGTAGTCGACAGTTTGTGATTACTAAATTTTAGTTTTAACGTGTAAGAAGTGTTCTTTTAAGTTTCTGATTATCTATTTTTTTAAGTTTTTTTATGTAGCCAACAATAAATATATATTTCATTTCATTTCAAGTGTTCTCCGAACGGCATGACTCTCTAAAAAAATCGTTCTTCCGTTGCACTGCAAAGCTGTGGAATGGGCATCTGGGGAATATCTTTCTCTACACTCCATATGGAACTTGAAATCGTGGGTAAATAGCCTTTCCCCAGAGACTCTAGTTCGCCTATAAGCGGACTGGAACCTAAGCGAGGTTGAAATGGGCTGTGGCTGTGGCTGAGGCATGCAGTTCTGGTGCAATGAAATAAGAGATATACTTATAGTTGTTTCCAGCGATTTCGTGGCGCGTGGCTAATTGAACATGATAAATTATTCTTTCAGAATCACATGAAAATGGATCGTCACTAAGGGCGAAGCCGGAGGCCGAGCTGCGTTCAGTAAGACGATTACATCTTCTCGAAGAACGTAAGTAACTAAAGGCGTTCAGGCAAACTATATTTTTCTCGATGAAAGTAAGGATAAGAGCGAGGCCGAAGGCCGGGCTGCGTTCAGCTAAAATCCTTCTCCCGCCCTCGGGTCTCGCCCTTAATTATTTTCTTCGATATAATATAATATCGCTTACGCGAACGCAGCTCGGTGTTCGGCCGCGCCCTTATTTCATTTCTTCGAGAAGGTTCATCTTTTATCTAAACGCTTCTCCGCCTTTGACCTCACCATTAGTTGCTTACTTTCTTCGAGAGAGTATAATATTTACGGAAACGCAGCTCAGCCTTCGGCCTCGCCCTTAGTTACTTGCTTTATTCGAGAAGGTTTATCATACATACATACATACATCCATATCACACACGCTGAACCCCAACAATCAGGGTAAGTAGAGTAATCGGTGCTGTGCTGCAAGAACTCTGGAAAATTACAGCATAACACCGACCACCACGTTTCGCAAAGTATTCGAACAAGATTCAATCGATCAAGCAGCAAGTAAGACACGAAGACCCACCTGCTGCATGACTCGGTGGAAGGTTCATCGTTTACCTGAAAGCAGCTCTTTGGTGAAATTGTTTTTTTGTGAATAATTTCGTTACGAATAAATCATTTCTTTATGTCTTTCTTTTTTACTTTCACCCATTTTCAATTCTTCGTGAGAGTATGTATACACCTTCCAGATGAGTGCTCGTTGTGACAGACAACTGGCAGTCGCCTGAGCGAGCATATTGTATCCCCCCAAGTTACCTCCACCTCGCGCGCAGCACGTTTCGCAGCCGCCACAAAATATTACCCCCAATTCATATTCTTCTTCTGTTTACGCCTAGATGATTCCGTGACTGTATTCAATAATATACAACGCTTCAGGAACCCGCTTCACCTCCCCCCCCGTATCCTCCTGCGCGCGTTACAATATCCATCCAACACGTTCTAAGCCCACACAGGAGATAACATTTAATGCGTTCACCTATCACACATGTGAATGGAGTTAGAATCTCTCTCTGTATACAAACAGGACACCTTATGAAGACACGCGCATTCAGTCAGTCAGCCAGCGTTCAAGCGTTCACTGCTGGACGTACTTACGCCTCTGCAATTTTCCTCTCACGTTCTAAGCCAACAGGAGATAACATTTAATGCCGGTATAAAACTGTAGGTAAGGGACCTACAGTTTTACACCGGCATTAAATTCGGTCGCTGGGCAACTTTCAACCTTTGGACAACAGCGACCGTCAGTGTCCAAGTTCCACACCCGTACGTCATGACAGGGAGGACACACTGGTCATATTCATAGTATATTTCCTGTTTTATGTCATATTTTAACCTAGGATAGACCTACATTTCCATTATAATAAAATGTCGACTTCAAAGATACTTTAAGGCATGCATGACGAATTTAAAAGAAAGGAATTTCTTCGCTCTTCAAGAAGATACATATATTTATATTTCCCCCCAAGTACAGTCTCGGGTCCTTCAAGAGGGGCGTGAATAGGCACCTGTCAAGCAGGCATGGCATTCGCAAACCCGCATACGACTGAATGCCCATTGCCGTCGTTAGACGCCGTATGGTTGGCTCGGCGCCAAATTACGTCGGGCTTTCAATAAAAAAATCTGTTAAGGGCGAGTTTTACTCGCGCACGGAGGTTTCCGTATCTAAAAAAAAAGATTGTTGGTACAAAAATCGTAACCAAGGAAATAACAACGGTAACCAAGGAAGTAACCGTAACCCTGGAAACAATCGGAATCGTGTTAACAATTATGTCCACAAATGCAACATACATAAACAAAGATGTCATATTTGAAATCAAATACGTCAATGTGAATACTGTCATGAAAAAATAAAAAACCAAAATGAAATTGTTTTTTCAAATTTCGAAAAATTAAATATTCAATAATATCTATCCACTATTATCCGCCTATCTTTTGTCTTTCAACATTGTAATGTATAAAAGCCTGTGGCGCCATCTATTATTCAATAGTGTGACTAATCTATTTTATTGTACGTTTGTTGTATGGAAGTCACCCTTAATTTTTAACTTTTTCTTATTTTTCTTATTTGTTGTTATATCCGCCATAGTAACGCATATTCTATGAAAATTTCAATTGGCTACCTATTACGGTTCAAGAGATACAGCCCTCGGACAGACGGACAGACGGACGGACGGACAGTCAGCGTAGGCTTAGTAATAGGCTTCCGTACGGGATACGGAAACCTAAAAATAAAAAATTCGCTCACCAGGAAGATATTTTAAAATACTCAGTACAAACTCAACTAAAAAATTATTCCAAAAAGGAACACAAACCGAAGATGAAATATTCATACGCGACATGGAGTCATTAACGCGTTCGAGGGCGCAAACCCAAAATATGAAGCTCCCGTACCGGGCTCATTATGCCAACACCGCAGGGTGATGAGATAGCGACGGCGTATGAAAGACAGCGACCAAATTAAATTCTATCCTGAAACATTCTCCACGTTTTTTTTTAGTAAACAAACATAGGTGGCTGTGCCGAGAGACCAATAGTGCAGAAAATTTTGGGGTAGGTATATGTTAGTGTTAAGTTCTAGTCTAGGTATTTTTGGTTTTTTATTATGTAGATCTTAGTTGCTTTTCTTAGAAATAATCTTTGTTGTATAGGGTGTGCCTTAACACTTTGACAGCCGAGCATTTTGTTAGGCGCATTCCCCTGTGCGCCGGCCATTTTCGGCATTTTTTGTAAATTCTATATAAAAAGAACTAAAATAGTTATGCGTTTAGTTCTTTTTGTATATGGTAGAATACCTCATGTTTTGTTATAGTAAAAATAAAACAAAATGTTTTTTAATTTTTTTAAATACAATTTTTTTTAACAAAAATGGCTGTTTCAAGTTCATATTGTATTACGTACGATGTAGCATATGCATCATGTACTCCTGATTGTGAAATAAAGGCTGTTTTAGGGTTCCGTATCGGTTACGGGACCCTATTACTAAGCCTACGCCGTCTGTCTGTCTGTACGTTCGTCCTTCCGTCTGTCCGAGGGCTGTATCTCTTGAACCGTAATAGGTAGCCCGTGGAAATTTTCATAGAATATGCGTTATTATGGCCGATATAACAACAAATAATAAAATAAGGAAAAGTTAAAAATGCACGGAGGTCCCCATACAAGAAACTAAAAAGTGTATGCGTGCCATCTACCCGAAATAGTGTGAAGCAGCGCTGACCATGACATGGCGAAACGGAACCCTCGGTGCGCGAGTTCGACTCGCACTTGGCCGATTTTTTACTTACTTACAGTCGACTGAGGTCACCTCTGCCCGCGAAACCACGCTCAGTTAGGTGCCACGTCAGCAGATTTGCGGACTGTTGCAAGGCGTCTAAGCTGTTGATACGACGTTCGAAGACACTCAGGTTAAAGGATTCGGGAAACACCTCCCCGGAAGACAGTTAGTTCCACACCCTAGCGGTGCGACAAAGAAACGATTTAGAGAACCGTTGCGTTCTCAAAAGCCCAATGTCAACAACAAAAGGATGCTGATTCTCTGAGACTAGTCATGCGGAGATAGGATGGGTGGCAGGAATAAGAGATGCTATTAGTTCCACAGAGTGTAAAATTCCACACGTGTAAGTAATTTATCAGTTCGTGAGCGCATAGGGCGTAGGGGAACGATTAAACCGTTGGGTTCCCTCGTCGAAGGCTTGGGTTCGAATGGGATTTCCGTTGTTATTGAGTATTTATTTATTTATACGTTTACTAATTTATTTTATTTTTATGTATTCACTTTTCTTTTTTTCATTTAAAGCGCGACATATGGGACCCATAAGGTGTCTAACAACGCCCATGGACATTCGGTCGCATGGAGAGGTTGCGAATGACATGTCGGCCTGACAGGTGCCCATTCACGCACCTCTTGAAGACGGTGTTTTTTTATTTTTTATGTAATCCGGTATGGGTGGCTGAGTCAGAGGGGCCAAAGCACATGCTCTAACTAGCCAATATCACCTTCAAAAAGGTAGGTGCCATACCGGAGACTTCCCTGGATTGCTGGCTATACTGGACTAGAGGAGAACACAACCGAGGCTGCTATGCGGCCATCTTACATCCAGTACGGTGGTACCAACCCAGTCGGCTACAATGTGAGCCTACCACCTAGTAAGGGGCAAGGGAAGAGACCTACAGTTTTACACCGGTTCCGAACGGTGAAGCAGCAGGTGTAGATATGCACGTAAATTTTTTCGTCAGAAAAAACTCATTGGTACACGCCGACCGGATTCGAACCTCGGACCACCCGCATGAGAAGCCGATTCCCAAACCTCGGCCACCCGCCGCTTACTGGTTGGTGTTGCAACCACAACCGTAAAACCCGAAAGTCCGTGATTCTGTACGTGAAATAGAACAACTTTTGTTCTACGACTTTTTAATTTGAAGAAATAAAATTGTTTTTTCTCCATACATTTTGAGAACAGATATTTTAAAATTTGTATGGAAAAAAATTTTTTTTTTTTGAAAAAATTTTTTTCGTCACAGACGTTGTTTAGTTTCAGATATAGAATAACCCCCTTATGTCAGTTAAAAATATTACGGGGACAACTGCAATACCGTGTATATGGCCTATATGTTGAGTCAGTGCTTATTCCATATACATATGACTTATTACATTTCTTTGTAATAAACGTAAACTAATTGTTTTATTTGACTTGATATAATATGAAATATCAATATTGACGATGGCACTATACACCAGATATAGGTAATGTAAATAGGCAGAGTGGTCAGATTCTTGAGTGTTCATGCTTATCCTGTAAATATTAATGTTCTTGTGAGCGGTAGTATGCGTTAATTATTGTAAATTACTTGAATTATAATACTTACATATTTATAAGGTACTAACAAAACATTGTGACTTGCGAAGTTTGTTTGTCAGCTCTTCTTCGCATTGAATTTAGAACTGGCGGAATTTTCGACATGTCCAAGCGTAGGTTACCTACCTATGGATGAAATTATACAATAAACAATAAACAATACAAAATTTCATTCAAATCCGTTTAGGCGTTTAGGCGTGAAAGTGTAACAAAAAAAAAATTAGCATCCATACTTTCGCGCTTATAACATCGTTGTAGTGATATGAGAAAATCAAAATATTATATTATTATATACGTTTAATTAACTAGTATGTAGTGTATATTATAGTATATTATAGTTATTTTCCTTATATTATATTTTACATTCCCACACTCAAGTCTTTTGCTACTACCTACTTATACCTCGCAACATACGACTCTCAAACATCCAAAGGTTGACTGGGAGAAATCCCTGTAAGGGATAAGTCCGCCTTTGCCCCTCATGTAAATTTCTTATTGTGTGTTTATGTTAAATGTTTTTTTGGAGCAATAAAGTATTTCTATCTATCTATCTATCTTATGTGTAAACTTGTAATTGGTGTTCAGTGAGCATATTTGTATGTCTATATTACTCGTGTATGTAAATAAGCACTGTTTTACTACAATAAATAAAACAAAAATCAATAAAATGCGCTATCTTACAGTTATATTTATGACCTTTTTGCCTGTGAGATGTAGATCCCGAAGCTCTGTACTTAGTACCTACGTGGAGACACATCGTATCGTAAATCAAACTTTTGCAGCAAAACTTCCCACTTTATCGCCTCGAACATTACGGTTATGCGAGCGGCTGCATTAAAATTCAACTTTTAGTGCCCTTGGGGAAAACTATCGGTGAAATATTTAGTACATAGACTAGTGGCCGGTGTATTCTGAGAGCCGTCAAATGTCCTGTATTTTAAAGGACGTCCCAATTTTTACATGGAATCATTATAACATGTCTTACGCACGCACCTTTTTTTTTTTTTTTTTTTATTGTTAGCTCGACCTATGGCGCCGAGGCACCCATAAGGTGTCTAACGGCGCCCATGGACATTCGGTCGTATTCGGGGGTTGCGAATGCCATGCCGGCCTGACAGGTGCCCATTCACGCCCCTCTTGAAGGACCCGAGACTGTACTTGGGGGGAAATATATGAGCAGGGAGAGCGTTCCAGAGTTTACCGGTTCTGTACAGGAAAGATCTGCAGAATCGATTGGTACGCATGCGCGGTAAGTCCAGCGTATATGGATGCAATCCCTGCCCAGTGCGCGTGGTGCGGAGGTGGAAAGGGGACGGCGGGATCGCGTTAAACAGCTCCTCCGAGCACTCCCCATGGAATAAGCGATAGAACACACTTAGGGAGCCGACATCCCTACGGTGTTGCAGTGGTTCCAGATCACGGGACACTTCGGGGTCACCCACTAGTCGCACGGCTCGACGCTGGATCGAGTCCAGAGGCGCAAGCTGGTATTTGGCAGAGCCATCCCACAGGTGCGAGCAGTACTCCAAGCAAGACCTATTGCGCGAAAATGAATCGCCGTGCATACCTATTATGTCATGCAAAGGCTCGAAAACGGCTGGACCGATTTGAATAATGTTTTTTATGTATTGTTCTGTATTTTTCTGGGGTGGTTTACAAGAAAAAACAATTTAGGAAAAATGAAATGGAACAGGCAAAAAGTAGTAATATATAAAAATGAATCGCCGTGCATTAGTCTCGCAAAGGCTTGAAAACGGCTGGACCGATTTGAATAATGTTTTTTATGTATTGTTCTGTATTTTTCTGGGGTGGTTTACAAGGAAAAAAAAATTGGAAAAACCAAAGGGAACTGGCAAAAAATAGTTTTAATCTTAATTGCTTAAATTAAAATCGGAACCACTTCGGATTAATTTCAATAGATGGCGTTCGTGGCGGACCTATCGTTTGACAGCTGCGCCATACATAAAACTTGTTATTCTTAAATGGTAGCCTTAAAACACGCGACGTCAGGGCGAATTCGCACTCTCGCTGGAAATCGGGGACTATACTGAAGCGATCGAAAATACATTTTCAATGTCAAAATGTGACGTATAATAAGGCTATATCGCATCACTTATAGGGCGGAAAAGCCTGAATTCCCTTTTTTTCATCGGCGGAGCTGTATTTTTACGGAAAGATAAACACAGAAACCAACCGCGTAAAACAAATATTACAATAACATGTTTTCATTTTATTAAGCTGCTTCGTTTTAATGTTGGAAAAAGTCACAGAACAAGAAATCTCGAGTCATATACACTTTATGCCACTTAAGGTGACGTGAGGCTGCGTCTGACTCGAATTTCAAGAAGTTTACCACCAATATTACTCACCTGATAGGTTCTGTTTTAATATAATGTAATACTTCATCTATCAGCGCAGATCGATAGCTTTTTGAAAACACGATTTGATTAACTTCGCTCGATAGTAAAAAATCATGAACATGACTGAATTTAGTTATAAAAACGTATTTAAGGCAACGTGACCAAATCAAGGCTTTGGAAAAAATATATTTTATTTGTTGAATATATATCTAAATCCGTAGCTTTTTACTTTTTTGTTTCGATCTGTAGTTTTGGAATAAAAAAATAAAAACCGACTTTTTGATTGATTGATTGTGTTGGATCATATTGCAACCAGCGAAAGCGGTGCCTTGAAAGAGGAGTACGGGTGAATACGGGTTGACAGGGCCTTAATGCGTAGCAAGGGCGGGCTTATTACCTTTAGGCAATTTCCTCCAGTCAACCCAGCGGAAATACATTTTCACATGGAATCCGAAGCATGGAGCAGTGGGTGAAGGTATGCACGTAATTTTTTTTTTATCAGAATAATCTCATTGGTAAACTTCGTATTTTTTTTTTATGTAATCCGGTATGGGTGGCTGAGTCGGAGGGGCCAAAGCACATGCTCTAACCAGCCAATATCACCTCCGAGAAGGTAGGTGCCATTCCGGAGACTTCCCTGGATTGCTGGCTATACTGGACTAGAGGAGAACACAACCGAGGTTGCTTGCGGCCATCTTACATCCAGTACGGTGGTACCAACCCAGTCGGCTACAATTTGAGCCTACCAACTAGTAAGGGGCAAGGGAAGGGACCTACAGTTTTACACCGGTTCCGAACGGTGAAGCAGCGGGTGTAGGTATGCAGGTAAATTTTTTCGTCAGAAAAAACTCATTGGTACACGTCGACGGGATTCGAACCTCGGACCTCTCGCAAGAGAAGCCGACGCTCAGACCACTCGGTCACCGGCCGCCTTCAAGTAGCAGTAGTATAGTACTAAATTTATTTTATACTATATTTTCTTTCATACTGCTCAGTCCTATTCAGCGTGATATTATATAGCCTATGGTGAGTCTCAAGAACTACTGCGAACCGCATCAAAATATGTTCAGTGGTTCCGGAGTTTACCTTAAACATACATACATACATACACACAGGCGGGCGTTCCCTTTTATAAGAAGTAGAGAATAGACATAGAGATATACCTACTGTGTATGCGTACTGTGTGGGGGGCGGTACTTTAAAAGAATAGCCCCACTGCATCTCTCCCCGTGAATGTCTTAAAAGGCGACTAAGGGATATGTATGACTCCCTTCTTATATTACTAAGTGGTAGGGTTTAACCCGCCCGGGTTGGTACCACCGCACTGAATGAAAGGTCGGTCGAAACGGCTATGTAAATAGTTTGTGTTTTCCGTCCAGTTCAGTGTAGCCGGCACGACCGAAGGGAAGCACTGACGTGGCACCAAGTTCATCCGGTGTTATGGGCTGACATCACGGATGTTGTAGGTGATGTAGCCAACCGTGTCAGTTTCCATAAAAAAAAAAAACTACGGCATCATCTCGGTCGGTGGCGAAGGTGGTCAACGCACTGGGGTGACCCGCGGGCGAGAGCACAGATTACTTAATAGTTACTTCGTAACAGATAAACCACTCCATAGAAAATGTTCCTACCTTCGGGCTTTAATAGCCTACTGTTTCATGTCGCCAATCGCTGCGTGCGAAAATGTACCTTAACGATCGAGTGTAAAGTGGTTATTGCTTTGCGACTGCGCGCAGTTGCGTGGGCGAGCGTCTATGTATACTTCGCGCGGCTGACGAATTACCACTGAAATAGACCGCCGGCGGCCCGTCGGGCGGTAGGTAGTTAGCGCGCGCAAGTACATAGAGTGCGTGAGGCCTGGCGAGAGGCCCATTTTGCCTACAAGTGCATACATTAACGGAAGCGTTCTGTGTTGCCAGTACACCGAGAAATTCATTAAATACTGAAGAGCACGTCACGAGCAGTGCGATTCCATTGCGAACTCACCGCAATGCCGTTTAACCTAGAACATAATCACGTCCTAAATTCGGCCTTATTTCAAAGCGTTACCGTGCAATTTCCACTAAATTGAATTTAGACGTTATTCAACCTAGAGGTGAGCAGAAATACTGTAAAGCGGCCTATTGACGTCCCTGCATTGAGGGCCGATATCGGTGTTAGCGGTAGCAGACTAAGCTCAAATGGCAGTGGGCTGGGCACGTCAGCCAATTGGCCGTTGGAGTAAACGGGTGCAACACTGGCGGCCGTGGACAGGCAAACGGGAATTAGGTGGGAACGTTACTTACTGCTGATGACCGGGAGGACTGGAGAACATTTGGAGAGGCGTATATCCAGCAGTAGACATGTAAACGCTGACTGACTGACTGTTGCCAGACGTACCATAATTATGGCATTCATACCATATTTTCATGCCATTTGCAATAGTGGTGCGGCAAAAAATATGATAATTCCATTACTGGCTACAACTAATTTACAAAAGACGCGTCGATGGAAGACAAGGTTTGTAGCAGTAAAGTAAAAAAGTTAAGTGAAAAATGTATTTATTTCAAAATAAATACATTTCACAGTTGTACAGGCTGTCTACAGTATTTGCCTCCGAAAAGAGCCACTAGAGACGTAGCATCGGAGACGCATTACATACATTCCACAAATATTATTATTAGCGACGAATGAAAACCAGACTTTTCCGTTCGAATTTTATTGCAAGGGTCCCAAAGAATATAACATTTTTAAAGATTTTATAAAAATAAAAACACTAAATAATATTACAATTCGCCTGTACGACACAATTATATTTGCTTGCGGCCTTTAACTATAGGTAACAAACAATACGTGTGCGCGCATTGCTTCTATATTTTAATTACGAGCTCTAGAGAGACAGTACAGAGCATTAAAATATGGTATGAATACCAAAATAATGGTACGCCTGGCAACGCCACTTCCGATATCGACCCTGCGTACAGGGTCGTGAGTTGGCCGCTTTACTAGGTAACATTATTAGTTACCTACCTTTAATACGCAGCACGAGTCGAGTGTTAGTGGATTAGAGAAACAAACAGTACAATAATAAATAAATAGCGAGGGAAGAACTTATATAAACTATAGCTTTTGCCCGCGGCTTCGCTCGCGTGAAATCCGTATTAAAGAAGGAAGAAAGTAAGTAGGTCCGCTGCCGTACCTTTACTTCGGCGCGCGGAACAATTCGGTTTGTATGAGAGCCACATCTTAGCGTAACCGGAACTGAATTTTATTTAGCCTATCCTGCCTGTGTCGCGTATAATTAAATGTGCTTGTACTAAGTTTCATCGAATTCGGATGATCGGTTTAAGAGTTATGGAGGAACATACACACATAAGTACAGAAAAGATTTATAAAAATCGTCAATTTAGTTTTAGTATCATACATAGAGTCTACAAACGCTCATAAAACAAAGTAACTTACTCCATGGCCATCCCTTACAGATTTATTATTAGTATTGATTGATGTTGTGTGCGTTCCTACATTTTTTTTTATACTGACTTCATTACATCAATTTGTTTTTATGTCTTCACCTGTTCCTTTTTGTATGCAATCCGGTACGGGTGGCTGAGTCAGAGGGGCCAAAGTGCGTGCTCCGATCAGTCTATATCACCTCCGAGAAGGCGCCATACCGGAGACATTTAGCAATCTGTTAGGACAAGATAACTATCAAGCAGCAAGTAAGGCACAAATACTCACCTACTGCATGACTGGAAAGACCGTGCCAGGGTGAGAGGTGGTATCCTGTCGCCCTTATGCACGGCACCCCGTCTTTATCCCTTAGTCGCCTTTTACGACATGCACGGGCAGAGATGCAGTGGGGCTATTCTTATTAATTACCGGCTCCACACGGTACGATATAGCCTTTTTTTTATCGAAACTGACACGGTTGGCTACATCACCTACAACATCCGTGATGTCAGCCCATAAAACCGGGTGAACTTGGTGCCACGTCAGTACTTCCCTTCGGTCGTGCCGGCTACACTGAACTGGAGGGAAAACACAAACTATTTACATGGCCGATTCGACCGACTTTTCATTCAGTGTGGTGGTACCAACCCGGGCGGGTTAAATCCTACCACCTAGTAATATAAGGGAGTCGTATCCCTTAGTCGCCTTTTACGACGTGTCAGTCAGTCAGTCAGCGTGTAAGCGTCCACTGCTGGACATACGCATCTCCAATTTTCCTCCAGTCCTCCCGGCCTTCAGCAATACGAAACCACTCATTTCCGCCGGCGTACTTGATGTCGTCGTCCCACCTTTCGTTTACGACATGCACGGGGAGAAATGCAGTGGGGCTATTCTTTTAAAGTACCGGCCGCACACGGTACAATAGCCCCCACACTGAACCTACTCGTATTTTAAACTATTACGAACGAAGGTCGCGTCTCGTGATTGAACCCAAGACCTGGAGCTTTAATTGCGTGCAAGGACTATAACCACTAAGTCACACCGACAGATCAGTAAAGGGTCTATGTGAGGTGAGGTTTTTTTTTTTTTTCTTTTATCCGGTATGGGTGGCTGAGTCCGAGGGGCCAAAGCACATGCTCTAACCAGCCAATATCACCTCCGAGAAGGTAGGTGCCATACCGGAGACTTCCCTGGATTGCTGGCTATACTGGACTAGAGGAGAACACAACCGAGGTTGCTTGCGGCCATCTTACATCCAGTACGGTGGTACCAACCCAGTCGGCCACAATTTGAGCCTACCACCTAGTAAGGGGCAAGGGAAGGGACCTACAGTTTTACACCGGTGAAGCAGCGGGTGTAGGTATGCACGTAAATTTTTTCGTCAGAAAAAACTCATTGGTACACGCCGACCGGATTCGAACCTCGGACCTCCCGCATGAGAAGCCGATGCCCAAACCACTCGGCCACCCACCGCTCATACATACAAAGCATACCGTTCGTAAACCGTACGCTGCTCTGCCAAAATTACTTGCTAAATATTCTCAAAAGCCCATCCACCGCATCTAAGTACTCACCTAACGCTAGACCACGTGGCAGTGAAGACACCTGAAATAACCCATTCGTACTATCACGTAATGAAATTAAACCACATCTAAAGAACCTTCTCGCATTAACGCCTTGTTCGTTTGTAGCTTTCACACATAGCGGCTGGTAACATTTTAGTGAGAATGACATGGTCCTATAGATGCACCTTAATTTTCAACCGTGCACATTGTAGCAACTTGGCAGTTTGCTGGAAGCTCGCTGCAGCAACGAAATTGTCTTCGGGCGGTATTACATTTTAAAAATATTCCACCGTGACGATGTGTGGCGCCGGTACTTAAAAAGAATAGCCCTATAGTACTGTGCGGCGCTGGTAGTTAAAAACCGGCCAAGTGCGAGTCGAACTCGCGCACCGAGGGTCCGTATCGCCATGTCATGGTCAGCGCCACTCACGCCATCTATGTATTAGTTAAAATGCTTCATAATCTTTTCGGTAGATGGCGCGCATACCCTTTTTAGTTTCTTGTATGGGGACCCCCGTCAATTTTTTAATGTTTCTTATTCTTTATTTCTTGTTATATCGGCCATAATAACACATATTCTGTGAAAATTTTAACGGGATACCTATTACGGTTCAAGAGGTACGGTACAGCCCTCGGACAGACAGACGGACAGACAGACATACAGACAGACAGCGTAGGCTTAGTAATAGGGTCCCGTACCACGGTTATGGAACCCAAAATTAATAGCTCCACTGTATTTTTTTTTTTTATCTAATCGAACATGGGTGGCTGCGTCGAGGGCCCAATGGTGCAGTCGACAGAGCCAAAAACCCCTCTCCTCGCAAAACTACGCTCAGTGAGGCGCCATGCCAGCAGATTCGCGGACTGTTGCAAGCTGTCTAGCCCGTTGATACGAAGTTTGAAGACACCCAGGTTAAAGGATTCGGGAAATACACTCGCCGGAAGACAGTTCCACGCCCTAGCGGTGCGACAGAGAAACGATTTTGAGAACGGATGGGTTCTCAAAAGCCCAATGTCAACAACAAAAC
This sequence comes from Nematopogon swammerdamellus, assembly GCA_946902875.1. Classification (NCBI taxonomy): domain Eukaryota; kingdom Metazoa; phylum Arthropoda; class Insecta; order Lepidoptera; family Adelidae; genus Nematopogon; species Nematopogon swammerdamellus. Next base: position 27,153,869 of record OX336336.1, read on the forward strand.
CTCAGTTTCTCTGCGGCGAGTGCTGCGAAGCATCTCTCGCCGTGCATGTCGTAAAAGGCGACTAAGGAATAAGGGCAAGTTGCCATGCTAAAGGGCGACAGATTAGCCACCTCTCACCTTGGCACGGTACTTCCACCGAGTCATGCAGCAGGTGGGTCTTCGTGCCTTACTTGCTACTTGATTTATCTTGTCCTAATACTTACATTGCTAAACGTCGTAGTCGTCATAGAAAATTCTTTATTGCTCCAGTAAACATTAAACAGTCACAAATACATTGGAAAATTTACATAAGGTGTAAAGGCGGACTTATCCCTTACAGAGATTTCTTACAGTCAACCTTTGGATGTTTGAGATTCGATAATATAGTGAAATGTAAGTAGGTAGTAGCAAAAGAGTTGCGTGACAATTGAAGATAAAAATAATAATAAGAATACTTATTAATACATACATATAAGTACATGCTAGTAAAATATAAGCCATACATGTTTAATACATATAAATCACTAAATATATAGAATATTATATACTAATATTCTGTATATTTAATAAATATATATACATACATACTTGTCCATCCAGGTAAGTATGAAACAAAAGTGGTTTTTGTTTTTTAGGTTTTTACTTCACATTGACGGAGGTAATACAGTTTTAGGTGTTTTTTGAATAAGGGAAGCGATTTACAATGTCGGATAAAGTGTGGTAGTGAATTCCACAGTCGAGCTGCGTGAACAGAAAATGAGTTGGTATAAAAACCAGTTTTATGAGAGGAGATAGCTAAAATATTGTCATGACTAGACCGAAGTGGGACACCGTGAGAAGATAGGTTCTGAAAACGGGAAGATAGATACTCGGGAGCAGAGGGGTTGTTAAGACAAGAGTAAAGAAGACTAAGAATGTGGGAATTCCTGCGGTAACGGATTGGGAGCCATTTGAGACGTCTGCGATATTCTGAAACATTGCGTAGTCCGAAAATGAATCGTATACACATGTTTTGCAGACGCGTTGTGGTAAGATTACTTGCAGCACAACACCGATTACTCTGCTTACCCCGATTATCGGGATAAAGCGTGCGTGCGGTATCCATGTATGAATGTGACGTTTGTTCCCAATTTTTTTTTGTTTCAAAATTTTAGACTCAATCGGGGGGATGCTCAATTTTTGTATAATGTTTATCTTTAATACGAGTATCTTTTAAAATTTTAAGTATGCATTTTTTTTATTTAGTTTATTTTTAGGGTGTTTTTAACAATAATTTGTTAATATCGGCCCCATAGTACTCATCTTCTCCATCCCTTAGGGCCCAGAGTCCTTATGAGATAGAGAACGCTCCACAAAGTTCAACACAATCACTAAATCCCTCTCACTTGGGCTCGCCAGCAGTTTATGTATGCTAAAAAACAAATTGAGTCTGTCCACCCTAATAAAATCTATTTGTATTTATTATAACGAACCCTTTCCATTGATACGTCACCTGATGCATTTACATTTTTACAGAGTGTAATCGGTGTTGTGCTGCAAGGACTCTGATATATTACAGCACAACACCGACCACCGCGTAAGGTAATAGGATAAATAAATAAAATGCTATATTCGATTCACTGTCGTGCAACTAATGCTTAACTCCTCTATAACATTTTTACGACAATAGTAAATGTAATATCGGCTTTAGCAGAACGTCGCGTCGCCGACACGGCAAGTCGGTAGCTTCACTAGTTCACGCGGATGTAAACTTGATGTCGTAAAGAGATAATTAAATTCATTTTCAGACATGCTGCGCTCTACGAGTGATAAGAAATAAAGTTTGATAATAACGGTGGACAGATGACCTAGAAAAGGTAGCCCGGAGTGCATGGATGAGAAGAGCGGAAGACCGCGTGTGGTGGCGTGCCTTGGGAGAGGCCTATGTCCAGCAGTGGACCGATACAGGCTGATGATGATGATGATGATGAATAACGAAATGCTTGTTTGTTTTAAATTTGTTTTTATGTAATCCTGTATGGGTGGCTAAGTCGGAGGGGCCAAAGCACATGATCCGACCGACCAATATCACTTCCGAGAAGGTAGGTGCCATAGCGGAGACTTTCCTTGGTTGCTTGCTATACTGGACTAGAGGAGGACACAACCGATGCTGCAACGCGGCCATATTACATACAATACGGTGGTATCAACCCAGTCGGCTACAATTTGAGCCTACCACCTAGTAAGGGACAAGGGAAGGGGACCAACAGTTTTACACCACCGGTTCCGAACGGTGAAGCAGCAGGTGTGGTATGCACGTACATTTTTTCGTCAGAAAAAAACTCATTTTACACGCTGACCGGATTTGAACCTCGGACTTCTCGCATGAGAAGCCGACGCCCAAAGAGAGCGCAGCGACGTAATACAAACTCTTTGCCGACGCCCAAACCACTCGGCCACCCGCCGCTCAAGATTGTAGTAGATTTCAAGTCATATGACTCAGCGAAACTAGATCATAAGTAAATAATAGTAAGTTATTCTTAATTCTTAATGTAGAGTTTTATTTTATATATACGAGTATCAAGATCTGTAATTTTCAGATCAGAGAAGCGATCGTTTATTACCATCACAGATAAGAGAAGTATTACTTAGGATTTCTGTGATTACCATATTTGCGTTTAAATCGGATTTGATATTAAACCGAGTCTATCGCGAGCGAAGCCGCGGGCAAAAGTTAGCAACTAATACACCCACGCAGGCGTGACAAAATATTAAATTCCTTAGAGCGGAGTAAGTTATTACACGAATCAAGCATTTTGTTACGGAAGAGAATTATTCAACACGATTTTAGCGTGCAATACTGAATTTTTCCACTGATTGTCTTTTCAGGGCACGTCCAAGACTTTCTAACCCTCCAGAGCCAGCATTTCATACGAAGAAAGAGTGTTGCATGAATGGTAGGTAGGTAGATTTTTTACATTGGAAATGTCTTCGTTCGCTCCAGTGTGGGCTCCGATTTCACGAAAAAGTGCGATCCCCTTAAATCACAGAGAGTTGTGAAGATATGATATTCAAAAATGCTAGCTCAAAAGACGCGTAAAGAGTTATTTGAGAAAGTGAAAAACTAAAAAAGTTATGGCCGAAATAGTGAAAAAAAAATTGAATTTTTTCCGATTTTTTTTATTTTGGTGCTCGATATTTTGGAAACGAAGAATGATATCATAAATTTGAGAAAAGTCCTCTCGACAATTTAGTCAGCTATATTTTGAGCAGCCATAACCTTTTTGAAAAAAGTCAAAAAGTCGGAACGAAATTTTTTTCGAATTCCGTAGATTCGTTTCCAATGAGCTCGATAGTCGTGTGAGGCACGAAATTTGTGAGTTTTTTTTTTTTTATAGATAGCGCGACATGTGGCGCCGAGCCATCTGTAAGGTGTCATTACGACATTCTACGGTCGTACGTTTTTTTTATTTTTTGTTATTGAAACTGATACGGTTGGCTACATCACCTACAACATCCGTGATGTCAGCCCATAACACCGGGTGAACTTGGTGCCACGTCAGTGCTTCCCTTCGGTCGTGCCGGCTACACTGAACTGGACAGAAAACACAAACTATTTACATAGCCGTTTCGACCGACCTTTCATTCAGTGCGGTGGTATCAACCCGGGTGGGTTAAACCCTACCACCTAGTAATATAAGAAGGGAGTCATATCCCTTAGTCGCCTTTTACGACATGCACGGGGAGAGATGCAGTGGGGCTATTCTTTTAAAGTACTTTTAAATTTTAAAATTATTTTTATTAAAATTAAACTTTATTAAATTTATAATTTCAAATTAATTGATTTTCAATCAATATCTTTTCAATGTAAATGAAATACTTAATTAAGCTTTAATTTGAAGGAGAACACAACCGTTTGTGCACATATTCGTTATGGGGGTTGCGAATGCCATGCCGGCCTGACAGGTGCCCATTCCATTCACGCCTCTCTTGAAGGGTTCGAGACTGTACTTGGGGGGAAATATGTGGGCAGGGAGAACATTCCAGAGTATAACAGTTCTGTGGAGGAAAGATCTGTAGAACCGGTCGGTACGCATCCGTGGTAAGTCCAGCGTATAGGAATGCAATCTCTGCCCAGTGCGCGTTGTGCGGAGGTGGAAAGGGGACGCGGGATCGCGTTAAACAGCTCCTCCGAGCATTCCCCGTGGAATAAGCGATAGAACACTCTTAGGGCGCCGTCATCCCTACGTTGCATTGGTTCTAGATCGCGGGTCACGTCGGGGTCTTCCACTAGTCGCCTGGCTCGACGCTGGATCGAGTCCAAAGGCGCACTCTGGTATTTAGATAATAATAAGATGGAGTTTACATTTCTGCCGAACGGCAAATGGACGAAACGGGTCGTTGTCAGTTTAGCAGTTGGCGCAGTACACGTCGCCTAAAACTATTTGCCGAGGCCACCGTATGCGGTATTTATTTTCTCGACGACCCACGACGACGACTGCAGACGACGACGCCGCGCCGCCACCAGCAGTGTCTGTGCGAAATAATTCGCATCTCACAGTAACGACTACGAATGGGAGTTTACACGGTCCATTTTGGTCAGACGCCTGTGTGGCCGCCTCGACCCATGTAAATCCCGAATACTAAACAAAGAAAAAAAAACCAGCCAAGTGCGAGTCGAAATCGCGCACCGACGGTTCCTTATCGCCATGTCATGGTTAGAGCCACTCACGCCATCTATGGCGTGTAATGAAATGCTTCATATTAGTTAAATGTCATGATTTACATGATTAGTTAAAATTCTTCACACTCTATGTGCGCGTGAAGCATTTTAACTAATCACGACATTTAACTAATATGAAGCATTTCATAACACGCCATAGATGGCGTGAGTGGCTCTAACCATGACATGGTGATGCGGAACCCTCGGTGCGCGAGTTCGACTCGCACTAGGCCGGTTTTTTATTCCATATTCTTCTAGATTGATTTTTAAGTCGGAGAAAATAAATCTGCACTGAATGAAACGTCGGTCGAAACGGCTATTTAAATAGTTCGTGTTTTCCATCCAGTTCAGTGATAGGCTTCCGTACGGGATACGGAAACTTATAAATAAAACATCTCAACAATCCGTTTTTATTCTACATTCTATCACAAAACCCTCCGTGTATGCACGGCCGGCATATTTTCGTCAATTTTTGTTACCGACATCGATCGATTCGAAATTCAAATTTTTCGTGCAAACGTCAGTTGTTTACGAAAATTCCACGGGCATGTTATATGTTATATTCTCTTGGGGCATTTTGTGAAGCTGGAGAAGATATTTTCAAGAAAATTCAACTCTGCTTTGAATTCTAGAATGCCTAAAATGTTTCAAGTGCATGCGGGCCCGTCCGCAAACCAGATCTCAAACGGAGAGGTCAGTCATCCGTTTGTTATTTTAATTACTTACTGGAACGATATTTTAGTATTTAGCGCATTTAGTATTTAGCGTCACAGACAAAGAGATTAAAAGGGGCTAAGATTAAAAGGGATTAAACCCACCCTCTTCCATCTTGGAAGAGGGTGGGTTTAATGTCTTTGGTCACAGATAAATATGTTTAGCGTCACTTTAGCCAAAGAACTTTAGCATTGACTTATATTTTTTTCAAAGTCAAAGTCAAAAACATTTATTTGTAAATATGATTGCTCACATTCAATTGGTCACATTCAAATTCACATCGGCAGTAAAATTCCCGCAATAATAATTTGTCAATATAATATTATGATTTTCTACAGCTCTACAGCTATTACACCTTCGATCATACCTAAACGTATGATGGAAGTATTACACATTTAGTTTGTACCTTAGTCATCTTCATCATCATCAGCCTGTATCGGTCCACTGCTGGACATAGGCCTTAATATTACCACAATATTACCAAAGAGATTCAAATGGTAGTGTGAATGGCTTTGTATGTAACTAAATGCTGTGACGATGTTCTTACATAAAATAATTGACTGGTTTTTATTAATTAATAATACTCAAGCATCATCTAGATGGCGTGTTATGAATTGCTTCATGTTAGTTTTTTTTTTAATGTGAAATAAAGGATAGGTACCTATATAATAAATAACATAATATTATGTGAAAATTTTAACCGGGTACCGTATTACGGTTCAAAGTATACAGCCCTTAAGTTAAAGGCTATATAAATAGTTTGTGTTTTCCGTCCAGTTCAGTGTAACCGGCACGACCGAAGGGAAGCACTGAGAGGCACCAAGTTCACCCGGTGTTATGGGCTGCCATCACAGATGTTGTAGGTGAAGTAGCCGTGTCAGTTTCGATAAAAAAAAAATAGGTAGAACGGACAACATGTAGGCTTAGTAAGATGCTTCCGTTAGGATACGGAACCCTAAAAAGTTTTTTTTTATGGAAACTGACACGGTTGGCTACATCACCTACAACATCCGTGATGTCAGCACATAACACCGGGTGAACTAGGTGCCATGTCAGTGCTTCCCTTCGATCGGGCCGGCTACACTGAACTGGACGGAAAACACAAACTATTTACATAGCCGTTTCGACCGAGACGACGTACCAACCCGGGCGGGTTGAACCCTACCACCGAGTAAGGTAGGAAGGGAAGGGACCTACAGTTTTACGTGGAATTCGAACCACGGTCAGCCTCCAACGGTCAGGCGGTTACCCATCCAAGTACTGACCGCGCCCAGCTTTGCTTAACAATCAATAGCAACAGTCGACTTTGTGCACCACTGAGCTATCGAGGCTGTACGAATTTGTGTGTACTTTAACACCGATATTAAAAATTCAAATGACTAACACTTCTGCGTCGATCTTAGGATCCGTGCGATCACAACGGGGGCACGGTGGTCTGCATGATGGGCAAGGATTGCGTCGCCATAGCGAGCGACAAGAGGTTCGGCGTGGGCGCGACGACCCTGTCCACCGAGGCGACGAAGGTGTTCGAGATGGGCCCGCTGCTGTACGTGGGTATCCCGGGGCTGGCGACAGACACCGAGACCGTGAAGCAGAAGCTCATTTTCAGGTTGGACGTGTTGCTTTCATTTGCTTTTTAAACGACTTCAAACAAAGGAGGAGGGTTTTTATGTTTGTTACCTCAGAACTTTCGACTGGGTGAACCGATTTTGAAAATTCTTTTTTATTTGAAAGCTGGTGCTTCCCGTGTGGTCCCATTTTAATTTGGTCAAGAACTGTTTAGCCTATGTTGGCTTCTGAACGGCACCCTTATCACGAGATTTAACCTACACCGCGTACTACGCTACGCCGCCGTGTTCTCCGCATCATTTTGTATGGAGTGCACCGGGCAGCGATTGCATGACTACACTGCAGATCTTTCCTCTACAGAAACTGTGAACTCTGGAATGCTCTCCCTGCCCATTATTTCCCCCCAAGTAAAGTCTCGGGTCCTTCAAGCGGGGCGTGAATAGGCACCTATCAGACCGGCATGGACTTCGCAACCCCCGCATACTTCCGAATGTCCATGGACGTCGTTAGACACCTTATGGGTGGCTCGGCCCTTTCAATAAAAAAAAATCACCGAATGTCCATGGACGTCGTTAGACACCTTATGGGTGGCTCGGCCCTTTCAATAAAAAAAAATCATTGACTTATTTCATACTAACGCAAGGACATGCCCATACGATAGTAATACGAATTCAATCATGACCTCACGGTTGCCCTTTAGCACGGCTTCTGGTTCTTATCTTATTTTCAGATGTCAGCCTCACTCGGTACGTGTTCTTATACAGAGGCGGCGCAAGGCGTGGGCGACGTGGGCGACCGCCTCGCGGCCTGAGGGGCCTCGCGCCTCGAAAGTTCATGCAGCTTTGATTCATGAAAAATATTCAGATAGATCTATTAAAAGAGACCCCAACTAAACATGTTTAGACTTAATCAAAGGCAAACTAAAGCTTTTATCAGACACAAGATGGGAACGCAGGACAGAGGCAGTGAAGGCTGTATTATTGAAATTTGATTATATTTACTTTTATCGACGAAAGGAATGCTGACAAAAATGTTTGATTTGATCAGTATACCGGAAATCCATTTCAACAGTGAAAATCCATAAAATCCGTGCCACCAGAGAGGGCCTCGCAAAATAAATCTTGCCCACATCAAATTTAGGCCTTGCCCCGCCACTGTTCGTATGCATTGTATGTATTGTATATTCCAGAAAGAACCTCTACGAGCTGCAGGAGAATCGGCGCATGAGTCCCCAGGTCCTGTCGTCAGTTCTATCCAACTTGCTATACGAGCGTCGGTTCGCGGAGTACTACGTGAATCCCGTCGTCGCAGGTCTTGACTACAAGACTGGGAAGCCTTACATCTGCAATATGGACCTGGTGAGCTTCCGACGAAGAACCGAGGTAGTCGACATTGCAAGTGTTGTTATTTGCTGTCTGATTGTCGATCAGCAATTTGATCAGCCTTTTGACAGAGGGGCTCAGCAGCGCCATGTCATCTGCATAGCTGATGTTGTTATTATTTTTATTGCTTCCGAACTGGGTGGCTCTGCCCGAGGTCGAAGCCTCAGCCGCAGCCAATTTCACCGTCGAGGAGGTGCCAGTCCGGCTTGGAGGTGGACTAATGTCGCTGGGGAAAGGCTATTAACACGCGATTTCAAGATCCGTGGATTGTAGGAGTGGGAAAAGATATTTCCTGGGAGCCCGTTCCACTCCTTTGCAGTTCGGCACAAGAACGATTTAGAGAATCGTGCAGTTCGAAGACATCTTCTGTCGACTACAAAGGGGTGTTCCGCGAGAGTATGGCGGGTTTGGCGAAGGCAAACAGGAGGAGGAGGGATAAGGGAAGCAAGTTTGTCAGAGTAGGTGCCATAGTAGTATCGATGAAACAGGCTCAATGACCCAACGATACGTCTGTGCTTTAGCGGTTTAAGGTCCTTTGTGAGTACAGAGTCACCAATGAGGCGAATGGCTCGTCGCTGAATAGAATCCAAGGCTGAAAGAAGGTACTCAGGGGAACCCTCCCAAAGATGACTGCAATATTCCATCACCAGTCTTACTCGTGTTTTATAGAGTGTCAGCAGTTGGACCGGCGGCGTTTAAAGTCGCCGCCATTGGTAAAGGATTCCCAATTTTCGAGACGTTAGTTTATCAGCTTCTTGGCAGAGGGCCTCAGCAGCACCATGTATTATTAATGCAGATATCGTATAAATGGCATCCTATCATTGGTGAGTCCTTCTAGTAGCTGGTTGACGTACAGGTTCAACAGGGCCGGGGACGTCAACGCGCCCTGCCGCACGCCGCAGGTCAACCGATGTTCATCCGATGTCGCATCGTCCCAGTTCACAGCGTTAAACATGGCTTCCGTAGCAGTCCATCTCTCAGACATATTTCAACAGACATATTATGCAACCCGGTTCAATTTGCAAGTGATGTTACTGGCTGTCGCATTATCCGACAGTCTGCGTTCGCTGCTGGACATACGCCTCTCCAATTTCCCTCCAGGTCTTCAGCGGTACGGCAGGAGTGTGCTTTACACCGAAGTACTTGATGTCGTCGTCCGCGTGTGGTCTTTCCGCCGTCCGTTTTCCTTACCACGGCCTCCAGTGTAGGACACGATTTCTCCAACGGTCTTAGTCTCTTCTGGATAATGTGCCCAACGCACTGCCACTTGAGCTTAGCCACCCAGTAGTCACATGCCATCATCACCATCATGACTCAAAACCGACAAAACTCGAGATGGCTGTTTTCTGCATAACAGGTTCCGATTGCTCTTTTACTTACATAAATACATACATGCATAGCTTCATGCCTGTTTCCCAGTGGGGTAGGCAGTGACAACGGATCTCCACGTGCCACGATCCTGATACACCTCTGCGGCCTTTTCCACTCACATAATGCTCTTCGTACACGCTCGTCGCTTACGTGTACTACGCACTTGATCCTTTTTGATCAAATGCCCGATCTGGTCCAGGTACGTGCGCCTAGGGCGACCCTTCCCGACTGTTCCACTCACATTAGCTCCATAAATTTCTTTCGTTAGTCTCCGATCATTCATTCTTCCTACATGACCGAACCACCAAAGCATTCCTTTCTCAATCCTTGCCACTATATCTTCTAGGCTTCTTAGACCACAGCGCTCTCGCACTACCGACACTATTTCACAATCTCTCTAAAGTTTAAGGCCCACTTGCACCAACACGAGTTTAAAGTTAAGTAGCGAGTTATGGATTTAAACGCGTTTCCCACATACAACGGGTGCTAGCTTAACGAGTTAAACTGGTTTATATATTAAATTTGTGTTGGTGCAAGTGGGCCGTAATACAATTTGCAGATTGGATGTAAAAGCGAGCCGGAAGACTTCGCTGTCGCCGGAACGAGCTCGGGGTTGCTGTACGGCTTGTGTGAGACACTGTGGAAGCGTGATCTGTCGCCGAGCGATCTCTTCGAGTCGATCTCACAGGTCAGCATACCTAAGGCCAGGCTTATTATATATACGAGTACTGAAGCCTTATTATATCTTATGCAATTGAATTCTATAATTTGTACTACTTATTTTTATTTTTATTTTCTGACAATTTTCTATTGATGCTACAAATTTGATTTTTTTTTTTTAAAAAGCACCTACTGTCCAAATTTATTGAAAAATCACATACTGGCCAAATTTATTGAAAAAGCATGTAGTTACTGGCCAAATTTATTGAAAAATCACATACTAGCCAAATTTATTAAAAAAGCATGTAGTTACTGGCCAAATTTATTGAAAAATCACATACTTGCTAAATTTATTGAAAAATCACATACAGGCCAAATTTATTGGAAAAGCATGTAATTAATGGTCTTTATTTAAAATCACATACTGGCCAAATTTATTGAAAAAGCATATAGGTACTGGCCAAATTTATTGAAAAAGCATAAAGGTAATGGTCAAATTTATTAAAAAATCACATACTAGCCAAATTTATTAAAAAAGCATGTAGTTACTGGCCAAATTTATTGAAAAATCACATACTTGCTAAATTTATTGAAAAATCACATACTGGCCAAATTTATTGGAAAAGCATGTAATTAATGGTCTTTATTTAAAATCACATACTGGCCAAATTTATTGAAAAAGCATATAGGTACTGGCCAAATTTATTGAAAAAGCATAAAGGTAATGGTCAAATTTATTAAAAAATCACATACTGGCCAAATTTATTGAAAAAGCATATAGGTACTGGCCAAATTTATTGAAAAAGCATAAAGGTAATGGTCAAATTTATTAAAAAATCACATACTGGCCAAATTGCGAACCGTTTTTTTTTTCTTATATGAAGTCATAGCATTTCCCCTTTGTTACTTTACAATATTAAACGAGAATTTTTTTTAAAGATATAAATACATTTGTACAGGCGCTCGTAAATGCGTGCGATCGAGACGCGCGTTCTGGTTTCGGCGCGGTCGTCTACATCATAGAGAAGAACAAGATAACCGAGAAGCACCTCAAGACAAGGATGGACTGAGGGCATTTGAAGATTCATATGATCAGTTTACAAACATTGCACAGTATAACCCCGTTTTTGTAACTGTGCACTTCCAGCTGTCAAGGTCATTAGGTTGGCAGGACTGAATTCACCTCCCGCTTACTTCCTACCTCTCCGTCGACGCCTATTAGTACACGTTCTTGCTGTGTTTAGTGTGAGTGTGTGTGTGTGTACTGATAGGTGTCGCCGGAGAGGTAGGAAGTAAGCGGGAGGTGAATTCAGTTTTGCCAACCTGACGACCTTGACAGCTGGAAGTGCACAGTTACAAAAACGGGGTTGACCCGGCAGTATATAATGTACATCCAGCTTTAGAAGGACCTAATTTTGTTTTTATGGAAACTGACACAGTAGGCTAATACATCACCTACAACATCCGCGTGTTAGCCCATAACACCGGGTGAACTAGGTGCAATGTCAGTGCTTCCCTTCTTTTTCATGTCGGCTACACTAAATTGGATGGAAAACGCAAACTATTTACATAGCCGTTTCGACCGACGACGACGACGTTTCATTCAGTGCGGTGGTACCATACCCGGGCGGGATGAACCCTAACACCTAGTAAGCTAAGAAGGGAAGGGAGCTACAGTTTTACGTGGAATCCGAACCGCGGTCAGCCTCCAACGGTCGAGCGGTCACCCATCCAAGTACTGACCGCGCCCAGGTGTGCTTAACAACAGTTGACCGAACGCACCACTGAGCTACAGAAACTGACAATGTAACTAATCTAATCTAATCCGTTTGAAGACAGCGTCGCCGCTGTCGCACGAACTCGCACATCTCTGTGTGACAGGACCAACGGGATTGTCTCTTTCTACAGCTCGATGTACATTATTTACTGCCAAGTACTGTACGTACTAGAAGGTCTTATTTATATTTGATCTTATTTCATAATAAAATTGTGAAATTCGTGCATTTCTTTCATTATGGCCCGTTGTGTTCAAATGTGAGATCAAACATTAAAAAAAAACTTTTAATGAAAAAAAAACATTGAAACGACTTAAAAAAAACAACTAAAAAATATAAAATATTTGAGTTGAAGGGGGTACAAAAGCACAAAAGGGCTTCATATATCAATTTTCTGGTGTGCTGATTAATATATGAAATTAAATTAAATGAAATTTATTCAGTTCTACAAACGGCACATAACAAACAATGTCTCCGTCACTAGATGTTAATTTGTCTCGAAGAAGACGTTTCATATACATTGTGACATTATCAATTTTGCGCTCATCTTAGAAGTTTTAGTTTAGTTTCGTTTTTGTTAAAAAAATTGTTTCGGAAAAATGTGTGAACAAAGATACATTTGTACATACAAACATACACACATGTCGAATTGATAACCTCCTTTTTAGGGTTCCGTATCCGGTACGGGACCCCATTACTAGGCCTACGCCGTCTGTCTGTCTGTCCGTCCGTCCGTCTGTCCGTCCGTCCGAGGGCTGTATCTCTTGAACCGTAATAGGTAGCCCGTGGCTCGCAAAAGACGGACAAATATATTTTGTATTTCCTACTATTGTATATGCCTCTCTATCGCGCTCTCGCTTGCACACACAGGTTTAGATGGAACGTGACACTTCTTCGTGCGTGCAGCCGGTGTTCATCAATTTATAAGACGTGACGTCATCACGTCAAAAATGTGTTATTATTATGGCCGATATAACAACAAATAATACAAATAAGAAAAAGTAAAAAATTCACGGGGTTCCCATAGAAGAAACCAAAAAAGTGTATGCACGCGCGCCATCTACCGAATAGATTATGAAGCATTTTAACTAATCATGACATTTAACTAATATGAAGCATTTCATAACACGCCATCTAGATGGCATGAGTGGCGCTGGCCGTGACATGGCGATACGGAACCCTCGGTGCACGAGTTCGACTCGGACTTAGCCGGATTTTTTTAAGTCGGTTAAAAAACCCACTACTAATAAAAATAGGTCACCGTCTATGATTCAGTACAAGTCCGTCAGATTCCGCTTTCGTCAGATCTTTTCTTTTTTCCGCATAGGTCAGATTTTGTCTGCCGGCGATGCAAACTACCTGTGGCGCCATCTATTATTTAGTAGCATGAATATGTACTAATTAATTCTTAGCGTGTTTCTTGTATGGGGACCCGCTTTTTTTATTATTTGTTGGCATATCCGCCATAATAACACATACTCTGTAAAAATTGCAATTATACCTATTACGGTTCAAAAGACACAGCCCTAAGACGGACGAACGTATGGACAGATACACGTATTTATCTACTTTTCAACAACTTGCTCAACAAAATGAGGCTCCTATCATTTTGAAATACTTCATTTTTATACAGATGTTTGCACACCTAGTTCTCTTGACTCTTGCGCCACCAGCCACAACTCAAAAGGGTTGCATGGATATGTAGGTCACATTCACAGAGCATCAAATGTGCGCGCCCCTCCTAGAGGCGCCCTGAGCGCGATTTCTCTACAACGCCGATGAAGCCTGTGGGCGTGGCCTATGACTTACATATGTGTGTTGTGCGTGTGCATTTGTTTTGTGCGTGTGCCTAACTTGCTCCTCTTTGTGTGTAGTGTCGATACTAGCACACACACACACACACACACGAAGCGCTAGCAGCACTGCGTCACAGAATAGAAAAGAGTACTCCGTACAGAAGCTGCTCTGTACAAACGCTCACAAAGAAATAGCTACTCTGCGGCGACGCGATAAAGTACAAATTGACTCGCACAAAGCTGCATGCCTAACCACGATAACCGCCTACATTTCGCTTCTCTTTCTGTCGTGTAACTCTATCTCGCAAGCGCGTCGTTCAGCGCGTCTAAGGGCTGTGTCTTTGTGCTGTCTTATTGTGAGGAATAAAATGAAGATGATACCTACCAACTTTTATCGTTCTAGCTACCAACGATACGATATTTAGCTACGGAAAATTTATGCGAACAAATTCATGCATGCGTTAGCGTCACAATTAGTTTCTCACATCGAAGCGTGCATTGCGTGCAACCTTCCAGTGATAGTTTTGTTTGATCAATAAATTTAATGATCAATGATCATCTAAAATGGTACATTTTAGATGATCATTATCCTTATACGAATTAGGCCATACACACCACGCTGTTCGGCGTCATCTAACTAATGTTATTGGCAATATGATATAATTTTAAAATTTATGACCTCCTACTAATATGAATAAATAAATTACTAGAAATAAATCAAAATGCTACTAAACAAAACCTTTCTTCGTCTCTCGGCAATGAAAAAAAAGACAAGTTTTCATTTGTCTGTTGACTTTTGCACCCGTCCACTGCACAATATTTACGTGATTTCGACATTTTTAAATTCGAAAGCGCCACGCGCCCGGTCTGGCTGGATAGCGGCAGCCCACTGTTAATTGTAGATTAGCCGCTACGCCAAGCGGTAGGCATTTAACTCGCGACCTTGAGCGAGTGACGAAGGCCTGACTGCGTGTAGTTTTTGGGTTTCAAATATTAACGCTTAGGGCGTCTCTAGTAGGGGGCGCGCGCGGTAGGTATTTGATGCTCTGTGGTCACATTCAATGGAGTGCGTATTCGAACAGCACACGCCTTGTGAAGTAATCACAGACACAGTACACAAACAGCAGAACAGTAAATAACCTATAAAGTTTTTTTTATGGAAACTGACGCGGTTGCCTATATCACCCACTACATACGTGATGTCAGCCCATAACACCTTGATGAACTAAGTGCCGGAACTAAGTCAGCCTCGATAGCTCAGTGGTGCAGACAGTCAACTGTCGCTATTGAATGTTAAGCAACGCTGGGTGCGGTCAGTACTTGGATGGGTGACCGCTGACCGTTGGAGGCTGACCGAGGTTCGGATTCCTCGTAAAACTGTAGGTCCCTTCCCTCCTAATCTTACTTGGTGGTAGGGTTTAACCCGCCCGGGTTGATACCACCGCACTGAATGAAACGTCGGTTAAAAACGGCTATGTAAATAGTTTGTGTTTTCCGACCAGTTCAGTGTAGCCGGCACGATCAAAGGGGGAAGCACTGACATGGCACCTAGTTCACCCGGTGTTATGGGCTGACATCACGGACGTTGTAGGTGATGTAGCCAACCGTGTCAGTTTCCATAAAAAAAAAAAGGTGCCATGCCAGTGCTTCCCTTCGGGAACGCCGGCTGCACTTCTACTGAGAACGAACCAACTGGTCGAAAAACACAAAAGAAAACACGAACTATTTACATTTTTTTTATGGAAACTGACATGGTTGGCTGCATCACCTACAACATTCGTGTTGTCAGCCCATAACACCGGGTGAACTAGGTGCCATATGTAAGTGCTTCCCTTCATTTCATGTCGACTACGCTGAACTGGACGGAAAACACGAACTATTTACATAGCCGTTTCGACCGACGTTTCATTCAGTGCGGTGGTACCAACCCGGGCGGGTTGAACCCGGCCACCTAGTAAAGTAAGAAGCGGTCAGTCTCACTAGTACACCCGATTAGTTCAACCGTTGAACTAGTGATACTTTTTTGTCCCAGTAGTTCAACTAGGTAAGGGACCTACAGGTTTTACGTGGAATCCGAACCACGGTCAGCCTCCAACGGTCGGACGGTCACCCATCCAAATACTGACCGGCCCTCTTCAACGTAGAAGAAAACCTACTACATCCGTGATGTCAGCCAACAACACCTCGGTGAACTAGGTGCCATGTCAGTGCTTCCCTTCGGTCGTGCAGGCTATACTGATCTAGACGGAAAACACGAACTATTTACATAGCCTTTTCGATCGATGTTTCATTCAGTGCGGTGGTTTCAATCCGGTGGTACAAAACATTTTTTACTTGCTCGTCGGTTACGGGTAATACGTGCATTGTTGTACCTATTTCTAAATTTATGATTCAGGGGATTGACTTAGCATCTTTACTGATCGACAAGGTATTGTGTGACGTAAGTTATTTTGTTTGTTGATCTTTCTCGCCGTTGGCAACACCGGCCATGTTTGATGTTGCCGTAAATCAGACGGAACGGCTTCGCTTGGGCTTCGCGATAGCTAGTGTTGTTTTATGGAACATCTTTGACTTTCAAACGGCCCGACGTGTGCACGATGTCGGATATTTTTATTTAAATGTTATGTATTTTAAAGTGTTACGTTTTATCGTTGTGACTGTACCTAGACGGACAAGGATTCCTAGGATATTTCCACTTGAGAGCTTGAGTACAATCTGATACAATTCACAACATGCGCCTCTCAAACATTAACCCAGTGGTTCCAACTTGAAAAGGTGGTCTAGAAAAGGTCGCAAGGTCAGTACTTGGATGGGTGACCGTCCGACCGTTGGAGGCTGACCGTGGTTCGGATTCCACGTAAAACTGTAAGTCCGCATAGCAGCCTCGGTTGTGTTCTCCTCTAGTCCAGTATAGCCAGCAATCCAGGGAAGTCTCCGGTATAGAACCTTATAATAATTACTATATTATTTTTTTCTTCACTAGGGTATCGTCATATGAAATTATATTTTAAGAGGGATTATATTTGTCAGCTTCGACAGCTCAGTGGTGCGGTCGGTCGACTGTAGGTCATGATCATAAGCACACCTGGGAGCTGTCAGTGCTTGGATGTGTGACCGTTCGAACGTTCTTGTTTGTCTCTTAGTATATTTAAACTTTTTTCGTCCAGTCGATTTGCAGAAAATAACAGACGGACAGACAGGCAGATAGACACAAGAGTGATCCTACAAGGGTTCCGTTTTTTTTTCTTCCTCTTTTGAGGTACGGAAGAACCCTAAAAAGAATAATCCTACTACGCGCCGTAAGGTCTACAAATTCTCCGATGTAAAATACTGGAAATTTCATTACCCACGCTTATTTTCCAGCACCTGAAAACTAAAACACGTAAGTACAAGGAAATCAGTTATTTCACCCTCCCGCAGGTACGGGCAGGAATGTCTCGAATCACCGCTAAATTATCCGGCCTGCCATAAAAAGTCGACATTATTTTCCTTCCCTTTGTGAGTGAGGTCATAAATATGTTTTATGCTATACCTAACATTTAGCCTTATAGTCTTATAATATACAGTTTCTTAGCAATACCACGTTCCATGTACTACACTGGCACCCGCGCGCCGTGGAGAGGAAAACGGGGTGTGGGAAGACAACGCCCAGGTGGGACGACGACTTCATGTCGTGGTCCCGGCGGAAAGCAGTAGTTTCGTAACGCTGAAGGCCGGGAGGACTGGAGGAAAATTTGAGAAGCGTATGTCCACCAGTGGATGCTTACACGCTGACTAGGATGCTTCCAGTGACGTTTTCGAAGCTGTCTCCATATATGAGCTTAGCGTCGAGCTTGGCGGCCCTAGATTCTTGAAGAGACTGTACAGCGACTTCGCTGGTAGTCCTCTTGCTCCAACTTCTACAGCGAACAGATCAGTCTTGAATCCGTTTCTCACAATCCGGTCTACTAAGTTGCAGTACTTGTTAAGTTTGATGTTGTGGTCCTTCGGTGTGTTACTTTCCCATGGAACTGTAAGTTCAACAAGTACTACTTATTGACGTGATAACGTCTTATAAATTGATGAACACCGGCTGCACGCACGAATATCACGTCACGTTCCATCTGAGCCTGTGTGTGCAAGCGAGAGCGCGTAACAAGCGATAGAGAGGCACAATCGGCCCAAGCGTCGGCTTGTAAAAGTACCAGGGCCGCAGAAATGAAAACGAGGTTACTCATACCATAATATCTGGCCGGTCGGAAAATATTTCAAATTTAGAATATTCATGAAACAAGGGTTGTATGACGTTATCACGTAAAACTATCGTCCGTAAACCGACTTTACAGACAACAATTTTTTTTTTACAATAGAAATTGCCCTAAAAATGTTTGGATTTATTTTCTATCGAGGGAAGTTAAAAAAATTATGTTTCAACATCGAGGTTATAATCCTGTAAATTGAAAACCTAGAACATTTCCTATACTTATCTTGAACTTTTCATATGTTTGCATCAATCCTACGGTACAGATGACCCGAATGCAAGAGACTTAATACGTTTGAAGACACCTAGGTGTCCCCCAGGATATTAAAAACATTACCTAGTTTCCTAGCTTCCCTAGGTCATAAAACTTTATTTCCCTACCTGCCAGGACCGTTTGATATTACTATATAGTGCATTACTAGTGACAAAGTCTTTAAACTAATTGCGCACTAGCCACAGTGGGTGAGGTGTGGTGCGACGGAGTGCATGAGATCTAATTATATCTGAACTCGGCGCTGACTTAGAATGCACTTAACTTGGCCTTTAGAGGTTCTAGGTCAGTGGTCACAAAATCTTACGCCATTTTTCGCCCAACTAGTTGGACGCCTCTGAAAGAAGAACGTAATAAGTGAATTTTTACAGTCATTTATCATGTCAGTCAGCGTGTAAGCGTCCAGTGCTGGACATACGCCTCTCCAATTTTCCTCCAGTCCTCCCGGCCATCAGCGATACGGAACCACTGCTTTCCGCCGACGTACTTGATGTCGTCGTCCCACCTGGCGGGTGGTCTTCCCACACTCCGTTTTCCTGGCCACGGCCGCCAGTGTAGGACACGGTTACTCCAACGGTCATCGGCTCTTCGGCTAACGTGCCCAGCCCACTGCCACCCGGTGTCCAATATCGACTACTTTGGTTTATTTATCATAGTTAAGTATTACCACATTACCACGCGGCCACCCGCGTTCTGGCTCTGGGCGTCTGCTTCTCTTGCGAGAGGTTCGAGGTTCGAATCCAACCGCCGCCGACGACCAATGAGTTTTTTCTGATTTGAAAAAAATTACGTGCACACCTTCACCCATTGCTCGATGGTTCGGCTTGAATGTAAAAATGTAGGTCCGCCGGGTTGACTGGAGGAAATTGCCTAAGGCGATAAGCCCGCCCCTGCGGAATTATGTCGCAGGGTTGTTATAAGACCAGGTTTATAAAAACATTTGTATTAAAGAAAATTTGGATTATTTTGCAAATAATATTTTTTCTTTATTTAAAGCGCGACATGTAGCGCCGAGTCACCCATTTTTTTTATGTAAACCAGCATGGGTGGCTGTGCCGAGAGACCAATGGTGCAGTCGACAGAGCCAAAATCACCTCTCCTCGCGAAACCACGCTCAGTTAGGTGCCATGCCAGCAGATTTGCGGACTGTTGCTAGGCTGTCTAGCCCGTTAATACGACGCTTGAAGACACCCAGGTTAAAGGATTCAGGAAATACACTCGCCGGAAGACAGTTCCACACTCTAGCGGTGCGACATAGAAACGATTTAGAGAATCGATTGGTTCTCAAAAGCCCAATGTCAACAACAAAAGGGTGCTGAGTCTCTCTGCGACGAGTCATGCGGAGATAGGACGGGTGGCAGGGAAAAAACCCATAATAAGGTGTCTAACAACGCTCATGGACATTCGGTCTATCAGCATAGCAACCTCGGCTGTGTTCTCCTCTAGTCCAGTATAGCCAGCAATACAAAGGGGATTCTCCGGTAAGGCACCTAAATTATCGGATATTCCCTCTGACTCAGCCACCCATACCGGATTACATAAAATCATAACGGAAGTTATGCTTTTATGTAATTTATGTTTCGGGATAGGGTTTCGTAACTTCAGAGTTCGAAAGAGGTCCATCACAGAGCATCAAATGCGCGCGCCCGCCCCTCCTAGAGGCGCCCTGAGCGTGATTTCTCTACAACGTCGTTGAAGCCTGTGGGCGTGGCCTAAGACTTACATATGTGTGTTGTGCGTGTGCATTTGTTTTGTGCGTGTGCCTAACTTGCTCCTCTTTGTGTGTAGTGTCGATACTAGCACACACACACACACATACGAAGCGCTAGCAGCACTGCGTGTAGTTTTTGGGTTTCAAATATCATCGCTTAGGGCGCCTCTAGTAGGGGGCGCGCGCGATAGATATTTGATGCTCTGTGAGGTCCATATTTGAAGACGAAAAGCTCTGAAACTTCCCAGATTCGGTAATTTTATAGTACTTTTTGGTGAAAATAGTTTCATCAAGCTTTGGTGGACGGTTAACGTCCGACTTTATTAAATAAAAATAAAATCACACACTTACATGCTTAACTAGTAGAATTGTACTGCATGTAGGTAAATTCCACAGAGCATGGAATACCGCGCGCGCCCCCTCCTAGAGACGCCCTAACTAAGCGATAATATTTGAAACCCAATAATCGTACGCAGAGCTGCTAGGGCTTCGTATGTGTGTGTGTGTTAGTATCGACACTACACACAAAGAGGAGCAAGTTAGGCACACGCACAAAACAAATGCACACGTACAACATACATATGTAAGTCATAGGCCACGCCCACAGGCTTCAACGGCGTTGTAGGGAAATCGCGCTCAGGGCGTCTCTAGGAGGCGCGGCGCGCGGTATTCCATGCTCTGTGGTAAATTCCAAACACTTAAATTTGAATGACATCAAAAGAAAAAGGGGACTGGACTAGGTCATTGCACTCCCTAGACCTAGACAGCAAACCTCGCCAAATCGATGGACAGTGAGATAGACCTTGCCAAATCTCACTGTCCATCGAGTTTTTATTACAATAATTTAAAATTTTTATATGTAAAAAAATTCGGAATTTCAAAAGGATTTGCTTCTTCTAATAATGAGTACTTTCTATTTGCGAAGTTTCTCAATGCTATCCTGAAACACCTTGTATATATGAACGTTTGGTTAACTTTTGTGAAAGATTTCGGCTTCTGAAATGTTTAAGCCAAACCCCACACCTTCCTTCCAGCGGCGGGTAGCCGAGTGGTTTGGGCATCGGCTTCGCATGCGAGAAGTCCGAGGTTCGATTCGAGTTCGAGTTCGGTTCGAGGCGTGTACCAATGAGTTTTTTCTGACGAAAAAAATTACGTGCATACCTACACCTGCTGCTTCACCGTTCGGAACCGGTGTAAAATTACTGTAGGTCCCTTCCCCTGCCCCTTACTAGGCGGTAGGCTCAAATTGTAGCCAACTAGGTTGGTAGCACCGTACTGCATGTAAGAGGGCCGCATAGCAGCCTCGGTTGTGTTCTCCTCTAGTCCTGTATAGCCAGCAATCCAAGGAAGTCTCCCGGTATGGCATGTACTGTACCTTCTCGGAGGTGATATTGGCTGGTCGGAGCATGTGCTTTGGCCCCTCCGATTCAGCCACCTTTATCGTTTTTTTTTTTTTTATGGAAACTGACACGGTTGGCTGCATCACCTACAACGTCCGTGATGTCAGCCCATAACACCG